>CM053788.1:437512266-438752266 GCA_028749045.1 Cupressus sempervirens
TCTAAAGAGAATTTTTGGCCCACCTTCTTAGTTTCCTATCATCTCACCCTGTCTACATTAAGGAGGGGTTATTCTATTGTTCTAATCCATCCTTGGTTCAATGGTTCAATAGTGTGAGCTATGTATTTAGTGTTTGATCCTATATATGAGGTGATTGCAGTGGCTAGCTACCTATGCATTTCAGTGAGATGGATCATCTACCATATAGACATGCTCCGTTTGTGCCTTCTTTTTCCATGGAGGTTCTTCAAATTGGCAATTTTTTTCTAATGGAAGATTTTGCAGCTTCTTCATGCTTTAGTGATGCTCTTCATGATCACTTTTTTTTCCTATTTTATGGGACATTCCTCTAGTTGGAGGCTTCTTCAGTCCTTCGCCAGGTTACTTCTTTTTGGGGGAGGGTTTTTCTCATGTGGTTTTCTCTCTTTCCCCATTTTCAAAGGTTGCATTTCTTTGCATTGTACATGGGTACCTAACATGGCCTCATTGCCAGGACCCATTCTACATTTCATCTTACTTTTGTGAGCTTAAGGCATTTCTCTAAGTTGCACTTAAGGGGAGGGGGGGTGTTAGAGTAAATAATTTATTATTTATTATTTATTCTATTTACTTAAGCTTACTTAGGTTAATGCATTAGTTAATAGTTGTAGGGATGAGTTGTTGACAACATAGGAGTTTGTTCCCTTCTAGCATGTTCCACCTTTTTGTGAATGCTTAGTTGTCAACCTTATCTTCTACCACTTTCTAGCTTTTTCTACAAGCTTCCATGAGGCCTTTATATTTAGGTTCTCTCATTGCATTTTCACAACTCATTCTCATTATAAATACATTTTCATTGTTTTGCAATATTTTCTCTCTCAAGTCCATGGGTTTTTCCAAGCTCCACCTCTTCCTTCTTTGCTTTCCCTTCGACAGATTATTTGCATGTAGGTGATCTTGGTGAGCTATGGAGTTGGATTTCATCAACTCCTACATAATTTTGTTTTGAACCAAACATATTATTTGAAATTAAAATTTCTAAAATAGAAGGAAAAAAATCTATTTGTAAATAAAGTAAAAAATATATAAGATACATAAATATAAAAAGCATTATATTCTCATACCTTGGTGGTTGATTTATAATTTGATACTAGTTCATTTAGATCACTATTCATGTCCAAATATATATTGTTCTCTATATATGAAACTAAATCACTCTCCAAATGCATCGACCAATACTTTTGTTATATCAAAACATCTTATAATATATCAATCAATACACCTATTATATACCATCATTTACTATATCACTTTATATCATTGCAATGAAGTATATAGATAATCTCTATCCATAAAAACCTTGTAGGTGAATACCCATTTGAAAGAAAAATTGTACTTTTTAAAAGAAAAGATTGTTACTTCCATAAGTAACATCCCATCATGTATGTTGGATGTTATTAAAAAAATTTAGTTATCTCTTAATTTTGTACAATAACTTAGAATTGTCCCATTGTATTTTCCAAAAACTATGCACCCCATAGTATTTTCTAAATTGATTTTTTTTTTCATTGTAATGTAAACCTATTTTAAGCCAAATTCATTTCCCAAAAAAAAAATATTGACTTAACCTACTATTAATTCTCTAGAACTCCCACTCGATTAAAGAAATCAATATCACCTGTCCTTTGTTTTCTCTTTTCTTGTGCCAAACACCCCTTACAAATTCAACATATCCATTTACAAGGAAATTCATGCAACATTGATTTAGGGTATATTATTATTCATATTGCTATTATCAAAGAATTTATTTATTGTGATGAATGATCCAAACCTCAGGAATACCTTAGAGAAAGATTTTTTCTAGCCTTTTATAGATTTTACATTGGAAGGAAGTGATGGATGAATTTTAAGGGCACTTAAGGCCATTCTGGTATGCTATCAACCCTAGCCATTTATAAATCCTAAATCTTTACTCTATGAAATGCTATATTGATCTCCACTTTACCAGGCAGGGATGTCCAAAGTTTTCAAGATTATGTTGGTGATAGGAATGTTTGAGTCTCCCAGTGGAAAATTAAGAATATTAGATATGACATCCATAGACTTGCATCCATTAATTAATTTTGAATTTTCACCCCTCTCTAATTCTATATCCATGTGTCTCTCTTTGACTCATAATTTCTCTATATAGCTCCCTATGCCCACCTTTATATTTTTCTTACATATGCATGCAAACACTCATTTCTCCCTCCCTATTTCTAGCTTTCCCATCTCTTTACCTTTATCCTCTTTATATCCATTTTGTTTCCTCCATTTCTCTTTGATCTATCTATCTATCTATCTCCTCATTATCCTTATCATTTTATCTCTTCATCTCCCCATCCTCTCTCATCTTCCCCACTTTGATATTTGATTATGATCCAATTATGTATACTCTCTCTTTTTCCCTCCCTATTTTTATCTCTATCAATATTTTTACATCTATATCTCCCTTCTATCTTACTCTTATTCAATTTTACTGACTATCCCCCCACTCCCTACTTCTGTGAAACTAACAACCTAGCATTTTTAAATTTGGTAATTCAAAATTGACTCTACTTTTTCATCTCTACCTCTTTATGTCCATCTTACAATATCATTTTAACTCTTTACCTCATCCTATCCATATTTACTTTTTTATCTCCACATCTCTCTATCTTTAACCTAACAATGCATTTTAAGAACTTTCCAAATCATTGATAACCAAAAAAATTGACTAACTAAAGAAATCTCATTCTAATTCATCAATAATCTTAATTAAGTTAAAAATAAAAATAATTTAGAACTTGTGTAAAAAGATTATTCACACTTTGAAAAAATGTTATTAATATAATCAATTATATATATATATATATATATATATATATATATCCTTTTTTTTAATTTAATATTTTTTGTAATATCTAAAATCTAAATCCAAATCCAAATATTAATATTAAAACACATATCATAGATCTTTTTATGAAAAGAATATTCATACTTAAAATACAATGTTGGTAACCATTACTTCTATCAACTCCTTTAAATTTATAATTTGGAAAGTTTGTGTAATACTAAATGACATAAAATATTAATATATGAACAAGGGAATAGGAAAATGTGAGAAAAGATGGAAGAGGAAGGTGGTAAAGATAGCCTAGGTACATAACCTTTTTTCCCCATAAAAAATTTCATTTCAATTATTGTTGGTGTAAATAGATATTTACTATTTATACTTTACTTAATTTTACTTAGGTTAGTGCATTATTTTATTATTTATTTTGTGAGACACTTAGGAGTTTGTGTACCTTTTTGAGTTGTCATGTTGACAACATAGAAGTATGCAACTCTAATTTAGCACATGTTGTCTACAACACTAGAGTTTGCATCATTCACTAAGCTACCATGTAGACAAAATTGTTATTCACACTCCTAATTTAGCACATGGTGTCTATAACATAGATTTGTGTGCTACACCATTATAGGCTTATCCTGTCATCATCACACTTACTTCCGTGCTTAATGAAGGATAATCCTGATCTAGTGGACATGTGCCTGGTTGTATGACTAATTATGATGTTGATTCTTAGGCATTCTAGATGCATCTCAAAGGCCTTTATATACAAGCACTTCTAGTGTACTTGTACATTGTATTGAATACTATACATTTATTTTGATCATACTTTTGTCTATTTTGTGCTTTTGATTGAGTTCCTTAGTCTTGGGTGAATTTTTCCCTAAGGAAAATTCTTACATGGTATCAAAGCTGAGCAAGATAATCATCACATAGCCATTGGAGACCTTGTTGCTTCATCTCTCAAAGGGACCTGATTCAAATCTAGAGCATTTACACTAATTGGGAGTATCTAGAACCAAAGTGGACCTTGCCATTCCATCTAAAGTGGCGATTTAGTGAAGATTGACTATAGATATGCCTACCCTAAGCTAAATTTGATCATGAGGCAAATTTTTTTTGCAAATCCGAACCCAAAGGCCTGATTTGCAAGCTGGGTATGGTATTTTATTTGATATGCTCATTAATTTTTCAGATCTATGATTTTTCTCTGTATTTTCAAAATATTTTTTCAAAATTTTATGGCTAGGTGGCCTTGCAGAGAAAATTTTGTTGCTACAGGCACTAGGCAATCACACCCCAACCCTACAATGCAAAATATTCCACCATTTGGATCAGAGAATATTATTTATTTCTAGTGGGTTCAAAAAACTTCATAACATACTAGTAGTCCAAACAACCCATAGTCCCCACTAACCAGCAACCATACCATTTTCCTTTTCTATTGCGGGATGAGGTTTTAAAAAAGCTTGCTAAGTAGTCCACCCATGAATGCAAGATTAAAATCTAAAGAACTAGCATCGAGTTTTTGAAAACTCGCACCCATGACAATCTAGCTCGACTCCTTTTAATTATCCCAACAATGACTAGATTTACAATTCTGGCACCTATTTTGCATTCCCAACATTTGTGCCCAAGCCATGCATCACAACTACTAGTGAACACATGGCTGAAGCCACATTAGCCAGATGTGACAGCCAAAGACACGTGACGTCCCAATTAGCACCCGTGACTTAGATCCAGTCAAAGACATGTTAGACTTCCATATGTTGAATTAGCATACCACATCAAATTTTTTCATACAAATCTATACAACTGACCTCATCAGTTGTACAAGTGATGTCATCACCATGTTAGTAGGGCCTACATTTTAGTTTATGTTAGCAAAGTACTATCTTAAATTTGATGGTCATTTGACCATCATTCTAGGGAAACTTTGAACTACTACAATGGCTATTTGACTATCAAATTTAACATTGTGCTTTCCTCTCCAAACCCCTCTTCAGATGTAGTTTTGATTTGGCAGCCTGATTTTGAAAGGCCATAGCTCAATCATCTAGACTCCAAATCAAGTGTAATATTTTTTTATTCGGGGTAAAATTTCCTGAACCTTTTAGTTGTTCAGCTTCTTTCTAGTTTTGGTGTATGGATTTGGCAGATTTTTTTTTTGGCAACAGTACCTGTCTAATCCTATATTTTGCAACTTCAAATGCATCATACGGGCTCATCTGGACTCCTTTTTAGGTTCCATTTTTTTTGAAAGTGCATTTTTTTTATCTACTTTTCAGATCTATAGTCAGATTATAGGCTTGTGTGGAAAAAATACCACTTTTAAGAATAGGTCCTATTTTGCATTGTAATGCTTCACAATTGTTGTATTTTTTGAACTACATTGTAAAGCTCCAGATTTGTAGTCTATACAAAGGTTGTAATCTACAAAATTAGAAAGCCAAGTTTGTCCATTTTGACAAGTGGCCTATTGTAAATGCACTATATATAAAGTGCCAAAATTATTCATTTGAGGGTGGGGATTTTTTGATTGAGTGAAAAGGGGGGGGGGGGTGTATTGTGTATTGTTTCTCTTTGATCTTGTGCTCTTGCATTATGGGTTCTTTTTCAAAGTTAACTCCACATAATTATACTACTTAGAAAGAAAACATTAAAGACCCATTGGTGGAAAAAGGTTTACTACATTATGTAACTAGTGCAGTAAAGAAACCTCCTACTGATGTTGATGAAGCTCAAAAAGAAGATTGGGAATCCAAACAAGAGATGCCCCTAGGAACCTTGTTGAAAAAATCTCCAATCCTATGAAATTTCACATTAGGAAGCTTATCAATCCAATAGAGGTTTCGGCTAAACTTGAAGCTTTGTATGGGATAGTAGATGATGACATGACTTAAACCATAGAGGAAAAACTTCTCAAGTTGGATCCTAGGAATTTTGACACCATCAATGACTATCTTACCCAAGTAGACATGTATAGGGCAGAACTTAAGGATTGTGTTGAATCCATCAAGGATGGAAAGATGATCAAACACATCATGACTCATCTTCCACCTAAATATACTCCTTTTGTTTCTAGATTTAATACACACAAATTAACAATAGGTAGTGCCTATGTTAAGCCTTCATTTGAGAAATTTTTCAAAAATGTTGATCTCAGAACATGAAAATCTAGTAGGTATGGGTATTCTCAAGTCTTCCAATACCAAAGCCTTGATAGAAAATGAAGGTAATTCAAGTGGTAAAAAATCCAACAAGAATCAAAAGTAGTGGAAGGCTAAGCCACAAGATGACACACAAAAATCCTCCTCAAAACAAAAATCTTCCTCAAATCAATCTACTTCCACTCAACAATCTTCTTCACAACAAGGAAATTCTTCTTGCAAAAATAATCAAAAGGGAAACAATTCCAACAAAAAGGAGAAGAAAACTTATTCCTATTGTAAAAGGAATGGTCATGATGACCATGAGTGTAAGGATAAGTAGATTGATGAATTGGTCAACATAATGAGGAAACACAAAATTGATGTACCAAATGCATATAAGGATAAGGTATCTTCAATTACTTTAAAGGGTAAGGGACAAGCCTTTTTATCAAGTACAAACAATGCTAAGGAATGGGTTCTTGATTCAAGAGCAACACATCATATGGGTGCTTCAAGGGAACAATATTCCTCTTTGAAACCATCAAATGTACCTTACATCTATGTGGGCAATGATACTCAAGTGGAAGTTGAAGGTAAAGGAAATATTGAGTTGGAAAATGGCATCTTCAAGGATTTACTTCATGTTCCTAACCTTAGCACCAACCTTCTCTCCATTTATTAGATAACTCACTATGGATATGGCAACAAACTGGAGTTCCTCCTCAATACAGTTGTGGTGAAAAATCTCCAAGATGATTCTATGGTGGCAGTTGGAAAGGCTAATTATGATAAAAGACTTTTTTCTTTCTCACATTTTGTGCCTAAGTCCACTTCTCTTTCCTTGTTGACTCACTCAAATACTCAAAGTAAACTATGGCATGAGAGATTTGGACATCAACAACTCAACAGCAAGGATATGGTCATTGGTCTACCTCAAGTCAAGTATTCAAAGGGTGTATGTCTAGGTTGTGATGTAGGCAAGCATCCTAAAGATAAATATGATAACGGGAAGTCTTGGAAGGCAACTATTGTTCTTGAATTGATTCATAGTGATGTAGCTGGCCTATTTCTAGTACCATCTTTTGGTAAGGCCCACTATGTTCTAGCCTTTATTGATGACTTTTCATGGTACACTTGGGTCTTTTTTCTTGCTCATAAGAGTGAAGTATCTGATAACTTCATCACTTTCAAAACTCAAGTTGAGAAAAAATAGGGAAAGCCATCAAGATCCTATGAATAGATAATGGTAGAGAATATGTAAACTACAAGCTTATAGACTTTTGCACACATGAGGGTATTGATCATCAACATTCAGTTGCATACTCATCACAGTAGAATGGTGTCACTAAAAGAAAGAATAGAAACCTTAAGGAAATGACCACTTTTATGCTTCAACATAAGTCTCTAGATTAAGTGTTCTGGGTAGAAGCCATGTGTTGTTCCAACTACATCCAAAATAGAAGTCCACATAGGGCATTAGATGGAATAACACCTTTTGAGGCATGGTGTCAAAGAAAACCAAGTGAAAAGCACTTCAAAGTTTTTGGTTGTCCAACATGGGCAAGGATACCTCCACAAAAGTGGAAGTCATTAGAACCTCAAAGAAAACCATGTATATTTTTTGGATATCTTGACCATCTCCAGGCATACAAACTAATGGATCCAAAGACTAATGAAATCTTTTATGAGAGGAGTGCTCACTTTGAAGAAACTTGTCCAAGTTTGGCTTCTTCAACTCCTCCTTATTCCTCCTTCATGGACAATGATTATAGTGATGATAGTGACTCAAAAGATGAGATTCCTTCAACCTTGACTCACAAGATAGCACCTTTGTAGGGTCAACAAATAGTTGAGTAAATTCCTTCTTCTTCTTCCACTAAAGCTCATTGGGCAAAGAAAACCCTTGATGCAGTAGGTTCATTAGTGGGAAATACTTCTGACACTCAGAGGACAAGGTCACAACACAAGTCATTTCTACATGCATATATATCCATTGCTTCAGATCCATAGTCATTTAAGGAAGCATCAGAGATTTTAGAATGGGACAAGGCTATGGAGGAATAATATAACTCCTTGATGAAAAACAACACTTGGGACTTAGTTCTCCTTCCTAAGGGAAGAAAAATGGTTCAATGTAAGTGGATCTATTGAACCAAATTTGTAATAGATGGAAGTGTAGATAAGCATAAGGCTAGACTAGTTGCCAAAGGTTTCTTGTAGGTTCTAGATATTGACTATACAGAGACTTTTGCACTAGTCACCAAAATGAACTCAATTCGCTTGACACTAGCTATTGCTGTAGCTCATGGATGGTTTGTACACTAGATGGATGTTAAGAGAGACTTTTTTAATGGTGATCTTCACAAGAAAATTTATATGGAGTAGCCATAGGGGTTCATATAAGATTCTACTATGGTTTGTAGATTGAAGAAGTCTATTTATGGTCTTAAGTAGGCTCCTTGGGCTTGGTATGCCAAAATGGATTCCTTCCTACTCTTAGCAGGATACACCAAGTATCATTCTAATTTGAATGTATATATTCTTCAAAAGGATGACTCATACTTGATACTATCTCTTTATGTAGATGACTTGATCATTATATGAAGCACTTCATCCATCATTACAAGTGTCAAGACCTCTCTATAAGAAAAATTTGCTATGATAGACTTGGGTTTGCTACATTACTTCCTTTGTATTGAGATCACACATTCTTTAGTAGGGATCACACTTTCTCAACCCAAGTATACTCTTGACTTTCTTTCTCAGTTTCAGATGAGTGACTACAAGTCTACTCCCACTCCCTTTCTATCAGGTGTCAAGCTAGAGGCCAAGTGCACCACTCCACTTGTTGATGCTACATTATATAGATAGTTAGTTGGGAGCCTTATCTACTTGACACATACACACCCTAATATAGCTTTTGTAGTTGGCATGGTTTTTTGCTTCATGCAAGAACCACATGAGCTCCATTAGAAGGCCACCAAGTGCATCTTTCACTACATAAAGGTTACTCATACACATGGGATACATTATGTAGCAGGTACAAGACTTCACCTCATTGGATACATAGACTCAGGCTATTTAGGGGACTTAGATTCTCAAAAGTCCATTTTAGATTACATATTTTACCTTGGTCCTGACCCTATTTATTGGTAGAATAAGAAGCAAAACAATGTTGCTCTTTCTTCCACAAGGCTGAATATTGAGGAGCTGTTAATGAAGCTACAAAGGCTCTTTGGTTACAACAAATCCTAGAGGAGTTTGGATTTGATCTACATATGCCTAAAATTATTCATTGTGATAATTAGAGTGCTATTGAGATTTCTAAGCATCCAGTTTAGCATCAATGAACAAAGCACATCGACGTTCATATGCACTACATCAGAGAGTTGATACATGAGCAGATTGTTCCACTACAATATTGTCCTATAGTAGAGTAGGTCACTGATATCTTCACCAAACCCTTTACTGAGGTCAAGTATACTCATTTGTGAGATCTCTTGGGGGTATGTGATTTTGCAGAAAGGAGAGTCCCTTGACTTATCTCTTCTCCTTCTTCTGGGAGGCATCTTTTCCTCATCTAAGATTTTCTTCTCTCTTATCTTCTTTATTGTACTTATCTCTCTCTTTGGAGGAGGGTTTTTCCCATGAGGTTTTCCCTCTTTCTCTGCTTTATGAGAGATTGCATTCCATCATTGTATGTAGAGCATTACTTTTGTACATGGGTACCTAACATGGCCTTGTAGTCAGGACTAATCATGCATTTGTGAGCTTAAGTGCAATCCCCTAAGTTGTACTTAAGGAGGGGTGTTGGTGTAAATAGATATTTACTATTCACACTTTACTTAAGTTTACTTAGGTTAGTGCAATTTTATTTTATTATTTTGCATTATTTTATTATTTATTTTGTGAGGCACTTAGGAGTTTGTGTACCTTTTTGAGTTGTCATGTTGATAGTAGAGAAGTATGCAACTCTAATTCAGCATATGGTGTCTACAACATTGGAGTTTACATCATTTATTGAGTTGTCATGTAGACAACATAGTTATTCACACTCCTAATTTAGCACATGGTGTCTACAACATAGATTTGCATGCTACACCATTGTAGGTTTATCCTCTCATCATCGCACTTACTTCCATACTAAATGGAGGATAACTCATATCTAGTGGACATGTGCCTGGTTGTATGACTTGTCATGATGATGATTCTTAGGCATTCTAGATGCATCTCAGGGGCCTTTATATATAGGCACTCCTAGTGTACTTGTACATTGTATTGAATAGTATACAATTATTCTAATCATACTCTAGTCTATTTTGTGCTTGTGTTTGAGTTCCTTGGTCTTGGGTGAATTTTTCCCTAAGGAAAATTCTTACAACTATATTATGGTTGCAAAACCCAAAATGTCTCATTTTCTAAAACCTTTTGTTCTTGATGATACAAGATGTCAACAAAATTTAAAAAAAACATTATCTATATTTTTAAATTGGATGGTGCTTACTCATGAGCAAGAATAACTTTAAGAAACACCCCTTTGGAAAAAATTATAAAATCTTGGCGAATCCGACATTATTTTATGGAATAAAATTAATTTCATTGGCAATTTTTTTTTGTCATACGAAAATTTAGTAAAATCTCAGCGAATCTTTAATTATTGAAGAAACTCATGACCAAAAGTACAAGTACCAAGAAATGATATTTTTATATTATCTAAAACAAAGTAACCCATTTTAATAACCAGTAGATGATCCTAAATCAATGATATAAATAATTTTCAAGATGCTATTCTCTTTCCACTACAACAATTCTATCAACATGTCTATTCTCTTTCCTAGGGATGCTCCAACTGTTGCAAGTCTATCAACATGTCTATTCTCTTTCCTAGGGATGCTTTAAATATTAAATGCATTGAAATCTTCAAGAAAATCTCATACTCTATGTTTGTAAGACTTGAGTAGATCATTCTTGGTGATTTTCTTAGTTTTCACTTGATAGATAATTAACTTACTATCTCCATATATACTTAAGGCTTGAATTCCCCTTTTTTGAGCAGGTAGAAGACCTTGAATCAATTCCTCATACTCTAATATGTTATTAGTACAACTAAATTGAAGCCTAAATGAGAAGTAGTACCTTTCTATTGTAGAAAAAACCAACATCACACTAGCAACTGATCCATTTTTATTTCTTGATCCATCAAAGTACATGCTCCATATCCCACTTGTATCCTCTTTGTTCTTCATAAGGTTAGGGACAATAGTATTAAAGTATGCAATAAGTACCAAGGAATGTCTCTAGGGTTTCTAATGTAGGATCAAACTAATATGCATTAGTCCACTCATCCAAGAGGAAATTAAGTGTCCCTGACAAAGAAGTGGCATGTTCTTGCACTATGTCATTTTCATCTATCTCTAGGATAATGCAATTCATATTGATGAGATTAGGAGTGTAGGGTTCAATATGGTTAAGGGTTAAGGGATCTTTTTTGATTGAAGCTTTAGTTCCATACCTTGTTCTAGAAAACATGTATGACCAATCAAAGGATATGTAGCCACCTATTTGGGCAGTGGAATCTCTTGAAAGATAGATGGTAAAGTGTGGCTTAACTTCAAAAACTAATATATCTTGAACTATAGTACAACCAAGGATGCATGTAGTGCCATTTCAACATTCCTAAGGATTCCTATTGTCTTGACAATACTACAATCTAGCTGTAATACATCCCTAACAATGGGCTCATATTTCATTTCTAAGACATCAGCAACACACTTAGGCATCACTGAACTACTAGGCCCTAAATCAATCATGCAATTATGGACTATCTTATCCCCTATAGTTAGAGAGACATAAAATGGAGAAGGTCTGATTTTCTTATTTTTTTCTCCTTCCTTTGCTGGTTGTATAAGACTTGTGGCACTCTTTATGCTAGATGGTAGGTCCTTTGGTTCAATTTTCTCCAATTCTTTCTGAAATAGCTTATTTTACATGGGTATAGTAGTAAAAACATCCCACATGGAAATGTTCACATTTTTTCCTTCATTTATTCTACCACACTAAATGATGCATTAGGTGCTTTGGTAGAAACCTTGGGAGCTGCATGTGTAGGAGGTTGAGATGGAATAACTTGGGGGTTGTTCACATCTCTTCTACTATTATTTCTCATTTTCTACTAAGAAACATTTGATTTATTATTTACTACTTGTACATGAGGTATTATACTTGATGTTGAGGTCTAATTAGGAGGAGGAGGGGTAGCATCATCAATGGATCTTCTCTTGCTCATAGTGTTGTGAGAAATGGGGTCTTGATTCATATGACAATGTTCTTCTACTTGATGATTCACGAAGGAAGAATCACCCTATTGTTGCAAATGTGAGGCATCACTGGGTTTTCTTACATTGTATGATTGCCCTGTTACAGGTTCTTGAGTAGTAAAAGATAAATAGGATTCAACCTTTTGAAACATACAATAGGCATAGGAGTAATTACAAGAGGGACAAAAATAATGATCTTGAGCCATATTGTTTTGAGGGACTAAGGCCCTACTTTGATTTTCATTTGAAGTAGAAGCATGACCATTCTATCTATTCTAATCAAAAGAAGCTTTTCTTTGATTATGATTTGGAGGCCTACCATTCAAAGGAGTCTAATATTGTAGTTGAGGAGCCTTATCACCCTAAGCTTTCTATCTCTCCAGATTCACCACCTTGTTGCTCACCATCTGAATCAAAGAGAAGCTATCTTCTAATTTCTTATCTTGAATCTGCAACTTTTTTCCAATATCTTGCATAAGGAGCCTCAATTCTCCTAGCTCACTAGATGATGTGAAAGCCTAAGGTGATAGAGTAAGGGGCTATGATGTAGAAGATGTGGGAATAGGGGCTACTGTTGGTTAATAATTTGGAATATTAGGGAAGAAGGGCATAGGAGGCCTTGGAGCTAGCTTACCTCCTTCTATCATAATTTTTTCTACTTTTAATGCTATCTCATAAGCATTAGGTAATGTATCCCCTCCCATGGTTTGGATTGTAGTGGCAATATCAATATTTAGGGCTCTTAGATAATGCAAGAAGGCATAACCAGGTGTAGGATTCACTAGAGCTAGTATTCTATCCCATGTCTTTTGAAATCTATAATTAAAATCAGTCATACATTCATGGGGTGCCCTCTTTGTAGTAGTCAACTACTCCAAAAGTGAAAGATAGTCACTTTTATCCTCAAATGTTTACATCAGGCTGCTCCTAACCCATCCTAATATGTTATAGAGTTATAAGGAAACCCTCTATACCATTATAATGCTTTTCCTTTCAAGGATGAGGCTAGAAGCCTAAGTACTACATCATCTTCAGTTATTCCATAAATATTACAAATATTTAATATCTCTTGAATGTTCTCCATAGGAGAAATAAAGGTATCCCCAATGAAATTAGAGATACTTTTAAGGGTTGATACTAGTATGTCATGTCTTTGAGCCAAAAGGAGAGGACTTCCACAATTGAAGGTGGAAAAAGCATGTGCCCTAGGCTATGCCATATAAAATAATGACCTATTAAACTGGAAGGATGGTAGCCTAGGTTGTGATCTATGAACAAGAGGAGTGGAAAGAGATCTTTGAGATGTATGAGTTACTACCACACTCCTAACTAGTGATAAGGAAAAAAATTCTCTCTTCCTTCTAGGGTTTGAAATGAAAGCTCAATATATTAGAAATTACCTCTAGAAGATGCTCTTGTGTGAGATTTGGGCATGAATCAAAACAACTATGGTCTAAAATTAGATGCAAAGATGGAGTTGCTAAGTAGTTGAAAATGAGCCTCTTGAAGGCCTAAAACATTGAGAGCAACACTATCTTCTCAACATCAATTTGGAATTCTTCTTTGCCACCATCTAACTTGAAATCTTCTAGTATGAATGCCCCACCGACTGTGCCAACAACTATCATCACAAAATTTTGTATGCTTTCCTAAGGTTTTTACCTAAAAGAAACCTTGTGAAACATGGAAACAACCTCTAAGTTGTGGGACTTAAACAATGAGGTTGAGTATCTGGAGAAGGCTAACTTTCTTTGCTACTAGGATGCACCTAACTACTCTTTGGAAGGAAAAGGGAGAAGGAATGCATGAAGCAAAAATACCTAACCTAATCTAAAGGAGATGATACACCAAAATAGATTGTTTAGTCCTATTTCTACCTAATAATGCACTATTCATCAACATAATCTTAGAAGATACCAATTCATGTTTTTATTTATCAATCACATATAGATTAGAAACCAAATGGATACTATGAGGAAGGAACTTCACTCCATTATATTCAAGGGCAAGAGTAAATACAATTATGCAGATTAGAGAATGGAAAAAATAAATTAACAAGGTAAGAAAGTTTTACACTTATATTAATGGAGAACACAACATAGAAGAGATTACATTCATTCATAGACAAAAGGAAATTACAATAACATAGTGGAACACTGCTATTAATGAATCATAAAAATTGGCTGACCCTAAAAAGGATTTCAAACCTTGATTTTATAGTTCAAGCATAACTTAGATAGCTTTAGATAGAAGTCACATTTCAACAACTACCATTAAGTTTGCAGAGAATAATCATGCAAATCAGGGAAGAATTTGATTGTGATACATCTTTGGAGTCAAGAAAATCATCAAAACCTTGACTAGAAGAAAACCTAAAGTGATAGAAATGGAAACCATTAATGCTTTGACTAGGTAAGTGGATAACCAAGTGATGATTGAAGGTCCTTTGCATTGTTTCTAGCCCTGCATTCATTTGTGGATGGTTGGAATTGATTATAGAGATCAAATAATGTAGAGAAAATAACTTCATTTCTAGCTCAACAAATTAGATAAGTCAGTAGGTCAACTGGATCCAACAAATAGGATGAGACATGTGGACCAATAATGTTATTTCCTTTCACCAACTCGCAAGGTATTCACAAGTTTGACTCCCTTGTCATCTAATCTTTTCCACCTTTAAAAACCTAAAGTTATATAAATGGCAGCCATTAATGCTCTAACTAGATAAGTGGATAACCAAGTGATGATCAAATTTCCTTTGCATTGTTTCTACCCCTACATTCATTTGGGGCTGGTTAGAATTAATCATAGAGATCATATCATGTAGAGAAAACTAACTTCATTTTTGGCTTGACAAATTAGATAAGTTAGTAGGTCAATTGGGTCTAACAAATAGGATGAGACATGTGGACCAATAATGTTATTTCCTTTCACCAACTCACAAGGTATTCACAAGTTTGACTGTCTTGTCATCTAACCTTTGCCACCTTTTAAAACTTAACCTCAACTACTTCATGAAACTACAACCTAACTACAATGTGACTATAGTTATTTTTGTCACTTAGGTTTGCACCCTTGTCCAAGGCCTATGCGCGAGGACAACCTAGTGAAACATGGAAACAACCTCCAAGCTGTGGGACTTGAACTATGAAGTTGAGTCTCTGGAGAAGGCCGGCTTCCTCTTACTATCAGGGCGCACCTATCTATTCTTAGAAGGGAAAGGGAGAAAGAGAGCATTAAAGCAAATCTACCTAGTCTAATCTAAGGCAGTGATGCACCAAAACAGAGTGTTCAAACTCATTTTTGCCCATATATGCACTACAGAACTAGGGTAACATTCAAGGTCATACATTCATTCAGACTTATATCGACCAACAGCCACATACAAATCAGGAGACCAATTGAATAACACCAAGAACAGAAGATTTCACTTGTATATTATTCAATAGGCCAAAGATAGATATAGTATGCAGACCACTGATCTCAACAATACATCAATGAGAGGAAAAACACTACACATACACGTTGATGGCTGAAAGAGATGATACAGGATGTTTTATCTGGCTCAGAGACAAAGGGATTTTTACACTACAAGTCTGCAAGCAGCAGCAGAGAAAATTAGGAAGAGTCAACCCTTACAAAATGTACAAAATCTGCCTTTATAGTTCAGGCGTAACTGAGATCTTTTGCTGCTGAAATGACCCTGCAACTACCTGCCATTAAGTCCTATGGAAGACAATCATGGAAAAAATCTCAAGAAAATTTGATCTCTTTCACCAATAATGTCCTGAGAAGACTGAAAATAGTGCCATAATTGCGCTCTGACCTGGTAGATGGATCAACGGATGGATGGAGTGTCTTTTTGTGTTTTACATTTACTCTGGTAGGTCGAGATTGATCATGGATATTAGATTGCACGACAAAATCGATTATCTTCGCTTCCTGGTTCATGAATCTGTCAAAGTCAAAAGGTCAACCAGGCTCCTTATGCATCAACTAGGCCACGCAGGCCAATTACATTTCTTTATTTGGCCACCTGGAGGTCCTCCCACAGTTGACCACCCTTCATTGGATTAACCGTGCCACCTTGAATATTATCATGACTGTGACGGTTACACTAACTGCCAACTACCATCCTCGACTGCACCGACAGGACACATGTCGACAAGGCACTGTGTCACCAACATAAACCTCGCACATCTTTTCCATAGTGTGATGGCGCCTACCTTTGATCAGCCTCAATCCAACAATCATGGAGACTCATCATTCTACAACCCCCTTCCCTTGTAAATCACTGGGCCCGCGGCACATGTGGCGCTTCCCTATTGGTCTGACGATCGCTTAATCCTTACTGCGCCAGCTGCATGAAACATGGTTCCACCAGGACATATGGCGCCTGGGTGCTATATCACCAATGTTATTTCTCAAGTGGTTCTCGATGGCAAGATAGCGCCAGCCGTAGATCCCTGTGGATCTAATGATCATGGGGACTCGCCCTTTGATTGTGTTGGTCAAACTGAGATATGGTGCCACCTCATGTCTGCATTCTGATCCAACACACGTGGCTATTCTTGATTCACCGTAAAACTAACCGCCATCAGTACACCTTTTCAATGATGCAGTCTACCCATTGTGAGACTTTCGACTTGCCACAAACTTTTCAATCTGTGACTCGGCCCATCCTTTTTGGTGCCACCTTGGCAACCGCACCACACTTTGGATGACACCTGGCAATCCTTGGTGAGACTTGGTCCTATCGATCCACATGGCGGATGGTAGCTATGTCACCATGATAAAATTCGTGCATCTCTGCCATAGCGAGATGGTACCATCCATAGATGCGACCCAATTTGACAATCATGCAGACTCGTCGTACCTCGTGCTTCTACCCTCCATGTCGATACACCTGGCATCGCCTTGAGACATGGCCCCACCTAACACGTGTCACCAGGGTGTGATGTCACTTTCATAACCCTCGCGCAACTCCTCCATAGTGCAATGGCGCTTACCATTGATCCGAGCTGATCCAACGGTGGTGAACGTAAGCCCCGACTGCATTAGTCGTGCCAACAGGAACTCTAACCTAGCACACGTGGTTCCTTTTGATTTTTCACCGCGATACTTGATTCTGCCGGTTGTTCAAACTCATTGTCGTGAATATTTCTGCTGGGCGCTATGTCGCTATGGAGATTTTCCAGCCGATATGCGATAGCGACATAGCGTCAAGGACCTTTTTTGACCCGCAGAACACCAGATCTACCCCTGCAACATGTCGTCAGGGTGTCATCATGCTATAATAAATATCATGCATTTCCTCTATAGCACGATGGTGCCAACTGTCGATACCGCTTAGATCTGACGGCCAGAAACTTGCAAGTTGTAACATTAAAATACTTATTCGAGACTAACCGTTGTATGAGCCACACCTTCAAATTTAAATTCTTGGTGGTAAAACTAGAGGTAACACTTCTGGCGACTTGCAGGGGGCATGAGCCTGCTCAATGCATGACTAGTGCTTGAGAATGATCCATTGGGCCATGGAGTCAAAAAAGAGGGCCTGGAAGGTATGAAACCGAGAGTTGCAAGAAACCCTAACCCTTAATGAGGAAATCAAAACATTAAAAACCATTGAACTCTAGCTCTGTCTCTACGACTTGGAAACAAAAATAGGACCTCCTCAGCAACTTGAGACTTGTCAAAACTTTGGGAACTGGCGACTCAAGAAGTGAGCCATGTGCATGCACACTTATTGTAAAACAGGAACAATAGGAAGCAACTAAACTAACTATGTACATGGATTCACAACTTTTTCAAAAATAGGGTTTCAGATGGATCCCATTGACTGGAATGGGCAGAATTTCACCGTTTGGCCTGCTTAGCTGGAACGCATTGGCCTGTTTGCAACTGGAGATCAGATAAGGGCCACTTCATAGTGGATCAAATTTGGAGTGCCTTCCTAGTTTTTCTCTGTCTGAGTCCCACTTGAGAACTAAATCTCCCTCTCTGTAGATTCTGGCCCTTGCCTTCTTATCAAAACTCTACTTCATCTACTGCTGGTGTATCTCCAGGGTTTTCATAGCTTTGTTTCTCTTTTCTTCCAATTCAATCAACTCTGCCATTCTTACTGACATGGAACTATTTTCAACCAATTCCAGCTGATGGGCCAACTCCAAGGATGGGAATTTCAATGAGATTGGAAGTCTGGCCTCCCTACCATATACCAGCACAAAAGGTGAATTCCCAATAGATCTCTTGGGTGTTATCCTATCAGCCCATAGAGCAGTCCTTAATTTTTTATGCCAAACCCTCTGATTGTCTTCTATCGTTCTCCTTATGATTCTGATCAAATTTTTGTTGGAAGATTCAGCTAAACCATTACCCTGGGGGTAGTAATTTGATGATGTGCTCAGATAGATATTGTGACTCATTGCCCATGCAAAAATTTGGGTTCCAACAAAAGATTTGGCATTATCTGAGATGATAGTAGAAGGAGCTCCAAACCTAGATACAATTCCATCAAGGAATTCAACAACTGATGGCTCTGTAGCATCCTTCAAGGCAACTGCCTCTGTCCACCTAGTGAAATAATCAGTAGTAGCCAAGATCCATTTATGACATGCACTAGATGGAGGATTAATGGGGCCTATAAAATCCAACCCCCACTAGGTGAAGGGCTGATCCACCTGAATAGGATGAAGAGGAAGAGTTGCAAGTCTCTGTTTTCCTGAGAAAAAGGCACATTTCTCAGATTTTCTCACATACCTATAACAATCATGGAACAGAGATGGCCAATAATATCTAGCCCTCATGATCTTCATGGCAATTGTTCTTGCAGAGAAGTGGCCACCATCAGGGCCATCATGAAGTTCTTTAATCATCCTCTCAACCTGATCCCCCTCAATACATCTCAACGGGGTCCCATTAAAATCCATCCTGAATAAGATGTCATCAATCACAACATAGGGAATGGACTGCAGCCTAT
The DNA here is from genome assembly GCA_028749045.1 of Cupressus sempervirens. Classification (NCBI taxonomy): domain Eukaryota; kingdom Viridiplantae; phylum Streptophyta; class Pinopsida; order Cupressales; family Cupressaceae; genus Cupressus; species Cupressus sempervirens. The sequence goes on from CM053788.1 coordinate 437,531,569, forward strand.
ATTGTCTTCTTTTAGCTCTATCCAATCCCTAAGGGTATCCATTCCCTGATAAAAAGTTCCTCATGTCATCCATCTAGCTCCTTGGGGCATTAACATTTCTTTCCTTCTACTGCTCTGCAATTACCATAGTAGTCCCTTCATCTGAATCCTGACCCGATAACATTTCTTTGCATAATCCTCTCCCTCTTACCAACTTGGTAATCTGAATATCAACATCATATTCCATTACCCTGGTGATCCATCCAGCTCTCTTTTCACTGATGTCCTTGCTTAACAGGAAGTCTTTTACACTCGCATGGGGCACCAACAAATGGATCCTATTGTGGGATAAGAGGTGTCTAAATTTCTTCAAGGCTCTAATGACTGCAAGGGCTTGCTTCTCAACAAAGCTATACTTATCTTCATATTCCTTGAGTCCTTCACTAAAGAAGGCTATGGGCTACTCCTCATTCTTGTCATTTGTCTGAGTCAAGACAGTAGAAACACTTGACTCACCACCTAAAGTGTAGAGGATGAAATCTTTCTCAAAATTTGGGTTCATGAGAGTGGGGGATGAGGCTATGGCTGCCTTGATTTCTTCAAAACTCTCCTTCCCCTCCTTGGTCCATGAGAAGACCATATCTTTCTTAAGCATGGCTGTGAGGGGTTTCACCCTGATGACAATATTAGGAATAAACCTTCTTACAAAATTTATCCTACCAAGGAAACTTTGCAGCCCTTTCTTGTGTTTAGGGAGAGGAAGGGCAAGTATTGCTTGTGTTCTTTCTGGATCAATGGTCAACCCATCCCTAGATACAATGTCTCCCAGTAATTTTCCTTGGCTTGTAGCAAAGACACACTTGGCTAGGTTGAGGGAAACCCCAAACTCTCTACATCTTAGAAATACTTGTCTCAAATGATCAAGATGATCTTCTACATTCTTGGAATATACAGTTATATCATCAAGGTATACTAAGACAAACTTGTCGATTAATCTTTTGAAAGCCACCTCCATTTCCTTTTGGAATGTGGCACTTGCATTTGTTAGTCCAAATGGCATCTTGCAATAAGCATAGGTGCCCCATTTAGTAGTAAATGTTGTCTTATATCTGTCAGATTCTTTAACCAACACTTGGTTATAACCAGAAAATCCATCAAAAAAAGAGAACCTCCTTGACCCACTGACCTTGGACAGAATTTGCTCCATAGAAGGGAGAGGATGGTGATCCTTAAGGGAAGCCTAATTAAGATCCCTAAAGTCCACACACAATCTGATTTCTCCATTCTTCTTCCTTACAGGGACAAGGTTAGCCACCCATGATGAGTGTTTGATAGGAAAAATTATGTTAGCTTCAATCAACTTGGATAGTTCCTTCCTCATTAAGGATTCAATCTTGGGATTCACTGGCCTCTATTTTTGCCTTACTGGTTTGACCCTATCAACTAAATCTATGGTATGCTGAAACAAATTAGGGTCAAACCCCTTTAAGTCATCATATGTCCAAGCAAACACATCATTAAATTCTTGACATAGATGAATGAAATTTTCTTGCTCCACTTCAGAACATACCTTCCCCATGTTACGAGATTTTCCATCCGCAATTGTAACCGGGGCATGATCATCTTTTTTTGCAGCTAGATTCATTCCTTTGCCTCTTGACTGATCATCAGGATTAAAGACACTCTCCAAGGTAATGAGACCCTTGGGAAACTTTTTGGAACTGAGGTGAATGATATGATCACCATACTGATCTTGTAGTCTTACCTTATTTCTTTCTAAAAATTCTGCTTCATTCTGCAAGAAACTCACAATCTGCTCATCAGACTCAAACACTTGCCAATGAGTATTATTATCAGGAACAAAAGGCCTTACTACCACCCTTATTTTTTGCTTCTTCTTTTTCTCAAGATTCCCTGGCACATCATAAGATGCACCCACTGCTGCAAGTCTATCAGCATATTTGTTTTCTTTCCTGGGAATGCTCTAGATATCAAATGCTTGGAAACCCTCAAGTAAATCCCAAACTCTGTGTTTGTAAGACTTGAGCAGGCCATTTTTGGTAATATTCTGATTTCTCACTTGGTTCACTACCAACTCACTATCTCCATATACTTTCAAGGCTTGAATTCCCCTCTTTTGGGCAAGTAGGAGACCTTGGATCAAAGATTCATACTCGGCCACATTATTGGTATAGCTGAATTGGAACCTAAAAGAGAAGTAGTATCTTATTTGTGTAGGAGAGATCAACATAAAACTAGACCTTGCTCAATTTCTATTCCTTGAGCCATCAAAGTACATACTCCATATTCCACTCATGTCATCATTAGCTCCAACCAGATCAGGAACTTGAGCCTCCTTCTCTATGATGCAATATGTACTAAGTCCTGTCTCAAGAGTTTTCGACATAGGCTCCAACTAACATGTATATGCCCACTCATCTAAGAAGAAATTAGGAATCTCTACTATGGAGGTGGCAGGCTCATTTACTATGTCATTTTCATCCATCTCCAAAATAGGGCAATTCATATTAATGAAGTTGGGAGTGTAGAGTTCAGTGTGTTGAAGGGCTTGAGGTTCTGCTCTAATTGAAGCATTGGCCCCATATCTGGTCTTAAATGACATATAAGACCAATCAACAGATATGAATCCACCTATTTGGGCAGTGAAGTCTCTTGAAAGACAGATGGCAAAATAGGGCTTGACTTTAGCAATAGATATGTCTTGAATCACAGTACAACCAGGGCATGCATGTAGGGCCATTTCCACATTCCTAAGGATGCCTATGGTTTTGACAGTACTCCCATCTAGTTGTAACACATCCCTAATAATGGGCTCATATTTCATTCCTAAAGCATCAGCAACACACCTAGGCATTACTGAGCTACTAGCCCCCAAATCTATCATGCAATTATGGACTAATTTGCCCCCTATAATTAGAGAAACATAGAATGGAGGAGGTCTAACCTTTTTATGTGTCTCCACATTACTTGATGGTAGTACTAAACTAGTGTCACTCTCCATGGTAGATGACTGATCTTTGGGTTCGATCTTTTCCAATTCTTGCTGCAGCATCCTTTTCTGCATTGTTATGGTGGCAACTGCATCCCACATGGAGATGCTTACATTGGTTTTCTTCATTTTCTCTACCACACTCAAGGGTGTATTAGGAATTTTGGCGGAAACTTTGGGAGCTGTACCCATGAGAGGCTGAGATGGAGCAACATAGGGATCACTTGCATCCTCCTTTCTTGGACCTTGCCTTTGCTATTGTGAAGTGTTTGTCTACTCATTTTCTTTTTGTGTATAAGGTATAACACTCGAAGTTGAGGCCTGCTCATGAGAAAGGGGGGCAGTATGTTCCATAGCTCTCTTCTTGCTTCTTGTGTTATGAGCAATGGAATCCTGGTTTACATTACAATGCTCCTCCATTTGGTGATTCATAAAAGAGCAATCACCCTGCCTCTGAATATATGAGGCCTCCTTGGGATGATCTTCCTTGTATGATTGCTTTACTGCGGACTCCTGGATAGTTAGGGCCAAATAAGATTCTACCTTCTAACATAGGCAGTAGGCATAAGAATAGTTACATGAAGGATAGAAGTCTTGGTCTTGGGCTAAGTTATTTTGAGGAACTAAAGCTCTATTCTGATATGAGCTTGAAGCAACAACATGACTATTTTGCCTATTCTGATCAAAAGAGCTATTCCAATGATTAGGAGGCCTACCACCACTTGGAGCCTGATGTTGTAATTGGGGGGGTTTTCCATTTGGGCTTGCTGCCTTTCTAAGGCCACCATCTTGTTACTCATTTTTTGTATTAGAGAAAAACTATCCTCTAATCTCTTCCCTTGGTCCTTCAACTCCTTCCGTTGCTCTTGCAATTTTTTATCTAGAGTCCTCTCTCTTTTATCTGTATTCAGCACTAGACCTTGGAGCATTTCCTTGAGTTCATCTATTCCATTTGAGGATGTGGAAGCTTGGGGAACTGGAGTAAGGGCTTGTGATGTAGAAATTGTAGGAAGGGGGGCTATCGTTGGTTGGTGGTTGGGAACATCAGGAAAGAAAGGCATAGGAGGCCTTGGAGCCAACTTTCCTCCTTGTATTAGGATGTTTTCAGCTTTTATAGCTATCTCATAAGCATTCGGTAATGTATCCCCTCCCATAGTTTGGATTGTAGTGGTAATGTCACTGTTGAAAGCTCTAAGGTAATGCAAGAAGGCATTACCAGGGGTAGGTTTCACTATAGTAGGTATTCTATCCCATGTCTTTTGGAATCTGTAATTAAAATCAGTCATACATTCATGGGGGGCTCTTTTTATTGTAGTCAGCTGCTTTAGTAGTGACAAATGGTCACTCTTATCCTCAAAATGTTTGCATAATCCTGCTCCTAGTCCATCCCAATCAATTATGGAACCATGAGCTAAGCCTCTATACCACTGTAATGCTTTTCCTTTTAAATATGAGGCTAGAAGTTTGACAGCAACATCATCCTCTGTAATACCATGAATATTGTAGACATCCACTACCTCTTGGATATGCTCTAAAGGGGAAATAGAAGTTTCACCAGTAAAATCAGGTATACTTTTTAGTGTAGATACTGGTATATCATGTCTTTGGGCTAACAACAGAGGACTTCCACCATTAAAGGTGGCAAAAGCATGAACTCTTGGCTGTGCCATATAAACAAGTGTTCTATTGATGAGTGTTGATGGCAATCTAGGCTGAGTTCAAACAGTAGGGGGAATAGAGACAGATCTTATAGGTATATCAACTGTTATTCTACCCCTAATTGGTGATAATGAAGTTCTAGTCCTTCTTCTCCTAGGATTTGAAAGAGAAAGCTCTTGATATTGAAATTTACCTCTAGAAGATGCCCTTGTTTCAGTCCTGGGCATGAATTACTGCAAACTTGGTCTGGAACCAGAATTTTTTGATGTTCAGAGTCGCCAAGTACTTGAAGAATCAGCCTCTTAAAGGCTCAAAAATTGAAGCCAGCACTACTTCTTCAGCATTTATCTCTAGAATTCTTTCTTCTTGACACCAGTAGACCTAAAATCTTCTAATATGATTCCCACCGGGCATGCCAAAAATTGTTGTCACTTAGGTTTGCACCCTTGTCCAAGGCCTATGTGCGAGGACAACCTAGCGAAACATGGAAACAACCTCCAAGCTGTGGGACTTGAACTGCGAGGTTGAGTCTCTGGAGAAGGCCGGCTTCCTCTTACTATCAAGGTGCACCTATCTATTCTTAGAAGGGAAAGGGAGAAAGAGAGCATTAAAGAAAATCTACCTAGTCTAATCTAAGGCAGTGATGCACCAAAACACAGTGTTTAGACTCATTTTTGCCCATATATGCACTATGGAACTAGGGTAACATTCAAGGTCATACATTCATTCAGACTTATATCGACCAACAACCACATACAGATTAGGAGACCAATTGAATAACACCAGGAACAGAAGATTTCACTTGTATATTATTCAATAGGCCAAAGATAGATACAATATGCAGACCACTGATCTCAACAATACATCAATGAGAGGAAAAATGCTACACATACACGTTGATGGCTGAAAGAGATGATACAGGATGTTTTATCTAGCTCAGAGTCAAAGGGATTTTTACACTACAAGTCTGCAAGCAGCAGCAGAGAAAATCAGGAAGAGTCAACCCTTACAAACTATACAAAATCTGCCTTTATAGTTCAGGCGTAACTGAGATCTTTTGCTGCTGAAATGACCCTGCAACTACCTTCCATTAAGTCTTGTGGAAGACAATCATGGAAAAAATCTCAAGAAAATTTGATCTCTTTTGCCAATAATGTCCTGAGAAGACTGAAAACGGTGCCATAACTGCGCTCTGACCTGGTAGATAGATCAACGGATGGATGGAGTGTCTTTCTGTGTTTTACATTTACTCTGGTTGGTCGAGATTGATCATGGAGATTAGATTTCATGACAAAATTGATTATCTTTACTTCCTGGTTCATGAATTCGTCGAAGTCAAAAGGTCAACCAGGCTCATTATGCGTCAACTAGGCTGCGTGGGCCAATTGCATTTCTTTATTTTTCCACCTGGAGGTCCTCCCACAGTTGACCACCCTTCATTGGACTAATTGTGCCACCTTGAATATTATCATGACTGTGACAGTTACACTAACTGCCAACCACCATCCTCGACTGCACCAACAGGACACATGTCGACAAGGCGCTGTGTCGCCAACATAAACCTCGCACATCTTTGCCATAGCGCGATGGTGCCTACCTTCAATCAGCCTTGATCCAATGATCATGGAGACTCGTCATTCTGTAATCCCCTTCTCTTGTAAATCATTGGGCCCGCAACACATGTGGCACTTCCCTATTGGTCTGACGATCGCTTAATCCTTACTGCACTAGCTACATGAAACATGGTTCCACCAGGACACATGGCACCTGGGCGCTATGTCACCAATGTTATTTCTCGAGCGATTCTCGATGGCGAGATAGCGCCAGCCGTAGATCCCTATGGATCTGACGATCATGGGGACTCGCCCTTTGACTATGTTGGTCGAACTGAGATCTGGTGCCACCTCATGTCTGCATTCTGATCTAGTACATGTGGCTATTCTTGATTCACCGTAAAACTAACCACCGTTGGTACACCTTTTCGACGATGCAGTCTGCCCGTCGTGAGACTTTTGACCTGCCACAAACTTTTCAATCTACGACTGGGCCCATGCTTTTTGGCACTACCTTGGCAACCACACCACACTCTGGACAACACCTAGCAATCCTTGGTGAGACTTGGTCCTATCGAACCACGTGGTGGATGGTCGCTATGTCACCATGATAAAATCCGTGCATCTCCGCCATAGCAAGATGGTGCCATCCGTAGATGCGACCCAATCCGACGATCGTGCGAACTCGTCATACCTCATGCTTCTGCCCTCCATGTCGATACACCTGGCATCGCCTTGAGACACGGCCCCACCTGACACACATCACCAAGGCACGATGTCGCTGTCATAACCCTCGCGCAACTCCTCCATAGCACGATGGTGCTTACCATTGATCCAAGTTGATCCAACGGTGGTGAACGTAAGCCCTGACTGTGTTAGCCGTGCCAACAGGATCTTTAACCTGGCACACGTGGTTCCTTCTGATTTATCGCCGCAACACCTGATTCTACCAATCGTAAAAACTCACCGCCGTGAATATTTCTGCTGGGCGCTATGTCACTATGGAGATTTTTCGGCCGATATGTAATAGCGACATAGTGCCAAGAGCGTCAAGGACCTTTTTCGACCTGCGGAATACCGGACCTACCCCTGCAACGTGTCATCAGGGCATCATCGCGCTATAATAAATATCATGCATTTCCTCTATAGCGCGATGGCGCTAACCGTCGGTACCGCTTAGATCTGACGGCCAAAAACTTGCAGGTTGTAACATTAAAATACTTATTCAAGACTAACTGCAGCACGAGCCACACCTTCAAATTTAAATTCTTGGTGGTAAAACCAGAGGTAATAGTTATTACCTTCTAAACTAGGCCTGTTGGCGACACATGTTCATCTATCATTATATCACTAAGGGTAATGAAATTTCAACTTTGCATAGTGACATAATGATAGTGCTTGATTATAATCCATCTGATAGTCCCAAAGATGCATCAATCCTATCAACACATTGACCAATTAGAATGTTGATTTATGCCAACTCACCTAACAAATTTCCACCTCACCTATGGCCCATAAGAAAACAAGACCTACATGCCACATGTCACACGATTTCTTTATCACATGAAGTAAAGTCTGCACATCTTCACAAAGTGATAAAGTGATAGCCATAGATCTTGGAAGATCAGATAATGGATGAAAAACAACCATAGATGATATATTGGCCAAAGGAAAAGGGCCCTATGGTGCTATGTGGCATTCTATCACTTTGTCACTATGATAAAAGTTTCTACAATTTCTTTCAATGAAAAAATGATGTTTGTTGATTTTCTTTGATCTGATGGTGAACATGATATGGACCCATAGAAATATTAAATGCATGCTCATTTAGGAAATAAGATATAACCTAAGGTATTAAAATAGGTATTCGTGTGTGGCCTAATATTTGAATATTCAAATATATGAATGTTAAGTGTGTTTAAATTCAAATATTTTAGTTTGGTAGGAAGGTAAAAATAGCTATCAAGAACCAAATTTGGCATATATGTGCTGAATCCTAAAAGATGTTCTTCTAGCTATTTAGAACATCTTTTGAAACCTAGGGTGTCTGATGTAGGAGCATCCTACATTGGCTAGAAATCCTGCATGATGGTGTGGTTTGACCTTAGATTTGGAGGATTTGGTCAAAGAATGAAAGATGTCTTGGTTGATACTAAGTTGGTTTGGTTGTTGTGTTAATGAAGTGATTTAGTTAATGAAGATGTTTGATGATGCTTTGGGTACTCGAAAGATACTGGGAGCTCAATTGCACTAGAAGCTCAATAGTAGTGTTGCTCAAGTCATCTGGGTCAATGATGAGGCTTAGTTGCTTCTAAAGGACTCAACACATGCTTGTGCTTGGTTAGTGAAAGAACTCAATTATGTCTAGTGGAATGCTAACACTTGACATGGATTTCTCTCTAACAATCACTTTGGTCTTGATTCTTGAGGTGACCAAGTTATTAGTGAGCCAACTTTTAGCATTTAATTTATGTATGGGTATTTAATTTGTACTATAGTCAATTTGTGGCTTGCCTAGGCATTTAATCTAAAGGTTTATTTTAATTAGTAATGGACTAAGATGACTAGTGGATTAGTTGGGTATAAGAAAGGGGTCTTGTGGAATCTTTTAGGAATTCATTTTGGAATCAGATGGCTGATCATCCATCTTGGAGAAGAGGATGAAGTATAGGAGTGAAATTTGAAGGGATAGTAGATGAGGGTTGGTAAACCAAGAGATTGCTTAGTGGGCTTGTGAGCACAGGTTGATATCTCCTTGGAAGTTTATGCTAGAGTGTGGATTTCAACTAGCTAGCATTAGTGTAGATTTAGATCTTTAGGGATCTTGCATAACTATTTTTTAATTTATTTTTGTATTTGGCCCTAACTTGGAAGGCCTTACAGCTAGGCATATTGCATGTAAATAGTTATTTTATGAATCGAGTATTGTGATTTGGTATTAGATCTTACATTTGTGTTGTTTTTTTGCTGTGTGGTTATTCGTAGGAATACAAATTACCTCCAATAGCGGTACCCTTGGATTCTTTCTACATTAGAATAAGGAAAGCCTAAAAACTTGTAGGTGAAAATATTTAATTTATGAAATGGAAAGATTAGATTCTGTATACAAAGTCATAACCAAAATAAAAATAATTATGTATAATTATTGGTGATTGGTCTAAGCATGGGATCCAATTTTCTTAAAGTGAGAATGACATGGAAACCTTGAAAGTGCAATTTTTTTTGCCAAATTCAAGGTCCCCCATGAGTAAAATTTTCCATTTGACAAATATTTTCCACTAAAGTTATCCTTGCACATGAATAAGAGATCGATGTGTATGATTTTTTTAAAATATTAAAAAAAAAAAATTATATCACTATGATTCATCTTGAGAAACAATAAAAAATGGAGGTTATCATCCCACATACCAATCATTTGAAAAGCCCTCGTTGTAATTTTCCAAATCAATGCCATGGCCCAAAATATTTAATTATATTTTTTATTCAGTGTTAAATTCTTTTAAAGATAGTTATGTAAATCATAATTAAAGGATAGTTTATTTTAACATGCAATGTTTTGGCATGTGGCTAAATATTGATATATTTTTATTAGCTCTTAACTGTGAAAGTCCAGAAATAACCAAAAGTTCAACACTTGTACGCTTCATCACAGTTTAAAAGATTGAATCATGTGCATGATCCCCTACAACAATATTTGGTCTAAACAAAAGTGTTGTGGTATCATAGGTATCTCCTAAATCCCAATACCTCTTATAGTATTATCGAGGGCCATGTATTTAACATTATTTTTCATGTTGATTCATTGATGCCCTGAGTATAAAATCACAACATCAAAACCTATGATGATTATGTTTCAATAAATCTGAAGGTCAATTAATATGCATTGCCCAATTGGTGAATGGATCACTCATACTTAGTGTTTTAGACTCATAGAGGCTTGCTGATCAATAAGTCAAGGTAGATATATTTTTCTCATAGAGATTACAATACCAACTATCTATCCTAATACCTTGTGGGTCAATGATCAAACCATCTTCTCCCCCTACAACTTCAATAACTAGATCATCTGTTGTGCACTTATGATTGCTTCAATTAGTAGAGAAAACAATAGGAAAAAAGTAAATGTGTAGGAAACTAAAATTTCCCAATAATTTGGGCCAATAATGCTACCACTAAAGAGGAAATGACAAGGATTTAAGAGTAGTTGAACAAAATCAGGTTATGAATCTTGATGTTCGGGTTTTCTTTCTATCCATCATGGCATGACTAGTCATTCAATTCACTACCACATGTTTACCATATACATTAGTTTCCAACATTTTTTGGTACAATTTGCATTTTTCTTGACACCATTTTATGTTTTGATGACATAAGACTGGTGGAAAATTCAACCATTTTGGTCCAAGTTTCTCAAGAAGAAGCCTATCAACTTAAATATTCTAACTAGCACTTCATCCTTTGAAGAGTGCAAGGGTTACACTGATAGGTTGATATGTATCAAATGTTGTTATTGTAGTTTTAGCATGGTAAATTTTCTCATAAAATTTTGTGTACATAGTAAAAAATTGGTAAGATAATTTTTATCTTTATTATTTTCTCTTCTTTGGTACCATGGAATACACTCTATTAGCAAGCAGCTTAATTGGCACACTCAAACCATTGACTAATACTAGCTAAGAGTGGGCCCAAGCACTCTTATCCAATAGCCTAAGCCCAATGCATAATAGTGGCCCCAAGCTATTGGCTGAGTGGTTGGGCCCACTCTTAGTCACTATTAGTCAATGGTTTGTGTGTGTCGATTAAGCCTGGCTCTCTATTAGGCTTTTCCTTCATTGACGTTTATCTTGCCTTGTTAATAATTTATTTTCTTCATGATTTTTTCCAGTATCTTTGCACCCATTTTCATCTATAACAAACTTTATAGGCTATTGGTCATTATGGCTTGTATTTTGAGTATCCTCCTCCAAAAGCATGTGTGTTATAGGAGCATTGCAATTTTTATATATGAAGTACAAATTATTGTAGTGGTCTTCATCAAGATATGACACATGGAGTGTGGGAGTATATGGGCTATCAAAATTGTAGATTTGGGATACTTGGCCCTTCAAATGGTGCAGATGAATGTTTGTTCAAGTCACCATGGAGGCTGCATAAATCTCACAATGGTCTTCCCAAGTTCCATGCTCTACCATTTTTTCATAGTATTCTTCAAAATTCATGTCAACTTTTTGAGAAAATAAAGGCTTAGTGTTTGAATAATGCTCCATAATGCTCCACTACCATAGCATTTCTCTTGGTCACCTTCAAGTTGTTATATTAGGGAACTTGGAACAATTTCCATTTGGTAGCATTTGCACCATTCTCATCCATAATCCATTATGTTGAGCCTTAATTCCTTCTTGTCTCTCCTCATTTTTTGCTTCATCCAATAGGATGCTTAATTAAGATTGCTTGTCTTCTTCTTTGATGGGCAATGGGCATATCTAATTGAGGAAGATATGGTTTTGGTAAAAGAGTCCTCCAACATATAATTTAGACTGATAATGAGATGTACGAGTCAAAATTACATATAAACCATAAGTATTTTATTTTAAAAGAAAATAATGTTACATTCAACTATTTTTTAATGGTCTCAACCTCTGCATAAATTATTGAATTCATTCATGCGTAATCCTAGAAAATATGAAGATGATTAGCTATAGAATTCATTAAAATACAACCCTACATAATATAAATTAGATGAAGTAAAGTTTATGAACACATACACAAGGATTTAACTCATAAGGTGTAGGCTGAAAAAAACTACAATTGGAAGTGATGGGAGAGTCAAAGTTGAGGCTAATACATATTTGGTAAGATGTTTAATAGGTTTGGAAACCATTTATATGTCCTTTACATAGTGTGAAGAGAATATAATTGTATGCCTATGATATGTCGACAAGATTCTACTTGAAGTAGTGATAGATACATTTTATGATCTCTATTGTGTTCACAATCTTGTTTGGTTAAATTGAAACATGCCACATTCATTCCCTTGTCATGTGATTTTACCATATACAGTGCATGTACTTGCATTTTAGAATTTCCCTTCAATCTTGATTTTTGTAAACCCTTTGGCCTTAGTATGAAATATGCAAAGGTCACCACTAACTCTAGATTGGCCTTTTATAGTGGTTCATTTTCCATTTTTTATTTCCTAAAATGATTTCTTAAATTAAATTCTTGAAAAATAATGAAGAGGGTCATTGCATTACATAAAGTCATTCTAAAGTGAGAAGTTAAAAATAAAGGGTTGAAACTTAAATAGATAATGTCTTTCATGATTATACCAATATTTATGTTGTTTGGATAAGTCGATGTACCCATTTTTTGGAACTTGTTTAGTTATAGAGAATATAACATTCTATTAGTAGGTAACATCTTTCTTAAGGATACCACATTATTTGTCCAATGTCTATATTGTAATATAAATAGTGGTACACCTGTGGAAGATGATATCCACTCATTGAATATGTCTCATAGAAAACTAAACAATATCCAACAAAAAAGTAACTTCACTTTTCCAAAAATAAATAATGATGTACATGCAACATGTTATTTAATTATAGAATGACCAACTCCCTGCACCTAAACAAACAAAACTAAGTGGGAAAATTAATACACAAGGTCTAATTGAATACATTTTTAAACCTAAAGTAACACTATGAACACTCCAATATTTTTATCACAACTTAATAATAAATTTATTAAAAATGATAATACAATTCTTAATGCTTAATATAATAATATTTCATAATATGATATTATTATGTTTTAAAAAAAATTAATCATTTTAATTGACAATCAAAATGAATATTTATTAGTAAAAATAATAAAAAAACAAAAATACACATTTGGAAAAATGGGTAGATACAAAATCACCCAAAAGTCAAATCTTGTTAATCCAATGCTAGTCTTAGAAAACAACAATTGAGAATAAGGGACCATTCGTGATCACCCAACCTCATTCAAAGTCATTGTGCAAGTGTCACAACCTACTTCCACAACCCAAATTTATTGGTTGCATTTATGCCACCTAGACTTTATTCAAATCTAATTAAATTGATTTCATACTAATGCCATCACCCAAAAATGGGCAAAAATGGGAAAACTAATATTCTATGCAACGTTTCCCACCTGTACCATGTTGAGTCTTTATCTTCCCTAAAGGAATAATCCTATATTGGTAATGTGGAGATAGTTTCTTTAAGAATTCTTCTACTTATTTGGAATCCCTCTTAAATAACCATATATTTTGTATATATTCTAGTCTTCTTGTTGGTCATAGGAATCACATAGCTTGTCATAGCCTTTTTAGTATTTATTTATGAAAATTATATTTTAGGCTCAGCCTCTTTGTTCTTGTTGTGTGTTCTTTCAGCAAGTATCCTTGATAAATTGGTTGTGTTGTCTTTTATGCTTATGGATGCTAACCCTTCTTAATTTCTTCCACTCTATGTATCGACATGAATCAAGATAATAGTTTTGGGTGGTATGTATTTTTTTTATATTTCCTTTCAGTGGTTATTAACACATGTCCCATTACTCTTTAACCAACCATTTCTTAGTGTTGGAGAAACATAATGCTAATATAGGACTTGTTTGACTATGGATTATAATCTATGAAATTTAGCCTTATTCTTTTATTCATGATCAATACCCATAGTTTTATAGAATAATTTAAGTGAGTTATTTTCTTGTGGATAAACTAAATATTGTTTTTTATTATGAGGATAAGAAATACTTTGGAGTATAGTGATAACTCTAGTCAAAACATAGTGACCTTGGCTTTTGTAGACTATTTTTCTTTCTATAGTAAATGTTTATGTGGCACTTGTTTTGTAGGTTGTGACAAAAATTGATTGGAGAGGAGAAGAAGAACCATCATGAACAAACCCACAATGGAAGTAGTGAATATTTACCATCAATTTCCATCCCTTCTGAGTAGGATGGTACCAATAAAAAAGAAAACCTCATCTTGAGACTTGCAGAGATGAAAAAGAGCTCTTCCTTTTTCATCACAATCTACACACCCAACAATGGAGCTACTCATGTTTCCATCTCTGTAACAAAAAGATCTACTCATCTCATGGATTCCTACTCAAGACATAACACATAAATATGTCAATCATTTTATGTAATCCTAGAAATCTAGCTCTTAAACATCGTTAATAAGAGGTCTACAAGCTTGATTAAAAATATTTACAAATAAAGAGGACTTAAAACACTTTGATATATAGATACACTATTTAGAAGGAAAATTTGAAAAAGATAATCTTAAAATTTGTAACTACATTATAATCAATGTCTTTACCATACGAAAATGGGTTCAAGATAATATGAGTGTTGAAATCTGATTGAAAAGATCATTGTTGAGAGAGATTGTTGAAAAGAGGAAGACTGTTGAAGAAGACTATGTATTTCAATCATTGTTTTGTCACTGATGTCAAACCTACTATTTGTTGGTAAGACAACTAATTATAATATTCAAGTACTATCACTTAGTTGATTCATGAAGAGGATTTGATCAATAAGAGGTAAGAAAAGAACCTAGAGGAAATTTTGAGTTATGATAATGTAATGAAGTACAAGGAAGGATTAGTTAAGATAGTGATGACATGATGTATTTATAATCTACTTAAGGTTACAAAATTCTAGCTACACTTAGAAAGTTTGGAAGAACAAGTTACACAAAGTTTGTCTACTAAGCTTGACCAAGTGGATAGTAGGCGCTGAGAAAAGTCAGTGCAAGATAAGTAGAAAGTCAATTGGGGCCAAGTAAAAGAAAATTCTAGTGGATACCAAGCAAGATAGTTGATGCTGAGTAAAATTTAGTTGATGTCAAGCATTAGTAAACTTTAGTTGATGCCAAGTGATTTTGTAGTTGATGTTGAGCAACATAGTATGTATCAAGCTATAATGCCCCACTTGAAGATCCTTGGAAACAAGGATGAAATACAAGCAAGATAAAAAAAAAATTACAAGTGTAAGTGCACAAAACAACAACATACACAGATTATGAAGATCACAATGGAAGACTGACAATCATCAAAACGCCAATAGATCTCCAAACACCACGGCTACCCAAACCACAAAAAAGAAACATATGAGATCAACTAAGCTAAAAAACAAAAGCTAACTCCTAAAAATTGGCTAAGTTTAAAATTCTGAAGCCCTAAAATTTGGCTATGTCTAAATATCTAAAGCCCTAAAATTTCCTAGAATCTTTGTCTTAGCCTGTAGAGGTCTGGAACCTATCCCAAATGAATCGTTGCATATATTAAAATATATATTAAGTATAAGGAATTAAATTATACTTAAATGATATATTTTAGACTCCAAAGGAAAACAAAGCATGTTGAATTCAAAATGAAACATCAAAGAGGGTATCCAAAATAGTTCCCAAAAAGTTCAGACCAAACAAGTTCAAGTGCTTGCTGCCCGCCCTCACAAGTTTTTGCAATTTCTAGGTGATACTTTAATAAAATACTAGGCAATACTTTCTAGTATCACATGATATTTCTAAAGATGAAGGGTGACACTTTCAAGGACTAAGCAATACTTCACTCAAGGGTGTGTGATACTTTTTTGATATCGTACAATATTTCTCCAAAGGAGGTACAATACTTTCTAGTATTGCACGATATTTCATTCTAAGGGGTGTGATACTTTCTAGTACTGCATGACAAAATCCTAATGGGCATGCAATACTTTATTGTAACAAACCATGCTGACACATGATTGCCTAGGTAAAACAAGAAACACTAAAAAAAGACAAAGAAGAAGGTAAAATAAAGTATAAAACCTCCACACTGAGGAGTACTAGATCCACACCTCGAGGCATGAACACTCAAACTATATCTAAATAACTAAAAGAAAGAAAGTTAGAATCTAACCATCTAACAAATAGTGAAGAAAAAGTATAGAAAGGAAACATCACAGTGTACTGGAAGCAACATCATATTTAAACATAATTAGCATCGCAATGAAAAAATAACCAAGTACGCAGTTCCTCCCAACCATCAATGGCATCATAAGACCATTGTGGGACCTAGCCATCCCCCATGTGTAACATCCCAAGCCATCGATCAGATCATTGGTACTATCGAAATAGGGACATCACTACTAAACATGCTACAACAAGCATAAGGAAATCTAACATGCTAGAAATAAAGCATAAGATAATCGTATAAGTAGATAACATTACCTATCACATGCTAATCATTAATGTAAGGAAATGCATCAAATCTAACATCATCTAAACATGATATAAAAGAATCTTGATGAAAGAATAAGTCACCAAAAAGCATACTCTTGAAATTGAAGTACCAAGTGAACACATCCAACAATGGTCGCACTAGGACAGTAGACTATCTCTGTACACCGATCCCTAGCAATGGTGTAGGTAGCTACACCTCCAACCATGTGGCACCCATAGGTCCACACCTGTTGTGTTGATAGAGATAATGATCCAACCAGAAACACACAAAAATAACATCCATGGCTAACACACATGCCAAGTAGTATGATGACTGAATCCAAGACATAGACAATGCATAAACTATAGGTCCTGGTTAGACATCTCAATAGGCTACTAAGTAGGGGCTAACATCATGGAGAGTCGCTTGGCATCAACAAGCCCAAGCTCAGATCATGCATTTCAACTCCTCAACGGAGGGCCCTACACACACATTTTATTATCCTAAGTTTTATTACCATCCAATATTTTATTTAATTATCACTTGCTTAAAACTTCGTCACGCCAACCCTATGGGACAAGATCACTAGGCTATAAGATAGAAGTCCCCTCCATATGCTACCTTACCCTACCCATGCTCTTCCAATAATGAGTGCCCATTGGCATGCAAACTCCCAACCCAACCCCAATGATCATAACTTTCGAAAGAAACATGGAAGATCGGGCCCTGCAGGTCACCCAATAAATGTAAGTGTATGTACTCATGTGTGGTGCACCACCATCATGAAGATCAACACAAGGACTGGATGAGAACACAAGCATAAAGTCACTCAACTAAAATAAATTCAAGAGGATAGACACAACATGTATCCCAATGCAACAAAAAGATGAAATAGTGGTTTGATTGATATCCAAACATATCATCTAGGTCCACAAACCACATTGTGCCAAGAAAACCCAAGAAAATAGGGTGTCATGCAAAACAAGGTAAAAACTCTAAATTTTGGAAAAATTCTAAAATTAAAACCCATTTGGCCTTTTGGTACAAAAACCCCAAAAATCCAAAAATAAATGAAATTGGGCACCGTATGCAAAAATGGCCAGCATAACAGCTCAAAAACCAAAGCCCCCATCCCGAAAATAGGAAAAATGCTCATACTCGACCAACTAGGTAGAACCAGCAAATAGAAACAGAGGGGAACACTAGTTCTTAGGCTCCTAGCATATTGCTACAAGAAAAAAAAGCTAAAATAGAATAAAAATAATAAAATAGGAAAGCCCTACTTGATAACAAAGGGGCAAATACTAAAAATAGCCAGATAAAATAAATACCCCATCGAATCTGCCGAAAGCGACAAAAAAGAAAGGTCTTCCAGAGCTGGATCTAATGAGATGAATCTTGCAAAAATCTCATGCTCATAGCTCCTAGAACAAATAGAAAACCAATCCTTTAGAAGAGGATTTCCAAATTAGCTATCAAATTTGTATTTCTAAAAAGTGAGAAATGAATAATGAATTCACTTTTCCAATACTTATTCACTTTTCGAGTAAATAGTCGATTATGAAAAATAGACAACTAGAGTAGCTAAACTCTGAATCGACCTAACGAAAATAAGTTACTATTTGTAATGGAAATTCACCTAAGGAAAAGTTACCAAAAATTAAATCCAAAAATATTTAAAGCTTGAAAACCCAAAATCATAGAAAATCACTTAACACTTTTGCGACAAAGTGAACCTCTAAATGCACAAACATGCTTACTAGTCTAATCACATAACGTAGATGAGTTTGGATTTACTAATCACCAAAGGGTTTAGATTTAAAAAACTTAAATTAAGGATATGTTGACCATACAGGGATGTCATTGGTAAAATATGAATAGTTGAATCACTAATTCCATGTACCACTACCAGGGATATAATTCCTACACACTAAAACACATGATCAACTGCAACTGAATATAATATAATAGCCGAAGCAATAAAAGAATTAATTAACTAATTAGTCCATTTACATCACTCAAATTCATAGAAAATGTAAATAACAAGAATGAATTAAATAACCATAGCATAAAATTCATCTCATAACATAGCCCAAATATGTCCAATAAACCATATAACTCGATATCATCATAGATCAACTATCATCTCAAAATAACATCAACATGCAAATATGATAAACTAAATAGCATAACAATATAACATCTATGGTATTGAATCAAAATATAACATCCAACCCTTAGGTTGTCTCAAGGTACAAATAACAATAAGAGTGTCAAGTATCTCTCAAATCAAAATAAACAAGGTATAGACTACAAACATAAGAGGTACTACATTAGCATTAGAAGGTTGATAATGTCGAGTTGCTACATTATGTTAAAGATTGAAGATTTGTGAAATTTAAGCCAACAAGTTTGTTTTCTTGAAACTTGTGAACTAGCAGAAAGATAAGGTTGATGAGCTAGTGGCAAAAAAATTGATGTAAACTATTTTTAGGAAAATTCAAATGGATTATAGGAGAAATTTCTAGAAGAGATACAAGATATGGGATAGATACATTGTATCCTACCTAATCCATCCAAAAAAAACCCTAAAAATGGACAATGGAAAATCAGTGGAAAATATCCTAATTTCCTATTTATAGGAATGTTTGGTCATGAAGCAAAGTTGGCATGCATGAGAACCTAAGCAAGAGAAGGAGTTAAGGCTTTTGTTTTATCAAGTGACCTAAGAGAAGAGTCTACAGTGGTGTGTTGAGCAAGAAGGCTTAAGGAAAGAATGGAGATGTATGCTTGAAGGGTGAACAAACTGTTAGAGCTACAAAATATGAAGGCCAAGTAGAATGGAGGACTAGACAGAGATCTATAATCTACAAGAAAAGTTGTAAGTTGTATCAGATCAAAGCTCTACTATTACTGTCTAAGAATTGTATTAGTCTAGGGTAAATCCTTTGGATTAAGGTTGACCTAACAATCATTTGTAAATCCTTTAATAGGGTGACATTCTAAGTGAATGGCCTAAAGTCCTCTAACAAGGCTCACTTATAATAGGGTGATTGAAATCCCTTAATTGGGTCACATTTAACAATGTGTATTGTAACCTTTAATAGGGTTGGCCTTTCATAGGGCATCAACTTAGAAGAGTGAAAAGGAGTAGCATATTACTGGTGGTTTTTCCAAATTGGGTTCTCATGTAAATCATTGTTTCTATTATGGTGATGAATCTATTGTGTTTTATGATTTACATTTTTGCAAGTTGATTTGATAGTAGCATACAAGTTTTAGTGATTACATAATCCAATAAGTAGCATGCATGGATATGAATGTTTTATGGGTTCACTAAGTTGTGAAAAGTTTTATTTCTACATTTGGACCTTGGATAACTAATTCTCTCCTCCCCCCCAGTTATTCTAAAGTAATCCAATAGAGAGAAGGTTGCAAAGAAATCAAGGATGAGGAAGTTGGTGTCTTCAAGTTCACCCAGCTTTGAAATGGCTTATGATAGATAGTTGTTATGATAGAATTGATAGGTAACTTTAATATTTTTTTTGGTTAGCTTAGAAGGTGGAGTTGAGTTTCTTTAAAGCAACTTGAGTTGGATATTTATCAATAAATTTTTTTAAATTCTTTAAAAGAATATTTCTAATTTTATGAGTTTGAGAAAAATAAGAAGTGATTTTATATATTATTTAAAGCTAAAGAAAGCATGAAAATGTTCGTTTCTTGTAAGATAAGTAAAGATTTTGGCCTCTATATAAGTAATATTGTAGTATAAAATAAACTTTTAATTGGGTTCTATTAGACTTTGAGGGGAAGTTTGATATTAGGTTGAATAGAGGATCCAATAGTTGCAAGTTTTTTCCTAAACTGGGTTTTCCCAAGTATATCTATGTTATTGTTTATATGTTATTGGAGTCTATTATTTTTCTTCTACTAATTAGTTTCAGTTAATTAACTAAGAGTATTTTTTTAATAAATCAAATAGATTTTCTTTATGTGAATTCATTGTGCAATTAATCTCTAGCTAGGTTATGAGAATTTAACATGGCATTAGAGCTATGAACTCTACATATAGAGATAAGATTTGTAACACAAATTATAGAAATAAATAAAAAAATTGTCTCTAGTATCTTTTATGGCTATGGAAACCAATGATCAAGTAAATATAGGTTTCAGGTGTTAGAATATTCATAATAATTTGGCGGGGGGTGGGGGGGTTGGTGAATCAGTTATCCTTAGCTCTAGATGTACCAATTCAACTCGTACTAACTTCAAAAAAATTTAACAATCTCAAAAAAATCACTCGGTCCATAGAACAACTTAACATTTTGTTCATTACTTAATTCTATGTTCAGTATATGTCAACCAATAGTAAATAAACAACAATAAAACATTGTACATAAAAAATATAGCATTCACACATATATGACATCAGGATTTAATGTGGGGACCCAATTTGGGAAAACCCAGAGGTTACATGCTACCACATTTCACTCTTCTAAAGTGAGCTTGGTTAAGAGCCAACACTATTAAAGGTTACAAAACACACTATTAGGTGTGAATCTGTTAAAGGATTTAATCGCCCTATTAGGAGTGGTCTAGTTAGAGGACTTTGGATCATTCTATTAGAATGTCACCTTGATTAATGGACTTAGAAAATGACTATTAGGTCAACTTTGATTAAAGTATTTTGATTGTCATAATGGTTAGAAAGTAACAATACATTTTATCTATTCATATACAACTCACTTTGCATGTTCAAATCTCCATTTGGCTCATTTATTGGTTCATTGATTAGACTTCATTATCATCTCCATCACTAATCTTCTTGGCAACCCTTTAAGAAATCACACTTCACCAATCTTCTCACTTTTGCTCTACTATTTTTTTATCACAAGTTCTCAAAATTTCCAATCAACAATGAACAAACCTTAGAAAATATCTCTTATGCCTCCTTAAATAGGTAGCTTTAATATTTGTCACTTAAACATCACCGCAGTTCTTAGGGCTAAGTTAGATTCAACAAATCTATATATCATTTTGTCCTTGTACTACTTTCTTAATACTTCTAGAAAATTCTCTAGAATCCTTGTCTTTGATCACATAACAATTCAATTCATGCATTTAATAGGCTAACTCATCAATCCTTATCATCCATGAATTTGACTAATCCAAAAACTCAACTATGCTAGCCTCAAACTCAATTCTCTCACAAACAGTAATTTTGTTGACACTCAATCATCAATGTGTTCTTTTTCTCAGTGATCACTAGATTTCTTAGTCTATTTTGTTCTATCTCTCTCATTTTACACTAGCTCACTTAGTAATCACTATGCTTCATCATAACTAGTTTTCTTCATCATTATTGGCCATAACTAACACTTGAATTATATTGTTTACTCAAGTATCTCTTAATTTTACTTGATCTTTAGTTTCAACTCCTTTATTAACTGACCACCATTTAGTAGACTTTTCTTGGGTTAACTTAACGCTTGTATACTTTTATATTGATTAAGCAATAGATTATCTTGTCAAACGCTAGCTAATCAAGTGCCCATTGTAATTCCAAAATTCTTGCTCATCTTCACTCAACAACATCACTAGTTCATCTAGTTATCTCTCTTTTCATATCATCTTCATCAATCAATTGATATGACACTCTACTTTATTAGTAAATGTCTCTCTAGTAGGTTTGACATCAATGACAACTTAATAATTTTTCCAATTGTAATTTTCAACAATCTCCCTCTTTGGAATAGATGCAACACTTCTAGTTACCATGCAAATGCTAAAGACATACTCATGATTTATCATTAATATCTCCCTTTGTAATTTGATACAGATCTTCTTTAATATCCTTAGTTTCATTCTGAATTTTATCTTACACTCACTTAAAATTCTCCCTTTGTGATACCAATTGTATAATATGTCATGCTCAAACTACGAGGCCAAAATACACAATTTTTTTTTTAATATAATTAAAATGCTCTAAGTTCGATAAGGTTGTGATCACAATTTAAGAAAAAGGATTCTCTACATTTCATCTTAAGTTTAAAAAATCTAGTGGATGAATACCTCGTTAAGATTTTGAAGCTTTTGTTATTAGATGATAACGATCACTAGTTACGTTATTACATTAACTTCACAGTAATATATAAAAATAATTTAAATAATAATGTAAATGAATTTGAGTTAGATTAATTTGAAAACATCTAATCAAATAAAATCTACATTTAAACTTATTTAAATAGCCAATTAACCTTTAAAATTTAAAACTACTTAATGCTCAAGAATAACTAAAATTTACTATCAATATACGACTAACTTATAACCTATTAATTTAAACTATCATCACAAACAAAAAAAAACTTACGCAATTCTAACTTAATTAAATTTAAACTAACTAACTATCTAAAACTTGCCAAATTTAAATTTAATTAACTAACAACTAACTAAATTTTAACTAATCATTAAATTAAAACTTTCTAAATTAATTTAAAACTAAACTTACTAAACCTAATACCCACTAATTAAATATGACTAACTTAAAAGCTTTAATAAATTAAACTAATTATACTAACAAATTAAATTGCATCTAAAACTAACTAATTAAAATTATTAATAAATAACAAAACAAACTAAACTAAACTAACATATTAACTAAACCTAACATCATACTAACCTTACCCCTACCACACCTACACTAACCCCCTACCTCTACTCCCCCTACACTCTACCACAAACCCCCATGCATTTCCCAATGCCTAGCGCACTATCCCACCAACTGACCCTACGTCAGCCTTGTCCCCCCCACCTATCATGTCAAGGGTAAGGGCCAAGATGACGCCCATAGCAGAAAACACAAGCTTTTTTAAAAAAGAAACATGCCCATCTTGTATTAAGTCCTCCATAAATGCATAAGGTGAGCACTCCAACAGAGATCATGGGGATGGGGTGATGTCACCCCATCATTATTACATTTTTATTTAAAAATATTTTCCAAGCCATAAAGGAGCTGCGCCCAGGAAGGAAAAGAAAAGGCAACAATAAAGACATAAAGTTTTATAGGTAGGACTAGGATATTTAGTTTATATTTTCTTTTCTTTTTGTTTTGATGGTTATTTTATTATTATTATTTTATATTAAATATAACATTCAAAAAAAAAAAAAAGGATAATGAGGGAATCTTTTTGATTATCTATTACCAAAAAGGTAACAATTCTTTTTTTCCATGCACAAGACAGGGAGTTTTTTACTCTCTTGAGATTTTTTTTGTCAAAATTCTTCTAAGTATAGATTTACAAGGTAATGTATATTTTTTCAAGGTGTTATTTTTTTTTTTTTAATGGATTTAAAACATAGATTCAATAGTTTATGTCACATTAATACCAGATTTATTTGATCTCCTAAACAAACATGAATTGAAATATATCAACCATATCCATTTTTTTCTTTCCTTAACATAATTTTCATTTTCAACATAGAAGGAAACTTGAAAATTTTGCTTAACTAAACCATCATCATTTCATCCTTATTTTGATGTGCATTCAAATTACTGAAAATTATGATTAAATCACAAGATAAGCTATTATACTCAATCACCATTTTATTGGCAAACTTGATTCAAAGGCTTAGCCGTAAAAGAACTAGGAAGAAAACCTGATGTCGTTGCCATTAAAACAAGGTTTTGAAATGGAAATTACATAGGATTCTAATCCCAAAATTACAACAATTTAATTCTATTTCCTTCATGACCCTCATCAAGGGTTCTATATCAATTTCTACAACTCATTTCTAAGAACTGTAGAGAGAACATAATCTGATCAAGTGACAACAAGCATGACCAAGAGACAAATCAAACATGCATATTCATACAAGTTTTTCACAATAGGATTCAAAATGAATTGAAACTAGGGAAAGGTGAATTCTTCCAACAGGAGAAGTCAGGCACAACACCAAAATAGATGCCCAATCGGGGCTATAAACCAAGAACTTTCATTCTTTCATTTTAGCATGCCATACTCATATGAGGTTTGTACTGACAGGTAGGGGCCAATAACACCCTACCCTTTCTCCCTCATCTCATCATGAGAAGAGACTCTACATTGGATGGAGTCCAACTAAAAAGACCTTTCTCAAAATTGGTCACTTCTGCCTTATCCAAGGGTGAGTAATACCAAAACACCCAAAGAAGAAAACTTCAAAATTCAACATAAACATTAAAGGAAAAAATTCAAAAAAACATGGTTGCATTCCTTCCCACATACCCAACATACATACAAGCATCCAAATAACAACACCATAGCATAAGCTTGAAACAAGCATGAAAATCTGAACAAGGGAGATGAAAATTCCTACCTTCACAAAGAGGTAATGGAAAATGAACAATTTGAGTAGAGCTTTTCCCTTCCTTCCTTCACTCTTCCAAGACTCCTCTCTAAAAGTAAAGATTGGGTAACAACCTAAACTACTCCAAGAAGGGCCTCTAAATAAGCCTCAAACTCAACCACCAAAAAGCGCAATAACTTCTCCCACCCACCTACAAATCTAGAAGTTCCTAACTCAACCCATACTATGGTTAACCACTAAGTGGAGGTGGGGTGAGGCAACTCATGGTAGCCACTTGCAATTTTCACACAAAGGCAAAAATAGACTTTTTGAGTGACCTCAAAAGTTAATAAAAAAGGCTCAAGGGTTGGAAAAGACCCCCAACCCATACCCATACCCTTTGGGTATAAATATTTCATGTTTTAAAGCCTTAGGAATAGGTTTGGAACCAAAAAAAAGCTAAGAAATATTTAGGACCATCTAACAACTCTAAAAATGTAGATTAAGCACTAATCTGAATTAAGGGTGACTAAACTTGATTAAGAACTAAATTAGCAAAAAAAACACTAACTTAATCTAACTTAGGTCCAAAGGTTACACAGCTAACCCTAACTAGCATGCTGAAGAACATATGAAAATCCATGAGTGTCAAGCGACACTAAAAAAACACAGTAAGAAAATTAACAATTACTGATCACAGAAAGACACATTCACACATCTCACAATAAATTACTTGAATTACAAACAACTAGGTTTTCACAATGAGCACATAGGGATCAGTTTTGTTCCTCCATTGGGTTTCTCGGCTAAAATATCTACACACTCATTGCACACATCAGTAGTCCCATAAAATCACATGCACATATGTATTTACGTATTAGGAATTCACATAAATTAAAACATACATCAATAAATTAGTCAGAGTTTCTCTCAATTCTTAACCATTAAAATCTCTTAAATCAAAGTATCAATCCTACATTTACTGATTTCATCAACATACAAAAACATAAAACATTAAATGATGAATATCAAATATCTGAAAGTAACATCACACAACATGAAATAATATAATATGTTCAAAGCATCAGATAATGTCTCAACATCTCGAGTCATGAGTATCAAAATAATAATAATGTATCACTATGCTACGATGGGTTTGGGTGAGGCCTCGCATCCTCCCCCACTAGGCATGAACTTCCTCCTAGAGTTCATCAAAAAGATAAGGGTACTAAGATCACATATGCACTGCATCCTCCCATGAAGTCGTGACTTCATCATAACAATCCCACTAGACCCTAACTTGGTCCAACTCTCGACCTCAAAGTGCTAGGGTCCGTCGGGAAATAATACAGATAGGCTCCAGTGCTAGCTGTCCATTTGACTCCACCTGTAAAGCATCCCAATCTATAATATGAGACTCATCATAAATATATCCTCTAAGTACTGAAATGTGAAATACATTGTAGATGCATGATAGGCTAGGTGGCAAGGCTAAATGGTATACAATATGTCCTATCCTCTCTAGGATCTTGAACGGTGCAACAAATTGGGGTGCCAACTTAGAGCCCTTTTTGAATCAAATCAAACTCTTGTGTGGTCATACCTTCAAGAACACTCTATCACCAACCTGATACTCTTGATCTATCCTCTTCGCATCAGCATACTTCTTCTGCCTATCTTATGCCTCTCTCAGGCACTATCTAATCAAGGTCACCTACTGCTCCATCTCCTTGACTAACTGGGGACAATAGATACTTGATCCTTGATCCTATTCCTGAATGATCTTCCATACAAGGCCTCATAAGGTGGTATACCTATGGAAGAATGGTGCCCATTGTTATAGGCAAACTCGACAAGATGTAGGTATTCCTCCCATTTGACTTGATGGTCCATCACATACATACGTAGCATGTCCTCCAAAACCTGATTCACTCACTCAGTCTAACCATCAGTCTAAGGATGGTATGATGTACTAAAATTGAGCCTAGTTCCCAAAGCTGCCTGCAACTCTCTCCAGAATGAAGAAGTGAACAATGAGTCTCTATCAGAGATGATCTTACGGGGAACTCCATGAAGTCTGACAATGTCCTGCAAAAACACTTGAGCTATGTCTTATGCTATGAATGTAGTATGCACAGGTGAGAAATGGGAAACCTTGGTCAATGTGTCAACTATCACCAAAATGGCATCATGGTAGTGAGATGACATAGGAAGACCAACAATGAAATCCATAGATATAGTATCCCATTTCCACTCTGCAATCTCATGCGACTAAAGAAGCCCACCAGAATGATGGTGCTCCACCTTCACCCTCTAACACTCAAGGCATCTCGCAACTATGCTAGCAATCTACACTCTCATGCCTGGCCAATGATACAACTACCTTAAATCTGTATGTAACTTTTTAACACCGAGGTGCGCTACATAAGGTGCTCTATCAGCCTCAAGTACAATGAGCTTGCACAAACCCCAAATGGAAGGTACATACATACGTCCTCTATGATGCAAAAGTCTATCAGACTCCAAGGAATACTCTAAATAATTCCCTTCCAAGGGTCTCTGAGAATGCACTAATTGACTCACTTCTGCATAAAGCTCATTGGTTGGTAAGTGTTGTAAAATCCGCTCTCTCAAGTCAGTGCAAGTAGTCACAGATGAAAGATCATGGCACCTTCTACTTAAAGCATCTACAACCACATTCTGCTTTCCCTTGATGTAATGAACATCAAAATCATACTCACATAGAAACTCCATCCACCTTCTTTTCCTAGCATTAAAGTTCAGTTGAGAAAATATGTATTGCAAGCTTTTGTGATCGGAATGAAGCTCAAATCTATGACCCAGAAGGAAGTATCACCATCTCACCAAGGCATGAACCACTACCGCAAGCTCTAGGTCATGAGTAGGATAATTGAGTTTATGAGTCTTCAACTTTCTAGACTCAAAGGAAATAGGTCATCCATCTTCCATAAGGACTGCACCTATACCATCTAAAGATGCATCGATGCACACCACAAAATCTGCAACAGGATCTGGTACTGCAAGAATCGGTGCACTCATGAGGGCTCTCTTGAGGTCTTGAAAAGCTCTATCAAACTTCTCTGACCACTCGTAATTCTTCCCCTTTTTCTAAAGAGATGTGATGGGGTGTACCAATCTAGAGAATCCTAAAATGAAGCATTGGTAATAACCTACTAGCCCCATAAAGCTCCTCACTTTAGTAACATTGGTGGGTGCTAGCCAATCCATGATGGCCCTAATATTTGATGGGTCTACAGAGACTCCATCACCTGATATGACATGACCCAAATAATGTATCTCAAGTCTGAAGAACACACACTTCGACAAGTTGCCAAACAACTGATTCTCTCTCAACTTCTGCAATACCTACCTTAGGTGCTCTTCGTGCTCTTTCTCATCATGAGAATAAATTAGAATGTCATCAAGAAAAAAAACCACAAACTTATCCAAAAAGGTATGGAATACTTCATTCATTAGGCTCATGAATATAGCTAGAGCATTCGTGAGACCAAATGGTACCACGGTGAACTCGTAGTGACAATACCTAGTATGAAAAATAGTTTTGGAGATATCACTATCCACAATCCTCAACTGATGATAACCTGACTTCAGATCAATCTTTGAAAATACTCAAGCACCCTGCAACTAATCAAAGAGATCATCGATTCTAGAAAGAGGATATCGGTTCTTGATGGTCACTTTGTTCAATTGCTGATAATCAATACACAACCTCATTGATCCATCCTTCTTCTTGACGAAGATCACTGGTGCACCCCAAGGTGATACACTAGGTCAAATATGCCCCTTCTCTAAGAGTTCCTCCAACTATTCCTTTAGTTCACTAAGCTCATGAGTAGTCATCCTGTATGGTGCTCTCGAAATTGGCTTGGCTCCTGGCACAAGGTCTATGTGAAAATCCACTGCTTGAGGTGGAGGCATACTAGGAAGCTCTGAAGGAAACACATCTGCAAACTCCTGTAGGATTGGAAAATTATCAAGGGATGGCTCCCCCTCTGAATCTTCCTCTCTGTCACTAATGGTGATAGCAAACAATTGACAACCCTTTCACATGCACTATCTTAGCTGCATAGCAGAAATCATACGAAGGGACACAGGCCTCTTCACTCTGAAGATCTCCCTAGAGATACCATCATCATCCACACATTCCACCCTCTTCTGTCGACAATCTATCTTGGCACTATGGGCATAAAGCTAATCCATGCCAAGAACAACATCATAAGAACCTAGAGGGGTAATGCGTAGATCAAACATAGTGGACATGTCTCCAATCTGCATTTGACAATTCTATACCATGGAACTAACTAACACTCTAGCTCCTAAGGCTAACTCCACTTCCCAACTAACATCCTGCCTAACTACCACTAGCCCACAATGCTCCACCACATATGGAGATATAAAAGAGTCAGTAGCTCTAGAATCAAATAAAACTACAACCATATGGCCCTAAATAATACCTATAGCCTCGATAATTGTGGCCTAATGCTCAACCTAGCGGTTGTCAACTGCTACAAAGACTCTATGGGATCTACCCATGTCACCAACTGTCGGCTCTGAAAAAGCCCTACTTTGACCACTAGATGCCCTTCCCTGTGGACACTCCCTAGCTATATGACCCATGCCACCACAAGTGTAGCATGGTCCTTTAGTATAAGATCATGCACCCTATGATCTAGACTGTTGTGGGCCTCTTGACCTGCTAGATCCACTGTATCCACCCCTAGAAGACTGCTGAGTCTTAACTAACTGTGACTATGGGGCCTGTACTTTCTGATCTTGCTTGGGACACTGTGACTGCCACTACTTGGGATTGGAGCCCTGATAACCCTAAGAAAGTTTCTACTAATGCTATTGTGGTTTCTGCTACTGAGACTATTGGCCCTTAGAGGACCCTGCTATATAGTTCTAATTCCCTTTCCAAGGGGGTTTCTGCTGGGAAGATTTTTTGTTCTGAGACTAGTCCCATGACTCCTACCTACCTCGAGTATCCTCAGCAACTAGTGCTATCTCCACTACCTATCTGAAGGTAGTAGGGAAGGCCATCCGAATTGAGCCTTGAAATGAGAAATTCAGACCCATGATAAAGTGATGCACTCATAGTTTCTCATCCTTCATGTATTCCACATAAGGAAGGAGCTCGAGAAAATTGCTCTCCTACTGAGCCACTGTAAGACCTCTTTGATAAAGAGAATGAAACTCCTCTATCTATTTCTATTGAAAATTCTCTGACAAGTACCTCTCTCAGAATCTTTCTAGGAGAGTCTCCTATGTGAGGGTATCCATCCTCCCTCCTCCTATGATCTCCTCCTGATGCCACCAATTGGAGGCATCTCCTCTCAACTGATGAACTGTTAGGCATGCCTTTAGATTACTCCCATAAGGGTGTAACCCAAACCACCATTGTAGGCTCTGTAACCATGCCTCTGATACTGTCCCCTCAGTGGAATTGGTATATAATGGTGGCCCGAGTCAGATCAATTCCTTGATGTCATCTCCTATATGTCTAGGAGGTCTGTCAAGTGGGGTTCCTCTCTAGTATATTGAATCTTCCTCGTGCTCACCTTGACCCTCTATCTATCTCGGTAGGGGACTCCTAGTCCTCTCTCTGACTCTGGGTCCACCTCCTTCGGGTCCCTCTGCTTCCACTACTAGAATATGCTAAACTGGCTAAACTATAGGTGCTACTCTCTATTGAACTACACTGATTAGAGTCTAAAGTGCATCTATAATATCTTGGTTCAAGTTTGGTGGTGGTGGAGGTGGTCCATCCTCCTATCCTACTCTACCACCCCTAGCCCTATGTCATCTACCTCGCCGGTTGCTTCGAGTAACAGGAGGCATCTACACAATTTAAAGGTTGAGTTAAGTTTAGGAAGCATAATGGTCTAAGGTTCCTAGTGTTGAAACATGGGCTCTGATACCAAAATGTCATGCCCAAACTATGAGGCAAAAACACACAATTTATTTTTTAATATAATTAAAATGCTTTAAGTTTGATAAGGTTGTAATCACAGTTTAAGAAAAAGGATTCTCTACATTTCATCTTAAGTTTAAAAACTCTAGTGGATGAATACCTCATTAAGATTTTGAAGCTTTTGTTATTAGATTGATAACGATCATTAGTTACGTTATTACAATAACTTCACAGTAATATATAAAAATAATTTAAATAATAATGTAAATGAATTCGCGTTAGATTAATTTGAAAACATCTAGTCAAATAAAATCTACACTTAAACTTATTTAAATAGCCAATTAACCTTTAAAATTTAAAACTACTTAATGCTCAAAAATAACTAAATTTTACTATCAATATACGACTAACTTAGAACCTATTAATTTAAACTATCATCACAAAGAAAACAAAAACATACACAATTCTAACTTAATTAAATTTAAACTAACTAACTATCTAAAACTTGCCAAATTTAAATTTAATTAACTAACAACTAACTAAATTTTAACTAATCATTAAATTAAAACTTTCTAAATTAATTAAACAATTAAATTAATTTAAAACTAAACTTACTAAACCTAATAACCACTAACTAAATATGACTAACTTAAAAGCTTTAATAAATTAAACTAATTATACTAACAAATTAAATTGCATCTAAAACTAACTAATTAAAATTATTAATAAATAACAAAAAAAACTAAACTAAATAAACATATTAACTAAACCTAACATCATACTAACCTATACTAACCTTACCCCTACCAACACCTACACTAACCCCCTACCTCTACTCCCCCTACACTCTACCACAAACCCCCATGCATTTCCCAATGCCCAGTGCGTTGTTCCACCAACTGACTCTGCATCAGCCTTGTCCCCCCCACTTATCATGTCAAGGGTAAGGGCCAAGATGACGCCCATAGGAGAAAATGCAAGCTTTTTTTTAAAAAGAAACATGCCCATCTTGTATTAAGTCCTCCATAAATACATAAGGTAAGCGCTCCAACAGAGATGATGAGGATGGGGTGATGTCACCCCATCATCATTACATTTTCATTTAAAAAGATTTTCCAAGCCATAAAGGAGCTGCGCCTAGGAAGGAAAAGAAAAGGCAACAATAAAGACATAAAGTTTTATAGGTAAGACTAGGATATTTAGTTTATATTTTCTTTTCTTTTTGTTTTGATGGTTATTTTATTATTATTTTTTCATATTAAATATAACATTCAAAAAAAAAAAAAAAAAGCATAATGAGGGAATCTTTTTTATTCTCTGTTACCAAAAAGGTAACAATTCTTTTTCTCCATACAAAAGATAGAGTTTTTTACTCTCTTGAGATTTTTTTTTGTCAAAATTCTTCTAAGTACAGATTTACAAGGTAATGCATATTTTTTTCAAAGTGTTTTTTTTTTTTGAATGGATTTAAAACATAGATTCAATAGTTAGTGTCACATTAATACTAGATTTATTTCATCTCCTAAACAAACTTGAATTGAAATATATGAACCATATCCATTTTTTCTTTCCTTAACATAATTTTCATTTTTACCATATAAGGAAACTTGAAAATTTTGCTTAACTAAACCATCATCATTTCATCCTATTTTTGATGTGCATTCAAATTATTGAAAATTACTTTTAAATCACAAGATAAGCAATTATACTCAACCACCATTTTATTGGCAAACCTGATTCAAAGGCTTAGCCGCGAAAGAACCAGGAAGAAAACCCTGCGTCGTTTCCATTACAACAAGGTTTTGAAATGGAAATTACATATGATTCCAATCCAAAAATTACAACAATTTAATTGAATTTCCTTCATGACCCTCATCAAGGGTTTTATATCAATTTTTGCAACTCATTTCTAAGAACCGTGGAGAGAACAGAATCTGATTAGGTGACAACAAGCATGACCAAGAGACAAATCAAACATGCATATTCATACAAGGTTTTCACAATAGGATTCACAATGAATCAAAACTAGGGAAAGGTGGATTCTTCCAACAGGAGAAGTCAGGCACAACACCAAAATAGATGCCCAATCGAGGCTATAAACCAAGAACTTTAGTTCTTCCATTTTAACATTCCATACTCATAGGAGGTTTATGCTGATAGGTAGGGGCCCATAACACCCTACCCTCTCTCCCTCTTCTCATCCTAAGAAGAGACTCTACACTGGTTGGAGTCCAACTAAAAAGACCTTTCCCAAAATTGGTCACTTCTGCCCTATCCAAGGGTGCGTAATACCAAAACACCCAAACAAGAAAACTTCAAAATTTAACATAAACATGAAAGGAAAACATTCAAAAAAACATGGTTGCATTCCTTCCCACATACCCAACATACATACAAGAATCCAAATAACAACACCATAGGATAAGCTTGAAACAAACATGAAAATCTAAACAAGGGAGATGAAAATTCCTACCTTCACAAAGAGGTAATGGTAAATGAACAATTTGAGTAGAGATTTTCCCTTCCTTCCTTCACTCTTCCAAGACTCCTCTCTCAAAGTAGAGATTGGGTAACAACCTAAACTACTCCAAGAAGGGCCTCTAAATAAGCCTCAAACTCAACCACCAAAAAGAGCAATAACTTCTCCCACCCATCTACAAATCTAGAAGTTCCTAACTTAACCCATACTATGATTAACCACTAAGTGGAGGTGGGGTGAGGCAACTCATGGTAGCCACTTGCAATTTTCGTACAAAGGCAAAAATAGACTTTTTGAGTGACCTCAAAAGTCAATAAAAGGAGCTTAGGGGTTGGAAAAGACCCCCAACCCATACCCATACCCTTTGGTTATAAATATTTCATGTTTTAAAGCCTTAGGAATAGGTTTGGAACCAAAAAAAAGCTAAGAAATATTTAGGACCATCTAACAACTCTAAAAATGCAGATTAAGCACTAATCTGAATTAAGGGTGACTAAACTCGATTATGAACCAAATTAGCAAAAAAAAACACTAACTTAATCTGACTTAGGTCCAAAGGTTACACAGCTAACCCTAACTAGCATGCTAAAGAACATATGCAAACCCACGAGTGTCAAGCGATACTAAAAAACACAGTAAGAACATTAACAATTACTAATCACAGAAAGACACATTCACACATCTCACAATAAAATACTTGAATTACAAACAACTAGGTTTCCACAATGAGCACATAGGGATCAATTATGTTCTTTCGTTAGGTTTCTCGGCTAAAATATCGTCACACTCATTGCACACATCAGTAGTCCCATAAAATCACATGTACATATGTATTTACGTATTAGGGATTCACATAAATTAAAACATACATCAATAAATTAATCAGAGTTTCTCTCAATTCTTAACCATTAAAATCTCTTAAATTAAAGTATCAATCCTACATTTACTGATTTCATCAACATACATATACATAAAACATTAAATGATGAACATCAAATATCTTAAAGTAACATCACACAACATGAAATAATATAATATGTTCAAAGCATCAAATAATGTCTCGACATCTCGAGTCGTGAGCATCAAATTAATAATAATGTATCACTATGCTATGATGGGTCAGGGTGAGACCTCACATCATATTCAATGCTAACACCAATTACAATAGCAATACCAACTGTAATAGCTCCCTCTATCATATACATCTCCAACTTCATCTGTCTCCCTCTTTTAACAATTTTTTTTAATACTCTTTCACTCGATATATTTTGTGATCATATTATCCCTCTAATATGTCACTGGATGGATGGCAATTTTCATATTTCCCTCTTCTACCTTAGCACATACTCTCCCTTTGGATGTGAATGGTAACTATACATATTCTCCCTCTTCAACAACAATTCCAAAGACATCATCCATTCACATATACAAAATCTCTTTGGAATTGTCTGACTAATGTTTCAAGATCACTTTCTTTTTCATGTTTATCTAGACTCCTTGTAGTCTGACCTACTCCATGATTTGGTTCATCTTTTCATAATATTTAGGAAGCTACTAAGGTGTGACCTTCTTCATCAATGTGTAATTAATTATGATCATAACATTTGATTCAATGCAACATCTCTTCTTAGCTTTCTTCAAATAGGGGAATGAACCGTAACTTACCTCTTAGATACTCCAAAACATCCTTAGATAATGCCTTCATGAATATGTCAGCTATATGATCCTTTGTGTTTTCATACTCCATTCTCACTTCTTTGTCTTTGTGTGCATCACATGATTCTTTGATATATTAATTTCACTTGTGTTATCACAATATATCACAACATGTTCAATAATCTCTTCCTTCATACCTTTCAATAAATTCTTGATCCACACAATGTTTGAATAATTGACTATTACAACAACATATTCAGCCTCTAACATGGATTGAGAAATATAGTTTTTATTCTTGCTTGTCCATGAAATCAATCTCCTCCCTAGAAAGAAAGTTCCTCCTCTTGTACTCTTTCTATCTTCAATGTCTCTATCCCAATCAGCATTTGTATAAACTTTTAGCTCAAACTTGTCACTCTTTGTTTAGTACAATCCATAGTCTTTTGTTCCTTTCAGATATATGAGTATCCTTTTCACAACCATCATATGATTTTATCTAGGATTAGCAGATTATCTAGCAATAATACAAACTTCTAATGCAATTTTAGGTTTTTGATTTACAACATATTGCAATTATCCAATCATTGACCTGTATAAAGTTTGATTCACCTCAACATAATGATCATTTTTTGAAATTTTATGACCAGTAACCATAGGTATTCCAATCAGTTTTGAGTCCTACGTTCCAAAAGCCTTCAATATCTCCTTGATATACTTTGATTGAGTAATGTATGTAATGTCCCCAATTAGGACATTAGGGTTTTAATTCCAACTGCACATATATTTTCCTTTTTTCCTCTATATGAACTTCACAATCCTCCTCTCTGATGATCCTTTCTATAGTTTCTTCTCTCTCTCTATATATTTTTTTATTGTAAGAGTCATGTCTCCTTAATAATTTAATTATATTGATTATATAATTATATTAATTATATATTTATATATTAATAAGCTTTGACTTAACTAATATCATAAGACATTTAATAATTATATTATATATTATTTTAATAACATATCAACTATATGTATCATATTATATTATAATACATTATTAATATAATATTGCTATATTAATATTCATATTTATATTACCATTATAATATGATATTATTATATGATTATAATATAATATAATATTGATAAATATAATATGATTATAATATAATATGGTATTACTTTATATATAATACTTATTAAATTATATGTTAAAATGGGGATAACATAGTCCTTCCCTCTCAAATTTTTTTGCCCTCAAGAAAAATCTTTCATATACAAACTTTGTCATAGAAAAAACATATTTGCATTCAAAAGACAAGAGAAATTTATGAAATATACATGAAAACACAAAGCATACACAATGTAGACAAATGAAAACATGAAGTAGATAGATGAAGATAGGGAGCAACCATGATGCAAACACATCATACATTATTTTTCACAAATGAAGTAGAGCAAAGGGAATAATATATTTCTCCAACAAGTTTTTTTATTATCATAAATTCTGCAACACAAACAATTATTAGCATGTACATGTATACAATAGCTTCTTGAAGAAATATTAGTCATGATAAATTAGTT
The DNA here is from genome assembly GCA_028749045.1 of Cupressus sempervirens. NCBI lineage: Eukaryota > Viridiplantae > Streptophyta > Pinopsida > Cupressales > Cupressaceae > Cupressus > Cupressus sempervirens. The sequence goes on from CM053788.1 coordinate 437,567,999, forward strand.
CTGAGCCAATATCCTACCAAGCCCAAGAGTGAAACTTTGGCCCTCTTGGCCTTGATGGCAGAAATTGACATCCATCAAGGTGGTCTACTTGGTAGATTCTTAATTGAATTAAGTTGACATGATGTCAAATCTTAACTTAACCAAATCTAAGCCCAAGAGTGGAATTTTGGCCCTCTTGGCCTTGATGGCAGCCATTGACATCCACCAAGGTGTTCTACTTAGATGGTAATCTTATTCTTCCTACCTAAGCCTAAGAGCAGATCTTTGGCCCTCTTGGCCTTGATGGCAACCTGTGACTTAGGAGGTAATATTTATTCTTCTTAAGGAACTTCTTATAACAAATCTTGAGAAAAAGTATTTATATTGTTAGTTTTAAAGAATACAATAGATTTAACCTTTATCAAACTACTTTACAATCAAAGACATAGTCTTTTTGAAGTGTTAGAAACTTAATTTATTATTAAAATATAGGAGGAGGAACCATAATAGGGTACCCTATTACCCAACCAGTGGGCCTCACCATTCTCCCTCATTATCATTACCTCTCTTCGATCACTATTTCCAAGAAGGTACCTTTGTATGATGTACCTTGGGATATCCTATCACCATAGGCCTTACCTGATAGCTGTAGGCTTTATCTGGTACCTCAAGTAATGTCAACCAGTCCATTCCACTACAGGCCTTATCTCAACTTGGAGATGATGATCTTAGATAATTTAATTTTATTTAACAATATTCTTTGATTATTATCAGCTTAAAAATCAATGTCATTTCCTTGCAACTATTTGATTAGAATCATTGATAGTAAGTATTTAAACTATTCAGTATTCACCACAATAAGAAAATGTGTCAATAATAACAAAGACACTAAAAATTATTTCATAATATATGAAGAAAATATATAATTTACCTCATTACCTTGTATGATGGGATGATGATGTATGAGTGCATGATGGCCTTACTCTCTCATTCCACATTAAGGTGTTTATCCTTTAATCATATACCTCTTTCCCTTATCGATATTAATATAACTATAATGTTCCAAATGGGATCTTCTCTTTGTTTACTTTTCACTCTCAATTTAATTGATAAATTAGAAATATATTTGAAACTTCTTCTTTTTTATGTACTTGATATCATATTTTTCTTCTTTACTTCCTTGTTTATATTTTTCAAATTTTATATAAAAATCATTCCCCTTCGTACTCCATGTGTTGTAAGAAAATATATCATCCTTCTCTTTCAAGGGACACCTATAGAATTTGAATGTCCTTTTCATAAAAAACCTTTTCCTTGTGGTGGTGCGGTTTGTACCTTAGTCACCTCAACAATTTTCCTTCAAGCTATCTATGTACTCCTTAATTGTATTAATTGTATCTCAATTTACCTTTTGTAAGCTGCTCAAATACCTACCAAGTGGTCTTCGTAGCAGTTGGAATTTCATCACAAAGTAACCCCTTATGCTTTTTCTATGTGGCACTTCTTCAAAGTCTTTGATGTGGAGAGAATGATGTGGCATCTTTTTCGCAACTTCCTTGTATAATTTGTATATATCTTATTGACTTTCACTCTACATCTTCCTTGTAATCTTAATAATCATAAATCGGATTGGAAGTTATATATATATATGTATCCCTCTCTACACTTACCTTGCTTTCTATTCTTGGTTCATAGTTTCACACTTTTACTTATTTTATTTTATAAATCCCTACCCTTGCATTCTGATTCTTATTCTTTTAGTATATCTCCTAATTTTCCTTTAATGACTTTGTATCCACATTCAATAATTTTTATTTTATATCTAGCTTTCTGCATGCAAGCTCCTCCACTATGTGCAAGATATAAATAAATAAATATATATATATTTATTTATTTATTTATTTTTGTCTTGTTTAGTCAATATGGATTATCTTTGATGGCGATTTCCTTCCTATATTCGTTGTTATATTCCCCTATTCAATTTGAATCTATGTCAATTCATTTTCTTTGACTGGAAACTTTTGGTAATAGAATACTCGAAATGTTACCTTCTGCAGTGTGAATGGTAATTCTTTTGAGCTGTGTTAAGTGAATGTTACAAGCCAAAAAAAGAAGAAGGATTCTAGCATTGCAGAAAATATGATTTCTCTATGGGTAATTTGTTCAGTTGTGGGTGTCTTTAGTTATAATCCATATGCATTGATTAGTCACAGTCCATACATAATATTGGTTGAAGGTCTTCTTTGATTCATGCATTCTTTCTTTCCATATATATCTATATCCTTACACTGAGTTAAGTGTCTTCCCTGAGTTGGATTTTGAGTATATACATCTTCACTGGGTTGTATTGGCATTTATATATGTCATTGTTTCTATTTGGATGTAGACTATAGGAAAATTTATCTACAAATGACTGACAATTTTGTAATAGATTCTCTTATATTTTCTTATTCCACAGGACAGCAAGATCATGCGTTGATACCACTTGTAATGTCCCCAATTAGGACATTAGTGTTTTAATTCCAACTGCGCATATATTTTCCCTTTTTCCTCTGTATGAACTTCACAATCCTCCTCTCTAATGATCCTTTCTATAGGTTATTCTCTATATTTTTTTATTTATTGTAAGAGTCATGTCTCCTCAATAATTTAATTATATTGATTATATAATTATATTAATTATATTTTTATATATTAATAAGCTTTGACTTAACTAATATCATAAGATATTTAATAGTTATATTATATATTATTTTAATAGCATATCAACTATATATATCATATTATATTATAATACATTATTAATATAATATTGCTATATTAATATTCATATTTATATTACCATTATAATATGATATTATTATATGATTATAATATAATATAATATGATTATAAAATATTATATGATTATAATATAATATAGTATTACTTTATATATAATACTTATTAAATTATATGTTAAAATGGGGATATCACAATGTAAATACCCTTCTTCATTTTATAAATGTGTAAACCAACAAAGAACTTGATCTCTCTAAACATTGGCATCTCAAATTATTTTTTCATCTAATTTGCAAATGATTTTCACAAAACATCACGTCCTCGATATGTGATATCATCAACAAAAATTGCAGCTAGAAATATCTTACTCTCATTCACTTTTCAAGTATAGATTGCTATTGTCATCAGTTCTTGCAAACCCAATTTTCACCCAAATTGTGTAACCTTTCATACTAAGCTCTAGGGCTTTCTTCAAACCATATAATTCTTTGTGTAGTTTTTATACCATATTCCTCTTGTTGGGATCAGAAAATTCTTAAGGTTGATCAATAGGGACTTCTTCCTCTAAGATTCCATACAAAAATATAGATTTCACATCCATTCAAAAATATAGATTTCACATCCATTTGACATACTTTAAAACCTTTGTAAGCATCATATCCAAGCAAAGTCATCACTCCTTCCAACCTTACAATCGGGGAAAATGTCTCACCATATTCAACTCCTTCTTCTTCTACATATCCCTTACAAACTTGTCTTGCCTTGTTCCTAGTAGCATGAATATTGATGATACTACTTTGGGGGAGTATCCTAAGCATTGGAGAGTATTGACATATTACATCTATGACTGTGTTTGTTAATGATGTCAACATAGCCTGATTTGTGTAAAGACTAGTTGAGTAGAAGATAGGGATCTTAATGGTATAGACAATATTTTGATTGCTTGATGATGTGCAATTATGGACATGTTTAGCATAGTGTCTTGATGATGTGGCCAACTATGTAGAGTCTAAGTCAAAGATGTATGGAAGTTATACCTAATTTACAAAGAGAAGTTTAGAGACAGAGTATTGGGAAAGTAATTCCTGATGCTTGTTTACTATCTTTTATTTGAGATATAATGAAAAGATGCATAGTTGGGTAGTAATAGAGGATAGTCTTTTGGTGACATCAGCAAGTGCACAAGCCCCAATATCACACATGTGAAGTTTTATATAGGCTATGAGCTTTAGTGCTATTGTAATTGTAATTAATTAATTATCTTATTATAATTAATTGGGAAATCCTCAAGGTTGACTCAAGACATTAATTTGAAGATATGGTATAAAGGAAAGATGTTTTCCTTATTTTTATGGAATCAATTGAAGTGCAAAGTGTGAAAATGAGAAAAGTGGTTGAGGAATGCATGTAAGTGATCCAAGGAATTATTGGATGGAGTTTTGTGATCTCATTGCAAGATCAGAACAAGCAGAGGTCTGATTGATAGGACAAAAGAAGAGGAAGCAAGTACATTCAATTCTATTATTCTATAAGGAATAATATAGAGATAATTTGGATAGTTTGTTCATTGGTCTTGCCCTTGAAGTTGTTTGGGTAGTGGGTCCAACTGTCTTCCACAACTCCTAATAGGGTTGGAATATCCTAATATGGATTAAAAGTCTCCCAATAGGGACTCATATGTATTGAATGTATTCATACACTCCTAATAGTGTCCATCCTCTAACAAGGAATATTTATATTAGTGCATCATCTTGTGGGTACCATCCCCACTAGGGTTTTCCCACTAATCAAGGGTTTCCCTAGTCAACATATCTAGTGATATAATGTATAAGTATCTTGTTGTAGTTTATGATTATATTTCTTATATTGTTAAAGTTTAATAGGGTTTCTAATTGTGATATTAGTTAGATAATTGGTTCACCCCCTCTTAGTTATATTGGTGGACTATATATTCTAATAGTTCCTTATGACTTAACCTTTCTCATTTACCTTGTTTATAAATATCCACTTAGTTCCAATCACATTCTCATCCTTTGGTCTAGGTACCAATGTCCATGTCTTGTTCTTCTCTATTTGATTAATTTTGTTATTCATTTCCTTAATCCAATCTTCATTCTCCAAATCATCTTTGACTAATTTAGGTTCAACCTCACATAGTAAACATGTATCAATTTTCAACTTACTTTTTGTCATGACTCCCGAGTCTTTATTTCCAATGATTTGGTCTAGTGTATGGTTCTTCTTACATAATTTACTAAGACATGTTCAAGTCTTCTTTCTTTTTCATGTATATCACTTGGTTTCGCATGTTCTTCTCCTTCAAGTATCTTTGGCTACAACTAAGCATTATTTATTTGGTGTTCAATTTTCTCTCTCTAATTTTCAACTTCTTCTGTCTATGGCTCAACTACTACAACCTAATGCTTGGCAGTGTATTGATGCTTAATATAGATCTTCTACTAAACCTTGGTAGGTTGTGTGCAGGATCATGGTGAGCCAAACTATACCCTTATGTGGAAATCTAAAATTAGCAAATAAAGTTTATATCAACTTGACATATAATTTTGATCTAGTTATGAAAATTATATTTAAAGGTTGAAAGAATAGGACATGTAGGCAATTGAATGTAGTTTCTAAACTACTAGGCCTTATTTAAGAATAACTTAATTTAACTGATCAAAATTTTACATTTTAATGTAGTAATAGAAAATTTTAGGACAAAAATAAGAAGTAGGTGTATGTGGCACCACCTTAGTTACAATCGTATAATAATATTTTTTCATAAGATTCTATATATTAGAATTTGACTCATGCCTAGATGTGACACATTTTTGGGTATTTTTATTCTTAAAAAAATTAATTATGAATTTTCTACTACAACATTTTTTAAAAAAAGGCTCATATTTGACCACCTTAACTAATTCAAAACATTGCCAATTCTTTTTTTTTTAAATTATTCTAGTAGGCAAAGCATATAATGTGACACATCTTTTTTATTTCAAAAATATTTGATGGTTTGAAAATTATAGCCATTTTTCAATCAATATGTAAATCAACACTTTGTAGATATCCTCATTTAAAAATAAGTAATAATTACTTATTAAACTCCTAATTTGATAGATGTTATATCGATGGAAAGGTGAGAACATTTTCAAGAAACCCTTTTCATTTTAACAAATTTGATCATATTAAAAGTTGTTATGTACCTCCTCTAAGTCTAAAGTCACCTTAATGGGGAGAAATCATGTTTTTAAGTTGACCAAGGAGGCTTTCTTTTTACCAAGCCTAATTGGGTACCCAATATTAAATCAAATATCTGATATAAGATCAAGTACTTGATATGGGATCAAATACCTGATATTTCTCACCTAAATGTGCAAACAATCAAATTGAAAATAGAGGCTAAGGATTAAAAGTTGAGGAAGGGTCCTCATTATCCCTTCCATGATCCATGTGAGGTGTTTTAACTAAATTACAAATGATATTTTTATTTGTGTGTTATTATGTATTCATATTATACTTTATTATATTATATTAAATTATACTATATTACATTATACTATTATATATTATATTTAAATATAATATAATCTATTCTATTCTATTATAATATAATATCAATTATATTATATTATATTATATTCTAATATTAAATAAATTATATGATACAATGTATGTCCCTGGGGTCCTAGGACCCTTAGAGACATATTACAATTGATTGTATGGGTATAGGGTTTAGGACATATGTTATATTTATAGTATTAGTCAAAAGGGGTCATAGGTGCACCTATGACCCCTTTCAACACATTTGATGACAACATAGGCTCTCAAGGTCTTAGGACACCTAGGGACATATGTTGTATTGATTTTTTGGGTGGAAAGGGGCCATAAGTTCACCTATGAACCCTTACGATGCATTCATTAATAGCATATGTCCTTGACATCCTAGGACCCCTAGGGACATATATCGTATTGATTGTATAGGTCTAATGGGGCCATACGTTCACCTATAAGCCCTTTTAACACATTTTCTAACAACATATGTACCTCAAGGTCCTAAGACCCCTAGGGCCATATGTTGTGTTGATTGTACATTCACGTATGAGTTGAAAGGGGTCATAGGTTCACCTACAACCCCTTTTGATGCATTCAATAACAACATATGTCCTTGAGGTCCTAGGACCCATAGGGACATATGTTTTATTGATCATACATTCACATATGGGTTTAAAGGAGTCATAGGTTCACCTATGGTCCCTTTTGATGTGTTTGTTGAAAACATATGTCCTTGGGGTCTAGGACCCCTATAGACAAAAGTAGTATTAATTGTATGGGTTGAAAGGGGTCATAAGTTCACTTATGACCCCTTTCGATGCATTCAATAACAAAATATATTCCTAGGGTTATAGGACCCCTAGGGACATATTTTTTATTGATCATTTGTTCATGTATGGGTTGAAAGGGGTCATAGGTTCACCTATGGCCCTTTTCAATGTACTTGATGGTAACATGTCCCTAGGGTCCTAGGACCCCTAGGGACAAATGTTGTATTGATTTTATGTTCATGTATGGTTTGAAGGGGACCTGTGACCCCTTCCAACCCATTTAATGACAACATATGTCCCTTGGGTCCTAGAACCCCTAGGGACATATATGTTGTATTGATTGTATGGGTTGAAAGGGGCCATAGGTTCACCTATGACCCCTTTAGACACATACAACTAATACAACATATGTCCCTAGGGGTCTTAGTACCTCTATGGACATATGTTGTCATTAAATGAGTCAAAAGGGGTCATAGGCTCACCTATGACCCCTTTCGATGCATTCATTGACAATATATGTCCTCAGGGTCCGAGGACCCCTATGGACATATGTTGTATTGATTTTATGTTCACGTATGGGTTAAAAGAGGTCATAGTTGAACCTATGACCCCTCTCAACACATTCAATGACAACATATGTCCCCAATGTCCTAGGACCCCTAGTGATATATGTTGTATTGATCATATGTTCATGTATGGGTCAAAAGGGGTTATAGGTTCATCTATGACCCCTTTCGATGCATGCATTGACAACATACTTCCTTAGGGTCCTAGGACCCCTAGGAACAAAGATTTTATTAATTATATGGGTTGAAAGGGGCCATAGGTTCACCAATGACCCCTTTTGACTCATTCATTGAAAAACATATGTCTCTGGGGTCTTAGTGCCCCTACAGACATATGGTGTATTGATCATATATTCATGTATGGGTCAAAAGGGTCATAGGTTCACCTATGACCCTTTTCGACACATTTTATGACAACATATATCCCCAAAATCCTAGGACCCCTAAGAAAATATGTTGTATTGATTGTATGTTCACTTATGGGTCAAAAGGACCTATGACCCCTTTCAATGTATTCACTAACAAAATATGTCCCTGTGGTCTTGGGACCCCTAGGGACATATGTTGTATGGATTGTATGTGTCCCTTTTGACACATACAATCCATACAACATATGTCCCTAGGGGTCCCAAGACCTCAAGGACATATGTTGTCATTCAATGGGTCAAAAAGGGCCATAGGTTCATCTATGACCCCTTTTGACACATTCACTAACAACATTTGTCCTTTGGGATCCTAGGATCCCAAAGTACATATGTTTTATTGATTGTATGTTCTTGTATGGGTCTATTGATCTTATGTTCATATATGTGTCAAAATGGGTCATAGGTTCACCTATGAACCCTTTCAATGCATTCACTAACAACATATGTCCTTAGGGTCCTAGGACCCCTAGGGACATATGTTGTATTGATTTTATGGGTTGAAAGGGGCCATAGGTTCACCTATGACCTCTTTTGATGTATTCACTGACAACATATGTCCCTAGGGTCCTAGGACCCCTAGGGAGATGTATTATTAGCAAATGTGTCAAAAAAGGTCATAGGTTCACTTATGACCCCTTTTGACTCACTCAATAGAAACATAGTTGTTCTTGGGGTCCTAAGAACCCTAGGGACATATGTTGTATTGATTGTATGGGTCAAAAGGTGCCATAGGTTTAGCTATGACCTTTAAATACAACATATGTCCTTAGAGGTCTTAAGACCCCTATAGACATATGTTGTCATTGAATCAGTCGAACCTATGGCCCCTTTTGATGCATTCATTAACAACATATGTCCTCAAGGTTATAGGACCCCCAAGGACATATGTTGTATTGATTATGTGTCCATGTATGGGTCAAAAGGGATCATAAGTGAACCTATGAACCCTTTTGACACCTTCAATGATAACATATGTCCCCAGGGTCCTAGAAACCCTAGGGACATATGTTGTATTGATCATATGTTCACATATGGGCTGAATTCACTAACAACATATATCATTGGGGTCTAGGGACCCCTAGGGACATATGTTTTATTGATTCTATGGGTCGAAAGGGGCCATAGGTTCACCTATGACCGCTTTCAACACATTCACTGACAATATATGTCCTTGAGGTCCTAGGAACCCTAGGGACATATGTTGTATTGATTGTATGGGTTGAAAGGGTCCATAGGTGAACCTATGACCCTTTTTAATGTATTCATTGACAACATATGTCCTCAAGGTCCTAAACCCCTACGAACATGTGTTGTATTGATCATATGGATTGAAAGGGGCCATAGGTTCACCTATGACCCCTTTCAATGCATTCAATAATTGTATATACTAAACTGTAATCTTAAACATGAAACCCTTATTTCTTAACCATAATCCTAAATGCTAAATTGTAATCCAAATTGTTAAACCCTAAATTATTTAATCTATATTTTAAATAATAACCCTAAATTGTAAATCCTAAGTGTAAATGCTAATTCTTAATTCTAAATACTTAGTTATATTAATTAATATTGAATATTAAACCCTAATATCAAATCTCAACCCTTATCCTAAGTTCTAAGTTACCCTAAATCCTAATAAAAACTAAAATCAAATGGTAAGCATAAATGTAATTGCTAAAGCATTCTCTAAAATGCTATATACTAATTATATATGTTAAAATATAACACAAAACCCTAAACTATAAACCTTAATCCTAAATACTAATCCCTAATCTTAATAATTTTTTAAAACTCTAATCATAAATGTTATAATCTAACCCTAAATCCTGAGTATTAATCTCATATTGGTTTTGACATATGAGTGACAATATACTTAATTCATTTACTTAGTTCATTTTGAACAAGTAATACATGTCGATCATAAGTTATCAGTTAGTATGTGTGGAGTAACTAGTAAGTGCTAAGTCACTTAAGTGTCGAGCAGATAATATGTGCCAAGTTATTTAGATGCTAAGTGATCAATGGATATCAATTCATTCATAGGTCGAGTTACAACATTAAAGTTGTAGTTGATGTCGAGCATCAGAGACATCAAGTGCTGAGTAATATAGTTTTGACATACTTGTTTGTAATGGCACAAACTTCTATATAAACCATTTTTTAGCTTAATTAAGGATTGTTTTGTGATCTTATATGATAAGAATGAATCCTTATTATGAATCCCTATGTATTACATGTAACCAATCAAAAAAAAGGGAAGGATTAAGCGACAATATGGATAAATCACAATCGTTGATTCATACCTAACTATAAGTCACCTTGGTCTTCTTAAGGAGAATAAATCCTAAACTTGTTATAAATGTGAAAGGAGAAAAAAAGAGAAGTTTTCATGTGCAAACTGAGCATTTATGGTGACAAATGAGTTATGATTTGACATACATTGTAGAATTGGCTAGAGAAGAATAGAGGAAAGGAATTAGAAGACAATAGAGATAAATCTGATAGAAAAGGACTAAGTACACATCAAGAAAGATGTGATCTGTCATCAAGCAACAAAGTGCTAATTGAAGGATCATAACTAAAACATTTTAACAAGTGAATTAGTTAAATATCTAACAAAGTAGTCTTAACAAGATATTGTAAATCCTTTTACAGGGTGCTTACCTCATTGTAAGTCAAAGTCCTTTTACCAGGCACACTTCTAATAGGGTTTTGAAATCCTTTAATAGGGTAAGATCTAACAATCTTGTAAGCCTTTAACAAAGAAATTTTTTCACATGGTAGATCATTTTTTATGATCAAAACATTGTAACCTTCATTGGATATACTTTATTACTACAATAGTGGAGATTTGTGGGTGTCATCCCCACCCCAATTTTACCTTCTCCTTCAAGGGTTTCTGGGTAACCAAATATCTTGTCTCATACATGTGTTGAATGTTTATTTACTTTCATGCTATGGATATATGCTAGATTTGGTATTTTAGTTTATATGCATAGATTGTGAGATGGATGTGTGGTGAATGTGTTGGTGTTTTAAAACTACTAAGCAACAAAATGCTTAATACCAAGATGACATTACTCACACAATCTAAAGACCAGCCAATTCTTATTAACAATTGTATGTGAAAAGAATTTGGGCCCAATTTCAACAAAACCATGGGTGGTTTCCTACTGTTCAGGCTCTGCAAACCTAGGGTGGGTATACCTAGGGATGATTCTAAATTGGGAAACACTATGTGAGGATTATTTTAGTTTCATTCTGATTCTTGTTTCAAATTCTCAAATACATACACAATTCTTGATAACTTGATAAACACATCCCAAATAACAGATATGGCTAAAAATTCTTCTATAGATCTACAGGTGTTCTTAGCACTAGTGGCTAACTAAAGCTAAAACATTCCATGCAAACAAGCACTGGCAAACTTTTAAGATCTATAGGAAATAAAAGTAAAATTGATTTAATTCTACATTTTTGACAACCATTTGTGACATATTTCTCTTTCAGCTGGATCAAATTTGATTAGTGCCTAATCCATTGCGGCTCAGAGTCTACTACAAATTTCTAGATCTAATATGTTTCCTTACAACAAATTTCATCAAAAATTCTTATCAAAACTCATCATTCAAAATTCTTTCCCCTACTACAAAAATCTTATCATATTCATCAGAGCTTTTACTTAATCCATTGAATTAACAGTAGGGATAAATAGATATATAACCTAACTAGATTGCATTCAATTGCACAAGCCTTTACCTATACAACATCAAGATAACCAAGTAATCAAAAGGAGACAAAGTTTAGAAAGAACTGATATGGGGACAGTTCATAATTTGTATTCATTTTCCTTGAAAATTGTATACAATTTATAGTAAACTCAGAATGACCTTTAGAAAGAAACACAGATCATTCTATATTCATGTATTCTCAAGATCTAACAGAGAAAATACACCACCAATTTTCTAAAAACAATGAACCAAAAACAGACTAAATATCACTTAGAAAATAGAATTCGAACCATCACATTGCCTTGAAAACTCACTTATAGAGGTGTGAGTTGCAACAAGAAAAAGCTAAATGTGACTGACAGGTGTCTTTTACAAGGAAAAAATTATATACACCTATCACAAAATGACAAAAATGTTGGTAATAAAAGATGTCCAAATCAAAACATTCCTTTTGGTGGGTTGGCTTTTGTCACATGCTTTAATGTCACTGAGTTGGCTGCTATTTTGATCCTTCATTGTATGCAATAGCCAAATTAACCAATGATAAAGTTTGTTCTGATGATGGCACATCAACCTCCACTTGTGGGCTTTCACCATCTTTATCTTGTATTATGGGATTAACTTCTACCTTTTCCCCTTCTTTAGTTGTATTGGCATCCTATGGTCCTAGGTCTACAGTTGAATGTAACAGAATTACCTTGTCTTTTTCTTCCAATTAGGTCTAATTAGTGACGAGGTCAATGATTTGGATCTCCTCACCTTGTACCTCATCACTATCATTTTCATCTTCATCAAACTATTCACCAGGAGCCATGTCTATCATCCACTTGTCAAATAATGTGTCATCTAGCCAATTGAAATGCAAAATATCCCTCTGTCTTTTCAACACATATTCAGCTTCATTATTAATGGCAATGAATTCTTGTTTTAAAGAATCAAAGAATATTTGGGCTTTCACCATTTCTTTTGTTGTGGTAGCCCACTATGCATGCCCTATTTCATTTATGACTTGATTCATCCTTAAACAAAATAAATCGTCAAGTTCTTTTGCCCATTCCTCTTTTCTTTTTAAATGATTTCTTTTGTCTAGGGCACAAGGAAACAAACTAAATTTCTAGCTCTTGTACTTGTTCAAGTAGCCTACTATTACTTTTTGTAAATGAATTCTTTTATTGTCAAAATTAGCAAGATCAGAAATAATATCAAATGGTTTTTCAATTTGATCAAAAGAATCATCTATAACAAAGAAACACAAAAATGTTATTGCTTTCTCCCTTCTTACCCATTTATTCACAATAGGTTTTAGAGTCTCATCATTGGTTTTCAAATCTACCTAGATACTGATCACCCTGGCCAACTGATCATAAATTAGTGGCCATTCAAATTTATCCCCCAAATATGTGAGATCTTTTCTTAGTTTATCTTCATATTTGGATTCTCTACATGTAAGGCCCATAGTTTACCTTTTTCTTCTTCAAAATCCTCAACAGTGTAATACTGTGGCCTCTGGGGTGTATCTGGTATTTCTATGAGGGGGGTGGATTTGAAGGGTTCAACTGGGGGGTGAGTGTATGTTATTCTAGGCCTGATGGATTCTCCCAATAGCTTGTTTTCAAGCTCAATTCTCTTTTTCAACTTTTTACTATAAGCATCCACCACTGTCTCATACTTGCTCTATAATTTAAACATGGATTGTTCCTCCTTCTTAGCAGTGGCCAAAAGAAACATGGAAGAATCCACATTCCACTATGCTACCTGTACATGGGAGGTGTCACCAACCCTTCTCACAAGTATATTCCCCATTAATCCAGACTCATCTGGTTGTGATGATGTGGCTCTAGATCCTCTCTTCAATGACCAACTGACCAATGCAACTTGATCTTCAATAAATGTGGTGCCTTGGAAGTCCTTTTTATTTGGGTCTTGTAACTCCAATCTATTTGAAACAGAATTGAAAATTAATGCATTTGCAATATCCCAATTAGGAAACAATAGTATGTTAGAAGTCTTTATCATTTGCCTTCCCTCTTCAGGGGTAATGTTCTAGAATTCTTGCATCATTTGTTCCTTTATTTGTTTTTGGATGGAGGCTTCATCCCTTTCTGAATTCTCTGTTTTCAATTTTTTGCACTTTTCCTCAAACACATTCATGTTTGCTCTCCAGGAAAACTGCTGAAAAGCCCTAGATTTCATAAAACTGTCATCAACCAAAAATTGATGACTTGCCTGTTCTAACATAGGGTCCAATTCCCTTCATCTATAATCAGCTATTGTTAGGTCTAGACTTGGTAGAGGAGGCTCTCAAGGGTTACCTTCATCCAATTCTACTTGAGTAATAAAAATACCTCCCTATGATCCCATCTCCACAACTTTCTCACTTATGAGTTGTTCTTCTCAAATCCTCAAAGGAGATTGAGTGGGTGAATGTTCCTCGACTTGAGGCCTCTCTTCTCTTATTACCTTCTACCTCTTGGGACTAGGCTCATCAAGTCTCTCCTGTAGGGTTGTACTAGTGGATCCCATTATTTGTTTGCCCTTATCTATAGGAGCCCTTTTATTTTGAATTACAGCGTAACCAGGCTTCCTTTGTACAATTATTTGACCAGCTCCTATATTAGGAGTGAAAACTAACCTCCTCATGATGTCTTTGGCCTTATCAGGATGAGAATCAAATAACAATTGTTTCTTCTCATTCATGGCTTCCATTACTGTAGGGAAGTTACTCATGAGTTTATTTATTTTTTTAGCCTCTATGTTAGCACTATCTAAAGGACTATAATTCTGATCAAAACAATGAATGAATTCTAGGACCCAGGAGTAAAATCTTCATTTCTCTTATTTAGTTTCTTATTCCTGTAATGAGAATTCATTTCTTATAATGTCCTCAAGATAATACAAATCATGTTTGACTGGTTCCAGCTTAATCCTATGCCTCAAAGTCTGATTGAAAAACCCCTCAGAATCACAAAAATGGGGATGGGAGACATCCATCATATACTGATCCAAAAATTATACAAAAAGAGCCAACCCCCTTTTGTAATTATGAACTAGTGTGAACCTAGTTGCCTTTTCGACAAAAAACATTTCTTCTATTCCTCCTAGTTACCAAAAAACTTCTACCATTCCTACCTTTAGAGGTACTTGGTAAGGCAAGACATGAGGACTCCCTTTAAAACCATAGATTCTAAAAATAGTAGAAACAGGGTAAGGAATAACATCTCCCCAATTATGTGAGACTTTCAAATTATGGGGGCTATCCATAGGCTTGATGAGACTCATCAGTACCTTAGGGATTCTTGGATTGTCACTCAATATGAGAGATCTCAATTTAGAAGCAAAATATCTATCAAATTTGACAAAACTAGTATTATTTGCATCCCAGGTCATATATGCACTCCACAACTGGACTGGTAGTGTTTCCCCATTTTCCTCTCTATTCAATTCCATCCCATTATTGAAAAATGTCGCCCCCTTAAACAAGAACATATGCATCAATAGAGAGTAGTGGCCAAAAGTTTTCTCCACTTTGCCTCTTGCAATTCCAACCAAACCAATGTGAATTTCTTTAGCTAAAAAGGAGGCAAAATCAAAGATAACATCTACACTGAAAGAAGTAATTTGAACTATCATATACATAAGGCCAATGGGCATGAAATCTTGCTCATCCTCACCAAAAACACGGCACAGGGTCCTGTATATCTCTACAGCTCGAGAAGTGAAAAGACTCTTCTTAAAAGGTTCTCTAGAAGCTACAATAATTACTGGTAGAGTTCCTATAGTACCAATGTGTGTCCTCAGTGCACCTCCCCTAATTACATCTCTCTTTTCTTTGTATTCTTTTTCTAATTCTAGCAAATTGATTGGCACATGGTAATCTGATAATGGTTCTGAGTGAAAAACTTCTCTAATTTCTTCAGGGCTAATTGAGACCAGAGGCACACCATCATTTCTTCTCACAACCCTAATGGCTTGATCATAATTTTTGGCAATATCTTCTAGTAAATCATAATCCATGAAAACACTCCAAACTACTAGCTTTCCCAAATCAAAATTCTAGATATTAGCGTGAGGGGCAAACAACTTCCTTTCTGAAAACCACTTCTTAAACAAAACAAGGCCAGTTTGAGTAGTTACTACATCCCTAACCCAGTTCCCCTTGTCATATAAGCCATCAAAAACTTTAAGCCTAGGGTTTAATGAAATTAACCTTTTAACCTTTGCAGGCTCTGTAGTGGATCTTGGGAGTAATTCTAAAAAATCATCGTGGACATTCCTGTCCATATAGCTAACTTGCCCAAAAAATGCTTTCTTAGGAGGCATCTTGATTGTAATAATGAGAACTGGAATGTCACAAAGGTTATGTGTGAGTACTTACTTGATTTTCTAGAATTATCCTTCTTTGAACTTCTATAGTTTCTCTCAAACAGATGTGGGATTGTTTCACATCTTTACCAAGCTTAGCACAATGTGATCGACAAGTTCTTATGTTCAGAAAACATGAAATTTTTGTTGGCTTGGGACTGGAATGAATGAAAATCATCAGTATTATACTTTATTTTTTCACACATGAAGCTTTCATTGATCATAAATGTGCATAATAGAAAAATAGAGTAGCATCACACTTCTTTTTTAAATTTGCGCCGTTGATTCTTGAAAAATCCTACGATCCAGGAATGAAAAGTAGGCTGACTCAATGTTCCTTTTAGCACATTGGTAGTCAAACTAATAAATTGCCTCCATCTATATCTTTCCTTCAAAGCTAGCATTTCAAACTAGGCCCACAGATGACCAAGGACATGTTTCATCGACTCGCTAACTCGCTATACTTATCTTTCAAGCACCTTTCCATAGCGAGCTAATGATAACCACTAATCTTTCTTTGATCGTATGGTAGATATTCATATTGACTTTTAAGAACACAATGGTGGGTCCCTCATTGTTTAACTCACTATACTTATTCATCACACATCTCTTCATAGCAAGTTAATGAGTACCATCAATGAATAATTGATCTTGTGGACAATAATGTACTGCAATAGTGGTGGGCCATCACTCGCTAACTTTCTTTGCCTAACTTTCAAACAATTTTCCATAGCGAATTAACAATGAACTTTGATCCTAGTTTGATCTAATGATTAGAATTCTTTGTGTGCTTCATACATGGGGAGTGGGTCCATACACTTCTATCATTGAGATGGTTGAACACGCTAGCACACACACATGTACTCCTTTTTATCTGTTAATGACATCACATGTTCTTGGCCTTACTGCATTTGTGACTTTCAGGTAGGTCACCACATCGCTACTAGCAAAAACACTAAATATTTGACTAGCAACCTCCCAGTAGACAGACGTCGAGAAATAAAGCTCCACTTGTGCAAAAGTAAAAGCAAAATTTGCACAAGATTTTCTTTGGGATCCTCAAGAATATTTGTAGTTATAATAGAAATGTCATGTTTTGCAATGATCGAGCCTTCACTATGTCGCTACCAAGAAAGTGGTGTTTTATTTTGGCTAGTGATATAGCAACCTTTGATGGATTCTCAATTTTGGCAATAGAAAAAAAAACACATATTGATTGAAAACCTTTCCAATTAATGATGGTGTTAGAGAAGGTGGTCGTGCACATTTATAATATTGCGTGGGAACTTCTATGGTCATATCAACCTTTTAAGAGAACACTGCCCTTTTGCCAAAATTTGAGCATTTGCTATGTTGCCACCGAAAAGTCGCATGGATTTTTTCGATAGTGACATAGCGAATGCCAAAAAAACTTGGACACCAATGACACCATTCATAGTTTTCTTCACGTGTATTTATTCTTGAAACTGACAAGCTTGGGACACATCACGTACCAAAATTTACCTCATGTTAACAAAATTCTTGGCATCGAATTTCATTTTTCAGTATCACAAACATGTGCCATCAATCTCGTTAACTCACTATAATTAATAATTGAGCATTTTTTCATAGTGAGTTAACAATGACCGCAGATTCAAAAGGATCCGACGGTGGGTAAAACGATGAACTCACATGGGTGAGAAAAGAATATTCGCTTATCCTCCTACTTAAAAAAAATTTGCGCCAAGACAAATTTAAAAGGAATGGGACACAGGGTTTTAACAATATTTTCAAGGGCTAACAAAAATATGAATTATCTAGAAACCCTAATCACCATTAATGGAGACAATCTAAATTTTCTATTCCATGATAGAGGAAATTTATCATTCAAAAATTTAGACCAACAGAATGATTTTGAGGTTGAATTTTTTAAGTGTTGATTCACCCCACATCTTAGAGTTTACTTTTCCCATTGTATTTCCAACAATTGGTATTAGAGCCTAGTTCTTTGAAAGTAAAGCTTTGTAGCTTTGAGGAAAGATCTTGGAAATGGAAGTCTACAAGTTGGGGAATAATATTTAGAGCTAGAAGATTGAAATATAGATTGCCCTATATTATCAAAATGAAGAAAGAGATGAGGTAAAGCGATCATTGAAAGAAGGAAAGAGATAGCTATTGAAGAGAATGACACACATTACCAAGAGATTGACACTGCTAAATTATGTGTAGATGCTAACACAAGTGAATTTGATGTAGCAATTGTAGATCTGATGGAAAAGAATGGAACCCTAATTGAAGAGGTCAAAAATCTCAAGATAGAATAAGAAGTCTAACCAGTATTGCTATGTGAGGTGACCAAGTAGAAAAAGAAAGATGAAGAGGACAAAGTCATGATTGAAGATGATAAAAGAATACTAACCAATAGACTAGAAGATAAAACATTAGAGGTGAATAGGATTGCTCGCATGCAATTGGAAACATGGAATCAAATGATGATTGTAAATCATGAATTGAATGGAAAAGACATTGAGATCACAACACTAAAGTTGCAGAATGAATAACTGAGAAATTATCTAAAAAGAGAAAAAGAGTTTGTTGAAAGCTTTAATAGACCAAGTAAAGCCATCAAATACTTTAAGCAATTAATGAGATCTCATAGATCTAACAATGATACTACTAGATTAGGTTATACTAGTACTAAAGAAGGAGAATCATCTAAAAGTGGTGAACAAAGGAATGCCAATGGTAAGAACTCAATACCCACTTGTCATAATTGTGGTAAAATAGGTCATACTGCTAATGTTTGCAAGAACAAGACTACAAATCATAATCCTAAGCAAAATTTCATGGGTTAGTGCCACAAATGAAACAAACAAGGACATCAGGCACATGAATCTAGAACCAAGACCATAAGCACACAAAGATTTGAAGAATATTACTATTGCAAGTGATAGTGTTGATCGATCTTGCAATGGTTATTGAGCATAAAGAAATACATGGAAGTTGAGTGAGTTAAAAAATTTGTTCAAGCTAAGCTTACAACTATGTAAGCATTGAGCATTAAATGTGAGGTTTTAAGGTCTATATGATGGATTTTTTGATTCATTTGACATCATTCAAAACAAGAGAGAGCACAAAGAGCTAAAGGAAAATTGGAGATATCATTCCAAGCATTTTCAAAGTAATTTCAACCACTATTTGACACTATTCATTAGATTTGTGAAGGTATTTATTGTGTGTTGAGCTACACTATTTTAAATTTGTTCAAACCATAGGTATTATAATGATGTCTAGTTCTTCTACTACTAAGGTTAAAGAGGAAAAATAAGTTTTAAATGTTCAACTTATCAACAATGAGATTAGAAAACTAAATTTCAAGCCAATCCTCAACATTGCTTATAAAAAAGACCTACATGGTGCATTATACATGATACCACCATAAGTCTTATGATTCAAGATATGAGATGTTATTACATGTGCAAGGTGGGTAGTATTAGACACATGGAAATTAAAGACCTATATGGAAAATTGTGTGAGAATGGAATACTGAAGAAGGAATACAAGATTTTAGAGAGAAAAGGGTTAACCCATGCCCTAGAATTTCCAAATGCCTTTAAGACAGAGTGGATTAATATTATCTTGAGAAAAATTCATGATAATTCTATATGGTTAGAGAATGGATCTATCAAGGTCACTAAGAAAATTGGGTAGAGGATAATTAGGTATCCAACCCTAGACAAACCCAAAACCATGAGAAGTGAAGCAAAAGAGGTTATTGACAAGAATACATGGGCATTGTGGAATAAAAGAGGAATGACAATTGATACCATCTTTGATCCCCTAATTGCTTTTTCAATAAGGATTATTTCACACAAATTATTTCAATCAAGTAGGTTGAATAGTGTACCTTGTATTTCTATTAACGTAGGCTACAAGATAGTGAAGAAAATCATACCCATGACCTTGTCAAGCTACAGTTACAATAATTATTAGAAAACTTGGGAGCTATAAAGAAAATCAAGAGTGCACAATGCAAGTTTGGATCAATACTTGTATGTATATTTTTCTATGTGTAGAACATATTTCCTTCCTTTGGAAAAGTATTTTGGAAGACAAATAGATCTATTGCAGTGAAAATAGGTGAATTCACCGAGCAGATGGGAGAGAACTTTGAGTCCATTATGACTAGTTATTTTGAGGACTTTAAGAAGTATATGAAACAAAGACATAGGATTCCAATGTCACTAGTTGAGAAACATTTTAATGATTTTTTCTTTCTAGTTGATATTAATTTCACATATGTTCAAGCTATTGTTCCAAGGGTAAGATGGTTAAGATCTCTAGGCTATGAGATCAATGTAGATGAGGCATCTGCAACAATTAAAACCTTTCTTATAGAAGATGTAAGTACTAAGGATACTTCCTTTTAAAATTATGATGTTGCTAAATCAAAGATAAATATGGACTTGAAGACAACATCAGTAATAAGAAAGAAAAAAAAATTGTGAAGAAGCTTAAAGAAAAATTTGGTGAAGGAGCAGAGGAAGATAATGAAGAAGATGTTCCTACTCAAGCACCACTAACACTAACTCAAGGTCAAGGGGAAGATAAGGGAGAAAAGGAAGCTAGGCTCGAGGAAGGTGCTAAGGGAAAAGAAGCCTGTAAAGCACCTATAGCCATAGAGAAGAAGATGAGGAAAGCTAAAGCCCCAATAGTTAGCAAGCCAAAGAAAGTTGTAAAACCTAAGCCTACAGTTCCAACTACTCAAACCAGCACAAGAGTTATTGTTAAGAAAACTCAAGAAGTGGCAAAGCCAAAAGAAGCAAAAACTAGAAAAGCTATACAAGTTGATGAGTTTCTAAAGAGACCTAAGAGGAAATATGTTGCTCCAGCTGAATTAGATGAGGAGAGGACAAAATTTGATGATAATAGCCAATTCAAAGTGGTAAGTCATTGCCCTTCTTCTAATTTGGATAATCTATGTTAAAATATAAAGAATAGTGTAGATTTGAGTGGATTTTCACATATTGGATTTGATAAAATTGGAAAGTTAGATATGGATAAGGTGGAAGAGTTAGTATATGCCATAATGGAAAAATTTAAGATGACTGCAATTAAGATTGCCAACTCTCTACCAAAGGAATTATATGGTAGAGTTAAGAAAAGATGGAAATATAGTCTCACAATAGAGAGAAACATAAGAGAGACTACACTTGAAAGAGTGATGCCAGATTTAGATAAATCTGAGATGACAAAGGCCATCAAGAAGTATGCAAGAACATTTTCTCCAAAGTACCAAGCCTTTAACATTTTATAGAATAATATTGAAGATGGTTTTCAATAGAGTACTCAATTATGGAAGGTAATTTATGGGCTCACAACACCTAAGGCAATTGAGAAAACACCTATTGAGGTATGTAATGAAAAATATGAGAAAGAAGTAACTAAGGTTACTATAGTTGTACATATGGAAGGAAGTGAGACAAATGTAGATGTATAGGCTACAACTAAAGATGAACAAGAACTACAATAGAGTATACAAATACTAAGTGTTAGTCCACAACATGTGACACAAGTAGACATTGAAATTATATAGATCAAGGATGTTTCTAACAATGTGCCTCAGAACATCAATCGCCTAACAGAGGAGGACATGCAAAAAATATTTCAAGAGACCACCACCAAGGCACAACTCTATAGTCATCCTATATTGGTGAGTGTAGATGAACCCAAGAAGGAAAAGATGACATCTACAGAGGTGGAAACATAAAAAATGTCAAAAACCTCTCAAATTACTATGATAAAAGCTACATTACCCCTTGTAGTGTATCAAAGAAAGGATCCATCCATGACCAACATTAGCAAATTTGTAAACACTGTGTTAGTACCAAACATTTCTATACAAGCACAAGTTTCAACACAAGTTCCAATAGGTCAAGTAGATACTCCTACAACTACAACACAAGTTCAATTTACAATTAAAGTTACAATGCAAGAATAGAAGAAGACTGAAGAGTCAAACTTGACTACACAACCTGAGGAACAATTATAAATACAAACACTGGTTACTTTTCCAAGAACTACTACTCCTAAAAGTCAAGCACTTCATAGGCCCAGTGTAGAAGCTACACCAATAGAGTCATAAGGCCTAGTCCTATTGCATCCAAGATAGATGAGATTACATCATTTGGTGATGTAAAATTAGATGAAATGATTATTCCACAAAAGTTTTACCTTACAACTATTACTATTGAATAAATGGGCATACTACAAGATGTACTTGCAAGGAAAAAGGAACAAGAGCTACTTAGAAGGGAGCTTAGAAAAAAGAAAGCATTGAAAGACATCAAGGATATCTTTGTTGATTCATTTGACCTACCAACACCTAAAGAAGAAAAGTCTATCATGGAGCAAATAGTAAACATTGTAGAACAAATTAGTGATGTAGACCTAGATTCAAATGAAAAATTACTTGAATGGTCTAAGAGAAAACTTCAAGGAAAGGTAAATGAAAAGATATCAAGTGCTATTGCACTTAGTTAGGTTCAATTAGCAACCAAGATTGATAGTGTAAAGAAATTCTTTAGAGAATGTTTTCTTACTTTACACTAAGTGATGTGATACAACTCCATTTACACAAGAAGTGTAGTGCCATATTGACAATTTGGAAGGAGATATGAAGAAAAGAGGTATAAATCTACCTCACTCTCTAGCTTAGAGTCAGAGGCACTTCAAGAATTTGATGAATTCTTAGGGTTAATTGGTAGCTTTGCATGCTCAAGATGCAAACATTCAAGCTACACTAATCATCATCCAATCCATGTTGACCCCACACATGGAAATACTTCACAAGGAGCTAACCTTTTCCAAGACATTAATGAAGAAAGATCCCATATTTCAAGACATGAAGGCTTAGTTCATTTTTCTGTGGAGTTAGCCATCCAAATCAAATAATTGGAGGTAGATTCTGATAACTAGGATACAACTTTGAAGATAATACTTGAGGTCCACAAAAATTTCTTCAAAAAACACACTATAAGTGTACAACACATGACATAAATGTCAAAAGGGGGAGTATGCATGAAAAGGAGAGATAATTTTTGAAGATCAAGCAAAAACTGAGTCAACAAGTCAACTTATGTGAAATCTGCTAGGAAGGAGTATTCAGTTTTTCATTTCAAAATGGAACAATCAACTCAGATGGATTGGAGTTATTGAATTTTGAGGTATGACTGATGAGTCATAAGTCTTGTAGAATTTTGAAGTTTTGAAATTTTATATATAAGTGGATATTATCTAAGTTATGCTTGAAAGGCTAAGGTTATTCATGCATAACCAAGTATTTTTCCACTCATGTCAAAGGAGGAGATTGTTAATATTAGATTTGTTTTGACATATAAGTGACAATATAATTAATTCATTTACTTAGTTCATGTCAAACAAGTAATACATGTCAATCATAAGTTGTCAATTAGTATGTGTCGAGTAACTAGTAAGTGCCAAGTCACTCAAGTGCTAAGTAGATAATATGTGTTGAGTTATTTAGATGCCAAGTGATCAATGGATGCCAAGTTATTTAGAGGCCAAATTACATCATTGAAGTTGTAGTTGATGCTAAGCATCAAAGACTTTAAGTGCTAAGTAGTAGAGTTTTGACATAGTTGTTTATAATGTCACAAACTTCTATGTAAACCATTTTTGAGCTAACTTAAGGATTTTTTTTCAATCTTAGATGATAAGAATTTTTTTTATTGTGAGTCCCTATACATTACATGTAGCCAATCAAGAAAAAGGGAAGGATTAAGTGACAATATGGGTGAATCACAATTGTTGATTCATACCTAATTGTAAGTCACCTAGGTCTTCTTAAGGAGGATAAACCCTAAACTTTTTATGTTTGTGAAAGGAGAAAAGAAGAGAAGTTTTCATCCACAAACTAAGAATTCATGGTAACAAAGGAGTTATGATTTGAGATACATTGTAGCATCAGTTAGAGGAGAACAAAGGAAAGGAAGTAGAAGACAACAAAGATACATCTAATCAGAAAGGATCAAGTAAACATCAAAAAAGAGGTGATATGTCATCAAGAAATAGAGTGCTAACCAAAGGATAATTGTTGAAACATTCTAATAGGTCAATCAATTAAGTCTCTTAACTGAGTAGTCTTAACAGGCTATTGTAAATCCTTTAATAGGGTGCTTACTTCATTTTAAGTCAAAATCCTTTTACTAGGCACACTTCTAATAGGGTCTTGAAATATTTTAATAGGGTAAGATCTAACAATCTTGTAAGTCTTTAATAGGGTAGATCTTTCACAAGGTATATCATGTTTCATGATCAAAACATTGTAACCTTCATTTGATACACTTTATTACTATTGCAATGGAGATTTGTGGGTGTCATCCCCACCCTAGTTTTACCTTCTCCTTAGAGGGTTTGTAAGTAACCAAATATCTTGTACCATACATGTGTTGAATGTTTATTTACTTTCATGCTATGGATCATATACTCAATTTGGTATTTCAGTTTATATGCACAGATTTTGAGATGGATGTGTGGTGAATGATTTTGAGGTTGAAGTTTTAAGTGTTGAAGCACCCTCACACCCCCCCCCCCCCCCCCCTCCTACCCCACCCCCACAGAGTTTACTTTTCCCATTGTATTTCCAACACTATCCCTAAACATAATAGTAACTATGATGTGAACACATATCCTAATCTAAACCTAAAATATATAGCCCTATATTATAATCCTAAATGATAAAGACTAATTGTAAATATTAAAATTCTATAATCCTAAAGAATAATGAGGACCTTTTGTCAAAACATGTCACATGGATCATGGAGGGGGTAATGAGGATCATTCATCAACTTTCAATCTCAAACCTCCCTTTTCCTTTTGATTTCTAAATACATTTGTCAGGAAATATCAAGTACCCAATATTTTATTGGTGAACTTTTTAAAAAAGTGACTATGGTCCCCTTACCCAAGACCTAAAATATATATATATATATATATATATATATATATATATATATTTCATGGGGTTTGAGGGTTTTACATGCAAAAAAAAATTTTTTGGGGCCTATACTTCCAAAAAGTGATCCAATCATTTGGTTTGGTGTCGTAAGATTGCTGAGACTATGGGGAGCAATAGTAGGCAAAAGTATAAATAGAAGAGGAAGGTGATGAATGATGCAATCAAAGAATATAGGATAAAAGATAGGGAAAACCATCAAAGAAAGAGACAAGGCATATTAAATGTCAATGAGGTCAAGCCTATAATAGTAGTTTCTAGTGAAGATGATGTTGAATTTGATAATATGAATCAACTTCATGTTGTGAATGACAATGTATTAATTGAAGAGGAAAAACTAGAGCTTAAGAGGGAAAATATAACAATTGAGAATGATAGTGATAATGTTGCAAATGAATCTTAGACATCTCCTTGTTATAATTGAAATGAGGTTCCTTATAATGAAGAGAGACAAACATCTAACCCTAAACTTGGTAGAACACTAAAATGCTTATTATAGATTTATGAGAACATTTTGAGTACATTGGAAGGGAAGAGATCACATAGAATAGTTTGGTTGTGTGGCTTGAAGACTATATGAACATTTTTTTGGCAATAAGACATGGGTGGAGAAATTCCAACTTTTTGTGCAATTGCTAAAGATGCACAAATAAAGAACTATTCTACCAAAAATGAAAATATATGTGAATAAAAAATTGCGAGACATTCCATTATTGTGAATAATATTTTTAGTGCTCTCAATAGCATAGGAAAAAAGATTAGGGAAAAGGATATGACAACTTCTCATAGGGTTATTACAACTTCCTTGGTAAGTCACCTTTTAAGAAGAGTGATATATATTAGAAAAACTTGTGTTGACTTAAACATAAGTCATATGAATTTTAGTAGAGAACTTTAAAGAAGAGTAAGTCTTGATTATCGTCTTGGATGAGAAGTTCTTACAATGTGGTGTTTTATCAAGTCTTTTGACATGTTTACATGAGGAGTGTGAAGAAGACATTGGAAAGACATTAGTTTCAAAGAAGGTTTATTAAATAGTGAAATACACATTGAAGAATGGAGGTGAAGGCTCTAGATGTGAGTTGGTTGAAAAAAAAAAGAGTGTGTCTGATTTTATTTTAGATTTCAAGGAAAATTTATTTTACAAGTATGCAAGGCATAGTCATAGGTCTCAATGGTTGGATCAACAATTTATAATGTGCAAGAATACTTTCCCCATTGGCACTATCATATCAAGTGTTGAATTTGTAGAGAACTATACATTACAATCCTAAAATGAGACACAATCTGAATATTACAACTCCATTCAAATTGTTGTTTTTGTTCATATAACATATAGAAATGCCCCTAATAGTGTGGAAGATAACCAGAAGATAATCAAAGAGTACCACTTTTATATGAACAATGATAGATCTCACTCTCACGAGTTTGTCCAACATTGTTTCAAGAATTATTTTGAGTTCTTACGAGAACATGATATTGCTATGGATAGACATATCATTTGGTCAATTTAAGAATGCTCGCATAATTTATTGGTTGTGTAGAATCCCTATAAAGATAAATGTACCTCATATTTGGAGCTTTTTTGAGTCTAAAGATGGGAAAGGGGAGAATTATGGAGTGGGGTAATGTGTGAAGAGAGCTCTAGTGAAGGAGTAAATGAAAATTTCAGCAATAGAACTTCTTGATGCTCATACCATAGTTGATTGGTGTACTTCTACATTATCACAGGGGGGCTCCTGATTTAGTAGTACATAGATTCTTTTGGTTGGTTGAGGAGGGATCCTTAGCTAATATATTGGATTTTTCTATAGTCATAGATTCTTTAAAGATGTATTCAATTCACAACTCTAATTGTAGTACATGGACTATTTGGACATGAGAACTAGTTTGCTTTTTTCCTAGTTGTTTTTAATTTGATTTGGATCAATGTGAGTCAAGTGAGTGGGTGGATACATGGAATTCACATTATCTTACTCCATTAAATCTCATTACCTTTATCATAAGTGATGACATGGTTAATTCTGTTTACCATAACCATCTATCAGATCTTTTTTAGCTAGAACAAGTCTTTGCATTGGTAGCAACACAAGGGAATGATGAGAAATGTGATTATTGGTTATCATGTTGTGTAAGAGGTAAACAAAATATTACACAACTAATTACAAATGATTATGGATTCACACACCCTACTTAGGGTAAACTTTAAGAACCCACCCTCCAGAAAAAGATATAAATTATTGGAAAATATCTCATTATTTTGAAAAACCAAATTATTTTTATCAGTGAATTTCTCATTTTTTTATTTTAAATATTATTTACATTGGCAATAATTTTGCAATCATAATTTTTAGTAGAAAATATTGGTGCATCTCAATAATAATAGGAAGTTTTCTAATCGTCATGGAATATTACAAATCAAAATTGAACATGTTTTATCTCATGGAAATAATGATGATAATTAAATTATATTTTAAATCAATAGTGAAAACTAAATATTGGTAATATATCCCTAAAGTAACTAAATAATTATGATAATTATTGGTGAATTAATTTTAATTTCTTTAATAATATGAAATATTTAGGTAAATCAAATCTAATCATGTATTGAATATTGTGGCAAATCTTTGAGTTTAAATTTTTTAATAAAATAAATTATCGAGTGATTTTAAATATTTTAGAACTAAATTTAATGAAAATGTGGCGATTTAAGTTGCATGAAATCTTAAATTATTAGATAAATTATTGGCAAAAAATTTCTAAAATTCATAAAATTATGAATATTCACCACTAAAAACACCCTATTCTTGTTGGTTCACTTGTTGTTGTTGGAACATGGTTGTGAACATACATTCTTAAAAAGAATATAATTCTTGCATTCAAAGACTATGAGAAGCACACAAAAATCTCATATATTCACATATTATTATAGTAGTGATTGATAAGTTTTTGAAGCATCAAGGAAGACCAAAAGTAAAATAACTTTTTACTATTAGTAATGTTGATCATAGAGACCTATTGGAGACCCTCAAATAGAGAGATGACCCTTTGGGAATACTTTACTAGGTAATACTAACTTAGAACAAGGTTTCGTATGTTCATTATATGCTTTAAATTTAGTTTCATATGTAAATTATATACCTATACTTGTACTTAATATTAAATGCACACAATACTAACATTTGCTATGATATTGAATTGTAGGTGTCTTCAATACTAGCAATGCATAAAGATAGATAATTTTAAGGAGCAGAATGAAGTTAATTCTATGATAGTTTAATCTCTATGCCTTTTAGTTATTGTGTAAATATAATATGGTTCTATCAGTGATATACACAAGGACTTCAGTATGCACAATGATATACATTGCATACCTTTTGTTCCATATACATAACTTTGTATGGAAAAGATATATTCATATTTATATCATTCGATTGTAATTATGATAAAAAACTTAAAATATTAGAAATATGAAATTTTTGAGTTATTATATATTTTCATGGGGTTCACTATTTGTATTTTCATATTAAATAGATTAATGGTAAATTCAATTGTAATTGTTCCGACCATGGAGAGCCTAACATGCTCTAAGTGCATTTGAAGATTGATATTCCAAAGGTCATAACTTGGAACTTGTGAGGTTTATTAGTGAAATTCCAAAGGCTACAAGACTATGATGTTGAGATCTATAATAACCTCTCTCAGTTTGAAGAGATCATATTCCATTTAAATTTGGCACAATGATCTTACTCGATGCTTGAACTTGCAGTGTGCATCAATTCATTGATGTATCACTGCATAAATTTGATACTATTTATTGTGACATCAAATCATCAGCTTCATTAGCTTTGGATGGATGGGAGAACCCTAGTGACACCCTTTTTATGACCATGGAGAGCCTACAATGTCCATGACCACCCCATACTGAAGTGTCTCTAAGATGCTTTAAATGCCTTTGGAGATCAATCTTCCAAGGGTTGTAACTTGGAGATCATAAGGGATATTGATAAAATGTAAGATGCTATAGGATAGTGATGCTGAGGTCTACAATAAACTCTCTCAATTCAGAGAGATCACATTCGGTTTGGATTTGGCATAGTGATATCACCCAATGCCAAAACTTGTAGTGTGCCTTAATTCATCGGTACATCACTAAGTAACTTTGAAACCACTGATCATGACATCAAATCATCAGATCCATTAGCTCTAGATGGATGGGTGAATCCTAGTGACACCCTTGTTCTAATAGCAAAGAGCCTACAATGTTTGCAACCACCCTGTACTGAAGTGTCTCTAAGATAATGTAAGTGCATTTGGAGATTGATCTTACGAGGGTCGTAACATAGAGCTTGTGAGGGATATCATTAAAACATAAAATTATATAGTTTGGTGATTTTGAGGTATAAAATAATGTGTCTTAGTTTGGAAAGCTCACATTTAGTTTTTATTTGGCACATTGATCTTGCCCGATGCCAAAACTTGTAGTGTGCCTTATTTCATTGGTGCATCATTGTGTAACTTTGAAACTAATGATTGTAGCATCAAATTGTCACCCCTATTAGCTCTAGATGGATTGGTGAACCTTACTAACACCATTTTTTTGACCACAAGATCCTATAATGTTTGTAGACATCTCGTACCGAAGTATCTCTGAGATGTTGTAAGTGCATTTGGATATCAATCTTTTGAGGATTTTAAATCAGAGCTCATGGAGGATATCGATGAAATTTCAAATGCTACAAGATGTTGATATCGAGGTCTACAATAACCTCTCTCAGTTTAGAGAGGTTACTTCTGGTTTAGATTTGGCACAATGATCCTACCCGATGCCAAAATTTCTAGTCTGCCTCAGTTCATTAGTGCATCACTATATAATTTTGAAACCACTAATCATGGCATTAAATTTTCAGATATGTTAGCTCTAGATGTATGGGTGAACCTTAGTAACACCTTTATTCCAACCACAAGGAGCCTACAACATTCACTACCACCCTATACCAAAGTGTCTATAAGATGCTTTAAGTGCGTTTAGAGATCAATATTATGAGGGTCATAGCTCAGAGTTCGTGGGGACTATTGGTGAAAATCAAAATGATATATGATGCTAATGTTGATATCTAAAATAATTTCTCTTAGTTTGGAGAGGTAAAATTGGGTTTGGATTTGGCACAACAATCTCGCCCTATGCCAAAACTTGCAATGTGCCTTGATTCATTGGTGCATCAGTGCATAACTTTGAAACCATTGATTGTGGCATAAAATCATCATCTCCATTAGCTCTGGATAGATGGGTGAACCTAGTGACATTCTTTTTGTGACCATGGAGAGCCTACAACACTCACGACCACCTCATACTGAAGTATCTCTAAGATGTTGTAATTGTGTTTGGAGATTGATCTTCTAAGGGTCATTACTCAAAGCTCCTAAGGGATATCAATGAAAATTCAAATGCTATAGGACAAAAATGTTGAAGTCCAAAATATTCTCTCTTGGTTTAGAGAGATCACATTTGGTTTGGATTTGGCATAGCCATCTCACCCGATACCACAACTTGTAATGTGCCTTGGTTCATTGGTGTATCACTGCATAAATTTGAAAATGTTGATCATGGCATTAGACCATTAGCTCTATTAGCTTTGGATAGATGGGTGAACCATACTAAAATCCTTGTTCCAACCATGGATATCCTACAATGTTCATGGCCACCCTGTACCAAAGTGTCTCTAAGGTGCTCTAGGTGCATTTATAGATTGATCTTCTGAGGGTCATAACTCAGAGCTCATGGGGGCTATCAATGAAAATTAAAATACTAAAGGATGATGATGTTAAGGTATAAAATAACCTCTCTTATTTTGGATAGGTCACATTTGGTTTGGATTTGGCACAATGATCTCACTTGATGCCAAAACTTGCAGTGTGCCTTAGTTCATCGATGCATCACTGCATAACTTTGAAACTACTGATCATGGCACCAAATTGTTAGCTCTATTAGCTCTATATGGATAGGTGAACCTTATTGACACCATTTTTCCAACCACAAAGAGCATACAATATTCATGTCTAGACCACACCAAAGTGTCTCTAAGATGCTCTAAGTGTATTTGGAGATCAATCTTCTAAGGGTCATAACTTGGAGCCCATGGAGGCTATTAGTGAGATGTAAAATTCTACAAGACAGTAATTTCAAGGTCTACAATAACCACTCTTAGTTTAGAGTTATCACATTTGGTTTGGATTTGGCACAACAATCCTGCTTGATGCTAAAACTTGCAATGTGCCTTAGTTCATTGGTACATCACTGCACAACTTTGAAACCACTAATCGTGGCATCAAACTATCAAATCCATTAGCTTTAGATCAATGGGTGAACCCTAGTAACACCCTTCTTCAAACCATGAATAGCCTACAATGTTCATAGCCACCCCATACCAAAGTCTCTCTAAGATTTTCTAAGCGTGTTTGGAGATCAATCTTTTGAGGGTAGTAACTCAGAGCTCATGGGGGATATCAATGAAACATTGAATGCTACAAGATGGATATGTTGAGCTATACAATGAACTTTCTTAGTTTGGAGAGATTACATTTGGTTTGGATTTGGCACAGTGATCTCACCCAATGCCAAAACTTGCAGTGTGCCTTAGTTCATTGGTGCATCATTGTGTAACTTTGAAACTACTAATCCTAGCATCAAATTGTCAACACCATTATCTTTGGATGGGTAGTTAAATCCTATAGACACCCATATCTTGATCATAGAGCCTCTATACCATTTTTGACCACTACATAGTGAAGGGTCTCATAAAACCAAAGATGGGCTCCTAAGACCAAATCGACCATGAATTTTGGATAATTGTAGACATCTTAAGGGAATGCAAACATAATTTCAAATTAAACCTATATTATATAAATTCAAATTAAACATTTCATCAAAATTTGATGATAAAGGTTTATAAAATTTTCTTCACAAATTAGTGCATTTGAATCAAATATAACAAACATGATCAAAATGAATGATATTCCATTAACATGAACAATACGCATGATCCACAATAAGTTGAACAATACTATACTAAATTAATATTTATATCCTTATGAACATAAATAATAAAAATATATATCAAATTACATGTATCCATATATAAATTATGCAAATATATATCAAAGTTCATGTATCCATAGACAAACTACACAAATATATATCAAATCACATAGATCCATATACAAAATGTGGCTGACCATGCCATTAAAATGTGTATAATATCAATATTTTTGTATATTATATGGCATTTATCATATCAAAATGTCTCATGATGAATCCTATGACAACTATATAGTACTATTGGTGGATCATCAAAATGCAACCTCTTCATTGAACTAGGTGGATCAGATGACTCTTACATAACCATAAAAGGAAAACCCAAAGTTAGACTATTGATGATTCTATGTATCTAACATTGAATTACTCAAATACATAATGGTCCTTTTTTAATGAAAATTTATAGTTTTAAACTTTCATCATAAATACTTCTCTTTTTGACCTCCTGCAATGGTCAGGAGTCCTCTCATATTTCCTTTGCAATGCTTGAACCTCATTGATATATATATATATATATATATATATATATATATATATATATATATATATATATATATTCAAGTATGGTTTTTATATGGATCTAAAACTTAAAATATAACATTATAATTCATAGCATACTAGATTTATAACATATAATCAATAATTAGAACTAGAACTTAACTCTATCGACTCCTCTAGATATAATAGTTGTGTGAGCAAAGATAGAAAACTCTGACTTCTAGCCTCCTGCGCATTAGGCATTTCCTATGATATAAAAAAATACTAGTTGTTAATATCATGGAAATTAATTTTAAATTTGTTTATGAAGATAAGGAAACTAACAAATAAATGACACTTATACATATGATGAGGCTCTCACTACGAATGGAAATGCTAGAAGGTTTGTGATGTCAAATCATCCTAGACTTATCACCAATAGCCATGCCTGTACAATAAAGAATGTAATTAAATTTCATTAGAACAAACATTTTATAAGAAAGCATCAATATTTAATCACTTTAAAAGTACCTAATTACCTTTCCCTTGTCAATGAGTTGTGCCTCATCCCCCACACTATGCCCCCCACTAACAAGTCATACCTACAAGAGAAAAGAAAAATTAGAAACCATATATGTTCCAATACCAAATAGAAAAACAACAAGAACACAACATAATGTACCATATATTTCTCAAGGCCAAATAAAATAGCCAAGAGTGTGACATCATCAACTTGTTTGAGCTCCTCCTTAGTCATCAACTAAACATGAATGAAGATCACATACATGTATAAGTTAGTCTGGGTAAAACTATTTTATTATAAAGATTAACTTTAAATCAACTATGCAATAACAAAAGAAATGTATACATGTACTGATATAGAAGGATCCCATGGCTCTATATGCCTTTCCTCTCTCACATAAAGGTATGTAGTCTCTGTAGGTGTGTTTTTTATATCATCCTCCTTAAATAGAAATTGATACTCAGAATGAGCACCAATAGAACTCAAACAAATATTCTTGCATGTAATTCAAGTATGGAGCACACAAACATGTGATGAGCTTGTCAAAGATGAGCTCATGCCAACATCATCAATAAGGGGAGGTAACATTGACCTAGTTTGTGATATTAATAAGCTACTCAATATATGGATGGATCTAATAGTTTGAGAGCTAGCCTCTAAAATGATATCAGGATGTTGCACTAGAGGAGGGGGGAGTATATCAGTAGGGGAAACAAAAGTTCCAACTTTCTTCTGCTAGGAAAAGGGTCTACCCTAAGGAGCTACTCCACTTACACCCATGTTGAGCCTCATTCTCCAATAGTTCACCTTGAGGCTCAACAGAAATTCAACATACAATATTCTAATGAAATATAATGTGACCTCTAAGTTTTTGTGTGGAGGTTTGTCAAAATCCATCCACCAAAAATCCCAAAAGTTCATATGCATAGCATTATTTGTGCACTATTTAATCGATAATTTGGGCTTTTTACATTTTACATTTTTACCAATTTTTGGGTCCACAAAAAGGTTAACTAAATCATCTTTACTTATTTTTAGGGAAGCAACTTCATCATAGTCCAACCCATCATCAAACAAGGCATGCATTTTCCCAAGCCAGTGAAGAGAAGCATTTTATTCATTGATAAGTGTTTGAATATTATCTACTAGTGTTTAACATGGATAACATGGGAGCCAATGAAGGTATAGTGTTATGTGTGGTTTGTAAACCCCTTTGTTTGGTAATATTTTCTTGTATCAAATCTTTAATTTGAGGAGGTTTTTGAGGGGGTAGTGGATCATTTGGTGGATAGTTTTGAGAGGGTACTGGATCATTTAGTGGAGGGTTTTGAGGAATATTATTTTGTGGCTGAGTGTTATCATATCAATTGGGCCAACCATGCATATTAAATTGCAAAGAATCCAAACATTACTATTGTATTAATAGTTTTTTATTAAAATAAAATAAATTAGTGATTTCTATTAAAAAAACATAATTTTAAATTTAATTCATTGAAAATAATCAAATAAACAAAAAAATACTTACTTGAATTTTCCAATATTGTATACTTGTTTTTCTATCAAATACCCAAAATAGGGGCTAAAAAGTAAGAAAAAATAATTGAAAATTATTGCTCTCGGATTTTTTTTTAATATCATATCAGATACCCAATATTGGATCAAGTACTTGAAAAGGGTTGGTCTCACCTTTTTTCTTTGGTATCAAGATGGGTGGAAAAATGTCAGAGCAAATATTGAAATGCTTTTAGATGCTTTAAAACTCCACCTTTTTCATATCACCACTTTTTGGCACACCATGATCCTACACATACCCAATAGTACCTGGGTGCTAATGCTCAACAACCTCTTTCTATGATTCAGGTAAAGTACTAGGTGCTGCTTCATAGATGTAGATAAAATATTTGTAATCTTCACATTCTGTCTTGTATTCCTGTTCATTATTTTCTATAAATTCATCAACTCTAACATTTACACTTTCCACAATTCGATTAGTGTTATAATTCAAACACTTATATGTCCTACTTTTAGTGGAATATCCTATTCATTATTTTTTGCATCAAGTTTTCCTTTACTTGTATCTTTTAATACATAACATTTTCTTCCAAACACTTTTAGATAATTGACATTAGGTGCATAGCCATACCAAAGTTCAAAAGGTGTTTTTTTTTTACCTTTCTTCACTTAAACTTGGTTTAGAGTATAGAATGTAGTATGTGTAGCTTCTCTCCAATAATTTTGTGAAACATTCTTCTCCATCATTAATGTCCTTGCATAGTCCATGATTGATCTATTCCTTCTTTCAGTTATCCCATCTTATGGTAGATTCCTTGGTGGATTGATTTGTCTCTTGATTCCTTTGTCTTTGAAGAATATATTGAACTCATCTGATATAAATTCACCTACTCTATCTAATCTCAAGAACTTCAGACTCTTTCCTATTTCTTTTTCCAGTCTAGCCAAATACCACTTAAACATTTGAAATACATCATATTTTTTCTTAAGAAACATCATAGTCATCATTCTAGAGAAATCATCAACAAATAGAATAAAATATTTGTCATCAAAATATCTTTGCATCCAATAGGGCCACACAAATTAGTATGAATTAACTCCAAAATATCACCAAGACACTAAGTCTTTCTCTTAAAACTTGACTTTGTCATTTTTCCCATTTGACATTGTTTGTACATCACTTGATCAAGTTTTTTCAATCTTGGAAATCCTCTTACTCTTTTCATCTTACTAATACTTGCCAAACTATTAAAGTGCATGACATAGCCTCTTATTCCATAACCAAATATCTTCAAATTCTGCAAATTGAAAAGTATCTTCATATAGCTCTAGATAGAACAATTAACTCTCTTTTTTATCACTACTTCCAATTAGTTCACAAGTAGCATCATTAATATTTTCCATTTTGTTTTGGAATTCAACTCGGTAGCCTAAATTGTTTAGCTTTTACACACTCAACATGTTCTATTATAAACCATCAACCCAATATTCATTGTCACATATGATCTTATCATTTAGTGTAATTGATCCTTTACATTTGTTGTCCTTCCTTTCTTTCTTGTCATCTGTGTTAGGACATCTAGCAACAATATGACCAAATTTGTTACATGTAAAATAAATAATATGGAGTTTACCTTTTTATTTTCCTTTTTCTCTTGGTATCCTTCTTTTCAGTGTTGGAAATGTGAGGAAGGATAGGTTACTAAGAGGGGAGGGGTGAATCGGGAACCAATAAAACTTTATCTTAATTCTCCAATTAATCCTTCATATAATATTATGATCTAAATGCATTCATGAAAGAATGAAAGTAGTAAAAAATTCATAATACTTTGACACTTGAGATATGGTGACCCAAAAACCTTCCAAATAGAAAGTAAAACTAGGGTGGGGATGATATCTACAAGCTTTAATACTATAGT
Source organism: Cupressus sempervirens (assembly GCA_028749045.1). NCBI lineage: Eukaryota > Viridiplantae > Streptophyta > Pinopsida > Cupressales > Cupressaceae > Cupressus > Cupressus sempervirens. The sequence continues at coordinate 437,604,711 of CM053788.1, forward strand.
ATAAAGTTGGCTAGTTAAGTCTTACAATTGATCACTTTTGATGATCTGCCCTATTAGGAACAATGAGGATTGCTAGATCCGCCTTGTGAAAGGATTTATAAAACATACAATGAAGTATGTACTCAATAAAGAGATTTTTCAAAGACTCTTAAGTATACCTAGTTAAAGGATTTAGCTTATACACTTGTTAGGATGAACTAGTGGCTGATCTCTAATCTACAACTCTAATTTGCTAGTTGATATTCATTTGAAATGTAACAATCACTTTGCTATGATAGATAAATCTTTTTTGTCCCTTACACTATTTGTAGCCTTCACAACTCGCACTTCTTCTCTCTATATTCACTTTCAGTATGTGTTTTGATGTGATACAATACATTACATATATACCAATCCAAATCACAATTCATAAAAGTTGGCTACAACATAGGTTTCCATCAAGATCACACAATTGGCTCAACTGATGGCACTTGGGTTTTGAAGAAAAACTCGGTGAGGTTCTAATACTTGACAACCATTGTCAAAACTCAACATCATCATGCACTCGGTAGATGTGGAAGCTCAGTTCATACTAATCACTTCTAAGTAGCCTAAACTTGTTCAATACTTGCATGACTTGGTGAGCACTATGAAACTTGACATCTAAACCGAATCACTTGGTTGACACTCCATGGCTTAGTCAACACTAACACTTTGAGCTTGGTATAAACTTAATCACTTGTTTGACACTCCTTGGATCAGTCAACACTAGATTCACATCACTGGTATTACAAGCTTGATAGATACTAGAGGTCATGGTTGACACTGTGCAACTCAGTTAATACTGTGAAACTTAGTTAGCACTATTAGTGATCAACTTGGTAGATACTATGTAATGGGCACCCCTGGATGTCCCAAAAAAACTAAACCAAATTGCTGAAAGGAATTATGTCAAATAGTTTGCATTCAACTTCTTATTTCTCCATTTAATGTTTTAAGCCCCTTATAACTCCAAAAATCAAACGTTTATTTGTTTGTTGTGTTTCGTGCATGGAATTGGTATCATACAACATAAACAAGAAAGAAACTACAATAGTATGCAAAGTGGAAATGAATTGCTGCTAATAAAATGTTATTTTCAGAATTCATAAAACCAAATACATGGCAGATTTATCAACTCACTAATTACTTCAGCAGTATTGACATAATACTCCAGCCCATGCTTTCGAACTTGCTGCTACAATACTTTGTATCAGTCCACTACCTTTATAATACCATTCCCTCAAAGTGGCATAAGCGTCGGACAAATAGTGAAGAAGATATGAGCAAAATACCAAATCTGCCTATAGCCGGAAATGCAATTAAACTGCCTGAAAATGAAGCCAATAACAAAGGATTCCAAAGGCCAAACCCCAAGGGAATGACATCTAGAATGTTACAAGAGAGGATAGACGTCCTCAAATGCCAAGAATGGAGCTGCAACTCACACACCAATTTCTTCTCATATTCAACCTGTCTAATGAAGCCACAAATGCTTCCTTTTATTCTATTCCCACGGGTCTGCTCAACTCATATGGGCAATGTGGGATAAAAGATGTGTAATATAAAACATATATTAAAATACCCCTTATGTCTCCCTTGGGTACACATCACCATAAAATAAATATTAAAGTAACACTTTAATATTTTACAATTAAATTAGATGTTACTTTAATAAAACTTCAGGCATTAAAATGTATTAGCAATCAGACTCTGAATAATGTGAGTGATAGCTCATCGAAAAGCTCTCACCGAGGAGTATCGAATCCAATCACCAAAATTGACCTGCATTGTGTCCTGCCGACTTACTAAAAATAGTAAGTATGCTTGAAACTGAGTAAATCAACTTTGTTTTGGCCCAAACTGGAAATGACTAGGCCAAAACACTCCAAGATCCCATTAAATCCTTCGTTAGCCCTCGGGACCATGTAGAACAAGGCTAATGCATAAACACTTGGTCAACTACTAAAATGGGGACATTACAGTCTGCCCCCCTTGAAATTGCTTGTCCTCAAGCAATCTCAGTCCAGCCTACTAAATAACCTGCTCACTCTCCCATGTAGAATCTTCCTCCAGCAGTTTCCATCTGACCAAATACTCCTTCACTATCCTGTTTCTAAGCTTCCTCTCTCTGGTATCCAAAATAGCCTCAAGTACTAACACAAGCTTCCCCTCCTCATCCAAAGGGGGTAAATCTGCAGAAGGCACTACACTCTGACCAATGGCTATCTTAAGCCTCGATACATGAAACACATTGTGCACTCGATTGCCCTCTGGAAGCTCAAGCTCATAAGCGACTTTTCCCACTTTGCGAATCACCCTGTAGGGACCATAAAATCTAGGTTTCAACTTTTCAGCTCTGCTCTTCTTGAGCGATGACTGTCTATATGGTTGTAGCCTCAAGTAAACCATATCCCCTACCTCGAAGCTATGCTCTATTCGGTGCTAATCAACATACAATTTCTATTGATTTTGGGCCTGTTGTATATTCTCTTTGAGCACTTTCAGGATGTCCTGACTATCCTGCAATAAGTTTTTGGCTTTGGGCACTCTACTATCCCCCAAAACAAAATCCATGAAGCTAGGTGCTTCATAACCATAGAGTGCCATGAAAGGAGTCATCTTGATGGACATATGATAAGTGGTGTTATAACAATACTCTCCCATATGCAACCATCTGATCCAAGGCTTTTGTTGTGTAGTTACATAGTTCCTCAAATATCCTTTAGCCCATTTATTCACAATCTCTGTTTGCCCATCTGTTTGTGGATGATAACTAGTGCTAGGTGTAAGATCTGTACCACACAACCTAAACAAATCTTGCCAAAAAACACTCATAAACTTACTATCCCAGTCGCTGACAATGAATCTGGACAACCCATGTAACCTGAATATCTCTTTAAAGAAAAGATCTGCCACCTGTGCTGCTGTGTAAGTGGACGAAATAGCAAAGAAGTGAGCAAACTTCGTCAAGCAGTCCACCACCACATAGATGCAATCCCTTCCCTGCACTCGTGGTAAACCAGTGATGAAGTCCATCGAAATACTTTCCCATTTCCTATCAGGAATGGGCAAGGGCTATAATAAACCTGCAGGAAATGTGTGCTCTCCCTTATTCTATTGATAAACCACACACTCCCTGACATACCTCTGAACATCATCCTTGAGCCCTTTCCATGAAAATTTCTCTCAGATCTGCTTGTAGGTCTTGAAGACCCCCGAATGTCTAGCTATGGGTGCATCATGAAATGCCTTCAGTATCACCTCTCTCAAATGTGATGACAGAATAAAATAAACCCTATCTTGAACTTTGATCAATCCATCTATCACCTCATAGCGATCATCCTGCATAGTACCTGAAATCAATCCAGAAGCCCAAGCATCTTCGACATACTCTGCTATAATCTGATCTCTCCAATCTCCTAAAATCTTTGCCAAAGCACATAAGTGAGGTCTCCAAGATAAGGCATCAGCCACCACATTTTTCTTACCTTTGACAAACTCTATGTCAAAGTCATAAGCCTGTAATTTAGTCACCCATTTTTGTTGCCAGTCATTAAGATCACGCTGGCTCATGAAGTATTTAATACTGTTGTGATCAGTCTTGATCACAAAACATCTACCTACCAAATATGATCGAAATTTGGCCAATGCATGCATTATGGCCAACATCTCCCGGTCATAGACAGTATAACTTTTCTCAACTCCTTGGAGCTTCCTACTCTTGAATGCAATGGGATGCTTCTCTTCAATCAATAATACTCCAATCCCATCACCTGATGCATCACAATGAAGCTCAAAAGGCTTTGTGAAATTCGGTAGAGCTAGAACTGGACATGAAGACATTACCTGATTGAAATGCTCAAAACACCTTTGTGCTGCCCCTATCCACACGAAGGCTCCTTTCCTAGTAAGATCTGTCAAGGGTGTAGCAATCTGTGAGAATCCCTTAATAAACCTCCTATAAAAACCACATAAACCAAAGAATCCCTTAATCTGTGTAAGGTTTGTGGGAGTAGGCCACTCTAAAATAGCTCTAATCTTTTTGGGATCAACCCGAACACCATCTGCACTAATGATATGCCCCAGGTAAAGAAGCTCAGTCATGCCAAACTCACATTTAGATTCCTTGGCATACAATGACTCTCTCTCCAGAATAGATAACACCTCCTCTAGATGATGTAAGTGCTCCTCCCAGGTCTTACTGAAGACCAAGATGTCATCAAAGAAGATCAAGACAAATCTCCTCAGCTGCTTCCTGAATACCTGGTTCATACAACTTTGAAATGTAGCAGGTGCATTGGTTAGACCAAATGGCATAACCATGAACTCAAAGTGGCCATAGTGACATCGGAAGGTTGTTTTCTCAATGTCCTTTGCACTCATCCTGATCTGATGGTATCCGGATCACAAATCAATTTTGGTGAAGAAGCATGCCCCATGCAACTCATCAATCAGATCATCAATCCTAGGAATGGGATACTTGTTTTTAATTGTTTTCTTATTCAGTGCCCTGTAATCGATGCACATGCGCATTGTCCCATCTTTCTTCTTTACCAATACTACTGCTGAAGCAAAGGGGCTCTTACTGGGCCTGATATGCCCCATCTCCAACAAATCCTTAATCGCCTTCTCTATCTCATCCTTGTGTTTCTTAGGATGATGATAAGGAGTAATCATAACTAGTTTGGCTCCCTCCTCAAACTCAATAACATGTTCCATCCCTCTGTCAGGAGGAACCCCATGAGCAATATCGCTAAATACTTTAGCATGTCTATCAAGTATCTTCTGGACATCTAGTAGATGACTCTTTTCTTGTGGCTCTAGTGAAGTTGGCATAATGTGGCACTCTGTCGCCCACTCTATGTCATCATGATGAAAAAGTCTCTGCATTCGCCTCAAGGATACTACTATGCAACCTCCATCTGAAAGCCCTCTAAGTACCATAGTTTTGCCCTCATACTGGAATCTCATCTCCAATTTTGCTAGATTGAGTGTGAACTCAACTAGTGAAGCCATCCATGTCATGCCGAGGATGACATCATAATCTCCCATGTCCACAACATAGAACTCATCCTCCAACTCGTAGCCATCTCCAAACCTGATAAGAAGATTAGATATCTTTTGAGTGCATAATAACTTATCACCGTTAGCCACCATGACTCTAAACCCATCATGCTCCTCTGTCTATAACCCTCTCCTTGCTACCAACTATGCATCTATGAAGTTATGTGTAGCGCCAATGTCAATAAGAGATATCACTTTCTGCCCTTGGATAGTACCCCTGACCTTAAATGTGATTGCCTTTTGGGCCCTTGTCAAGCGTTCCAACGATCTATCATCCTTAGGAATATTTCTCTCCTCTATAGTGTTACCCTCATCTAAATCAGAGTGCTGATCCTCCCCTTCTGACTCTGACTCTTCTGCTGAAAAATACTCCTTTTGATTTGCCTTAGCCTTGAGAGAACATTTATGAGATAAGTCCCAAGGCTCTCTACAATGGAAGCACAACTTCTTCTTTCAAAGTTCATTCAAGGTTTGATTGTCTAGTCCTTTTGATCCTTCTTTGGGTTTGCTATACTCTTTCTGAAATGATTTTTTGTCTTTGTCCTTGCGGTAGGAAGAATCTGTTGAATGGTTTTTTCCTTTGTATACCAAAGGGGCTAAATCTCGTGCCTTTTTAGTTGCTTCAACTAACATGAGTGGATCATGTCCCTTCACCCAACCTCATAATGGATCAGCAAGACCATCACAAAATAATACCACCAATATCCTAGGAGAGATATCAGTAACAAGTACAGACAAGCGCTGAAACTCGGCAATGTAAGCATCCACAAAACCTGACTGTTTTAACTATGCTAGCTCCTTGAAATGTAACTCGTGATCCTTAGTGTCAAATCTCCCAATCAATGTTTCGGTGAATTCCTCATAGGATGTAATCTAATTATGCCCCAAAGTCACCATGCCATGATGCCACCATTCATGTGCAACGCCATCCAAGTGCATAGCCGCATACTTGATAGCCTCCTCCTCAGGCATAGGATTTAGCTGCAAGTATGTATCTACCTTCTGCACCCAAGCTCGTGTAGTCATCTTCCCTGAAGCATCATAATAAGGTAAAGAAATTTTTCCAACTTTCTTCCTCAGCTCAAAGTTTTGATTCCTCCCTCCTGCTTTAGGCATGTGTCTCATCCTCAAGTCCATATAATCTCTAAGAGAAATATCCACCTAAAACTTTGGTCCACTAGCCTCCCAGTCCCTCCTGAACTGATCATGTAACTCGGTAATCTGCAGTTCGTTTACTGGTTGAACTAGATCTCTGGGTGGGAAAGTGGGTAGAAGAGGTCTCGAGCTCACAGTTCGTGTTGGGCGTGCAACATGTCTAAAGTTATCAGACTCATTCCCATTGTTTCCATGTCCATTATTATCATTAATGTTATTCTCAGGACCATTTTTGTTGCCTTGGCCTTCATGGTTATTGTTTCCCCCATTGTTATTGTTTCCCTCGTTGTTATTGTTTTTGTTGTTGGCATCACCTAGATTAATATTGACACCCATCTGTCTAGCCATGAGCTGCAACATCATGTCCATTCACCTATTCTACTCCTGCTGCATACGCTGCCCCTGCTCTAATGTATCCAATAACTATCGGAACAGTACCTCCCCCTGATCTGGATCAGCATTTCTACCTTCGCCTAATCCTGTATTCTTTTCATCTCGATCACCCATATTATTGTCTTGATCATAGAATATCTCCTCTATGTCTATATGGTTGGATTCAATGTCCCCCTACACGGATGTACTAGACTGTTTGCTTTGCAAGTCTGAAATCCTATTTTGTCTTGCTCTGGTATTGCAAAAATTATAAGACCCCTGTCGCATGCTCAAACATAAATGCTTAGCCTGTGTTTTTTATTTATTTCTGAATTTTAGTATTTTGACATTTCGTCAAACACTTTTTTCCTCTATCCGGTTGTTCCAAATTCCCTATAAGACCTCCATAGGATGGCAGGACTTATAGCTCTAATACCACTATAATGGGCACCCCTGGATGTCCCAAAAAAACTAAACCAAATTGCTGAAAGGAATTATGTCAAATAGTTTGCATTCAACTTCTTGTTTCTCCGTTTAATGTTTTAAGCCCCTTATAACTCTGAAAATCAAACATTTATTTTTTTGTTGTGTTTTGTACATGGAATTGGTATCGTACAACATAAACAAGAAAGAAACTACAATAGTATGCAAAGTGGAAATGAACTGCTGCTAATAAAATGTTATTTTCAGAATTCATAAAACCAAATACATGGTAGATTTATCAACTCACTAATTACTTCAGCAGTATTGACATAATACTCCATCCCATGCTTTCGAACTTGCTGCTACAATACTTTGTCTTTCAATCAGTCCGCTACCTTTATAATACCATTCCCTCAAAGCGGCATAAGCATCGAACAAGTAGTGAAGAAGATATGAGCAAAATACCAAATCTGCCTGTAGCCGAAAATGCAATTAAACTGCCTAAAAATGAAGCCAATAACAAAGGATTCCAAAGGCCAAACCCCAAGGGAATGATGTCTAGAATGTTACAAGAAAGGATAGACGTCCTCAAATGCCAAGAATAGAGCTGCAACTCATACACCAATTTCTTCTTATATTCAACTTGTCTAATGAAGCCATAAATGCTTCCTTTTATTCTATTCCCACGGGTCCGCTCAACTCATATGGGCAATGTGGGATAAAAGATGTGTAATATAAAACATATATTAAAATACCCCTTATGTCTCCCTTGGGTACACATCACCATAAAATAAATATTAAAGTAACACTTTAATATTTTACAATTAAATTAGATGTTACTTTAATAAAACTTCAGGCATTAAAATGTATTAGCAATCGGACTCTGAATAATGCGAGTGATAGCTCATCGAAAAGCTCTCACCGAGGAGTATCGAATCCAATCACCAAAATTGACCTGCACTATCCTGCTGACTTACTAAAAATAGTAAGTATGCCTGAAACTGAGTAAATCAACTTCATTTTGGCCCAAACTAGAAATGACTAGGCCAAAACACTCCAAGATCCCATTAAATCCTTCGTTAGCCCTCGGGACCATGTAGAACAAGGCTAATGCACACACACTTGGTCAATTGCTAAAATGGGGACATTACATACTAATCGACATAAACTGCACAATGATTTTGGAACTTGCTAGCAACTATAGAACTTGATAGTACCTAGATTACTCAGTTAACATTGCAAATTGTAAGATGAGCTCAGTAACAACTTAACCAATTAACTAAGTGTGAGTCACTAATAAAAAAACTTTGACCTTACTGTCAACAACTAGTAATGCTTCAAGATAATCATCTAATTCACCATCACTTTCCACATGTTTTCTCTTCTTCTTTCTCTTAGATCCATCAAGGGTTAGTTGAGACTTATAAAGAACATTCAAAACTAGTAGGTGAATAATTATTAAAATTTGAAAACTCAAATGAAGCGAGTCTACTAATTAGACTATCCAAGGTCAAATCCTTACCAAGTGTACATCTTAGTTCTTGAATTAAAGAAACTATAATTGCTCCTTCTTTATTTGTTTAATAGTCATGGATCTAGGAACTTCAATGTATTCATTTTCCAAGTAGTATAATGCATAATCTTCTACTCCAAATAGATGCAGTTTCATTAGTCATTTTCATGTTGGGAAGTTCTCCTTGTTCAACTTAGGTACCTTTCTCTTGTACATCTTGATCTTTATCTTAAATCCTTCAAACTTTCCTTTCGAGCGCCAATGCTCTGATACCAATTGTTAGAATATTCAAAATAACTAAGGCAGGGGGTGGGGTGAATCAATTATCTTTAGGTCTAGATGTACCAATGTCATCTTCTCTCTTAATGTAACACTTTCTTCCAAAATTATGAAATACTTAACTAAGGGTGCATGTCCAAACCAAACCTCATAAGGGGTCTTATTATTACATTATCTTATTTAAACTCTATTCATGGTTTATACTACTGTATTCGTTGATTCTCTCTAGAAAATCTTCTCCACATTATTCTCAAACATCATAACTCTTGTTGTCTCTATTACAAATTTGTTTCTCCTTTCTTCTATACCATTCTATTCAGGTGTCTTAGAGGCTGAAAGTTATCTTTTAATGCTATTCACTTCACAAAAAATGTTAAACTCATTTAAAGTAAACTCTCCACCTCTATCAATTCTCAAACATTTTTTTTTTGCTAGATTCATTTTTTACTCTACTCTCAAACACCTTAAAACTTTCAAATGCTTCATATTTATCTCTAAGAAATGCTACCCACATCATCCTAGTGAAATCATCAACAAGAATAATGAAATACCTTTCACCATAGAAATATCTTATCTTTATAGGATCACTCAAATCTATATGTGCAATATCTAACTTCACTGGTGTAGTAAACTTCTTTCTTGGAAAAGAATTTTTCTTTTGTGTTTCCATAAGATATTCTTTGAATACCATGTTAGTAGGCTTCATAATTTTATGAATATCTCTAACAAAAAGAGCAGTATTGATCTTCACAATATTATCAAAGTTTATGTGACAAAACCTCGTATGCCATAACCAATTTTTATCAATCTTAGTAACTAAACATTTCATCTTAGTAGGATTCAACTAAAAAATATCAACCCTTGTCCTTGTACTAGTACCAATCCTCTTACCATCTTTTTCCTTGATAATGCATTTCTTCTTTGTAAATTTTAATTTATATCCCTTGTCAACTAGTTATCCAACACTGAAAAGATTATGTTTCAAACCATCAACAAAATAAAAATCATTAGTTTAGTCTTTTCATCAAGAGTAATAGATTATATTCCTTTTATGTGATAGGTTGCATTGTTTCCAACTCTAACAATTCCTTCATCACAACTCTGGACTTCAATAAAATTCTTCATATCTCTAGTAATATGATGTAATCAATCACAGAGATTGAGGTTTTAAATTTAGAGGATTGTAGATGAGGCTATGTACAGTTGAGGACATATTTTATAAAGTGTCCTCATGATGTGGCTAAGTGTGCATGCAAAAATATGAAGACAATTGATAGTTGTTTGAGATTTATTGACAATGTTTAGAAAGAGTTCCTCAGAAGTAGTTGATGATATTTTGATTATATCTCTTAACAAAGATTCTATTTAAGCATAATTTTATAGAGGTAGAAGAGATGATGAAGATGTAGTAGTCAAATATGCACATCTCAACGAGCATTGAGTGAAGAGTTATGTAGACTATGAGCTAATAGTTTAGTTGTAATTCTGGTTTTTTTAACAATGTTATGTAATGTGTAATGTATTGTCTTAACGTGTTCCTATATTATAATTAAATTATAATTGTAAATTGATAAATCCCTAAGGCTGACTCAATAATATATTATAGGACTTGGTATAAAGGAAGGATGATTTCCTTGATTGTAATATTAAATTACCCTTCCTTTATACCATGTCCTAGAAAATATTATTGAGTTGGCCTTGGGGCTTTCTCAATTTAAAATTATAATATAGGACCACATTAAGATAATAGATTACATATTAAATTACATTGTTACAAATTTTCACAATTACAATCAAACTATTGTCTCATAGTCTACATAAATTTCACTCAATGCTTACCTCTGTAAAATTGTGCTTAACTAGATTCTATCTCTATTAGGAGATCTAATTAGAACATCATCAACTGCTTCTAAGGAACTCTATCTAAATGTTTTCTTCAATAAATCTTGAATAATCATCAACTATCTTCATATTTCTAAATGTGCACTTAGCCACATCATTATGACACTCTATGATCTAATTTTAGAATCTAGACAATAATATGCCTAGTGAAATTGTATAAAGGTGTACAAATACTTAATGTCTAATATATAATTAAAAACACATTAAATATTAAAATAACATGATCAATAGAAAGAGAGTTATATCACCAAAGATAGAGAAAAGAGAGAGAAGTGAACCAATTTGATTACGGAGTTCATTCAATCTAAATAGACTACATCTCCAAGTCTAGCTTAACTAAGTGATCAATGTATTTGATGCTCCCAAAGTTGATTTAAAACATAGTTCAACCCATCCACAAATTCATTAAACAAATTCTCACTTGAACCCCCTTGCATACAAGCCCTCAAATGCATAAGACTGGTTTCTAAAGAGCAAGAAAAACTTTGCTTAAAAGGGCTTTACTATAGAGACATATCACCATTACATCATTTCCTCCTTCAAGAATTCTTCTTGATAGAGAAACTCTCACATTTTTCTTGGAATTGACTAAATTAAATGGAAATGCCCCCTAAATGTTCCATGCCTTACATAAGCCTCCTAACCCCTTTTTATACATAAAATTATGCTATAATGGGATTTAAAGATATAACCAAAAAATTAACCCTTTTATGGAAAATATAATTTCATTTACAACCACCCTAAAAATTACTTTTCTTGGCACCACTCATTATTTAGTCATCAGTTTGATGATACTCCTTATTTTAATAAGGTTGGGTGGATACATACTGGTTAAGGAAAATGTTATCTAAGAATCGTTCAAACATTATAAATGGTATAACTGTGGCAAAAGCTTTTTGTGGTATGATGGTTGGAGGATCAAATACCACTAGATTCATTCCTTCTTTGGATAGGTTGGTTAATAAAAAATATGCTTCCAATAATAGTAAAGATGAATGGTTGGTTTAGTGGTAAAGGTGGTTGCTTGAGGTCACGGCATCATGGGTTTGAATCCTACATTTGGCAATTTTGTTATAATAGTTCAACTATCTTATACCTAAGGTGCTATGTGGCATCACATTGTGGTGCCATGTGGCACTCTCTTATTCATTTTTCAAATTCCACATGTCCTCTCTTATTTATTCTTCAAATGCTACGTGTCCAAGTTTGATTGGAAAAAACTAACCAATGTGCCAAATCTTCATCATTCCACATGTCAAACACTAATTCATGGACAACCCACACCATTTTCTACCATGTCAGCATGATGTTTTCATGCTAACATCATCAAAATAATTATTTTCACTTCAACTTTGAATTGCCATAACTTTCACACCCCATCTTCATTTTTTATGAAATGAACACCATTGGAAAGCTCTCGAAAAGATTTTTAATTTGAAATACATTGTTGATAACTTTTGAGATGATCATATTTTCACCTTTTTGATGGACTCTATATGGGGTTTGACCAAAACTTTGACTATCCATAATTTGAGAAAATGAACTCCTTTCGAGCCCATTCAAGTTCCATCAGGTTCAATTTGATGAGTTCTTCAATTTGGCACTACTTCTAAGAAAATTTGGAACACTTAAATTTTTAGTGGTAGATCCATCTGGATCACTCTATAGAAAATGTGCTCAACTACACATAGCCTCATTTACAATCTGTTGGGACTCAAAATTGAAACCCTGATTTTGAGCACCATTAAAAACTTAAGCCCTATAAAAGCTTTTGATGCACGTGTACCCAACTATCCTTCTGAGGCCTAAGAGGTGTTTAATGTTTCTAACACCTTGAATTTAGTATGCCTATGTGTAGCATGATGATAAATTGCCATTCTGAGCCATTTCGTGAAGTCCCGTTTTGAGCATTTGTCAAATCTACATTTTTGCTTAGGTGTCAAATAGTGACAAGAGGCTATGTTTGCAATTAATATCTCACACCCAATAAAATTTCATAACTTGCTACTTTGGGAGTGTTTAGTGTCCATACCAAAAAACCTATCTTTTAGATTTTAACTCATTTTGAATCTGTTTGACTAGGTTTTGAATGCCTCAAAATTGGTCATTTATCGATATCATGCTGATATGAATTGTTCTAAATTCTAGGAAGCCCTGTTTGACTTGTTATAACTTTGAATCAGTTGACCAAAATGGGAAAATTCCTTTTTCACTACATTTCAAAGGTTAGAAAATTTCTATGTTTCAAATTTGAGCTTATGATGAATCTGTTTGATTAGTTTTCAAACATAATTTCAAATGCAGTTTCTAACTTTAATTGTGTCAAGAAGTACAGATTTGTTAGTACCCCTGATCGTGATGTCATATCCTAAAATTTGTGATAGGTGAGATCAAATGGATTGTACCACTGTGTTGTATTCACAAAATATTTCAAGTATGTCAATTTTCAAGTCTTGATGAATCTGTCTACAACCTTTCTCAGGTCAATTGCATTTGCAAAAAATGCTTTTCTACCAGTGTTTGCAGTCTACAAATTTTGAGTAGCCCACTTTGACTACTTTCCATTTGTGTCTTGTTATTTTTCATAAGCCAAAATCATAGATTTATACTCTCCCCATGACAGTGAACCAATGTCCCAGTTTCGTGCTCCCAAGTGTCAGTTTATCTAGTTTTTGAAGCCGAATCCGAAAAACATTTTATGGTTTTCTAACATGTTTTCGTGCATATAATTCTTAGAAGGCAACTTTGACAATCAATATCTTTTGACTAAGAATTTTTCATGAGACAAGATTCAACAAGGTGTAGATATACAGAATAGAGAATCAATATGTTTGATTTTAGAACTTGGTCAGGTGTTTAGGTTAGTTTTTAAAGCTGGTCAAATGACCTCCTGGCACAAAGTTGACAAGCTACAAAAGAGTGTTAAAATGACTGTTCAATGGTCACATTTGATTTTAATTATTTTGAGATGTTCCATAGATCAATTTGAGGATTTAGTTGCCTAGAAACAAAATTCTTTTTTAGCCAGACCCACTTTGGGGTCCAACTAAGGTAATAGTGACAAAACCAAGTGAGTCTTGTGGAAGTAATAAGGAAAAGATTTGTAGAAAGTGTAAGCAACAAGGACACTTGAGTGCAACATGCAAGAATAATCATAGCTAGGAAAATGACATAGAAGGAAGTCGCCCAGCATGAAGGGAAGATCCACGTTGCAGGGAGAAGTGGTTTCCATCGTGTGAGAAGATAGGAAGAAAGGTTTTTTAAAACCATTAATCCTACATTCATGCCGAGGTGGGTGATTTTGTGTTTAAATACTGCCATACACATAGAGCATAATGTCTAAGATAGTGGGCTTTTGGAAGCTGCATGTTGTATGGTGTGGGGCACATGGTTGGCCAAAGGACTTTGAGATCGAGGCACAAAGATATATTTAGAACAAAAAACTGACATCAGTAATGTAGTGGACCAAATAATGAATGCCAAACACGTGTTAGCAGGCCCCACCCAGAGACGATGTGGCAGACTCCAACAGAGTAATGAGATGGCAAAAAATATGGACCCAAAAGAAAATAATATGTTGACATGTGGCATGCATTGATGAATCACAACAAGTTCAAGTAGATGCATAGGATTGTGCCACATGGCACATCCTATGGCTAGCGCATTCCTGCATTATGAAGATGCTTGAAAGATAAGAAAAGTGGGGAAGCACCTGGGCACCATGTGACAGTGGGCCTAAGTTGGATGCCACATGGCAGTCTGGTCAACATGCTCAAGTGGTGATGATGTGTTGGGTGATTGTATAGGTAGGCCAATCAGGTGTTGCCATGTGGCAACTTGGTCAAACCAAGTTTGACTTGAGATCCAAGGATGAGGAAAATTTTGAAAATGGTAGAAAATAATTTTAAATATTTTCTCAAAAAAGGTCATGTACAAAAATTTAAAATTCAAAGAGGCATTTATTCTAAAGTTTATACTATAGAAATTTTAAATCTTTGAAAACTCAAAAGTGCAGACCAAGTTTATAAAATGGGGCATATTTTTCAAACTGGGATTCTGGGGATTTCTAGTAAGCAAATATAGCAATATTATATATCACTGAAACTGGGAGAAGATGGACTTTCTGATTATGGAGTTTGTTTTCACACAAGAAGTCATTAGTTCAGGTTATAGGCAAAAATGTAAAATTTGGGGCCTTCTCAGTTAAATGGGCTAAAATTGAAAACACAGTTACAAGCTTGGTAAAACATGGTAAGAATGTAGTTAGGGTCAATTTTGATCACCTTTATTCAATTCAAACTCAAATTTTTACCAGCATTTTAAAACACCAGAAAAACACCAAAAAAATGAATCTAACTAGTTCTTGCATATTGTGCTCAAGTTTCCTAGCTACTTATAGTTTCTACAAATCTTTTCCTTATTACTTCCACCTGACTCACTTGGATTTGTCATTGCTGCCTTGTGAGGACAATCTTTGGCCTTATGACCAAACTCCTCACAAGCCTTATTTTTACTCAAAATATAGACTCTAATATACTGTTGGAATTGACAAAAGACAAGCTATCCATTTTTGGGGCTGGTTTTTACATAGGTCATCACAAGTGCATGCTACAGGGGTATTTTTAATTCTTTTGAAATCCATGGCTTTTGACAGGTGTTTCATGTTTTTAGTTCCAGAATTTAGTTAAGATGCACTTGATATGCTTTGTGGCTCAGTTTGTTTGAAATTTGATACATAACAATGTGTTTTGCCTCAAGTATGTCAATGTGCATACTTTTTGATGGACCTTCTTTGAAATTTTTATTTCTTGCCAAATCAATTATGTTGTTCCATCAAGTATTTGAGATATCTTTTTTCTTTTGAGAGCCAACATGGTTGAGGATTTGATATGTAATTGCAAAGAGAGATTAGAGAGATTCTTTTCACTTTTAGGAGAGGCTTCCCAAGTGGACACATGTCATCTTCACAACAAATTCGAGAATTCATTCTCCTCTATGTCTTTCTTTCTTTCATCCATTGTAGGGGTTGGTTCTAGTTTTGGAGAGAAAAAGACTCACCGTTGTGATACTACGATGGTTCCAATCTAGAGTTTTCTTAGATCTATGAGACCAATGGTTCTAGTTTTGATGTCTTTTCATTACTGTGACTCAAAATTAGGGCTCAAAATTGAAGCCCTAATGAGAACAAGATACATCTAGGGGCAGCTAACTCCCATCTTTAACATATCTTTTCAAACACCAGGCCAACTATAAGGCTTGACCCTTCTTCTACTTCAAGCTCTGTAAAACCTAGGCAAGTGGACCTCAGATTCAATTAATATGGTACCAGTGCTAAACATATCCCTAAATCTAACAAAGTAGATAAAACCCTTATATCTCCTAATACTTATGCAATAACAAATATATGCAGTAGCAAATTGCACCTCTATGAAATTCACAAGCTGAGTAAGGGAAACACTTTTAGCTCTTCAACATAAAAGGGAAAAGCATTTGATTAATGATGTTGATTTTTAGCAACACCTCAAATATGCAGCAACATGAACAAGTGATCATGTAACTAATCAGTGCCTTATTTATTGGGAAATTTCATGAATCAAATGCATACATCTATGATATCCAGGACATATTGCATACACCCAAACATCAGATCTATCCTATCACCTTGTGAATCAGACATTAGTGTTTATAAAAACCTCATTCTTATGAAATATCCCTCTCAAACAATCAACAATCTTGTTAAACACATCAAGCATTTACTTGGTCCTTTATTCCAACAACAAAACATATCTAACATACAAGCTTAAAGGGATGAAAATGAGTCTCAATTCTTTGTTCCTAAACCACATAAGACTACAAATTATTGAGGTAGGAGATGAGAATCAGAATGAAACTAAAGAAATTCTTGCTCACTTGTATTCATTTCTTTGAAACAATACATTTAAATGCATGAAATCAAAGCATGAAAACACCTAACATATCAAAACTAGCTATATTATCTTTTCTACTACTATTCATACAAGAGAAAATATGCTAAAGAATGAAGGTGGAATCATAGTTCTCAATCCAACAAAGTGGTCTCATAGAATGATTGAAATTTTCTAAACAACAATGGTCTCACAGTGAAAAATTGGAACCCTTACAATGGATGAAAGAAAGAAAGAAATAGAAGAGGATGAATTCCTAGATCTGATCTAAAGATGACATCAATCCACTTGAAATTCCATCCTTGTAGTTGAAAAACCTCTTTTTTCTTTCTACCCACCTAATCTAAAATGGTTTTCATCATTATTCTATAACAAACTTGTAAATTTCTCTGCTAAATGATGAAAACCTTTTTGCAACTGAAATATCTGAAAAAACCTCATGAAATGCTAAAGGAATTAAGGTTTAACTGGTTTGAAAGTGACCCAATTTGACCCCAACTACATTTTTACCATGTTTTATCAAGCCTATAACTGCATTTCCAATTTTCATCCATTTCACTGAAAAGGCCCCAAATTTTACATTTCTGCCTATAACCTGAACTAGTGACTTCTTGTGTGAAAACAAACTCCATAATTAGAAAGTTCATCTTCTCTTAGTTTTGGTGATATATAATATCACTATATTTGCCTATTGGAAATCCCTAGAATCTCAGTTTGAAAAATATGCCCCATTCTATCTTCTTCTTTATGCACCTTGTGTTCGTGCCATGGTCCTTTCAAATTGGCAACTTTCTTCCTCTATGTCACAGCCTATAATGTGGAGCTTCCTCTGTATTTGTTTACATGGATGTGGACTCCCCCTTGGTATATTATTCTTTGTATGTTTGTTCCATTATTTGCTTTAATAGCATGTTTTGCATCCTTCCTCCTACTAAAAGCTATAACTCCTCCCTGCACCTTGTGTGGACTACCTAGTATGGTCTTCTCACAAAGTATCTACTTCCTTACACAAGATATTTCCTCTACCCTTTGCTTTGGAAATAGGGCATTCTCCTCTAAAAACATCATCCCATACAATAGCTTCAACCACATCAAGTAATATGCTCGTAACAAGGAAGATGTCACTTTTTATTGTAACGCACGTTAATCCTTGCATGCACTACATACATCTCAATCTCTACTCATCATCATGGAATGAAACAAGATGCCTTGCAAGGCATCCATCTATTTGTCCATCAGCTTTGTCAAGTACTAGGTAGATCAAGTCAATCCTAGAGAGCAATGTTGGAGGAAGTTGGATATTATCAATTACTAACAATTTAGAGGTGTAGCATGAACCACTATGATTGGCATAGGCTAAGACAAACGTCCTTGCATTCAAAGGTGCTATGTTCCCAACCTTTGCAATTAACATTGTTTGTGGTTCCATCACTTCATGTAACTTGCTACCCTTTTCTCACAAACTAGCAACTTAAGATATATCCTTTGTCTTGTGTAAGACATACACATGCCTTCTAAGTCTCTCATTCTCTTCATTTCTATAACTTAGATATATATTAGTTTGGAATCCTTATTAAAATAAAAAGACTCCAATAAGAGGAATCTCCAAACATTCCATACATCCACAGCCTAGATGCTTCTCTCATATGGAATCTTGATCATTTTACTCCATCCTCTTTGATCAATCAAAAGTTTAGATTTCTAAAACCTTAGCAAATCACACATTGGGAATGAATCCTCTTTTTCTCAGATAGCAACACTCTTATGATTTCAAATCAGTCCATCATTTTGAATCAATTAGTCGGACCCCAAAGTGGTTCTGACTAAAAAAAATCATTTCCAAACGACTGAACTACAAAACTGACCCGTTTACCATCCATCACTGATTTGAAACAAATTCAACCACTAAATAATCAAATAAAACTCATTTTAACTCTCTTTTGCAAACTATCAATTTTGCATTAGGAGGTCCTTTGACTCAAAATCAAAGCCTTGATTTTGAGTACCATTAAAAAAATTAAGCCCTATAAGTGCTTTTTGATGCCTATGTACTTGGCTGCACTTGTGAGGCCTAAAAGGTGTTTAATGTTTCTAACACCTTTCATTTAGTGAATCTATGCATTCCATGCAGATAAATTGCGATTTTGAGCCATTTCGTGAAGTCTTGTTTTGTGCAATGTCCAAATTTGCATTTTTGCTAGTGTCAAACAATGATAGGAGGTTGTGCTTACAACTAAATATCTCACACCTAGTAACGTTTCAGGATTTTTTTGATTTGGGAATGTCTATTTTCTATTCCAAAGAGCCTATCTTTCAGATTTCAAATCATTTTGAATTTGTTTGACTAGATTTTGAATCCCTCAAAGTTGGTCATTTATTGATATCATGCTAATATGAATTGTTCTGAATTCTAGGAAGCCCTATTTGACTTGTTATAATTTTGACCCACTTGACTAAAATGAGAAAATTCACTTTGTATTGCATTTTAAAGGTCAAAGACTTCCTATATTTTAAACATGAGCTTATGATGAATCTGTTTGATTAGTTTTCAAACACAATTCCAAATGCAATTTCCAACTTTTACTGGTGTCAAGAAGTATAGATTTGTTAGTACCCCTATTCATGATGTCATACCTTGAAATCCATGATAGGTGAGATTAAATAGATTATACCACTATGTTGTACTCAGAAAACATTTCAAGTGTGTCAATTTTCAAGTCTTGACGAGTCTATTTGCACTCTTTCCTAGGTTAATTCAATTTACAAAAAATGCTTTTCTATCAGTGTTTCTAGTCTGCAAATTTTGAGTAGCCCAATTTGACCACTTTCCTTTTGCATCATGTTATTCTTCATGAGCCCAAATCATAGATTTATACTCTCCTCATGACAGTGAACCAACATTCTAGTTTTCATGCCCCCGAGTGTTAGTTTACCTAGTTTTTGAAGCCAAATTCGAAAACATTTTATGATTTTTTGGCATGTTTTCATGTAGGTAATTCTTAAAAGGAAACTTTGACAATCAATATCTTTTGACTGAGAATTCATCATGAGACGAGATTTGACTGGGTGCAAGTATGCAGAATAGAGAATCAGTATATTTGATTTCAAAACTTGGTCATGTGTTCGGGTCAATTTTTAAAGCCACTCAAATGACCTCCTAGAACAAAGTTGACAAGCTGAAAGAGAGTGATAAAATGACATGTAAAGGACTATTCAGTGGTCACATTTGATTATAATCAGTCAAGATGTTCTGTAGATCAATTTGAGGATTTAGTTGCTTTGAAACAATTTTTTTTTAGCCGAACCAACTTTGGGGCCCGAATAATCTTGTTAGAATGATAGAGCATTATGGAATCTTCAAAGGGACTAAAATGGGTTATAATGAATTTATTTAATTAGAATATTTTAATGCAAAGGCATGTCTAGTAGTGATTTTAGTGACTTCATTGAGGAAGATATGTCAGACTGTGAAAGGAGGTTATCAAAGAAAAATAAGAGACACTGATTAGATTCAGAGACCTAAACATCAGAAAGTTTGGACTTTCTGGAAGAGGAATTTCTGGAAAAAGATGACAAGAATGATATTGATGATTTGGATTTGGATTTGGAATTTGGATTTGAAGGCGAGGAAAGAGGATTTTATGAACAAAAGTATGGAATCAAAGTCATGTTGGAGATTAGTGTATGTGAGTGTGGGGCTAGAATGACCACAGAAAGTCTAGTTCCACCTATCACCAGAAAGTATGAGATTATTGATGAGTATGTCACAGTGACAGATGAAGATGAAGTACACCAAAAAATGAAGGTGTGTTTACTTGATGATTATGAGAATAAGTTTAGGGCAGCTCAAGACAACATAGACAATAATTATGCACATCTTGATATGCCAGAATCAAAGGAATTCAAACCAAGGAAACACCTTAGAGTTGAGGTTTTGGAGTAGGAATTTTATGGTATTGATCCATATACACACAACCTGATTTTTGATATAATTTCAGAGGGCTAGAAGTGGCCAAATTGATAATAAACACTACATTGCACCCTCCCTTATTTGCTTTCTCAAAGACTTTGTCCATACCCAATATTTTGGAGCTCCATGGAATAGAATTCTCTAAATTGCTATATCTTCTTTCCTTGTTTGCACATGGAATATGGAAATGATTACAAAAGGGATGCCAAATTTTTATATTTCCCATGCCATAAAGGAAGGAGCTCAAGCAAAAAGAAAGAAGGTGTTAGTCAAAGAGGAGGCACCAAGGTAGTCAGCGGCAAAAGTTTAGGTTTGCAGTATACAGAGGAAGGCTACAACAAAGCCTCAAGCATATGGAAAGAGGAAACTTCACTCTAAGGGCACATATGTCCAATCTTCCCACACAAGGAAGGATTTGATGAGCTAGCCCTTTGTGGGAACTGTTATCAGCATGACCATAAAGCAAAAAAGTGCCCCAATGAAAGAGCTTGTATCAACTACGGTCAATATGGTCACTTGCTTGAAGACTACACAAATAGTCCTATGTGCAATGCTTGTGAGGTGTTTGGTCATAAGGCCATAGATTGTCCTTGCAAGGTAGTAGTGACAAAGCCAAGTGAATCTGGTGACAGTAATAAGGAAAAGATTTGTAGAAAGTGTAAGCAGCCAGGACACTTAAGCACAACATGCAAGAATAATAATAGCCAGGAAAATGACATAAAAGAAAGCTGCCTAACATGAAGGGAAGCTCTATGTTGCAAGGAGAAGTGGTCTCCATTATGTGAGTAGACAAGAAGAAATGTTTTTTAAAACTATTGATCACACATTTATGTTGAGGTGAGTGATTTTGTTTTTAAATACTACCATACACATAGAGCATAACATCCAAGACAATGAGCTTTTGGAAGCCGCATGCTATTGTGGTGGACCTATACATGCTAGATGTAGATGATAGTTGGAGTTGACCATGTCAAAAATTTAAATAAATCAACAAGAAAGATGATGTGGTGGTAGACACACAAGATTGTGCCATGTGGCGCATCTTGCAATGGGAACTTCCTTGCTTGAGGAAGATGCTCGATAGTTAAATAATGTGAGGAAGTGCTTAGGTGCTACGTGGTAGTGGATCCAGGCTGGTAGTGAGGTGGCATACTTTGTCAACAAGTGATGAGGTAGAAATTAGGCCAATGATATGGTGCCATGTGGCACACATTAGGCATCTGGGTGGACTTAGGGAAGAGTCAAAAAATAATAAAACATTTTTGTTTTAATATTTTGTTGAAATTAGTGAAGTGGCATTCATTTGAAAAATTAAAGTTATAAATATACAACTCTATAGTATATACTATATAGTTTTTTAAAAAATTTCAAATTTGTGCATTTTTATATGCAAAATTAGAGTTGGGAGCCTAATTTTCAAATGCATACCAGAGGCCCAATTTTTACTTGAAATATAGAATCTAATATACCATTGGAATCGACAAAAGATGAGCTATCCATTTTTGGAGTTGGTTTTTACAAAGGTCATCACTAGTGCATGCCATAGGTGGATTTGTAATTCTTTAAAATCCATGGTTTTTGATAGGTGTTTCATGTTTTTAGTTGCAAAATTTAGTTAAGATGCACTTAATATGCTTTGTGGCTCAGTTTGTTCAAAATTTGATACATAATGATGTGTTTTTCCTCAAGTATGTCAATGTGCATACTTTTTGATGGACCTTCTCAGAAATTGTTATTTCCTAGAAAATTAGTTATGTTGTTCCATCAAGTATTTGAGATATCTTGTTTCTTTTGAGAGCCAACATGGTTGAGGATTTGATATGTAATTGTAGAGAGAGATTAGAGAGATTCTTTTCACTTTTAGGAGAGGTTTTCCAAGTGAACACATGTCATCTTCACAATAGAGTTGGGAATTCATTCTCCTTTATTTCTTTCTTTCTTTCATCCATTGTAGGGGTTGCTTCTAGTTTTGGAGCGAAAATGACTCACTGTTGTGATACCAAGGGGGTTCCAATCTGGAGTTTTCTCAAATTTGTGAGACCAATGGTTCTAGTTTTGATGTGTTTTCATTATTGTGACACCACATTTTCTTCGGCAATTTCTCTTGTATGAACAATAATAGTGAAGAAAATAGATAAAATTTAGATCTATTAGGTATTTCTATTTTTTTATTTTAGGCATATGAATGTATAATTTTAAGGAAATGAATACAATTGAGCAATAATCTCTTTAGTTTCATTCTGATTCTTGTCTCCTTCCTTTGTTATTTGCAATGTTTTTTGTTTAAGAACAAAGAGCTTAAACTCATTTGCAATCCCTTAAGGTTGTATGTTTGGATAAGTTTTCTATTGAAACAAAGAGCCAAATAAATGCTTATTTACCTTGACAGGGTTGTAGGTTTCATCAGGAGGATATTCAATAAGTAGTGAGAATTCTTATGAACACCAATGTCTTATTTACAAGGTGAATAGATAGACCAGATATCTAAATATATGAATATATCTTAGGTATCCATATGTATGTATTTGATTCATAGAATTTCCCAATGGATAAGGCACTGATCAGTTATAGGATCAATTAGTTCTTACTACTACATAGTTGGGGCTTTGTTGAACACAACATCATTAATCAAATTTTTTTCCCTTTCATATTGAAAGTCATTCAAAGTCTAACCCTCACTTAGCTTACTAGTTTCATGATTTATGCTATTAGCTATTTCATGCTTGTGATTTCTTGGTTAAGTATAGAAGATTTAGTGGTTTCATCTATTATCCAATATCCTAATTATGCTTATTGCACTGGTCACATAATCAAATCTTGAGAGGTTCACCCACCCAGGTTTTATAGAGCTTGACATAGAAGAAGGGTCTAGCCTTATAGTTGGTCTAGTGTCTAAAATAGTATGTTGAAGATGGGAGTTAGTTGCGCCTAGATGTACCTTATTCTCATTGGGGTAATTTGAAACCTATAACATGTTTCAAAACACCAACAAAATGGTGACTCTACTGGGGATTGTATTGAATCTGAATGGTAGACAAACCTTAAGAATTTAAAAGAAGGAGATTCAATATAGCTAAAGGCGTACATGGAAAATGTTGTAATAGTAAGTTCTTTGATGTGTTTTTCCAATTTTCTTAATCAAAATGTCATGCACCCCAATGATGCTTTGTTCAAGACAGTAGTAGCTTTTAATGATTCAATGCAGATTCTGTTTCTACTAAGTTTTATTTTCAATCAATTCAGTTGGTTGTGGCTTTCAAAGTACTATTGTAATTCCAAAGTTAGAATTTTTTAAAGCTAGTTTCTCTCTTCTAAGTTTTTATGATTTGCAAGTTCTACAAGTTGAAAGTTCAATTCATATTTTTTATGTATGAATCATGTTTTAACTCTTCCTCACAATTATGAGTGGTGATTCTCTAAGAGATCTCTGTACGAATATACATCAGTGACATATAATTGTTTTAAGGATATTTCAGCTGAATTGTGCAGATCTAAAAGTAATGCTAAGTTTTAGGCATGAAGAAAGAGTCTATAAGTTCCCGACTAATTATTTTTCAAGTGTTGTGTTGATCTACTATCATAAGAAATTTAAATCTTAAAATTAATTACAACAATGATTTTATTTTGTTCTCCTCAAGGAGATGGGAGCTCTATCAAGATTTGATTAATAGTGTGAAGAATTGAAATCAACACCTATGTCAATCAGAAGATTAAGGTTTCATGCCGTAACACTAAAGGTATTTTACACTTTCATGTGATTTTATTTCCATGAAAGTAATCTTTACAAATGTTTCTCCATCAAGTGGTTTTTCTAGCACTACGTATGATAATGGTTTGATGTATCTCAACATACTTTGTGAAGAATAGGTTCAGCAAAAGTGATTTTACATTTTGAAGTATGTTCAAATATTTGAATTGGTAGAAAGAATTCTAGATTTTTTGTAAGCAATAAATTCTTAAAGTAATTATGGTGAATGAGTTTTAAATTTCTAAGAAATGGAATATTTCCCTTCACCTAGCATGTAGTCCATTAATTAAATTTGTAGATCTATCTCTACCAAAAGATACATGCCATTAAATTTTGATGGCATTCATGGTTTTCCAAACTTTGTACCATATAATCTCAAAAAGTATTTACCTAAGTTTAGTCGAAACCATGAAAATTCAGCCAGTCATCATGTTCAGATGTTCAATGACTTGGTTGGTGATTTTGAAATTTCTCATGAAGACATGCATATGAAGTTGTTTGTTCAAATTTTAGATGGTGATGATAGGGATTGGTTTTCCTTTCTACCAGCATGTTCAATTTCATCTTGGGATGAATTAATTTCAGCTTTGATGAAGCAATTTAGGGAAAGAGTAAGCATATCTAATTATTTTAATAAATTCTTGAAGATTCAAATCAGGAATGGTGAATTAGTTCCTGAATTTAATATTAGATTTGCAAAGGTTTTAAATGAAATTTCCAAAAGTTATAAGCCAGATGATCAAGTGGGTTTAGTAGTTTATCTTGACATGTTTGATAAAAAGATGAGTTACCTATTGAGAGATAAGGAACCTAAGACTTTGCATCAAGCATTCATGATAGCCATAGAGATTGAGAATAACATAAAGTATGGATTAACTAGGAGTCACTTCTCTAAAAGTTTTTGCTAGCAAGATGAGGTTCAAAGGAAGAGTCAATGTCATAAAGAATGTTTAATTTCATATCAACAAATAGGTACTACTATTTTTGTAAGTTTTTTTTTTGAAAATTTAGAATTAAAAACATGTTTAGATGAAGACTCTCTATTGCAAAGAGGAGCTGATTATTTTATTGTTGAAAATAGCACAGATGTTTATAATATTACAACAACAGAAGATAAAGTTAGTTTACTTGATGAGTTACGCATGCAAGATGTAAATACAATCATGCATTCTCCTATTGGTGATTCACTCTATATTGAAAACATAATTGATCATGAAGTTGAACGGTGTTCATCACCATATGAGGAAGAAGATACTGGAAGTGATTTGTCAAGTGATAAAGGTGAAGTTGCTGATTCGATGTATTATGAAGAAGCATCATGTGAAGACAATGGTCAAAGTTGTTGCTTGAGTCAAGAAGAGGATAGTGTTATTATATGTTCATCTTGATTTGAATCTAATGCAAATTGAGAAGAAGAAAGCATTGATGGAAGTGAATACTTTTATGAAAACAAAGATGAATGTCTTGAAGATGCAAGTAGTGGTAATCAGCAATATGCAAATGATTATGAGATTAATGCATCAGCACCTATTGATAGAATGGAAGATGATTGGTTTGCGAGACATTTGGATCAGCTTCATGAAGACAATGGAACTAATATTGATCTATTTTCTACATGCTTTGTTGATGGAGTGGATGGTTAGTTTTCATGTAGTTCTGATTTTTCTTCACATGATGAGAGTCTCCATGAAGATGAAATGGGTAGTGAGTTTAAAATGTATACTAATGCTTTGAATGATGAGGATTGTGATGATAATCAACCCTTCTTTTTTCCAAATGTTCAAAGCAGATCCTTGCATGGAGTTATTAATCCATTGTTTGAAGAAGAAATGGAAGTTTCAGATTTGATTGAGAATGAGTTTAATGATGATACCTTGTCTTACTACTATAAGAGATCAGATTGTTCTTCTTCTGAGTATGACAATGAAGATGATTATGTTGATAGTGAAGATGATTATGTTACATCTTATGAGATTGATAATAAGGTGTTTGATAAGGTTGTTATTGAAGATCAATGTACACCTTGTACTAAGTTTTATGATGAATACTCTAATATGATGACTAATCCACTTGTTGATTTCAAAGAATCATTGGAGGACTCAAAATTAGTTTTAGATTATGACATTGATGACATGTGTGAGTACAAATTTGATTTCTCATGTGAATACTTTTTGGTTATGCATAAGGATTAATATTTTCAAGGTACATGTGACCTTTTCCCCATGCTAAATATGAAGCTTTCATATTCAAAACTAATAGCATGCATGATTCATTTGTTGGAGAGGATTTTCATTTTGAGTTTGATATTTGTGAGCATGCTAATTAGAACTTTCATAATGAGAAAGTGGTTGAGAATGAAGCTAGTTTTAATATGTGTTATGAAAGTGAGGATGTAGATTTAGTTTGACCAAGTGAGTTGATTTAGAATGTCAATCTAATTGGTGAGGTTGATATGAGAAATTTTTATAGCTTACCTCATGCACATTCAAATAAAAATTAGGTTTTTGATAGAGGTAAAAAGTTTTGTTGAAGTTCAATGGCCTGGGGCCATTGTTTGTATATAGTAGTAGTTGTTTCCTTGTTTTCAATAAAGTTGTTGAGAGAAGTTTTGCAATCAGGAATGTGGTATGCTTCCTCTAGAGATCTAAATCCTTTCCATGCCTACAATGAACATGCATCCCCAGATAGAGCCACTATTGGGACTCAAAATCAAAGCCACAATTTTGAGTACCATTAAAAAAATTAGCCCCTATAAGCGCTTTTTGATGCCTATGTACCTGACTGCACATATGAGTCCTAAGAGTTGTTTAATATTTCTAACACCTTTCATTTAGTGTGTCTATGTGTTCCATGAAGATAAATTTCCATTCTGAGCCATTTCATGAAGTCCCGTTTTGAGCAATATCCAAATTTGCATTTTTACTTAAGTGTTAAATAGTGATAGGAGGCTATGTTTGCAACTGAATATCTTTCACCTAGTAATATTTCATGATTTTCCACTTTGGAAATGTCTAGTTTCCATGCTAGAGAGCCTATGTTTTAGATTTTGAGTCATTTCAAATCTATTTGACTAGGTTTTGAATCCCTCAAAGTTGGTCGTTTATTGATACCATGTTGATATGAATTGTTCTGAATTCTGGGAAGCCCTATTTGACTTGTTATATTTTTGACCTAGTTGACCAACATGAGAAATTTCCTTTTTCATTTCATTTTGAAGGTTAGATACTTACTACATTTCAAATTTGAGCATATGAAAAATTTATTGGATCAATTTTCAAATGCGATTCCAAATGCAATTTCTAACTTTTACTAGTGTCAAGAAGTATAGAATTGTCAGTACCCCTGTTTGTGATGTCATATCTTGAAATCTATGATAGGTGAGATCAAATGGATGAATATGTTTGCACACTTTCCCAAGTCAATTCCATTTGCAAAAAATGTTTTTTTTGTCAATGTTTCTAGTCTACAAATTCTGAGTAGCCCACTTTGACCGCTTGCCATTTGTGTCATATTATTCATCATGAGCCCAAATCATAGATTTAACCTCCCCTCATGATAGTGAACCAACTCCCAATTTTTGTGCCCCCAAGTATTAGTTTACCCAATTTTTGAAGCTGAATCAAAAAGCATTTTATGGTTTTTTAACATGTTTTCATGTAGGTAATTCTTAGAAGGCAACTTTGGTAGTCTATATCTTTTGACTAAGAATTCTACATGAGTGATATTTGATAGGGTGCAAGTATGTGGAATAGTGAATCTACATGTTTGATTTTAGAACTTGGTCATGTGTTCAGGTCAGTTTTTAAAGCCAGTCAAATGACCTCCTAGCACAAAATTGACAAGTTGCAAGAGAGTGATAAAATGACTTGTAAATGATTGTTCAGTGATCAGATTTGATTTTAATTAGTTTGAGATGTTCTGTAGATCAATTTGAGGATTCAGTTGCTTGGAAGTGATTTTTTTTTATAGTTGAACCCACTTTGGGGCCCAACTAATCTTGTCAGAATGAACCCACTTTGGGGCCCAACTAATCTTGTCAGAATTTATTTTATTAGAATTTTGTAATGTAGAGGCATGTCTAATAGTGATTGTAGTGACTTCATTGAGGAAGATATGTCAAACTGTGAAAGGAGGTTTTCAAAGTAAAAGAAGAGACACTGGTTAGATTCAGAGACTAAAACATCAGAAAGTTTGGGCTTTCTAGAAGAGGAATTTGTAGAAAAAGATGACAAGAATGATATTTATGATTTGGATTTTGATATGAAATTTGGCTCTAAAGGTGAGGAAAAATTTTTTTATGAACAAAATTATGGAATCAAAACCAAGTTGGAGATTAGTGTATGTGAGTGGAGGGCTAGAATGACTACAAAAATTTTAGTTGCACCTATCACCAGAAAGTACGATGTTATTGATGAGTATGTCATAGTGGTAGATGAAGATGAGGTACACCAAAAAATGAAGCTATTTTTACTTGATGATTATGAGAAGAAGCTTAGGACAGCTCAAGACAACACAAAAAATAATTATGTGCATCTTGATATGCTAGAATCAAAGGAATTCAGACCAAGGAAACAACTTGGAGTTGAGGTTTTGGAGTAGGAAGTTTATGGTATTGATCCATATACACACAACCTCATTTTTGATATAATGTTAGAGGGCTAGAAGTGGCTAGATTGATAAGAAATGCTACATCACACCCTCCTTTATTTTCTTTCTCAAAGACTTTGTCTGTACCCAATATTTTGGAGCTCCATGGAACAAAATTCTCTAAATTTCTAGATCTGCTTCACTTGTTTGCTCATGGAATATGGAAATGATTACAAAAGGGACACCAAATGTTTATATCACCCATGCCATAAAGGAAGGAGCTCATGCCAAAAGAAAGAAGGTGTCAGTCAAAGAGGAGGTGCCAAGGCAATCAGCGATAGAATTTTAGGTCTGTAGTATACAGAGGAAGCTATAACAGAGCCTCAAGCATATGAAAAGATGAAACTCCACACCAAGGGCACTCACATCCAATCTACCCATGCAAGGACTTGATGAGCCAACCCTTTGTAGGAACTGTTATCAGTGTGGCCATAAAGAAAAAAAATGCCCTAATGAAAGAGCTTGTATCAACTATCATCAATATGGCCACTTTCTTAAAGACTGCACAAATAGTCCTTTATGCAATGCTTGTGAAGAGTCTTGTCATAAGGCCAAAGATTTTCCTCATAAGGCAGTAGTGATAAAGCCAAGTGAGTTTGGTGGAAGTAATAAGGAAAATATTTTTAGAAAGTGTATGCAACTAGGATAGATGAGCACAACATGCAAAAATAATCATAGCTAGGAAAATGGCATAGAAGGAATCCACCTAGCATGAAGGGAAGCTCCATGTTGTAGTGAGAAGTGGTCTCCATCATGTGAGTGGATAGGAAGAAAGGTTTTCTAAAACCATTAATCCCACATTCATGCCAAGGTGAGTGATTTTGTGTTTAAATACTACCATACACAACAAGCATAGTGTCTCAAAGACAATGCTACTTTTGGAAGCTACATGCTAATGTGGTGGGCCTATGCATGCCAAACATGGATGACAGTTGGAGGTGACCATGTTAAAAAAAAAAAAAAAAACCAATAAGCAAGATGATGTGGCAGTAGATACACAAGATTGCGCCATGTGACTCATCTTGCATTGGGTGCTTCCCTGAGGAAGATGCTCGATAGTTAACAATATGGGGAAGCACCTGGGTGCCATGTGGAAGTGGGCCTAGGCTAGTACTGAGGTGGTGTACTTTTTCAATAAGTGACATGGTAGAAATTAGGCCAATGATATGGTGCCACGTGGTACACCTCAGGTGCCTGGGTGGTCTTAGGGAAGAGTTAAAAAATAATAAAACATTTTTGTTTTAATATTTTATTGAAATTAGTAAAATGGCGTTCATTTGAAAAATTAAAGTTATAAATGTAAAACTCTATATTTTATACTATATAGGTTTTTTAATTTTTCAAATTTGTACATTTTAATATGCAAAATTGGAATTGGGAGCCTGATTTTTTACTCAAAATATAGACTCCAATATACTGTTGGAATCAAAAAAAGATGAGCTATCCACTTTTGGAGCTTGTTTTTACATAGGTAATCATCGGTGCATGCTACAGGGGGATTTTTAATTCTTTTGAAATCGATGGCTTTTGACAGGTGATGCACTTGATATGCTTTGTGGATTAGTTTGTTTGAAATTTGATAAATAATGATGGTTTTTGCCTCAAGTGTGTCAATATGCATACTTTTTGATGGACCTTCTCAGAAATTATTATTTCTTACCAAATAAGTTATGTTGTTTCATCAAGTATTTGAGATATCTTTTTTCTTTTGAGAGCCAACATGGTTGAGGGTTTGATATGTAATTGCAAGGAGAGATTAAAGAGATTCTTTTCACTTTTAGGAGAGGTTTTCCAAGTGGACACATGTCATCTACACCACAGATACAAGAATCCATTCTCTTCTATATCTTCCTTTCTTTCATCCATTGTATGGACTGGTTCCAATTTTTGGGAAGAAAAATATTCATCACTATGATACCATTTAGGGATTCTAGTTTTTCACTGTGAGATAATTAGTTCCAATTTATGATTTGTTCTCATCATTATGAAACCACATTCTTTAGCATAATTCTCTTATATAAAAAATAGTAGTGAAGATTATAGAGAAAGTTTAGATCTATTAGGTGTTTTATGTTTTGATTTCATGCATCTGAATGTATAGTTTCAAAGAAATGAATACAAATGAGCAAGAATTTCTTTAGTTTCATTCTGATTCTTGTCTCCTATCTCTATAATCTACATTCTTATGT
This sequence comes from Cupressus sempervirens, assembly GCA_028749045.1. Taxonomy (NCBI): domain Eukaryota; kingdom Viridiplantae; phylum Streptophyta; class Pinopsida; order Cupressales; family Cupressaceae; genus Cupressus; species Cupressus sempervirens. The sequence goes on from CM053788.1 coordinate 437,635,918, forward strand.
AGTCTAGGATCAAAGAACAGAGAGTCATTTGCATCCCTTTAAGGTTGCATGTCAAATATTTTTTGTTGTTGGAACAAAGGGCCAAGTAAATGCTTGATGTTTTTGACAGGGTTGTTGGTTATTTTGAGACGAATATCTCATGAGAATGAGATCTTTATGAACACTGATGTTTGATTAAGAAAGTGATAGGATATGTCTAATGTCTGGGTGTATGAAAAATGTCATGGATATCATAAATATATGTACTAATTCATGGAATTGCCTAATGGATTAGGCACTAATCAATTATAGGAGCAATTAGTTCTTACTACTGCATATTTGGGGTTGTGTTGATATTCAACATCATTAATCAATCGTATTTCCATTTCATGTTGAAGAGATGAAAAGGATGCCCTCATTCAGCTTGTGAATTTCCTAGATTTTCAATTTTCTACTACATATATTTGTTATTGTGTAAGTATAGGAGATTAAGGGTTTTTATCTACTTTTTTAGATTCAAGAATATGTTTAGCATTGGTACCATATTAATTGAATCTGAGATCCACTCCCCTAGGTTTTGCAAAGCTTGAAGTAGAAGAAGGGTCTAGCCTTATAGTTGGTCTAGTGTCTAAAATAGTGTGTTGAAGATGGGAGTTAGCTACCCCTAGATGTACCTTATTCTCATCATTGTAATTTGAAACCTGTAGCATGTTTCAAAACACCAACACAATCCTCAAACCATGAAATGTCAATCTCTATAGAATAACATGTTTTTTGTCATCAATAAAAAATACAACCATGAATGCAACATATGATCTATACTACATGCCTTGTTAGAGATTTGTCTAACTTTATGAAGCCTACTAACATGGTATGCAAATAATGTGTTATTGAAAGTAGAAAATAAGTTATTTTCCAAGCAAGAAGTTTACTACATCAGTGAAGTTGGAAAGTGAACATACAAATTTGAGACATCCTACAAAGACAAGATCTTTCTAAGGTGAAAGGTATTCCATAATTCTTGTTGATGATTTCACTAGGATGATGTGGGTAGCAATTCTTAGAGATAAATCTAAAGAATTTAAAAAGTTTATGATATTTAAGATGGGAATTGAAAAAGAATCTGGTTTGAAAATTAAATGTTTCAGAGCTAATAGGGTTCAAGAGTTTACTTTAAATGAGTTTAATAGATTTTGGAAAGTGAATGGCATTAAAAATAGCTTTCAACCCCTAAGACACATGAACAAAATGGTATAACAAAGAGGAGAAATAGATCTATAATAAAGGAAGAAAGAGCTATGGTCTTTGAGAATAATGTGACAAAGATATTTTGGAGAGTAGCAGTAAATAAATTAGTATACACCATGATTAGAGTACAAATAAGACATGATACTAATAAGACCCCTATGAGATTTGGTTTGGACATGCACCCTTAGTTAAGTATTTTAGAATTTTTAGAAGTAAGTGTTACATTAAGAGAGAAGATGACATTGGTAGGTTTCATTTAAGGAGTGAAGGTATGTTTCTTGGTTATTCATTGAGAATAAAAGCATACATATGTTTTAAATAGAGAACTAAGAATTTTGTTAAGAGTGCAATTGTTGGAGTGGAAGAGAATTTTATAATTCAAGAGAGAATGCTTAATTATAATTCTGATGAAGAGACTAATTCTAAAACTAAATAGAAGAAAGTTGAGTTTTTGTATGACCATAAAACTGATTTATAGAATGACATACAAATTGTGGAATAGAGAAAATTACTAAGGATGGAACTTAGAGTTGAAGTAAGAATTGAGATAGTAACACCTAATAAAAATATGATAAAGAATCACCTTGTTGATCAAATTATTGGAAGAAAGGACAAAAGAGTGGTGACGAGGAATAAAGCTGGTGCAGGAGCACCCACAATAAATCAATATCAAACCTTAGATCCACATGTAAAACCTCAAATCTCAATATAAAATCTCAGAAAGATTTATCAAATAGGCATCTAGACCAAATTGTATGACCTAGTTCCAAGACTAGCACTGTTATAAGCCCTTGGTCAACAATGGTCAAAGATGGTCAAAGGGCCTAAAATCTTAGGATTTTGGATTATTTCATTTTTTTATCATGTTTAGGACCTATTCAGGTCACATTTCCTTGTAAAGCACAAAAATGTGCAAAAAATTCAAAATTGCTTGAAAAGTTGTTAATCAACTTTTAAGCAACTTTTTGTAAATCAAAGCAAAAACTTCCCCAATGGCCATAAAAAGTTTGAAATTTTGTTAAGAACATTAGAAACTCTATAATAAGCACTTTTAGGTGGGTGATAGTCATAGAGAATGTACTTTCAATTTTTAAATCAATAAAATGTCCTATTTTCACTACAAACAACCTATTGTTCTATGTCATACAAATTTGTACAGACTCTTCCCAAGTTTAAGACCTAAATTTCTGGATAGGAAAATTAAGTAAATTTCCAATGATTTTTTTTTTTTAATTCTCCATCTATTATATAACTCAAGATATTCACATTTTTGTGTAAGTAGGTTTAGATTTCCTACTAACCTAGGGTTTCAAAGCATTTTCAAGCATAGAGGAGGATTTCGCGATGGGAATTAAATAGCCCTTGGTGAAATCCTAGGATTGGATATGTATATTAATATTCAAGTGGTTTTAAGTTTTTACTTTTAGGGATCATTGAGAAATTTGATGCCCTAGGAATGCATTTCCCATGTGCATGCTAGGAAAAGGACGCAACATCTCCCACAACTCCAATCAAACTTGGTATCAAGGCTTGAAATCAAGTTTGTAACATTTCTAAGGTTTTCCTCACATGTTCCCATCATTTTTTTATAGGATTGAGTCCTATAACATGTAATTACTTTGTAAATAGAGGCCTAATTTCCCTAGTTGCCTAAGCGAGAAAGTGAACAAAAGCCCATTTGTTTGTGTCATAAAACCTTGTTTCCTTAGTATACTTTTAATTTCTTAAAGGATGTCCAAAACTGAATTTTTTTCCCTAGGTTTTATGGAGATATTTCCATTCAAATCTTATTTTCATCAAAAAGGGCTACTAGTCCTTTTGGATGGTTTAACAAAGCAACTATGTGGAAAAACTTACATAGTTTGGTTTTAATAATTATTTCATGTCATTGGTGACCTAAGTAGACTATTCCAATGTTTTGGAGTCTTCCTTGGTCATTTAAAGAATTTTAAGGTTGTTTTTCTAAATTGGTGAAATTGTGCATTCTAAGTAATTTGTGATAAGTTGTCTTGTTCATAGGGTTCCCTAGAGATTAGTGTTTCCTTGTTTGGGTGTAGGATTGTGATAACCTGGTATCAACCTTGTAGCACTTGTGATTGATTCTTGCACATTTGATCATCTTTACCAAGAGATTTGGTTGAAGAACTTTAATGAAGAGGGATTTTGGACCAATTGATCACCTTTTGATTAGCCCCACTAGGCTCCATTGAATCAAGTGATGTCAGAGCCATGGCTCTTATTGAATAAGACAAGGAAATCCCTATAAGGGAAACAAAGTCTAAACTAGCAAAAATAGAGAGAGAACAAAGAGAAACCAAGGCTACTCATGTATAGAGGTTAAGAGAACTAGAAGGCAAGGTAGACAAGAAAAAAAGGCACAATCTGATGATGAAGATTAGAATGTTGAGGTTAATGATCTTTAAGAAGAAGGCAAGTACCTTCTAAATAGAGAACTTTCTTGAATGCTTGCAAATCCATGGAGAAAAGAACCATGGAGGGGAATTTGGAATTGCCAACTTCAATGTAAAAATGAATGTTGATGTAGCATTGGATTGGATGGAAGCCCTCACTAGTTTCTTTGAGTGTGAATACATCCCAAAGAACCAAAGGATAAAGATGGAAAATTCTAGGTTTAAGGGAGTAGCCCTAACTTGGTGGAACTTCATCTAGATAGAGAGGATGAAGAAAGGAAGACACATGATTTCTTCTTGAGATAGAATGGTGGCACTAGTTAGGGAGACATATGTGCCCGAAGACTATGGTATACAACTCCATAGGAAGAAACAAAGTATGAAGCAAAAGGATATAGATGTTAGTTCCTATAAAAATAAGTTCTTAAAATTGTGTATGAAGACCAACATAGTAAAGGATGAGGAAGAAAAACTAGCAAGGTACATGAATGTCCTTAAATTACCATCAAAGAAGAACTTAGCCTTCACACCCCCAGTTCTATGAGAAAGTTTTATCAATTACCACTCAAGGTGGAAGAAAAATGTAAGAGGAGGCAAGATCAAAATAAAGGCAAGGAGAATAGTAAAAACTTCAATCCCTAGAATAATTCTTGGAACAAGGGACATAATAGTGGAAAAAAACCCACTGATAAGAATAAGGATCAGGGAGGAAAAAGTTCTAAGGGAAACTATAGAGGAGGAAATTATTTTAGAGGTAGAGGAGGAGGAAATGGCCCTCTCACATGCCACAATTGTAAACATTTAGGACACCATGCAGGAAAGTGCCCTGAAAAAAGAAACAATAATCAAGGGGAAAGAAGAGCACACATTGTGGAAGAAGAGAAATTTGATTGCAAAGAACTTGAACCTGAGTAAGGAGCATGTTTAATGATGAGGCAAGCATTTTTAAAAATCCTTCACACCCAAGAGCCACCCCAAAGAAAGAACCTCTTTAGGACATGGATCAAGTGCCAAGGCAAGGTATGCAATTTGTTGATTGATTCAGATTCTACCAAAAATCTAGTTTCCTCTGAAATAGTAGAAAAAATTAAGCTACCTAAGAAACCCCACCCCTTTCCATATCATATATCTTGGCTAACAAAGGGTCAACAAACCTGAGTGAAAAAACAAACATGGGTAGAATTTTCTCTAGTAGACTTCTAGGATAAGGTACTTTGTGATGTTGTAGAAATGGATGCATCTCATATACTTCTAAGAAGACCTTGGCAATATGATGTTGATGTCATCCACCATTGCAAGAAGAATACCTATTCTATTATTGGAAATATTCAAGACTGAGGGGTGAATCAGTAACTTCTAAAACTTTAACAATTTCAATTCTTAATCCAATAAGCCAATTAGTAAGCTGATCTAATTTCATGCATGAGAAACTAAGAACATCAAAGCATCCATAACATATTGACACAAAGATTTGATGACCCCGAAACCTTCCAAATAGAAAGTAAAACTAGGGTGGAGATGATACACATAAACTTTAGTACTGCAACATAAAGTTGGCTTGTTAAGGCTTACATTGATCACTTCTAATGATCTACCCTGTTAGGAGCAATTAGGACTACTAGGTACACCTTGTGAGAGGATTTACAAACATACAATGAAGTATGCACTCGGTAAAGAGATTTATGAAAGACTGTTAGGTCTACCTTGTTAAAGGATTTTGACTGGTTCACCTATTAGGATGAAGTAATAGTAAATCTCTGATTTGCAACTAAGTTTTCTAAAAGAGATTCCTTTATGTACTGATCACCTTTCTATGATAGATATGTCTCTACTACTCCTTATGTTTTTATGGCCTTTACAATTTCCTATTTTTCTATTATATTCATAACTTAAACTTTTCACCTACACATTCACATTATTTTTTGATATGGTATAATATGATACATATATATACCAATCCAAATTTTATAATTACAAATTTGGCCATGATACAAGTTAACACAAGTATTACAAAGTCAACCCACATGAAGAAACTCGGGTTCTGAAGACTGACTCAATGAGGTTCTGATACTCAACATCCACTGTCAATGCTTGACATCATCATGCACTCGATAGACATAGAAGCTCGATCCATACTTATCACTTTTAATTAGTCTTGAACTCAATCTACACTAGTGACTTGATAGATATTATGCAACTTGACAAACATTGAATCACTTGGTTAGCATAGAGTAGCTTGGTTAACAATGGATTTGCATCACATGAACTATGAACTTGGTAAGCATTGTAATGCTCAGTAACCATTGATAAACTTGGCATATACTAAAATGCATAGTTTAAACTATTGATCTTCACACTAATTGAATCTACTTGGTAACCACTAGGATTTGTCCAAAGGACTCGGTAGCAACTGTAGAACTTGATAACAACTAAAATGCTTGGCAAACACTATAAACTATTCAATAAGCTCAGTAGCTATACACAATTTGAATAAGTGTGTGTCACTAATAAAAAACTTTACTAATATGTCAACAATCTCCCCCTTTGGAATTAATGACAAAAACACTTATTAGCCAAAACTGAATACCTTGTCTTCATCATCATGTGATACTAGCTCAGTAGAGTATAGTATTTTATTTGAGATTTTTCAAAATTGATTTTGTAAGGTATATACAATATACTATACATCTTTTTCTATATACAACATGTCTTAATGATCATTTCACACTTGTTATAGGTTCTACCCCATAGCATATTTCTCCCCCATACTACTATCTTCTATCTTTCTCCTCATACTATCTATCTCTCCCCCTTTTTGACAGTAATGCTAAAGATTTATTCAAACTTATTTATATAGAAATGAAAAAAAATGGGATAAGAATTTAGAATGTACCTTGAGAATAATTACCAAGGCTTTATCCCAATTTTCTTGCAGGACCTTGCATGTATGAAGTGCAATTTGTACCTCTATTGATAATTCAATCATTTGGTCCACAATAGAGAAGTTATTATTATGGATCAAAGTTTTTGAATATACAATTTTTTTTGCATTGCATCCATGTTTGGGATGATCAAATTTTGTATGTCAATCAATGTTGATCTGATCCTTACTTCTTCTCTTAGCAATTCAGCTTGCATGTCTAACAAAAATCTAATTTTCTTGAAATATGTAGAGCTTGAACTAGGGTCAAGTTGTAGTTGTTGAGCACTAGCCTTTAGATCTATATCTATTTTGGACAATTCATCCTTTATTTCCTTTGTAAAGTTAGATACATCACATAGTTTCCCAAAAATTGATGACACATTTGAACATGACGTTTCAAGGTTGACCAAAATTGTAGAAAGCTCAACTTGATGAATGGTTATTTGCTGAGAAATGTGCTCCAACACTTTATTTCTAAATTTCATTTCAGCCTTTTCCACTAGCATATCTTGTCCATTAGTGTCCTCATTGAATTTTTGGACTGCATCTACTAGCTAAAACAAAATAGGTTGAGAAGAATCAATCTCAATTCCTATTGCCTCTGTCAAAATGTTATTGGCATCTTCAATTATCTTATACTCTTTATCTCTCTCCTCTCTTAGTCTTTGTTGTTTAGCCTTTTTTTGGAGAAGTTCACCAAATGTCTACATTTGGTTTGGATTAATCTTGTAAATATCCCTACTAGGGATTACTATTTCCTCATCTATATCAACATCTTCCTCTATCTCCATTCCTTTCCCCAAAAATTTGGTGCTCAGTTGAACCTTAGGCTTAACCTTCCTTGTACTTATTGGTTTTGTATTTGGAATGGAAACAATGGTAGACATACTTGGGCTTGCAGTAAAAATTGATATTCTAATAATTGAGGGAATACTCATAGAAATACATGAAGAATCTAAAATTAACAAAATCAAAATTGTAGTACCCAAAACTGAAGTAGTCAAAGCTGGTGTGCTTACCACTGATATACTCAAAATTAAAGTAGCCAATGTATCCATAGTTGATGATCCCAACTTAGTTGATGAAGGAGTCTGTAGCTTGGTAGATGAAGTAGAAGTTACTTCTATCGATGATGTGTTGAGCTGAGTTGGGGCAAAGAGTGATTTGACATTTGATGTATCACTAGTAGTCACAATCAAACTTGCTGAAGTTGTCTCCATACTTGATTGTTGGTCTTAGATTGGTTTTGACATTTGAGTGTCAACATACTTAACCAATTCTCAAGATGGTGCCAAGTATAATACAAAAGCCAAGCTACAGTGTGTGTTGAACCTAAGAATTCAATAGGTGTCAAGTGAACTTTAGGTGCTAAGAAAAGTTCAAGTGCCAAGCAAAGTCTAGATGCTGAGTCACTATAGATTCCAAGTAGAGTATAGATGTCGAGTGAAACAAAATTGCTATTGGAGCCAAGTGAGACAAAAATTCTATAAATTTCAAGCATCAGCAACTAGTAAGTGTCAGATAACATAGAATCAACATATGATTTTGTATCTTCACAAACTTAGATGTAAACCATTTTTAAGCCGACATAGGATGAATCTCAAAAAGTCTTGAAGATAAGATCAAATCTTTTGCATTAACTATGTAATCAACATGCAGCCAATAAGAAAAATGGAGAAGGTATGCAACCAATAGGAAAAGTGCAAGAATTGAGTGGGAAATGAAGAGTAAATATTGATCATAGATTCATACCTAACCTAAGTCTTCTAAGACTTTAAAAGGAGGATGAAATCACATTGTATGTGCGCATGTGAGAAGTGTATGGGTGAATTATAGTGAAGTGTAGGAAGGGTGTAAAGACTTAGAGAAGAGGAGAGTAGAATTATATAATTTAGTTGATCAAGAATAGAGTATCAAAGTTTTGAGAAGAGACATATTAGATCAAGCAGGGATTAGAGAAAACAGAGCTGAACAAGGATCTAGAATCAGCAATTGGGGATTGCAAATCAAGTCAAGAAATTCTACCATACTTTCTAACCATTGTTTCATGAGAATGAAAATCTTATGTTGATAGGTTGGCTTAGCAGCTATATTGGTTTAATAGCCATGTTGTAGATCCTTAACAGGATTGTAAATCCTTTAATAGGGTGACATTTCAAGTGAATGTTTGTAAATCCTTTAACTAGGTCACTTTTAATAGGGTGAAAAGTCTTTAATAGGATAGGCCTTTCATAGGGTAGACCATTGGAAGTGGTCAAACTTTGTAACCTTGAACAATTACATATTGTTGCAATGATACTTTGTGGGTGTCATCCCCACCCCAGTTTTACATTCTCATTTTAGAGGGTTTCTAGGTTACCAAATTCATGTGTTATCTATTTTCATGCATGTCTTTACTTTCATGTTTATTAAATGAATTAGATGCATGCAAATTTTTTCAGCTAAAAGATTTTGAAATGGTTAAATTTAGCTACTTTTGATTCACCCCCCCCTCTTAAAGTAAATCTTCCCACTTGTAAGTTCCAACAATTGGTATAAGAGCTTAGTTCTCATAAGGAGCCTTATAGCATGGAGAAAAGATCTGGAAATGGAAGTCTACAAACTTGGGAAGATCATAGAGAATCGAGCAATTGATATACAATTTGTTTTACATGCTTTGGAAGAAACTAGAGAGGAACTGAGAAAATTTTTAAAGAGAAGAATAGAGATTGCCATAGCTGAGAATGATACACAATACAAGGAGATTAACACCTCAAAACTATTTGTAAATGGAGATTTCAAATAATTTGATGCAGCAATAGCAAACCTAATGAAGAAGACTAGAGCTCAATCAGAAGAAATTAGAACACTTAAGCTTGAAGAAGAATCACAAGCCATGATGCTTTGTGAAGTGACTGAACAGAATAAAAGAGCCATTCAAGATAAGGCTATGCTAGAAGAAGACAAGAGAAACCTTGCCAATAGACTAGAAGAAAAGTCAATTGCACTTGCAAGAATTTCAAACATGCAACTAGACACCCTAAGCTAGATGATGAATGCACATCATTAACTGAATGTCAAGGGTATTGAGATCTCTACACTAAAGATGCAAAATGAACAATTGCAAAATGACCTAAAGAGAGAAAAGGAGATTGTAAAGAGCTTCAACAAACCAAATGAGGCCATCAAGTACTTTGAGCAGTTGCTAAAATCACTAAGGGATAGCAATGATACTTCAGGACTAGGATACATTAGCACTAAACAAGGAGAGTCATCCAAGACTACAGAAGAAAGGTGTAACAAAGGTAAGAACACTAAACCTACTTGTCATTTCTATGGTAAAAAAGGACATACTTGTAATGTATGTAGGATCAAGAATACCCATTAGCATGACAAACCTAATAATGTGAGTCATTTTCATAAGTGTAAAAAGCAATGATATCAAGCACATGACTACAGGACTAGGATTGTCAGAACACGAAAATTTGAAGGTCACTGCTACAATTGTAAGAAGTATGGACATAGAGCTTTTGAGTGTAGATCAAAGCCTATGTGGACACCTAATTATCTAGCAAGAGGAAATAACCATGGACATCACTAAAATTGTGACTACAACACTAGGTATAGTTGTCATTACTATTAGGAATATGGAAAAATTTCTAAAAAATTGCTTAAGAACACATTTCAAAGGGAACTACAGTAGATGGTTGAGCCAAACTACATGTTTTAGTTGTTTGAAGACTGGTCATGTTAGTAGAAATTTCCCAACAAGGTCAAAGGCACCCAACTCAAAGAACAACAATGGTAAAGACAAGGTAGACGTTGAACACATCAAAGGAGAAATGAATAAGACATGGAAGAAGAAAGAAGGAAGCAACACATCAAATAAAATGATCACTTCACCTAACTAGTCAAGTAGTCACACTTCATCAAACTAAGCAAAGAGAAGGCATGAGGAATTGATTTACAAAACTTTATCATACATCAATTCCTAAATAAAACAAGTACTAAAAAGAAGAAATCAACATGATTAAAGATGAAAAATCAAAACTTCAAAATTTGATAAGTGTTCCCAAGTTGACTACCAAAAATAGTAGAAGCCAAATGATTAGTTGCACTTGAGTTGGTAGAGGAATTTGAGTGAAGAGAAATCTTAGGTGAAGTTGATTAAAGGATACTCCTATGAAAGCTGAGTGATGAAAAGGCAATGGAAGCCGAGTAATGTAGAATCCTTCAGAAGTTGAGTGGACAACTATAAATGCACTAAGCATTAAATGTAATGAAAATAGGGTATATTATCATATTTTCAATCATTTTTCCTCATTGCAAACAAAGAGAAAAGATGAGAAAGAGTGCAGAATGACCTCATAGTAGAGAATCTAGTGATTAAGTTGATTCCAATAGCATTTCAACATGATTTCATCAATTTCAAGGTATTTACATTTGTGTTGAGCTACACAATTTCATATTTTCTTTGTGCATAAACCCTAGATTGCACAAATGGCTTCTAGCTCTAGGAAAACTCAGGAGAAGGAACCATTAGAAGTCTAGCTTGTGTCCAATGAAGTTAAACCACCCATTTTTTTCCCAATACAAGGCCCTATCTATCATACCCCCTAAGGTAATTATGGTTCAAGATGTTAGGAGATGTTAGAATTGTAAGATTGGAGCCATAGAAGATATGGAGATGAGAGAAGCTTATGAAAAATTGTGTGAAAATGGAGTGTTGAAGGAAGAATATCATATTTTTGAAAAGAAGGGTTTAACACGTGCCCTAGAATTCCCTACAATTTTCAAGATTGAATAGATTAGGCTAGCGCTTAGCAGAATACATGATGGAAGCTTATTGTTGGAGGATGGTCCAATGAAAATCACAAAGAGAATTGTACATAAAGTGATAGGGTACCCAACCATAGATCAGCGAAAGACCCTTAGGAGTGATTCTAAGGAGGTAATTGAGAAAAATACTAGTGCTAGGTGGAACAAGAGAGGAATGACAATTGACACCATCTAAGACCCTCTTGTTGATTTTTCTATTAGAGTCATTGCAAACAAGTTCTACCAATCCAACAAACTCAATAGTGTGCCTTTCATTTTAGTGGATGTAGGCTATAAATTGGTGAAAAGGGATCATACTTATGATATTTTAGAACTACAACTACTATAGATTAATGAGAATTTAGCGGCTATAAGGAGAACCAAGGGAGCCCAATGCAAATTTGGTGCTATTTTGATTTGTATATTCTTTTATGTATAGAATGAGTTTCCTTCTTTTGTTAAAGTAGTATGGAAAGAAAATAGATCAATAATAGTTCAAGTTAATGAATACATAGAATAGATGGGAGCTAATTTTGAGACACTTATGACTAGCTATTTTGAAGACTTCAAGAAGACAATGAAGTAAAGGCTAAGAATTCTAGTTTCTTTGGTAGATATTGACTATACATACATCCAAGCTGTCATACCAAGAGTTAGATGGTTAAGACCTCTTATCTATGAAATAAATATAGATGAGGCATCAACAGTAATAACTCCATTCTAGTAGGAGAAGTGGACAAAAGTGCACTGCATTTTGGAACATATGATGTGGTTAGGTCAAAAGTGGATATGGAGTTGAAGATTTCCTCCACATTGAAAAAGAAAGATAAACTTGTAAAGAAATTAAAGGAAAAATTTGATGAAGGCACTATAGAAGCAAAAGAAGAAGAAGGTGAAGAACTTGAGGATGATGAAGAGGAACAAGGTTAGGAACCACTTTCTTTAACCCAAGGAATGGGGGAGGATGCTAAAGAAGAAGAAGGTGTTGAGCAAGAAGCACCCAAGGCTAAGAAAAGAAAAGAATGGCACAAAAATAACCAATTTCTTAGCCAAAGGGAAAGAAAAAGGTAACAAAGCCAAGCCTAACCAAGCCAATTACATAGGCAGATACAAGGGCAACAAACTAAGAAGCAAAAGAATAGGAGAAGCAAAAAGAAATAAAGCAAGGAGGTCCTACAAAACCAAAGAAGAGAATAAAATATGTTGCACCTCTTGAATCAGATGAAGAAAGGACATAATCGGATGAAGATCAATTTAGATTCGTAAGGCATTCTACCAAGTCTAAATTGGAACATATTTGTAATAACATTAGAGATATTGTAGATTTAACTAGTTTGAAGACCATTGATTTCAATAAGTTGACAAAGGAAGAGAAAAACATAGTGGAAGAATCCATGTACACTATGATGGCTAATTCGAGATCACCCCACTTGAGCTAGATAATTCAATGCCTAAGGAGCTAAGCTCCATTGTAGAAAATAAACGGTATTACTATCTTAAAATGGAAAAGGAAATAAGGGAGTCTATATTGGCTTGTGTAATGATAGATCTAACTAAAGGTCAAATAACCAAGGCTAGTAAGAAAAATGGGGGAAAATTTGCACCCAAATATAGAGCCTTTATAATTTTACAAAATCAACTTGAAGATGTTGTGCAAAAGTCCACACAAATGTGGAAACTGATCTATGGATTGAAAAATATAAAGGAATGGTAGAAAGACCCATTTGAAGGGAGAAATGATGAAGAAGAAGAAGAAAATGAGAAAGAGGGGGAAGTAGAGAAAGAAAAAGAAGAGGAAATAGTGGAGAAGACACAAGGTGAAGAGGTAACAAATGAAGAGAAACAACCAAAATAGAGTGTCCAAGACACCCAAATGCCACCATTAATTCCTCCACATATAGCACCTACAAAAATAGTAATTTTCAAGGATGTTCCTGACACTTTAGGTTAGAACATCAATCCATTGACTACAGAGGATCTCAAAAAGATCCTTCACCAAACTACATTGCAATCACAATTATGTACAAATCTTGTTTTGGTGAGTGTGGAAGAATTGAAAAAGGTTTTAGCAGAGATCACTAAGGAGAAGGTGAACACACAAGAACAACCTCCCATAGCTACACTAGATCAACCAAAAGAGCAAGAAGAATAGGATATAACTACTAAGGTTGATGATACAATCACAACAACAACAACTGCCAAGGAGCCATCAAAGGAACAAGTAGGACAAGATGTTCCTATAGAAAAAATTCAAGGTGCACCTCCTCAAATCATTATTATTAATTAGGGTGGTAGAGAAGAAGAGAAGGAAGAGGAGAAAATCCCTAAAGAAAAGGAGCAAGAGGCAATACATACATTGGTGGACTTGCCTACCTCAGGGACTCCTAACAAAAAGTTGAGCATTGATGTAGTATCACTACAAATTTTAGCACTAGGCTCAAGCTCCACCAAGGTTGCAAGGGTACTTCACTATGGAGATCCTATACTTGATGAGGAAATAGTCATACCTAATTTTGATTCTAGAATAATGAACGTAGTACAAATAAATGAAGTGCAAGAGGCACTTGAGAGAAGGAAGAAGTAGGAGATACTTAGAAATGAGTATAGACAGAAGCAAGCACTTGTGGGAATCAAAGACATATTCCTTGATGCATTTAGCTTGCTAGTACCTAATGAAACCAAGCCCATTGTGGAGAAATTATCCAACATTGTGGACTAAGTATATAATGAAGACCTTGATACTAATGTTAAGTTATTAGAATGGTATGAAAAGAAGTTTCAAATGAAAGTTAATGAGAAGATGTCAAATGAAAGTTAATGAGAAGATATCTAGTGAAATAGCACTTTCACAAGTTGAATTGGCTAAGATGGTTGAAAAGGTGAAAGCAATACTTGAGAATATCTTCTCATTGTACTCAAAATTGTGTGACTCATCATACTTCACACAAGAAACTAGCCAAAGGATTCTAAGCTTGGAACAAAATCTCAAGATTTTTAGCACATAGCTACCCAAAGATCCAACTCAAAATGAGAAGCATTTTGCAACTACACTTCACACATAGAAAGAGTTAGTTGTATTGACAATAGAAGAGGCCAATGTCAAGGCCAAATTGATACAAATTTAATCTACTATTACCCCACATTTGGAAGTACTCCACAAGGAAATGGCCTATGCAAAAAATGTTCTAAACAAAGATCCTAATATTTCTACTTTATAAGGCCTAGTACATCTTGTAGCAGAGATAATCATCTAGTACAAATCACTATAAATTGCTTTAGACAATTGGGATGCTTCTCTAAAGATGATTATGGAGGTAAATAAAACATTTTTGGTTAAATATTCTATTCATTCTTAGGACCCTTTGACATAAGTGTCAAAAAGGGGGAGATATTTATTATTGCATAGTGGAGATAGTAAATAAAAAGAGTGAGATAATACATTCTTTGATGGAAGTAATAAAGAATATCCAAAGGGGGAGATATTCAAATTCACATTTTGAGGAAGCAATAAAGGAATAAAGCCAAAAGGATGCAAAACTACAAGATGTGAAAGGGGGAGTAGATACAAAGTTCAAACAAAGCAAAAAAAAGGTACACAGAAATAGAGGCAAAAGAATGATAAGGTAGAAAAAGCAAAGAGTATCAAACACATTAGCATGAGACAAATTCAGCATAAAAGTTTTGGTTACAGAATTGGTATATCAACTCAGGGGGAGTTACAAATTTTTGAGGTATATAGAATTTTGAAAAAGTTTGTGAAGTCTTGTACATATGCCAAATAGAATATGTAGTATACTCATAGAGATCAGATTCATAATTTTTACTTAAGTTTTTTTTCCACTCATGTCAAAGGCGAAGATTGTTGGTCTCAAATTGGTTTCGACATTTGAGTGTCAACACACTTAACCAATTCTCAAGATGATGTCAAGTATAATATAGAATTTGAGCTATAGTGTGTGCCGAGCTAAGAATTCAATAGGTGCCGAGTGAAGTTCAAGTGTTGAGCAAAGTATAGATGCCGAGTCACTATAGATGTCAGGTAGAGTATAGATGCCAAGTGAAATAGAATTTCTATAGAAGTTGAGTGAGATAGAAATTCTATATGTGTTGAGTATCAACAACTAGTAAGTGTCGAGTACCACAATATCAACATATGACTTTGTATCTTCACAAACTCAGATATAAACCATTTTTAAGGCGGCATAGGATGAATCTTGAAAGATCTTGAAGATAAGATTGAATCTTTTGCATTACCTTTGTAATCAACATGTAGCCAATAAGAAAAATGGAGAAGGCATGCAACCAATAGGAAAAGTGAAACATGAGGTCAAGGAAGCATTACAAAGATCAACACTAAAATATAAGGAACACACTGATAAAAAAAGAAGGGAAATCCAATTCAATGTTGGAGACAAGGTTTGTGCATATATGAGAAAAGAGAGACTACCTAAAGGTAGTTATTCCATTCTTTACACGAAGAAAGTTAGACCATGTAGTATACTCAACAAGATAGGTGAAAATGTATATGATATCTCTCTTCCCCCCACCTTTCATATTTCTCCAATCTTCAATGTTGCAGACCTCACCCCCTATAAAGGCATAGCA
This sequence comes from Cupressus sempervirens, assembly GCA_028749045.1. Lineage (NCBI taxonomy): Eukaryota > Viridiplantae > Streptophyta > Pinopsida > Cupressales > Cupressaceae > Cupressus > Cupressus sempervirens. The sequence goes on from CM053788.1 coordinate 437,651,881, forward strand.
AATTCAACAAGTGAACAAGGTGGGCAAGAAAACATCCATAGTGAATACAATGTAACTATTCTCACTCAAAGAAAACCAAGGAAGTTAGAAGAAATTTTTGAAATAAAGTTGCTAAAAAAAACTAGAACCAACAAGTACATGCAGTACTTATTCAAGTGGAAAGGGCTCCCCAATATTGATGCAACTTGGTTGACAGAAGACCAGATCAAACAACATGGTACTTCTATGGAGTAATTACCCTCAAGTAGGAACTTAAGTTTTCAAATACAAGGGGAGTATGGTGTAGTAGCACCCACAATAAATCAATATTAAACCTTAGATCCACATATGAAACTTCAAGTCTCAATACAAAACCTTGGAAAGATTAATCAAATAGGCATCTAGACCAAATGTATGACCTTGTTCCAAGATTGGCACTTATATAAGACCTTGGTCAACTATGGTCAAAGGGCCTAGAATCATATTATTTTGAATTATTGCATGTTTTATCATTTTTAGGACCTATTTGGGTCATTAGAATTAATTTTCATAACATTTTCTTGTAAAGTGCAAAAAGTGCAAAAAATACAAAATTGCTTGAGAAGTTGTTAAGCAACTTTTTGCAAATCAAAGAAAAAACTTCCCCAATGGCCATAAAAATTTTGAAATTTTTTTATGATGATTGGAAGGCCTATAATAAGCCCTTTTAGGTGGGTGATAGGCATAGAGAATGCACTTTCAATTTTCAAATCAATAAAATATCCCATTTTTACTACAAACAACCTATTGTTCTATGTTGTAGAGATTTGTACAAACTCTTTCAAATTTTAAGACCTAAATTTTTGGATAGGTGTATGAATTAAATTTCCAATGATTCTAGTTTGAAGTCTCCATATATTCTATAACTCAAGATATTCACATTTTTGTGTAAGTAGGTTTGGATTTCCTACTAACCTAGGGTTTCAAAGCATTTTCAAACATAGTGGAGAATTTCACAATGGGGATTAAATGACCTTTGGTGAAATACTAGGATTGTATATTTATATTAAGATTCAAGTGTTTTAAGCTTTTACTTGCAAGAATCATTGAGAAATTTGATGCCCTAGGCATGCATTTCCCATGTGCATGTTAGTAAAAGGATGCAACATCTCCCACAACTCCAACCAGACTTGGCATTGTTAGGAATAAGGTGTCTCAACCTTGTATAATTCCTATTCTTATTATTATTTGTTTTGTAAAATTTATTTTTGCAAATAATATATAAATGTGAGTGTACATGTATAGTTGGCATGTTGATCACCTACATGTGTCGGCATCTTGAAGTGTGTGAAGGAGATCATGGTTGAAATGGTTATGATGGATTCTTATGATGCGTAAGAGCTATTTAAGGAATAAGCTATAACAGTGTAAGAGCATCTTGTGAAATGAGGCCTATTTGGGCACCCAAGAATAAGTGTTTGGTGTGTGTAAGATAATATGCCAAAAATAGGTTGGTATGACGGATTCCCTTACACTTCTCTTGTGACCGCTATTTTTGGCAGATTCTATGACAAGCTATCATTTCCTATTTAAGGGATGGACACCCTTTTCTTGGTATTGGATGTAAATGTGGCATTGTGCATGTTTCTTGGTGGTTGAGCCATGAAAAATGCCCAACTCCTTTGTGCGCATTTTGTTGGGTCTTAAGATGTTCATAAAATGAGTATTGCATGTTGTAATGCAATAGTGTGATAGATGAAAGTTTGCAGGTACTAAGGTGCTACTGGAGTCTTTTATTGATGTTGAACTTACATTGCAAGTGTATTGTAATCTTGTGTTGAAGATAATACATTGTGCAGGTTCTGGAGGGGTGGGGTTGTTTTACCGAAAGGTTTTTCCCCACCGGAAAATCTTTGTGTTATGTGTTTCTTTCTCTGTCTATTTTCTGTATGCATGGCTGGCTGCTATATTGTTTACATGATATTGAATCTGTAAGTGTAGAAGATTTTAAAAGGATTTGCACCATACTTTCCTTATGAGATTAGTGTAGGAAGTTGTTTCCGCACTTGAGTTTCCTTACAAGTGGTATTAGAGCTTGATCAACTTTTGATCCTAGTTGTTGGGTAGGGTTTTTTGAGCTAATCTCAAGTTCAGTGGGAGTCTTGTGCAGATCATCCTAAATCTTATTTGCAAATTGAGATGATAAGTTCATCATATGGAAGAATGGAGGTGGAAAAATTTAATGGCACTAATTTCGAGTTATGGAAACTCAAGATGGAAGACATGTTGGAAGATCGTGACCTATGGGAAGCGACTACAAGTGCTACAAGACTAGCAACTATAACTCAAGCAGATTGGGATATCAAAGACCATAAAACTAAGGGTCTCATAAGACTCTATTTAACCGATGCAGTCCTTCTGAATGTTCTAGATGAGAAAACCACATATAGTTTGTGGGAATGACTTGGGGCCATGTATCAGGCCAAATCTCTAGTGACCAAGTTGTTCCTAAGGAAGAAGTTGTATTCTCTATGAATGGAGGAAGGTAGATCCTTAATGGATCATTTAAATGCATTTAATCTATTGGCTGCATAGTTGACATCTGCTGGTGTCAAGTTAGAGGAGGAGGATTGCTGCTACACACTTTTGTGTTCTTTACCAGATTCATGGGACCATCTTGTGATGGCTCTTAGAAGCACATTAGTCACCTTCAAAATGGATGATGTGGTGTCTTCGCTGCTATTAGAGGAGATGCAGAGAAAGGCTTTCATTTCAGAAAAAGAAGCCCTTGTTGTTTGTGGGAGACCCATGGAAAGAGGAAAGAAAAATGACAATAAGTCTGACAATAAGGGTAGATCCAAATCCCATGGGAAGTCAAAGACTTCCAATAAGTCCAAGGAAAAATGTTGGAACTGTGATAAGACTGGGCACTTCCGTAAAGGCTGTAAAGAGCCTAAGAAGAAGAAGAAAGCCTCAGATTCTAGTTCTAAAAAATCTCAAGAAGATGGTGATGCATTCATCATAGCTTTGGCAGCCCATGCATCTAATGATGTGTGGTTGGTTTACTCGGGTGCATCTTTTCACATGACCTCTCATCGAAACTGGTTCTCAAGATATGAAAAGTTTGATGGTGGAAAGATGTACTTGGGTGATGATTCTCACCTGAAGATAGTTGGACATGGAAGGGTCACTATCAAATTTCTTAATGGACGAGTAAAGGGAATCAATGGAGTTATGCACATTCCAGGTCTAGCACGAAACCTATTATCTGTAAGTATGTTGAACGATGTAGGTGTACAAATTTTTTTTTTGAAAGAAGGATGTAAGATGATTAGAGGATCGATGGTGCTTGCTAAGGGTACTAGGAGAGGTACTTTGTTTCAGCTAGATGCATGTATTCCTCTATGTAACAATTATTCATCCTCACCATCTGAACGAGTAGTGAAGAATTCTATGGTTATTGGTTTTGATGGAAATACAAACACTTTGGAAGGAAAGCTTCCTGTAGAAAAGACAATGTTGTGGCATATGAGATTTGGCCACATTGGTGAGAAGGGTCTCAGAACCCTAAAAAACAAAAATCTCGTTGAGGGGTTAAATGATTGCAATCTTGAGTTTGACTTCTATGAACACTGTGTATATGGTAAACAAAATCGTGTTTAGTTTTACTCTAGTTCTCACAAATCTTCTGATGTTTTGGATCTTATTCATTCTGATGTATTTGGTCCTGTAAAAGTTCCTTCGATCTCCAAGTCTGTATTTTTTGTATCTTTCATAGATGATTATAGTAGAAGGACATGGATTTATTTCCTTAAAAGTAAGACACAAGTCTTTAGTCGATTCAAGGAATTTAAAGCCCTTGTAGAGAATCAGACTAGTAAGAAGATTAAGTGTGTGAGAACTGACAATGGTGGTGAGTTTTGCTCAGCAGAGTTTGAATAGTTCTATAAAGAACAAGGTATCGAGAGGCATAAGACAACTCCTTATACCTCGAAGCAAAATGGAGTTGCAGAGAGAATGAATAGGACACTGATGGAGAAGGCTAGGAGTATGCTTAGTGGAGCTGGTTTAGAAAAAAGGTTTTGGGCCGAAGCTTTGGCCATGGCTTGCTATCTGGTTAACAGATCTCCTACGTCAGCCCTTGTTGGTAAGACACCCATGGAGGTGTGGTCTGGTAAGAAGCCTTCAATTAGAAATCTTTGTGTTTTTATTTGTGAAGCTTATGCATATGTTCTAAAGGAGAAAAGATCTAAGTTGGAAAACAAAGCTATTAAATGTATTTTCATCGGGTACAATGTTGGTGTGAAAGGATACAAGCTTTGGGATCCTATGACTAGTAAGGTATTGTATAGAAGAAATGTTATTTTTAGAGAGCTAACATCTTCTCTTATTGTGCTACAACTAGATGAAAAAGAAAAGGAAAAAGATGTTATTCAATTGCCTCTTACCCTTGAGAAGACTGAACAGAGAGACCATGTTGGGTCTAATGATGAGGAGACCTCTAGCAGCTTTAACAGTTTAGAAAAAGAGGAAGAACAACCTCAACCTTAGCCCTTGAGGAGATCCATGAGAGAAAGAAAGAAACTAGAAAGGTTTGGTTATTCTATGTTAGATTCCAGTTGTTCTTTTGCTTTGATTACTAACACTGATGAGCCTAGATCTGTGAAAGAGGCTTTGGGCATGGAAGATGCAGGTTCCTGGATTGAGGCTATGGATGATGAGATGGCTTCATTAGAGAAAAAAAAAACTTGGGACCTTGTACCTTTTCCTAAAGGGAGAAAATCTGTTGGTTTTAAATGGGTGTTCAAGAATAAATTCTGTGCAGATGACAGTGTTGAAAGGTACAAAGCTAGATTGGTTGCAAAGGGGTATTCATAGGTAGAGGGAATAGATTATGGTGAAATATTCTCTCCTATTGCAAAGTTGACATCCATTAGATTTCTATTATCTCTTACTGCATCATATGATTTAGAGATAGAATAGATGGATGTGAAGATAGCTTTCCTTCATGGTGATTTGGAGGAAGAGGTTTATATGTCACAGCCTGAGCACTACATTGTTAAAGGTAAAGAATCCTTTGTTTTCAGATTGAAGAAATCTCTATATGGTTTGAAGCAATCTCCTAGGATGTGGTACCTTAAGTTTGATGCCTTTGTGTTGTCAATTGGATTTGTAAGATCAAAATCAGATCATTGTGTTTATTTTAGAGTTGAAAATGATCACCTTCTTATTGTTGCATTATATGTTGATGATATGTTGCTATTTGGGAAGGGTAAGGGTATGATTTCTGATTTTAAATCTCAATTTTCAGCACAGTTTGAGATGAAAGATCTTGGGGCAGCTAGGTACATCTTTAGTATGAAAATCAATAGAGACAGGTCTAACAGAAAACTTTGGTTGAGTCAGAGAAGTATGTGAAGTCTGTGTTGGACAGGTTCAGCATGGCAGATTGTAGACCACTATGTGTTCCTATTTTAGTGGGAACAAAGTTATCTATAGATGATTTTCCAAAATCTCCTAGTGAGGTGGAGGACATGAGTACTAGACATTGTCCAAGTAGTGGGAGTCTTGAGTCGATTTATGGCTAATCCTGGACGGATACATTGGGATGCAGTTGAGCGAGTACTCAAATATTTAAGGGGTACATCAAATTACTCTATATGTTATCATGGTAACTCTTCTAGATCTTCACATTCAGTTTCTATTCATGGGTTTGTGGATTCAGATTGGGCAGGTGATATTGATTGCAGGAGATCCACCACTAGTTATGTGCTCACTATGTTTGGTGGTGCCATCAGTTGGATGAGTAAGCGACAACCTGTGGTTGCTTTGTCCACTACAGAAGCTAAGTACATGGCTGCTACTCATTCTTGTAATTAAGCCATTTGGCTTAAGAGATTGTGTTTTGATGTTGGTGTTGATGTAGAATAGATTACTATTTGGTGTGACAGTCAGAGTGCTATTTGCCTTGCGAAGAATCCAACTTTCCATGCCAGAATGAAACAAATTGATGTGCAGTTTCACTTTGTGAGAGATATGATGGAAGATGGAAAGGTAAATTTGGAAAAGGTAGATACTGTGAAGAATGTTGCAGATGCATTAACGAAACTGGTGGGCACTGAGAAGTTCAGATGGTGTTCGGAGTCTATGGGCCTTTCGGCCTATAGCGGTTAGTTCCTGTTATGTTCTTGTTGCTCTTACAAGGTGTTCAACAAGTGGGAGAATGTTAGGAATAAGGTGTCTCAACCTTGTATAATTCCTATTCTTATTATTATTTGTTTTGTAAAATGTATTTTTGCAAATAATATGTAAATGTGAGTGTACATGTCTAGTTGGCATGTTGATTACTTACATGTGTCGGCATCTTGAAGTGTGTGAAGGAGATCATGGCTAAAATGTTTATGACGGATTCTTATGATGTGTAAGAGATATTTAAGGAATAAGCTATTATAGTTGTAAGAGCATCTTATGACATGAGGCCTATTTGGGTGCCCAAGAATAAGTGGTTGGTGTGTGTAAGAGAATATGCCAAAAATAGGTTGGTATGATGGATTCCCTTACACTTCTCTTGTGACCGCTATTTTTGGCAGATTCTATGACAAGCTTTCATTGCCTATTCAAGGGATGGATGCCCTTTTCTTGGTATTAGATGTACATGTGGCATTGTGCATGTTTCTTGGTGGTTGAGCCATGAAAAATGCCCAACTCCTTTGTGGGCATTTTGTTGGGTCTTAAGATGTTCATAAAATGAGTATTGCATGTTGTAATGCAATAGTGTGATAGATGAAAGTTTGCAGGTACTGAGGTGTTGTTGGAGTCTTCTATTGATGTTAAACTTGCATTGCAAGTGTATTGTAATCTTGTGTTGAAGATAATACATTGTGCAAGTTCTGGAGGGGTGGGGTTGTTTTACCAAAAGCTTTTTCCCCACTGGAAAATCTTTGTGTTATGTGTTTCTTTCTCTATCTATTTTTTGTATGCATGGTTGGCTACTATATTGTTTACATGATATTGAATCTGTAAGTGTAGAAGATTTTAAAAGGATTTGCACCATACTTTCCATATGAGATTAGTGTAGGAAGTTGTTTCCACACCTGAGTTTCCTTACAGGCATCAAGGCTTGAAATCAAGTTTGTAACTTTTCTAGGGTTTTTATCACATGTTCCGATCATTTTTTTTTTCATTATTGAGTCCTATAACATGTACTTCCTTTATAAATGGAGGTCTAATTGCCCTAGTTGCCTAAACGAGAAAGTGAACAAAAGCCCACTTGATTTTGTCATCAAACCTTGGTGCCTTAGTATTTTTTACAAGTCTCAAAAGAATTTCAAAAATTAATTTTTTTCCCTAGGTTGTGTGGATATATTTCCTTTCAAATTTGATTTTCATCAAAAAGGCCTACTAGTTAATTTGGATGGCTTAACAAAGCAACTACGTGGAAAAACTTACATAGTTTGGCTTTAATCATTTTTTCATGTCATTGATGACCTAAATAGACTATTTCAATGTATTGGCATCTTCCTTTGTCATTTAAATAAGTTTAAGGTTGTTTTTCCAAATTGGTCAATATGTGCAAAGTGAGCAACTTGTGATAAGTTGTCTTGTTCATAAGGTTCCCTAGTGATTATGGTTTTCCTTGTTTGGGTGTAGGGTTGTGATAATATGGTATCATCCTTGTAGCACTTGTGACTGGTGCTTGCACATTTGATCATCTTTACCAAGAGATTTGGTTGAAGAACTTCAATGAAGAGGGTTTTTGGACCAATTGATCACCTTTTGATCAGTCCCACTAGGCTCTATTGCATCAAAGGTACAAAGAGAAGAATTCTATTTGATTTCACAAGTAGAACCTAAAAGGTCTAATGAAGCTAGTAAAGCTAATTTTTGAATTAAAATATATGAAACAAGAATTAGGTCAAATTGAAAAGAATGATACATGGGCATTTATTCCTATGACTCGGGTCAAAAAAGTTATAGGAACTACATGAATTTATAGAAATAAGATGAATGAATAGAGTGAGGTTGTAAGAAAAAAAGAAAGACTAATATGTAAAGGTTATTGACAATAAGAAGGTAATGGTTATGAGGAAAAATTTTCACATGTTGCTAGGATAGAAGCAGTTAGAATAGTTTTTTTCATATGCATCTAACAAGAAATTCAAAGTGTATCACATTGATGTAGAGTCAACATTTTTGAATGAAGAACTTGAAGAAGAAGTTTACATTGAGCAACCTAAAAGTTTTATTTTGAAAAAAGGAGATATGATTCATAATTTGAAGAATGCATTGTATGGATTGAAACAAGTGTGCTCCCCTTGGGATTTATGAAAAAGGATTAAGTACCTCATGCGTACTATAGTTTGAGTGGTTGTATCAAACATTGATAGATCATTCTTTTGCTACAACAATGACCCTACTCTAACAAGTGGTATCAGAGCTTGGCCACATGTTTGAGTCCTCAAACTCTTGGTGAATGCTAAGGGAGAGTTTATTGGAAACTTTTTTAATTCTCCCCACAATATTTTTGAGAAGGTCTTAACCACCTCCAGTGTACTATTAGTTGATTGGTTGAATTGACCATTGATACACATTGCTAGAAAGTAAAGTCCACCAAGATAACTTTAGGGAGGTAGGGGAAATCAATTATTAGATTAAAACATTTTTTATCAACCTTATTAAGTCTAAAATGTGTAATCAATAAGTGCAACAACCATAAGTGAAACCCTTGATTAGAGGGAAAACCCTAGTGGGGATGGTATTCACAAATAATGTACTAATATATAAGTTCCTTGTAAGAGGATGACCCTTGTTAAGAGTATATATCAGTCCCTATTAGGAGACTTTGAATCCCCATTAGGATATTCTAGCCTGTTTTGGAGTTGTGTCAACATTGTTAGGTGTTGTGGAAGGTAGAAGGACCCACTGTCCAAACAACTTTAGGGGAAAGACCACTAAAATCACTATCTAAATGGCCTTAGTATAATCCTTTTTTGAATAATACCAATAAACAACTATCTACATCAACTTTTTCTCCAATATATATCATCCCACCATGCCTTAACCACACTAAACACTTCTATTATCAAAAGATATTCAATATCAATCTCATTTAATCTCACACATAGTTTTGCATACTCACATCAGACAAATATCCACACTAGATGATTACAACCAATGAAATCATCGTTCATTTATACCAAGTTCTAGAACATATTATTAAGTTAACCTTGGAGCTTTCACAATTTAAAATAATAATATAGGACCATATTAATATAATACATTACATGCTACATTATATTGTTAAACCTTTTCACAATTACAACCAAATTGTCAACTCTTAGTCTACATAACTCTTTGATTGATTCTCATTGAATTGTGTGTGTGACCACTTTATCTTTATCATGCCTTCTACCTCTATAGAAGCATACTTAATTGGACTCTATCTCTGTTAGAAGATATAATCAAAATATCATCTACTTTTCAGGAACTCTATTTGAACATTATCTCTAATAAATATCAAATAAATGTCACATGTCCTCATATTTTTGCATTCACACTTATCCACATCATTAGAACACTCTGTAGAAAATGTCCTCAATTGCACATAGCCTCATCTACAATCCTTTAATCATATGACCTCAATCTTTATATGTTGCTTTGTTAATGTCCATAGGATAACATGTACGTTGACATTAATGACAAAAAACTCCTTGAATGCAATATATGTTCCTTGTATCATCTCTCCAAAAATTCTAGGATACTCTCCCATAGGAATATCATCAACATTCATGCTAACAATATTTCCCTTTGGAATTTATGGAAGCATAGATGAAAAACATCTAAGTTACATGAATACCAAATGTATTTCTGTTGTAATTATTGGAACTGTACTATAATCATATTCTCTTTAAATCGTCTTCACCAATCAAATCTGAATCTCACAAGACTTCTCTCCCATTAACATCAATTTTTTTAATCTTTTTTTTTAATGTATGAATCTCTTCCTTAATATGCCATAAGATTTATTTCATGTTCTACTCTCCCCCATTGACATAATTAACAAAGGTATCATTATGTCAATACTCTACATAAGATATGCAATAATCTCAAGTGTTCATAAACACTATTAAATACCAATTTTTAAGAGTCCTTAGTGACTCATCTCAAATACATAGATACTCCCCCATAGAGGAAGCATCAAGCATCTAGTCTAGATAATAAAATAGTGCTCTATTACTACTAGACTGATGTAATCATTGCATAATCTACTCAAAAGTAGGCTGGGATATAACCCTAAACATGCCTCTCAAGTAATCAAATGTATCCTTTGTTAAAGGCTTTGTAAATATGTCTTTTTCATTTTCATTTTTACTCACATATTCCAATCTTATTTCCTTTTATGTAACTCTCTCTCATAAAGTCATACTTAATAAATATATGCTTTGTCTCTGAATGTAAAACTAGATTATTTGACATGATCATTGTACTTATGTTATCACAATGTATTATAACATGCTCCAATAAACTCTATTCCAATATCATTCAACATTTTATTCATCCACACGATTTGATTGCAACTATTTTTTTCTACTACACACTCTACTTTTGTTGTGCTCTGTGAAATACAATCCTCTTTCTTTCTTAGCCAAGAAACTAATTTTCCTCCTAATAAGAATGTTCCATCATTTGTAATCTTTCTATCATCCACACTTATTTTCCAATCTACATCAGTGTATGTACATAAGGTAAAGTGATTCAATTCATTATACCATAAACCAAAATTAGGTGTACCCTTCAAATATCTAAAAATTCATTTCACTATCACATAATGGGTTGTGAATTAGTATTCCACAATTTTTTTCCCAACTATGGATATAATTCACAATCTTATAACTTGCATAAATGAATAAATTAATTAAGCTAAATATTAAACACATCCATAAAGAAGTGTAACACATCACACCATATTTTATCAACTAAGAAAACCATGGCCAAGGGAAAACCCTCGTGGAGATGGTAGCCAATAAATGATCCACTATTCAAAAGTATCTTGTAAAAGATATTAACCTTGTTAGGAGTCTATTACATCCTTATAGTGTCTCAATCCTTTTTGAAGGACTAGGCCTTATTAGAAGCCTCAACCCAGTTAGGATATTTTATTACAATTAGAGAATGTATGCAAGATGAGCCTGTGAGTGTTAAATATGGGCCTCTAATTCAACCACACTTAAACATAATCATTTTTTGTTAAGTACACTCTAGAATGAACATGAGATTATTCATCTGGCATGTCCACACAAGGTGATTTATTTTCTTTTAACTAGACAGAATTTTACTATGCATTCTCAGAATTGAGAGTTTAGTAACCAGACCAAACTAGTACGAAGGATTTAAATAAATGAAAATGCAAGATTAATCTTTTTTTTAAGATTTTTTATGCAAAGATATGAATTAACCTAGATGATATTAAAATTAATCTAAGAATGAGATAAGAAAATTAATCTAAATGAATGCATTGTAATCTATATGATAAAGCATGTGAAAGAAATGGAGTTGTGAATAAAAATACTTGAGTGTTCAATCCAATAGTGATTTGATACTCTTCACTTGCATCATCTTCAAATGAGATGTTGATGATCTCTTTTAGAGAATATTGGACCCAATCAATAGTCAAGATTAAACTGGATCTATGATTTAGATTGGAGGAGAGATTGAGTCTTCCATTTTTGATGGGGTTGAATGAGATGAATTAGGGGGGAATATTGTTCCATTCAAATATGACCTCATAGTCTAATATTAATATCAATTAAATACTTATATTCAACCATTATGATGAGGATATTTAATTAAATCAATATATTTAATTCCATTTTCATGTGTATTAGCCAAAAGGGGTGGATTTTAATTTAATTAAAGTGTTAGGACCTTTAATTAAATTAATTCAGTTAGAAGGTTAAAATAACCAATTTAGATCAATATTTAGGAATTAAATAAAGTGCGTGATTAATAAATATTAGGGATTTTCTATAGTTGACACTTAGGTCAAGTAGAGAAAATCAATATCAAAAATGCATAGTATAATAAGAGTTGATTGATCAAAAAATTGATGTTCTAAGATTGATGCACTAAAGTTGGTTAAGAGTGCCAATGTGCCAATTTAGGGGTAATACATTTTTCGCTCTTTGAATAAATGTGTGAGCATCATGCTAATTCAAAGAAATTAAAACTTTGAAGCATAGAAAAATAACTGAGATTGGTTCCAAGATTGATGATACAAAAATGAATTAAAGCTATTTTTAGGGTTATCTCCATAGCAAAGCTTAACCCTCCAAATTCTAGATAGAACACCTAGATACTAGTCCAAGAGAATAAAAATCATTACAATTCATAAGATCAATTCCAAAATGGGACTCAATCCTTAGGAGTCAGGGATTAAATGTCTTGATACCTATTTATTAAAAGATGAAAAGATTAATCATGATTCATAGGATTATCACTATAACGAGGCTTAATCCTCAGAAGTAAGGGTTAGAATGTCCTAATACATGTCCATTAAATAGTGACTAAAAGAAATCTTTGGATTATCTCAAGAATGAAGCTTAATCCTCTAGAGTCTAGATAGAAAACCTAAATACTAGTCCAAAAAAGAGATAACAAGACCTATCATGAGTCATAGGATTATCCCCAAAATGAAACTTAATCCTCAAGAGTGTAGACAAAATGCCTAGATACCTATCCATTGTGCTATGACAAGGACTACTAAGAGTTTGATCAACTAACCAATATATAAGATAGATAGTGTACGATGCTAGATAGAGGGAACAAATATCTAAGTGATGAGATGTCTCTAGAAATGAAGATATTATATTTAGATTAGGTTGAAGCTAGATTTGACTGATTCAATGATGTAATCATCTTGCCCCCTTAGGAGAAAAATTGAACGATGAGACATGAGAATAGTGATGTAAAGTAATATATTTGAGGATAGTAAGATGATAAGATATTCAAAAGAATGTAGAATGGAGTAGAAGAGGTTGGATAAAATTATGAGATGATTCAAAGGTCTAGTTGACTAAGTTTCACCATAGTTGATCAAAGTTGACTTTTTACAAAATTTGGAAAATTTTGAGAATATGTTGAGTTAATGTTGTTCTGAGATTCATATCGTATCAAAAAGATAAACTACATAATAATTTGATCACGTCAGTCCCAAAATTTGAAAATATAATTTTGAATTGCTCAAGTGTGTTAGATTTCTATTTTGATTCTGAAAATGAGCTCAAAGAGGTCCATTTAGTAAGGGGGTGATTTTCACATCCATCAAAGAACTTTGAAAAACTAGGTCAAAACCTATATAAGGGCCCAAAGGGTCATTTTCAAATAATTTGAACATTTGTCTTTTGTGGAGAAGGAGCTCTGAGGCAAAAATGGTGGTCCCCATGTATACTTATAGATTCGAGCAATCCAGGCATCACAGTCAACTGATAGGCTAAAGACCACTTGTAAGAGATTGATAAACCTCATTGTGATTTCAAATTTGATGCATTTTGATTGATTGTTTCATCATTTTAAGTCATTTTAGATAGAACTATGTCAAGTCCTCATGCAAGGAATTGTTTCCTTACACAAGCGTACCAAAGTACTCGCATGAAGAAGTGATCTAGTAGCATAAGTTTGTGCCATCATTAGGGAACCCACACATGAGACATACCCACATCTCATGAGGGAAACCCCCCAATTGGGTCTAAATTTGCATATGATTTTGGTAAACTTGCATGATAGAAGTTTCTCACATGACCCCAAATATTTCCTCATGCAATAAAATGCCTACTTCGTGTGAGATTGTGAGATGTCATGTGAGAGTTTTGGAATTTTTGAGTTAGTTTGTAACTATTTTTACATTTTTTTGCTAGTTGAGTGGTTTTATGAGTCAATCTAGCATGTTTATAGGTAGTTGTATGTTATTTGGTATATATTTGGATAGCATGGAGTACTGATATGGTCATGTGGTTTGTGTGGTTGCGGGTTTACTTTCTAGATGTTGGTTTCTAATCCCATTATCCATCCATTAGGGATTTGGTAAGATAGTTGGATGTGTCCAAGCTGATGCATATTGATTCTTTGGGTCTCACACATTTATGTGATATCCCCAACATTTGGGAAAATCATGATTTGTTGACTACATTGGTGAAGTGTTTCTATTTGGAGATGAACACATTCCACCTACCACTTGGGGAGATGACTATCACTCGAAAGGAAATTTATAGGATTTTGTAGATCTCCTTTGATGATGCATAGATTGATTACATTACACAACCTAGGACTAGTACATTGGCACTGAGGGCCATATTTCAAGATGATATCATCATGGGTAAGGCCATCTCATGGGAGTAGCTAGTTTAGAAGTATTGGATGACTCATAAATTGATAGTAGTACTAGGTGTATTCCTTGGTTATTATCTAATGCATGATAAAGGTCAACACAAGGTAGAGTGTGGATGGGGTCATATTCTATAGCATATGATAGAGCAACCTACACATTTTGGTTGGGGTTGGTGCATGCTAGCTCATATGTTCCATGAGATGCATGAGATCACCTATAGAGAGAAAAAGATAATGGTGGTTGGTGTATATGTTTTATAGGTGTGGGTATGGGATCACCTTCCCATGATAAGGCCAATTTTTTAGGACATGAGACAACCTCATGAGCCATACATATGCAAATACAAGGGACATATGATCCAACCCATGCGAGGTAAGACTGAGTAGTGGAGGGCTCATCTTGATGACCTAATATCAGTTGTGTGGCATCCTTGGAGAGAAGCATGGGCTTGGGCTGATGCCTAAGTACAATTAGGTCACATGTTCACCTCATGAGCACTGATTGGATAATCTATTTAGGTTATTTAACAATTCCCACTAACATGATTATGGAGGTAGTATGGCCATCTGTAGGATATTTCACAAGAGTATTGTGCATATGCCCACTTTATCAAGGAAGTAAAGAAGGCATGGTTAGTGAGATTAGATCCTAGATGATTGATGATAGATATGTAGAGCCTCATTCTTACCCATCAGGATTACATGTCAATAGTAGTAAATGGAGGGATGACTCTTAAGTTTAGGGAGCATTTTGTGAGTCATCTTTTTCCTTGGTTTACAAACCCAATGGGTATGGCAATACCAATGCACCCAGTACAGGCTCCAAAAAAGGCACCACAATAGCAGGGACCTTGATAGAGGACTACATAGGTTTTGATTCTTCTAGGGCATGTGAGGGTAGATTTGGCTACTAGTGGGAGTGGATTTGGTTAGAGGAGACCACATGGAGAGATGGGAACCTTGTGTTCCATCAGAGGTGATGCACATAGAAAAAGGATGGAAGATTAGCCTCCTCAGTAGGAAGAGTAGGGTGAGAAGGGAGGAGGCGATGAAAATATTTAGGATCAATCTATTCCTAGGCCATAGGGTAGAGGCCTACTATTACAAACTTAGGAGCTTAGTGATAATTACAAGATAAAGTTAGGATAGCGTAGCAACAATATGGAGAGCTACAAATTTAGGATACAATTTGAGATTCCTAATTTTTAGAGTGTGATCAGGAGACATGGGAGCTCTAAGATCAGTTGGAGAGACAACACGATGAGACCAAGACATAGAAAACATGAGAAACTTACTATTATTTTGCATACATTGGGGTAGTACTAGAGGGGGTGGACCCGGTGCCCCAATTTTGAAAGTATGTTAAAGCTTCAAAGAGTGCTTGTCCTCTTGCTAGAGAAGATGCTTCTCCTCCTCCTCCACTAGAGGATGAGGGAGAATTTTGTTGTTATATTTCTCTCTTATTTCTATTTATTATTATTTTAGATCATGTATATGAGATGCATCAACATCATTTTTTACCATTTTAAGATCAATAGTGCTCGAGTAGCACACTTTTTTATATCAATGTACATTTGGACTCATTTTATATATATATATATATATATATATATATATATATATGAGTGTTCTTTTGATATCATTGCATGTGACACATTTTGTTTCTCTTATGATGTCTATACATGAGATGTTTCCCTAGATGATTTTGATTCATGCAAATGGTGATGATTTATGAATGAATAACATAGATGATTTGTGATTTATGAAATAAATGTGATGAATGAGAGATAAATATGTAATGTATATGTATGAAGTGATGTGATTATGTAGAAATTTAAATTATTGGTATGATAATGCTAAATGAATATGTACTAAACTCCCATGCAAGTTTCATGTTTTTTTCTAATGACAGGTGCTTTAGAAAAATTCATAAAGATCGACTTGTGTATCAAACACTTGTGCAGTCAAGATGAAACATGATACATGTAAGAAATTATCAACCTCTCCATTCAAGGAATGCAATCAAAGAAGTAACCAAAATCATGTCCTAATGCAATTTTAGTATGAAATGCAATCCTATACTAAATGAAATCCCTAGGACCGGTTAGTGAACCTGTAAGATATAATTTTCATCATAGAGCATTGTATTAAGGCCACCAAATGTCATAGAATCCTCATTGACATTATAATCATGATAATATGAACATGGCATGAGTCATAGTTTTATTCAAATTGGATGTAAGCATTAAGGCACAAAAAGAAAGAATGACTAGAATATCTTTTCATGTTAATTTAGCAAGAAAACCTAAGCATCAAAGCATAAACACTAAGATGACTAGAATATTTCTTGTGTAAAAGCACACCAAATATGCAAGAGATCCTTCGCATGCTAAGTAATTGGTAAGTATTCTGTCTATAATGACCCTTGTATTTATAACCTAAGATAGAAATTTGCTATGCCCACTCATAGTGACCCATTTGTTCACTTCATAGGATGAGTATTAGTATTTTACTATAACATAGAGAATTCACTCAAATAGTCAAGGAAAAGAATCAACTTCACTGAAGTGTCCATATAAATTGAGTCAAGGTACACATGGCCATCCAACATGAGATAGAGGCTCTTATAGTGGACACCCCTTTTATGTAGATTCTTCAAATCATTGGAACTAAACCATGAATCAAAAATACAAAGAAAATATCATGCCCCGAGTCCTTATGTCTCTAGTAAAATTAGACATCCTCGAGTTGCTCAAAGGGGAATGAAAAAGAAAAAGAAAAACACAAAGAAAATCTCATCAAAGCTCAAATAGTTTCAATGTTAGAAGATTGATGTCAAATGTTGATATTCATAACATTCATAAGAAATATCTTTAGTAGAGGGACAATAGTAGACAAACATAGTTAGGACAACTAATGATTGACATCAGAGAGATCTTCTGTAAGAGGAATCTCATCAGTAGACTAAGTGATAATAGACATACATAGTTAGGAAAACTAGTGACTGACACAAAAGAGACATTCTTTGAGAGAAATCTCATTAGTAGATTAAATGATAGTAGACATAGTTAGGACAATTGGTTACTAACAAAAAAAGAGATCTTCGAAAGGAATATCATTAGTAAATTAAGTGAAAATAGACATATATAGTTACGACAATTGGTGACTAATGTAAAAGGAGATTCTCTAAGACCATAGGGTATTACCCCCTATACTATGACCAATATTAATCCATGTGGGTTCGAGAAGTGTCTCAAAGATAACTACGAGTGTATGCACGAGAAAAAGTAGTAAATGAAAGAAGGAATGTGAAGTACTAAAAAAAGGAAAGCAATTGTACAAGAGCTAGAAGATGCACTACAAAATGTAGCATTTGAAATAAGAGCATATATTTACTATGTTTTCACCTTCTTGGAAAAGATTCTAATTTTATTACCGCGATACTTGTTTTCTAGGTTTTCATCAATGACACTTTTCTTCTTTTTTCAATTTTTTTTGTTTTTTTTTATATTTTTGATATTTTTGTATTTTTTATGTTTAAAAAAAAATGGTATTACCAAGGTGCCTATTGCTAGGTTTTCACCAAGATAGTATATTCTTTCAAGACTTTTTGCAATTTTAAAAGTTTTTTTTCAAGATATTTAGAGATGTACAAAGAGCTTCAAAGAATATCAGTTGTAGAAACTTTTTAGATGAAGGTTGTTGATTGACTCTTTAAGAGATTCTCCTTTAGTAGTTGAGAGTTCATAAGCATCTAATCCAAACATTATAGTGATGATATATGGACCAAGCTAGTTGGGTTCAAACTTTCCCTTTTGTACCCAATGTTGTTGATTCTTAAGGTTTTCCCTCATAACAAGGTCACCCACTTGGAAGTCCCTTGGTTTAATCTTCTTACTATAGCTTTTGAAAATTTCATTTTGTTAAGATCATAGATGATCTAATGCCACTTTTTGATGCTCATCTAGTAATTCTAGCTCTTGTAGCCAAGATATTCTAGAGTCATCATCAGTAATGAGGCCCTTTAGAGAGACTCAAATAGAAGGAATCTTAAAATCAATTAGAAGCACAAAGCCCGCTATGTAAACTAAAGAAAAGGGTGTTGTTCTCATAGTAGTTCTGATACTTTTTTATAATCCCATAGAGCCAGATTGATTTCAAGGTGCTAGTCCCTTCCATATTTGTTAATTGTGTGATGTAGGATTTTGAGAATAGCCTTATTGGATGCTTCCACTTGTATGTTACCCTAGGGGTAATAGATAGAAGACCAATGTTCTATATAATTTTTTAATTTGAAAATATCTCTTTGAGATCTTTTTTTTTAAATTTTCCTCCATTAAAAATAATAATGGAGGATGGTACACCATACCTATAGATAATATAGTTGAGAATGAACATAGCTACAATTTTTCCATTATTTTCAGCAAGGGGGACTACTTCTACCCACTTTGTGAAGTAGTCTATACATGTTATGATAAATTTGTATCCATTCAAAGAAGATGGATGAATCCAACCCACCAAATCAAAGGCCCATTTTTAGAATGGCCAAAGTGTGATGAAAGGAATTAGCTCCCTAGTTGGAGCATGACTCATTTTTTTTCAACTTGGCACTATTTTCAAGACTTGACATAGTTGATTGCCTCTTTCTCCATTTCTAGCCAATAGTAACCAGCTCCAATAAGTTTGCAAGCTAGTGTCAATCCATTTGAGTGCGATCCATAAATACCTTCATGTATCTCAATTAACACATGTTTGGGCTCTTTGGGTTCTAGAAAACTAAGGATGGTATCATCAAGACCTCATCTAAACAAGTCTTTAATGACGATGACATACCATGAAGCATTTTGGATAAAGTGACATTTATCATTCTAAGTCAAAGTATTTGGAACAATCTAGTTATGTGAGTAGGAGTACATGTTATGGTAGTGAGATGAATCATGTCCTATAATAGAAAATATCATTCAAAATTTAGGGGAATCATAGGCAAGGTAGGATAATGTCTCCACCAAGAACTCATGTCAAAAGTCATTTTCTATAATTTGTAACATAGAAGCGAGAGTGTTAATTGCATTGAATGCCTTTTTATCTACTCAAGGAATCTATTGAAAAGTAATATGTGAAAAGTAATTTTTTAGATCATCAACCATTCTCTTTTAAGGCATCAATTTTTCATCTTTTATCTGATAGATATTGTTAACTTGGTTGATCACCAATTGTGAATCACCTAAGATATCTAGTTCATCTACCCTCCATTCAATAGTGATTTTCATCCCATTGATCAAGGCTTCATATTCAACAATATTATTTGTACATGGAAATATAATCTTGTATGCCTTAGGTAGAGAATATTCTGTCGAGTGATGAATAGAAATCCAACACCAAATCTTTATTGTGTAAAGGATCTATCAAAGAACATAATCCATGTTTGGTGTGTCAGT
Source organism: Cupressus sempervirens (assembly GCA_028749045.1). Lineage (NCBI taxonomy): Eukaryota > Viridiplantae > Streptophyta > Pinopsida > Cupressales > Cupressaceae > Cupressus > Cupressus sempervirens. The sequence continues at coordinate 437,671,659 of CM053788.1, forward strand.
AGTAGAATAGACTCATTAGGAAATTCAATGTTCAATGGGTGATGACTTTGCAATGGTCCTTCTACTATTTGATTGATAATTGTTTTTCCTTTGATAGCTTTGTGTTCTACATATTCAATGTAAAACCCTCTCACGATCATAATTAATTTTTCCAATCTTCCTATGAGAGTATCTTTGCTAAGAAAATACCTAAATGGATAAATCTTTGCAATTAGTCTTTTAGTATGAGTGAGCATGTAGTGTCTTAGCTTTTGAGAAGTGAAAAAAACTACCAAGAAAGATTTCTTGATAATGTTTTAATTTATTTCATACAAGATCAATGTATGACTAAGGTATTAAATAGTGCTCTCCATATTGTTGTTATCTTCTTCAGCCAATAAGATACCTAGAGATGAGTCTTTTGCAAAGATGTACAAGATAAGTGGCTTCCCATCAATGGGAGGTATCAATATTAACATATTAGAAAGATACTACTTGATTTGTGTTAAGCTTCGATCACAATCTATATTCAAGTTGTATTTCACACCTTTATGCAAAGTTTTAGTGAAGGTTGGTGATTTATCTGCTAACTTTGAGATGAACCAAAAAATAGATTGAAGTATTTCCTATAGCCCTCTCATTTGAATTATGTTTTGAGGTGGAGGCATCTCCATTATAGATTGAGAATTTTTAGGATCCACCTCAATGCCTTTCGTAGATGCAATTTACTTGAGTAATTTTCTTGATGTGACACCAAAGGCACACTTGTTAGGATTCAGTCAGAGACTAAATTTCTCCATGTGATCTAAGATAGGTCCCAAACCTTGTAGATGAGAGTTTCTCTACATACTCTTGGCTAGAGTATCATCAACATATTCTTCCATTTTTTATGTATCATGTCATGGAATATTGTTATAACTACACATTGATATCTTGCACTATCATTCTTCAAACCAAATGGCATTGCATTCTAACAAAAGCTCCCCCACACATAGGTGAAGGCAGTCCTCTCTTGATCTTTGGGCACAATTTTTATTTGATTATAGCCAGAGAAACCATCCATTAATGAGTACATTTCATATATAGCTATCATGTCCACTATCATATCAATGTTAGGTAGAAAAAAATCATCCTTTAGACATGCTTTATTGAGATTCTAGAAATCAATGTAGACTTTGATAGATTTGTTATGTTTGGAGATTAGAACTATATTAATATCCATTTGGCATAATCAATGGTATGAATAAAACCAACTTTCAAGAGTTTCTCCAATTCAACTTTAACAAGATGTGTCACATGAGGGTGCATCTTTCTAAGTTTCCATTTAATAGGTTTCACCCATGGTGTGATAGACAAATAATGCATAATAAGATAAGGATCTAAACTTGACATATTTGAGTATGTCCATGTTTATATCTTATTTTCCTAGAAGAAAGCAATAAATTCTTCATTTTCTTCAATAAATAATGAGTGTAAAAGATGTATAATATGAGGATGTTCCTCAGTTCCTAGATTTATTGGTTGTGTCAATTCTATCAAGACTAATGATTTCTTTTGAAAGTGAGTTGAAAGTGCATCAAATATCCCATCCTTAGGAATGTCAGAGATGTTGTCAACTTTGGATAAGTTTTTTGTTTTTATTATTTTTAGCTCTGATAATGCTAAAATATGGTTTTTACCATTAGAATGCCTATTCCTTTTTATTTTGATTGTATGACTAAGATATTTTATATCAGCTTCAATAATATTGACATTGTGTTTACTAGTGGAAGACATTACCTATTCAACGTGTAAATAGAAAGTGAGAGAATAGTTATTTTGGAATGTGGGGACTTTTCTAGATGTAGTATTTGAGTTCCAGTGTATTATCTCACTAAAAGTGAATGAAAGAGAATTGGCAAGTTCAATTATGTTCACAATATAGTCATCAAATACATAGACAAGTAAGTCATGACCTAGATAAATCTCATTCAAAGGTATGTTTAAATTCCTCTGAGTTCTAATGATATCAATCAAAGACACATCAACATTAGTAGAGTGAGACTCATCAGACCAAACCCTAGACTTCTCTCCTACTTCAAGTTGGTTTTCATATATGTGTAATTTTTCAAATTCCTTATCAAAAGTTGCATCTAAGAGGGAATCAAATTCATATTATCGAGAATCAATGCTACATGGAGTCAAATTGTAATATTGCCCAATGGTCATGGGTACCCATTCTCCACTTTCATTATCATCTTGATTTTGATAGAGTCATTCAACAATAATAGCATAACTATAATCACCCTATTCCTTTTGAGTTAGGGGAGTATTATTAGTATTCTTAGTAGAATCAATGTAAGCTACAACAGTATTGATAAGTCGTCAAAGTCATTATGATCTACAAAGAATGTAGCAAGATCCAACAAAATAGGATAATGAAAGGTATCCTCATTATCAAAACTTTATTCTTGATTATCAAACTTAGTTTAATAGTCATGTTCAAATGAACTATCAGATTATGGCACAAATTTGTTGATCCCTAGATGAAAGGGAACTTTCTTGAACCCTAGGCCTACTATGTTACAAGACCATCTAGTCGTTTCTTTGATTGGATCTATTAGTCTTTATTTTTATGTCCTATAGGACTATTTCCTTTGTAGCCAATGTATTTTATCAATTTAAGCATTGTACATATTTTTCAAGGGTTATTTCATGAGACTGGTCTATGAGATTAATTGGGATCTCTTCTTTGTATAGCCAAGAAGCAATGGCTCTATTTTCAATTTTGTATTTTGAAGGTATAGTGGCCTACATAAAGGAACCATTGAATAGAGTCTTAGGTGATACAGTAAATAGTCTCTTTATTTCATATGCTCTCCCAAAATGATAGGGAGATTTAAGAAGAGATGTCAAAGAAAGAACTGGTTCAATTTGATATTCTCCCTTTCCAATTTTTGTTAGCTTAAGAGTCTTCTCCATTTATTTGAGCTTTTTGACATGATTTTCTATAGACTTTCTATTAGTAGGAACAAATTTTTTAGTAGACTTGAGTATGTTACATGTGTAACTAGTAGTTGCATGTATAGTGATCTCTGATCCTTGGAATGGGAACTTCATGCATTAATGGTATGTCGAAGGTACTACTTGCATTTCATGAATCCAAGGTCTTCCTAACAATATATTTTATGCTAAAGGAATATCAAGGACCTCACAAATAACATCTCGTTCTATAGGGCCTACTCAGAGAGGAAACATAACAAGACCTAAGGATTTTTGTTCTACCTCATCATATGCTTTGATGGACCAATAGTTTCTTCATCATAACCTAGTTGTATAAGAAAACTAGTATAACAAATATTAAGACCAACACAATTATCTATAAGCACATGTCAAATACATTTTGGAAGGATCATGGCTTCAATATGCAATGATTGATTGTGAGGATGACTCAAGGACAAGTAATGAGGTGAAGTTAAGTGACCCGCCATGGATGAAACCAATTGAGATCAAGATCTTGAGGCATGCTTTCCTTAGTGAGGGCTTTGTCAAGAATCTACCTATGAGCAGGTGAGATTTAAAGTAGTTTGAAAATGATTATTTGAGCATTAGTTCCTTGCAATTGTTCAATTATGCTATAGTTTGTAGTAGTAGAGGATGTTACAAGTTTTGTATTCTTTCTAGTTGGACCAGAAGAAGGCTTGTCTTTATGTTGTTTAAATTTAGGGGCATAAGGTGCAGGGCCTTTAAGCATTATCTTAGCATGGGAATGTGTGACAACATTAACATAGAACTATGATCATTCTTGATCAAATTCAAGAGATGTGGAACCTCTCAGAATGAATGGATTCTTAGGTTTTTTATTGTCACGTTTCCCTTTGATTATGATTACATCACAATATTTAAAGTCTAAGGGTTCAACCATGTTGATTACATTTTCATCACTGGTAAATGTATAGTTGAACTTGTTATTGTTTTTTGGTTTATAACTTTCTCCTTTGTCATATGAAGGAAATGATTCCTTCAAAGCTTTATGATCCAAGTTTTTGTTATATCCTCCTAGAACTATATCACCATCATTAATGAGATCTTGAACCTTATGTCTCAAATTAATATAGTTTTTGGTTTTATGGCCTTTGTTTTGATGATATTCACAACATACATTCTCATTCCACCATGTACATCTTGGTTGTATATCATACAAATGAGAATTATCAAGTGGAGTAAGAATCTAATTTTGAAGAAGAGTCTTGTAGACCAGTTCAAGAGGTTCACCTAGAGTTGTGTATTCGCACTTGGGCCTAGAAACCAAAGATGTGTTGTTAGCTTTGTTTCCAAATGTCTTATTATCTATAGTAGCCTACTTAGTAGATTTAGGTGCATGCATGTTATCTGTAAGATAAAGATATGCCTTAGGAGGTTTAGCAGTGATATTGTCCACCACTCCATCATGCATGCATACTATCAATAAGATAAAGATATGCCTTAGGAGGTTTAGCAGTGATATTTTCCACCACTCCATCATGTACAACATCTTATTTTTTGTTAATTTACTTGGACTTATCTTTTCTAGAGCTAGACCCTTGTTTGATGTCTTTTCAAAGGGTTAACTCACCTTTATTAATAATGGATTTCTCTAGTGGATACCTTATTTAATCATGTCTTTAAAGGTATGTGGACCTTGAAGCTATATTTTTAATTTGAAATCAAGTAAGAGGTTATCCATGAATATATCAAATTTCTCAATTTCAAGTATCTTACATGAGTATTTGGTGTATAGTTGTCTCCATCATTGGAGGAATGTTAAGAAAGGTTCTCCAAATCTCTATTTAAGGTTACAAAGATCTCTTATATTATCCATATGTTGGATGTTATGCGAGTACTATTGTATGAACATGTTTGAAATCTCATAATTTTTTTTGATTCCAATTGATAATCATGAGAACCACTCCATAGGTTGACCACCTAGACTTTTTGGTAACAAACACATGAGGCATTTTTGATTGTATGTAAAGTCCATGGACAAGACACCAAAATCTCTTATGTGATCTTGGGGATTAGACATACCCATGTACTTTTCATATTTAGGTAGCTAAACTCCTCTAAGAAAATGAGGCATGTATAGATCCTTGTCAAAATGAAATGGAAAAATAACATCTAGTGTGTATTATTTAGCAAATTTCTATTTTTATTTCATGATTTGTGCCAATTTGTCTTACATCACTTGGAGTTATTTTTGTAACTTAGAGGTTTCATATTCCTCTTCTTATATGGCAATAGTTTCAACGTTGTAGTCTTGAGGTAGTTTTTCTCCTTCTTGAGCTAGTTTAAGGAAATACTTCTCTTTCTCATCATTGAGTAAGATTTCCATCATCTTTTGGAATTTTTTGTCTTAGCAATATTTTTCTATATCTTCTTGGGGTATTTCTTTAGTATCCCCATAGTCATTTGTGTAGGTGTACAGACCTTTGAAGCTTTCGATTCTTCATAATTCATCCTTGTTTTCTCTCCTATTTTCACCAGTTTCTTGGTCTTGGTCATCCATTCTATTAGTATGCAATTTTTTAGTCTATCAAGGATGTATAAGTGTCTCAAATAGAGGTTTAGTGGTTTTTTTTAAAGATTTAGGTATCTTGTTAGTGTCTGGATGTTCTCGAAATAATGGATTCCTAACTTGTTGTAAGTTTGTGGAAAAGACTCATCTAATGTTAGGTGGACCAACAGGTGAAGGAGATTGTGAGGATATTTCATTTTATTTAGACTTTATATATAACTAGGAATGACCTCTACTATGATTCCTACCTCTATCTCTACCTTATCTAGGTGGATGGGGAGGAAACATATTTCCACTCCTCATTGCAATAATCATAGACAATGACATATAACAAAATTTAAACAAGGACAACAGTTAGAAATTCAACTCAAAGTAGGCAAGTAACAATCAACATGGTGTATACCAGGGTACAAGTAGTTAGAGAAATGATTGGAATAATTGATAGATTGATTATTGTGACACAAGGTATGACAACATAATAGATCAAATGAGACAACAAAGTGATGAATCTAGTTTGTACATGAATCACAATTGTTCAACTAAGCAAGATGTCTGAGTTTTAGACTATTGCAGATAGAGAAACGAATTGGTGTGCTTAGAAAAATACCAAATTTGGATAGAGTTTTGATGAGGAATTTGAAAATAGCTCATTATTTTTGACAATTTCTGACATACTCATATTATAAAGAAATGGTTCTGAGGTAAGTAAAAATATAAACTAGGTGAGTAAATACTCCTAATAGATAACTTTGATCAAGTTTTGATAGTTTTGAGACAAAATCACACATGAGGATCCTGATAGACCCATGTGAGGAAGTATGTAGACTAACGTGAGGAAAGGGAAAAAAATTCCCAAGTTCTTGTCTCACATAAAGTTATGCACAGGTTGTGTGAGGAAGTGACAAATTGAAAATTTTGACTCAATTTTAGACCAATTTTGATAGTATTCCTGCACAATCTCACACAAGAAATTTAAGCTTCTCATGTGAATAAGTACAAAGAGTGGTGCTAGATAATCCTAACTAGGAGACCCGTATATCCTAGCTCACGCAAGGTTTTGTAAAAAACTAGGTGAGTAAATGGACATATCGACAAGTTTGGACCATATCTTGAAGACATATTGATCAATTCTAATAGGTTTTAGACTAGTTTTAGACAACATTTCTAGTTTTTAGACAAATCTAGACATTATTTTCATATTCACATAGTTTTGAACTAATTTACAAGTATAATAGTTGGCTTTTCAAACTTGTTTGTAAAAATAGACAAGGGGACACAAGAAATAGTTGACTCGAAAAAGCCACTCTTTATCCCTATAACTAAAAATGGTTGAGGCAACAAAATATTTGTCTCGCATCTTATGTGCATGTGCTAACATCACACAGTTGTGTTGCCCAAATAGAGGGTGCCCATGTTTTTGGTGTATTCCAAGGACTCAATAACATAAATGTTCAAAAGTTACCCTTGAGGAAGGGGTCGGTGTCATATACCACCTTCCAATTTCTAGGTACATGCCTATGGTGAGGATATATAAGAGAGATTCTTCCCCCTCCTTGCACAAAGATTATGCCCCCTTTCAAAGGTGAACTGGGTAGAAAATGACTACAAAGTGTTTAATAGGCTTTTGTTCACATTAATCTCTAGTGGCCTTGTGAACAAGGTTAAGGCTAGTAGTCCACATTGACACGTAAAAGTACACACCCTAACTAGTAAGATTTGGGGGGCACTACCCAATGTAATAGAAATAGCATCTTCTTGACATGCAATATTAGGGATCAAGAGAAAGAAATTAACATGACTTTGTATTTTTTGACTCTACAAAGCTTCTTTGTTATAGTAAGTTGGAATCACTAGTGAAAGGTTTGTGCTCACTTAGGTCATTCCAAAGGTTAGATCACTTCAGAAGACCCTCTAAAGGTTGACTCAGACTTGGTTTGGATTCAAGGGTCCAAGTTTCTAATTTTCCCAAAGAAAAAAGAGCACACTTCTCCACCTTTTCACCTCACCCAAACACATAGAACACATTCACCACTGAGCTATCTTATCAATCCCAACTTGTCTTATTATTGGTTTATGATTTTCCCAAAGGGAAATGAGCATAATATCTTCATTAAGAGATTCATTTGGGAACCACTACTTCTATTGCCTCCCTCAGGTACCATCTTCCGAAAGGTATCTAGGTTTCTGATTTACTCTTGGGCATCACTTTCAAGTAGCAAAGAGAATAATCACCTATTCCTTTGTCTAGAGCTCTAAAAAGTTCACAAGGCCTATTTAAACTATGTCAATTGAAAGCATGTAAGAAGATAAAATATTTGAGTGAGTTTGAATTGTCTTTGAAAAGTGATTCTTTCACAAGCATCCTGCAATCAAACCATTAGCAAGTTTCGTGTCTTCATTTCAAGGTATATTCAACAATTTTCCTACAAACCACTATTATGATGTTCTAGAAATCATAGACCATGAAATAAATATTGCTTCAAAAATAGAGGTTAAAACAACAATATCAATGAAAAATTGTGAAAAATAAATTTTTTTGATATTATATTGTCAAGCCTCATGTGAGACTTTGCACCAGGCTACACAAGTGAATGCTTTGTGTTATGTGAGAGAATATTCTCTCCATGCAAGCATATATAATTTTTTACAAGAAAGTACAAAGGATGGTGCAAGAATTAAAAATTATTACACAAGGAAAGATCTTTGCACATGAGATTTCTCTATATTGTATGGAATAGAATCTTAAATGTCAAAAATGAAGATAAATGAGGCTAGAAAATTGACTTTTTGGGCCCCACGATGGGAAAAAAAAATTTAAGTATTAAATATGGGCTTCTAACTTAACTAAAAACTTCAACATGATCATTATTTGTTAAGTGCACCCTAGAATGAGCATGACATTATTCATCTATTATGTCTGCACAACGTGATTTGTTGCCTTCTAACTAGATACGATTTTACTATGAGCTCTCATAATAGAGAGTTTAGTAACCAAACTAGTATGAAGCATTTAAATGAGTGAAAATGCAAGATTAATCTATGTTTTTGAGATTTTTTATGCAAATTTATGAATTAATCTAGATGATATTTGAATTAATCTAAGAACAAGATACACAAATTAATCTAAATGAATGCATTGTAATCTATATGATAAAGCATGTGAAAGAAATGGAGTTGTGAATAAAAAATGCTTGAGAGCTCAATCCAATAGTGATTTGATGCTCTTCACTTGCATCATCTTCAAATGAGAGGCCAAGGTTCTCTTTTATAGAATATTGGAGCCAATCAATAGTCAAGATTAAATCAGATGTATGGTTCATATTGGAGGAGAGATTGAGTCTTCTATTTTTTATGGCATTGAATGAGATGAATTAGGGAGGAATATTGATCCATTTAAATATGACCTCATAATATAATATTCTAATTAATTAAATAATTAGTTTCAATAATTAAGATGAACATATTTAATTAAATTAATATGTTTAATTCCGTTTTCATGTGTATTAGCTAAAAGGGATGGATTCTAATTTAATTAAAGTGCTAGGACTTGCAATTCAATTAATTCAATTAGAGGGTTAATTTAGCCAATTTAGATTGATATTTAGAAATTAAATAAAGTATTTGATTAATATAGATTAGGAATTTTTTACATTTTAGGTCAAGTAAAGATAATTAATATCACAAATTCCTAAAAAAATAGGAGTTAATTGATCAAGAAATTGATGTTGTAAGACTGATGCACCAAAATTGGTTTAGAATGTCAATGTGCTAATTTAGGGGTATTACAAAGCCCATTGCTCAAACATGCAATATACAATGATATTCATTATACAAAAGTATAAATACAATAACCTCTTCTCAATGCTAATATCTTCAATATTTGATATGATCTTTGTAGTTTATTGTACCAAATTCACATTAACAACCTCTTATTTCTCTGATCACAAAATTTGAATCACAAAAAAATAGCATAGATATCATAACAACCACAATTAACTTCACATTTCAAATATTTTCTTTATACCATAATATTTATTATATTCTATACTATCGGCCTTCATGCTTCACACATATCAAAAATATAAAATTTTACTTTTCCCACTTAGGGTTAACATTTAAAATGTTTTCCCTAATTATTCAAGTAAATATTTTGGTATAAAAAAAAAATTGTTACATAAAATATTTCATTCTTTAGCTCTCATATTCCATCTGTTTGTAACTAAAACTAGAAAAATCATTATAATTTTGTTTATACTAACCCTAATACCTCATACACTTAGGTATAGTATCCAGACATATTGCACTATCACTAGGTAAATTTGCACAAGCCAATAATATCTCTATGAATCTTGTCAATGAAAATTGTTCTTGTGTTGATAGATAACCTTCATGATGCTTAGACAATTTTCTAAGTCTTTTAACAAAAACTGTATCTTTATGGTATGCCCACTTCATATTGAATAATTGTTTCCATAAATTAAAACCTCATACTATATACCCTAGCCAAATTTCCAATAATCTCCCCCTTTGCTATTTACAGTAAATTGGCTAAGTCCCAAAAATGAAAAATTTGAAAACTTGTTTAATTCTTCACATGGCCATTACAAACTTCAAAATGTGAATCATTCTCTATTTATACCATCTGACATCTTTATATCTCCTAATTAAAGCAATCATATTTATTTATTACTCCCCCTTACATAAACACACAATCTTCCATACTTCACTCTCCCTTTGACATCAATGACAAAGGTGAGTCGAAAAACTATGTACAAATCAAAATTTGTTGCTACCTTTAAGTTTCATGCTTATGGATTTGATATGAATGATATGAGATCAAAAAATCTTGATTTCAAATTCTTGAATTCTTTATCCCATGTGTGTTGGATTGCATCTGATGTAACAATAAGAGCGTATAGTCCATTTGATGCAACTTCAACTGTATTCAAATCTGAATACACAAACTCCTTATAATATGCCTTGGTCTTAAGGCTTTCATCTAGTTGCTTTTGAGTATGACTCATCTTCAAGGTGAGATTTTCTATTAGAAATGAAAATCTCTTCACTATCCTCTCTCTTTTTAGCTCAATTAATCTGATCTCATCACAAATCTTTACAATTTTTATCTCTTCATCTTCAATCTGTATATTTCATAACTATAGTTCATTGATCATGCCTTGTAACTTTGTTTGTTTTCCTTTCATCTCTTTGAAAATATCATTATGAATTTTTATGACAAAATGCATTATCTATACAAAGTATTTCCTTCAATTAAACATATTAACTCTTTTATACAAGAGTTATGACTTTCTAGATCATTTTTTATATTCTTCCATATAGTCTCAAATAGGTGTACATCATGCTTCACTCATGCCTTTTTAGATGCAATATCCCCAAGTGTATTAAACTGAATATAAAAAATTATGATCACTTCATGTGTCTTCTTCTTTGGGTTTGATTATATGACCTTTAATTGAATAATGTCCTACAACTTACTTTTCATTTTTTCAAGAACTCCTTGTGTCATCTTTATGATTTTAGTCTTCTCCATTATTGTGATGGTTGCTAATGCTATGATCTTATTATATATGTCTATTTTAGGGTCACTATTAGGGGTTAAATATGCACTTCCTATCATATTTTCCAACAACAACTCTATTGGGGTCTTTGGGGTGTTGGTGCTAGAATTTTAGAGTTGGGTGTCCTTACCAGTGTGACCACTTGCATGCTTTGATTTTCTTCTCTCCCTTTTTCAATTTTCTTTGTCACTAATTTTCAAATTCCTTTTCTATTTCTTTGGCCTCTTCCTTGCATTGTGTAGGATTTTCTTCTCTTATAGTTTTAACATGTCTTAACTTTAGCTTGAAGTCAAAATTTTCCTATGTAACTACCTTTGTAGTGGCTCTCATGTTTGTAGTATGTCCCTTGTTATATTTTGATCCAAGAGACACTTTTTACTCATGTTATTTTTGCATTTGAGATGACCTGATGGTTAGATGTTATACTTTGATTTCTAGTATCAGAGATATTAGATTACTATGCTACTCAATTTATCATATCTGCATGATGATGCCTTTTTGAGATGATAGTAGATTTTATGATGGTATCTAGTTATCTTGTATTTTGACATTTCCTCTTATTTCATTTATATGTTGGATTTGATGCTATGGTTATTTACTTCATTCTTTCTTTGTGATGCATTATAATAAAGTCGGTGATGTAAATGGATTATTAGTATAATTAAATAAATGGTTAAATTAGGTCATTTAAAGCATTTTTTGCTTCAGCTATGTTATTATATGCAATTGCACTTGATCATGTATTTTAGTGTACATGATTTATATCCCTGGTAGTGGTACATGGAGTTAGTGATTTAGTTCTTCATATTTGACCAATGTCATCTCTATATAGTTGATGTATCCTATTTAATTGTTTAAATTAAACCCTCCAGTGATTTAATAAATCTGGACTCATTTTCATTATTTGATTAGATGCATGAGCATGTCTGTGCATTTAGAGGTTCACATTTATTGTGAAAATTTTTAAGGAATTTTATAATTTTGGTTTAAGGGAATTTTGTGGTTTATTTTATTTTATTTTATTTCTAGCATCTTTTCTGTAGATTAATTCCAATTACTTTCAATTCCTTATTTTTGTTTAGGTTGAATTTTTTGGAATTACAATTAGAAAGGTAAACTTCTAAGAGAGGGAGGGGGGGAGGGGAGATGAATCAATAGTTTAAACTTAGACCCATAAAACTTTCACCACAATCTATCTCATACATTCAATGAATAAACTAAAATAACATGTAAAGAATGTATATCTAAAACATGTAATCAAGTAAACATTTACACACATATAACACTAGATATGATTACCTAGAAACCCTCCAATGAGAAGGGTAAACTGGGGTAACACCCATAAATCTTCACTACTATAGTAATAAAGTGTATCCAATGAAGGTTACAATGTTTTGACCATGAAACATGATCTATCCTATGAAAAGTCTACCCTATTAAAGGCTTACAAAGACTATTAGGTCTCACTTAGTTATAGGATTTCAACACCTTTTTAGAAGTGTACCTTGCTAAAGGACTTTAACTCACAATTGAGTAAGAACCTTGTTAGATGATTTCATACAACATATTAGGACAATTTTTTAAAGAGATTTTGATTGAAATCACCTATTATAATGTCTCATCTTTGATCCTACAATTAGCACTTGATTTCTTGATGATAGATCACCTCTAAACTATTGTCTTTTGAATCATTTATGATCAAATGTGTCTTTGTTGTATACTCTTCTCTTTCCTCTATTCTTCTCTAACTGATTCTATAATTCAGTATCAAATCATAACTCCTTAGCCACCATGAATGCTCTATTTGTGCATGAAAATTATTCTCTTTGCTTGTTCATTACCTTCCACCCTCATAGAGAGTTTAGGGTTTGTCCTTCTTAAGAAGGCTTAGGTGACTTAGGGTTAGGTATGAATCTATGATTGTGATTCATCCATTTTACTGCTTAATCCTTCCCTTTTTTGATTAGCTGCATGTAATTGCATAGGAAATCCAATCTTAAGATTCATCCTTATCTCCAAAATATCAAAATTCATCTTTAAATCGGCTCAAAAATGGTTTTCATATTTTTTTGTGCCATTACAAAAAAATATGTCAAAATTGTCTTACTCGGAATCTAAAGTCTCTGATGCTCGACATATACGATTCTCTACACTATCACTCAACATTTGTATTACTTGGCATGCATTACTTACGTGGCTCCTGTGTTACTTGACATATACAGTCTGCTTAGCACTTGAGTAACTTGGCACATGAGTGGCTTGGCACTCATTGTGGACTCAACATGCTCTATTATATACATGTTGTGCTCAACATGTACTACTTGTTCAACATGAACTAAGTAAATAACTTAAGTGTGTTGGCACTCACTTGTCAAAACCAATCTAAGATCAACAATCTCTCCCTTTGACATGTGTGTCAAAAGCACTTGAATATACATTAATATCTTTAATCTCATGAGCCTAACATATCTCTAACCTAGTATTCATACAAAACTTCAAAGTTTCAAAATTTTGTAACAACTTAGATACCTTAAAATCTGATAACTCCTGTTGAGTTAATATGTTTGTTCTATATCCAAAATTTTGTACTTTTGCTGAGTAAATATGCCTCAATTGATACCCTTTGACATCAGTTTATTTTGTTCTTTCTCTCCCTTAGTTTATTTTATATTTACTCTATTCTATTTCTTATTCTCTCCCATTCTTCTCACTCTCTTTATGTCTCCCCCTTTGTTTACTCTCCCCCATTTCTCATTCTCCTTATTCTTATTCTCTTTTTGCTCTCCCCCGTTATCTTATTCTCTCCCAAAATTCTATCTTTTCTCTCTCCCCCTTTTTGACACTTATGTCAATGGGTTATACATTTATTGTTTGTTTTCCCAAAAAGTATTTATGGACATATAGGATTATCTTGAGAGTTGCATCCCAATTCTCACATGCTACATCCAAAGACTTGATTTGGATGGCATGCTCAGCAGCAAGGTGGACTAGACTATCTAATGTTGAAAGATTTGGGTCTTTGTTCATGAGATTTTTAGCATAACCTAGTTCCTTGTGCAAAATTTCCATATGGTGGGTCAAAATGGTTTGGATATTAATCAATTTTTCTCTTATATTAGCCTTATTTGATGATAATGCAGCTAACTAACTCTGGGTTTGAAGCAATGTCCTAAAGTGCCTCTCACTCTAAGCTAGTGTCATAGGTAATTTTACACATGATGAACTTATTTGACTTTCCAATCTCAAAATGCAACTTCTAGTCTCTTGGGTGAAGAGTGTTAGATTACATAGTTTAGTGCACAATGAGAAAATATTCTCAAGTACCTTCTTGACATCTTCAACCTTAGTTGCCAATACAACTTGTGTTAGTGCTATATCACCTGATATCTTTTCATTCAATTTGCTCTGAAATTTATTTTTTAACCATTTCAATAACTTGGCATTCGTAACTAGGTCAACATCACTCACCTTCTCCACTATATTTTTTAGTTGCTCCATTACTAGTTTGGTATCATCTAGAGCTGGTAGACTGAATGCATCTAAAAATATGTCTTTTATATCCTATAGTGCATTCTTCTACTTGTACTCCCTTCTAAGAATTTCCTAATGCATTTTCCTTGCTAAGGCTTGTTGGAGTATGCCCATTTGTTCTATGGTCATTGTATCATAATCATACTTAGGTAGAACAATCTCTTGATCAAGGCTCACATCTCCATATTGAATTACTTCTTTGGCCTTTGATGAACTTGGGATTGATACTAAGATCTACAATGGCATTGCATTTGTGCTTGACTTTTGAAGAGTATGACTTGATGGACTACCAGATAATCATAAGGTTACCAAGGCTTGGATGTTGTTTTCTCCTTTAGTTGTGGTGCTCTCTCTCTCTCTCTCTCTCTCTCTCTCTCTCTCTCTCTCTCTCTCTCTCTCTCTCTCTCTCTCTCTCTCGGCTTGCCCTATTCTACTACAATGGCTTGACTTGTACCTTGATCTTGTGCTATAAGCATAGATAAAACTATCTATCTTATTTCACTCTATTCTTTTGGTGTACCTTGTACTTCCAATATATCCTTCTCAATAGTATCAACCTTGTCATATGAAGCTTATGGTATCTTGACCAAAGGTTGTACATTAGTAACTTGAGGGAACATTGTAGGTGGTTCTTGTGTATTCACCTTTTTTCTTATTGATTCAATCATTGTCTTCTATTGTTCATCTGTACTAACCAATACAAGATTATCACAAAGTTTTTCCTATAGTGTGGATTGGTCTAGTATCTTCTTGAGATATTCCTCTATGAGGGGATTGATTTTCTAAGTTGATAGATCAGAAACATCCTTAACAATTATTGTTTCAGTAGTCTCACTTGTTTCATGTTGAGGAGTGACACTCAACAATTGTGTGTCTTGCATACTTTGTTCTTCATGCTACTTTTCCTCGGCTATTGCCTTGTCATCTATTTTCATTTATATTCCTACTTTGACTATGTTTTCTTGTTCATCATCTTCATCATCATCCTTTACCTCAATGGTTTCCTCTTCTCCTTCCTTCACTATTGTTAGCCCATATGTTATCTTCTACATTTGAGTGGTCTTCTTGACTACATCTTCAATGTTATTTTGTAGTATGCTAAAGGCTTTATATTTAGGTACAAGCCTAACTATGTATTTCTTCATGGCCTTAGCAATTTGACTCTTACCTAGTTTAAGCATCACTTGTGCAAGTGATGTCTCTCTTATTTTTCTCTCCAAGTTTAGATAATAGTGCTATTTCTACTCAACTCAGTCATATAAACTCTTTGGCATTGAGTTGGCAAGTTGTAGTGGGGTAGTTTTGAATTTTTCCATCATGGCATATATAGCCTCCTTGACTTGAATCTTCTCTACATTTCCATGATTGTCAAAATTTACATGATTAAATCTTGATAAGTCTACACTATTCTTTAAATTTTCACATAAATTCTCTAGATCTGATAAAGGATTGTGACTCACCACCTTAAATTGGTTGTTTTCGTTTGAGTCAGCTTTTTCTTCATCAAACTCTTCTTGAGCCACATATTTCCTTCTCACCCTTTTCCACACTTGACCTCTTTGTTCTGCTAGTTTGGTCTTTTCCTTAGCCTTTTGAGTTGTTGCATGTGTACTAGCTCTTGGAGTAGGTGTTGTAGGCTTGTCTTGGCTTGGTTTTACAATTTTCTTAGCCCTTACCATAGGTTCTACCTTGGCCTTCCTCTTCTTTGTATCAGTGGGTGTAGGTGCTTCCTTGGCTTCTTCTTCCTTGACATCTTCAACAACTTCAGTTTCCTCCTCCTTATAGTCTTCTCCCATGCCTTGAGTCAGTGCAAGAGGTGCTTGTCTTTGAGAATCTTCTTCCTCTTCTTCTTCTTCTTCTTCTTCCTTCTTCTAGGAACCCTCACCAAATTTTGCTTTTAGCTTCTTCACTAATTTATCCTTCTTCTTTATTACAGAAGTAGTCTTTAGTTCCATTGAGATTTTGGGCTTTTCCATCTCATTATTTCCAAATGCCTTCACATTTTTATCTACCTCTTCTAATAGTAAAGTTGTGATAGTTCTAGAAGCTTCATCTACATTTATTTCATATCCTAAGTGTCTCAACCATCTCACCCTTGGTGTAGTAGCTTGTACAAAAGTATAGTTGGTATCCACTAGGAAACAAATGTCATCATAGTGTTTCTCTACTAGAGATACTAGTATTTTCAGTCTCCTTTTCATTGACTACTTGAAGTCCTCAAAGTAGCTAGTCATCACATTCAAAATTTTCTCCCAACTACTCAATATATTCACCAATCTAAACTGCTACTAATTTATTGGTTTTCCATGCAACTGTACCAAAGGTTGGAAAAGTGTTTTGCATGTAAAAGAAAATGCATATCAATATAGAATCAAATTTGCATTGTGCACTCTTTCTCTTTCTGATGGCTCTAAGGTTTTCAACTAGTTGTTGCAATTGTAGCTCTACTAGATCATATGTATGATCTTAATAATTTTGTATCCCACATCCACAGCTATACAGGGCACACTATTTAATCTACTATATTGGTAAAACTTGTGTGATACAATCCTAACAAAAAATTCTATCAATGGATCAGTGATTATATCAATATTCATACATCTCTCATTCCATATAGCTCTAGTATTCTTCTCAATCACCACCTTTGAGTCACTTCTTAGTGTCTTGGGCTGATCTAGGGTTGGGTAACCAGTAACCCTATGGATTATTCTTTTAGTAATTTTGATAGGTCCATTATTCAACCATAATGAACTATCATGAATTTGTCTTAGCACTATACTTATCCATTATGTCTTAAACACATTAGGAAAATCTAGGGCTCATGTCAACCCTTTCTTCTCTATGATTTTGAATTCTTTATTCAGTGCACCATTATCATAGAGTCTATTGTAGGCTTCCCTAATCTCCATATTGCCAATGCTACCAACTTTATAGTTATAGCATTTTCTAACATCTTGCACCATTAAGACTTTTGGTGGTATCATGGATAACACATCAGAAACCTCTTGCTTGTAGGTGGTATTAGGAATAGCCTTGAATATGGGTTGCTTAACTTTATTAATTACTAATTGAGCATTCAAAACTTCCTTTCCCTCTATGTTCTTCAAGCTAGATGCCATAATGTCAAACTAGGGTTTTCAAAAATGGAAACTACATAGCTCAACTCTTCATAAATACCTTTTAAGATTTGATGAAATGATGATAAATTGTTTCTTGAATCTTCTACAAATTGCTTTGGATGAGTTTTTTTATCACCTTCTAATCTCTTTACTCTTTCTCACTTTCAAAATGATGTGAAATGAGCTGAAAATAAATAAAATACCCTTTGAAATTATGCAATTAATGTTGAGTGCTTACACAGCTATTGTTAGTCTCAAATTAGTGATGCAAGAGCATCCAAAGGTATAAGGGCAATCCTGTGTCACCCAAAAAAATGTACTTAGACTTAGTTTCTATTTCATGTGTTTTCATTTCTGGATACCCATTTGGGTCAAATAAAGGTTCCAATTCTCACAGTTCCACTATCAGTGTTCTAGGTTAGAGTATTTGATCACCTTCGGATATGTGTAAATGCCAAAAAAATAGGACTATGTAATTGAGCCATAATTATGGTGGATTAGAAGGTGTAAATTGGAGGGAGGATTAAAATTTTAATTTAGAATATTCCAGAAAAAGAATCAAGTCAAAAGGCTGCACGGTTTGAAAGTTATCACAATTTTTCAATTTTTGGAGACCTCTTAAGAATGCTTCAAAGTCAAGTTTAGGGCATTAAATGACCTTTTACAAGGCCAAAAAATGGTTAATGAGAGGAGCTGGTCCATAGGGCTATAGAAAACTTTGAGATCTTTCTAGAAATGTAAACGGTTCATCAATCAGAGCTACGGTTCAAAAGTTATGCCTCTTGGAAGTTCAGTTACCGTTTCTGGATTCTTCTAGTTTTGCGCCAACTTCTAACGTGAATTTTGGAGCATTCTATTTGATCGATGGATGCCAACTAGCTCTTTCTAGAATGTATTCCTAATCCTTAACCCTTTGGGGTCTATTTAAGGACATTTCTAGCATTATAAAAGGCAGTTCGGAGTGGAGTTTGAGAGAAGATATTGGGAGAAGAAATTATCTCCAGATTTATGCTATTGTAAGCCCATAGGGCATGTTTTGGAGTCTATTTCTCTATACTAAGTGTACTAACATATTTTCATAGTTAATAAAATTATCCCTTTCATATTGTGTCCATTTATTGCTTGGGTTGTGTCCCCATCAATTAGTTTTGACATTTGAGTGTCCACAAACTTAACCGAATTCTCAAGACAATGCCAAGTATAATATAGATGTTGAGCTACAATGTATACCAAGTCAAAGAATTCAATAGGTCCTGAGTGAACTTCAGGTGTCAAGAAAATTTCAAGTGTCAAGAAAAGTATAGGTGTTGAGTCACTATAGATGCCGAGTGGAACAAAATTGCTATAGGAGCCAAGTGAGCCAGTTTTCCTATATGTGTCGAGCATCAACAACCAGTATGTGTTGAGTAACACAGAATCAACATATGAGTTTGTGCTTTCAAAAAATCAGATGTAAACTATTTTTGGAGCTAACTAAGGATAAATCTCAAAGGATCTTGAAGATAAGATCCAATCTTTAGCATTACCTATGTAATCAACATATAGCTAATAAGAAAAATGCAGAAGGCATGCAACTAGTAGGAAAAGTGCAAGGAGGACAAAACCTAATCCTAAGTCTTTGAAATCTTTAAAAGGAGGACAAAATCCCATTGAATTTTTGGATGAGAGAAGTGTATGGGTGAACTATAGTGAAATTTAGAGGGGAGTTTAAGAGACTTAGTGAAGAACAGAGCAGCATTACAAAATCCAGTTATTGAAGAACAAAGTATTACAACTTCGAAGAGTGACATATTAGATCAAGCAAGGATAAGATCAACAAGAGTAGAACAAGGATCTAGAATCAACAATTGATGATTACAAAACTATCAGGTCAAAGGTTTTATAATACTCTCTAGAAATTGTATTAGATATGGAAATTCTATGGACTTAGGTTGGCCTAGTAGCCATTTGTAAATCCTTAATAGGGTGGCATTCCAAGTGAATGTACAAAAGTCCTTTAACCAGGCCTACTTTTAGTACGGTAGTGAAATCCTTTAACTAGGTCACTTATAACAAAATGTAAAGTCTTTAATAGGATAGGTCCTTCATAGGGAAAACCATTGGAAGTGGTCAAACATTGTAACCTTGAATAGTTACACATTTCTACAGTGATATTTTGTGGGTGTCATCCCCACTCTAGTTTTATCTTCTCATTTTGGAGGGTTTTTGGTTTACCAACTTTGTGTGTTGTTTATTTTCATGCATGTATTTACTTTCAAGTTTATTAGATAAATTAGATGCATGTGATTGGTTTCATTTAAAAGGTTGAAGTTAGTTACTTCTGATTCAACCCACCCCCCCCCCCCCCCCTGCTCTCAGAAGTAAATCTTTCCAATTGTTAATTCCAATAATTGGTATTAGAGCTAAGTTCTCACAAGAAGGAGCCTTACAGCTTAGAAAAAAGATCTAAAAATGGAAGTCTATAGACTTGGGAAGATCATAGAGAATCAAGCAATTGACATTCAACTTGCTTTACATGCTTTGGAAGAAGCTAGAGGAGAATTGAGAAAATCCTTAAAAACAAGAAAAGAGATTGCCATAGCTGAGACTGACACATAGTACAAGGAGATTGACACCTCAAATTTGTTTTCAAATGGAGATTCCAAAGAGTTTGATGTAGCAATAGCAGACCTGATGGAGAAGAATATAGCTCAAGCAAAAGAAATTAGAATGCTCAAGGTTGAACAAGAATCACAAGCCATGATGCTTTGTGAGGTGACTAAACATAAGAAAAGAGCCATTGAAGACAAGGCTATACAGAGAAACCTTACCAAAAAACTAGAATAAAAGTCAATTGAGCTTGCAAGAATCTCAAACATGTAGTTGGACACCCTAAGTTAGATGATGAATGCACATCATGAACTAAATGTCAAGGATATTGAGATTTCTACACTGAAAATGTAAAATGAACAACTACAAAATGACCTAAAAAGAGAAAAGGAGATTGCAAAAAGCTTCAACAAATCCAATGAGGCTATCAAGTACTTTGAGTAGCTATTAAACTAACCAAGGGATAGCATCGATACTTTAGGATTTGGTTACATTAGCACTGGACAAGGAGAGTGCTCCAATACTGTAGAAGAAAGGACTAACAAAGGTAAGAACATTAAACCTACTTGTCATTCTATGGTAAAAAGGGACATTCCTCTAATCTATGTAGGAGCAAGAATGCCTATTAGCATGACAAGCCTAAGAATGCAAGTTTTTATCACAAGTTCAAAAAGCAAGGACATCAAGAAGATGACTATAGGACTAGGACTATCAGTACACCAAAATTTGAAGGTCATTTCTATAATTGAAATAAGTATGGACATAGAGCTTTTGAGTGCAAATCAAAGCCTATGTGGACAAAAAATCAAGAAACAAAGGGAAGGTAACCATGGTCATCACTCTAATTGGGACTGTAACTTCAGGTATAGCTATCATTATTGTTAGGAATATGGACACATTCCTAAAAACTGCATAAGGACACATTTTAGAGGGAGCTACAGTAGATGGTTGAGCCAAACCACATGTTTCAATTGCTTGAAGACTGGTCATATCAGCAGGAATTGCTCAAAAAAGTCAAAGGCACCCAACTCAAAGAATGACAAAGGTAATGAGAAGGTAGATGTTGAACACATCAAAGGAGAAATGAACAAGACATGAAAGAAGAAAGATGAAGTTATCACATCAAATGAAGGGATCACTTCACCTAATAGGTCAAGTGGTTAGACTTCATCAAACTAAGAAACAGAAGGCATAAGGGACTAATTTACAAAGTTTCATCATGCATTAGTTCCTAGAAAAGAAAGTACTGAAAAAGATGGATCAACATAAACAAAGATGCAAAGTTAAGAAAAAAAAAAATTCAAAAGTTTGTAAGTGTTGCTAAGTTGCCCTCAAATGCTGAGTAAAAATTTAGTACAAGCCGAGTTGATTGTCAAGACTATAAGAGTCGAGGAAGCTAAGTGAAGAAGAAATCTTAGTTGAAGTCGAGTGATGGAAAGACAATAGAAGCCGAGTAATGTAGAATCCTTCAAAAGTTGAGTGGACAGTTGTAAATGTACTGAGCATTAAATGTGATGAAAATAGGGTATAATATCATATTTTCATTCATTTGTCTTGATTATGAATGCAAAGAAAGGATGAGAAAGAGTACAGAGTGAATCCAAAGTGAAGAAACCAGTGTATACAAAGATTTCAATAGCCTTCCAGCATGATTCCATCAATTATAAGGTATTTATCACTATGTCAAGCTACACAGTTCATGTTTTCTTTGTGTTGAAACCCTAGTTTGTGTAAAATGGCATCTAGCTCAAGAAAAACT
The DNA here is from genome assembly GCA_028749045.1 of Cupressus sempervirens. Taxonomy (NCBI): domain Eukaryota; kingdom Viridiplantae; phylum Streptophyta; class Pinopsida; order Cupressales; family Cupressaceae; genus Cupressus; species Cupressus sempervirens. The sequence continues at coordinate 437,693,748 of CM053788.1, forward strand.
CAAGAGAAGGAATCTTTTAAGGTCCAATTAGTGTCCAAAGATGTCAAGAAACTTGATTTTTTTCCAATACCAGAGGTTTCATACAAAAATGATCCCACTGGAGCCCTTTTCATTATATCCCCAAAAGTTGTGATGGTTGAAGACATAAGGAAATGTTATAACTGCAAGATAAGTGCCATAGGTGATATGGAAATGAAGGAGACATATGAGAAATTGTGTGATAATGGAGTATTGAAGGAAGAATAAAAAATTTTTGAGAGGAAGGGTTTAACATAAGCCCTAGAATTCCCTACTATGTTCAAGATAGAATGGATTAGACTAGTTTTGAGCTAAGTGCATGATGGTAGTTTATGATTGGAGGATGGCCCTATCAAAATCACAAAATGGATTATACATAGAGTGGTAGGGTACCCAACCCTAGATTGGTCAAAGACCCTTAAAAGTGACTCTAAAGAGGCAATTGAGAAAAACACAAGTGCAAAATGGAATAAAAGAGGGATGACAATTGACACTATCCAAGACCCTCTAGTTGACTTTGTAGTAAGGGTCATTGCACACAAGTTCTACCAATCTAGTAGACTCAATAGCATGCCTTGTATTGTAGTGGATCTAGGATACGAACTGGTGAAGAAAGATCATACATATGATCTAGAAGAGCTACAACTACAATAGATAAATGAAAATATGGAAGCAATCAGGAGAACAAAGGGAGCACAATACAAATTTGGTGCAATTTTGATATGTATTTTCTTTTATCTACATAATTAATTCCCTTCTTTTGGTAAAGTAGCATGGAAGAATAATAGGTCAATCATTTCTTAGTTCAATGAATACATAGAGCAGATGGGAGCCAATTTTGAGGACTTTAAGAAATCAATGAAGCAAAGGCTCAGAATTCTAGTTTTCTTGGTAGAGAAACATGTAAATGAAGTTTGTTTTCTTGTAGATATTGATTACACATACATACAAGCAGCCATACCAAGAGTGAGATGGTTGAGACCTCTTGGGTATGAGATAAATATAGATGAAGCATAAATAGCAATAACTGCACTACTTGTAGAAGAAATTGACAAGGATGCACCATATTTTGGAACCTATGATGTTGTGAGATCTAGATATGGAGTTGAAGACTACCTCTACTTTGAAGAAAAAGGACAAGCTTGTAAAGAAGGTTAAAGCCAAATTTTGGGAAGGAACTATAGAAGAAGTAGAAGAAGAAGGTGAAGATGCCAAGGGTGAAAAAGAAGAGCAAGATCAAGGGCCACTTTCCCTAACCCAAGGCATGGGAGAAGATGTAGATGAAGAGGAAGGTGCCAAGAAGGAAGCACCAAAGGCTGAACCAAAGAATAGAAAAGCTCAAAAATAGCCTATTGCATAGCTCAATAGAAAGAAGAAGAAACTTGCAAAGACATGTCCAGCCAAGCCAACCACAAGGGCTAACACAAGGGCCACAACACAAGGGGAAAAAGAACAAGAAAAACAAAAGGAAACAAAATAGGCGGGACCTGTAGAATAGAAAAAGAGGAGGAAGTATGTTGCACCTCCAAAATCAGACAAGGAAAACAAAGTCTAATGAATAATAATTTAGATTGGTAAGACGCTCTACCACATCTAAATTAGAAAATGTTTGCAATAATATTAGAGATAATGTAGATTTATCTAGTCTAAAGACCATAGAATTTAATAAGTTTCCAAAAGAACAACAAAATATAGTGGAAGAGTCCATCTACACTATGATGGCTAAGTTCAAAACTACCCCACTTGAACTAGACAACTCAATGCCAAAGGCACTAAGCTCATTGGTTGAAAATAAGTGGCATCATTGTCTCAAAATGGAGAAAGAAATAAGAGAGTCTACATTGGCTCATGTAATGGTAGACCTTACTAAAGGTCAAATAACAAAAGCTAATAAGAAGCATGGGAGCAAATTTGCACTCAAATACAAAGCCTTCAAAATTTTGCAAAATCAAATTGAATATGTTATCCAGAAATCCATATAGATGTGGAAATTAATATATGTTTTGACAACTATAAAAGAAGGATAGGAAGACCCATTTGAGGGTAGGAATGATGATGAAGAAGAAGAGAATGATAAAGAAGATGAAAAAGAGAAAGAAAAATATGGAGGAGAGAAAGAAATAGAAAAAGAGATAGTGGAGAAGGAACAACAAACTAAATAGAGTGTCCAAGACACCTAACTGCCACCACCAATCCCTCCACACAAAATACCTATAGATATAGTAATTGTACAAGATGTTCCTAATACTTCAACTCAGAACATCAATCCTTTAACTGCAAAGGATCTTAAGAATATCCTTCACCAATCAACATTATAAGCACAAATTTGCACAAATCTAGTATTGGTGAGTGTTGATGAACTACAGAAAGCTATAGAAAAAATAACAAGGGAGAAAGAAACCACACCAGAACAAACTATACAAATTCCCATAGCTACAGTAGATCAACCTAAAGAGCAAGAATTACAAGATAAAATTGCTAAGGTTGATTCTACAATAAAGGTAACAACTACTGCTAAGGAGAAAACAAAGGAGCAAATAAGGTAAGATGTTCTTGTAGCAAAAACCTAAGTTCCACCTCCTCACATTTTTATCATTGATCAAGGAAGTAGAGGAGAGGAGATAGAAGTAGAGAAAACCCCTAAGGATTAGGAGGCAATACAAACATTGGTAAACTTGCCTACCTCAGGGACTCCTAATAAGAAGATGAGCACTAATGTAGTCCCATTACAGATATTAGCACCAGGCTTGAGCACTACTAAGGTTGTAAGGGTACTTCACTATGGAGACCTTACACTTGATGAAGAAATGGTCATACCAAATTATGACTCAAGAACCATGAACCTGCAGTAGATAAATGAATTGCAAGAGGCACTTCAAAGGAAAAGAGATAAGAGATACTCAGAATGACTATAGATAGAAGCAAGGATTGGTAGAAATCAAAGAAATATTTCTTGATGCATTTAGCTTGTAAGTACCTAATGAAACTCGGCCCATAATGGAGAAATTATCCAACATTGTGGACTAGGTACAGAATGAGGGCCTAGAAACTAATGTCAAATTATTAGAATGGTCAAAAAAGAAATTTTAGATGAAACTGAATGAGAAGATATCAAGTGAAATAGCACTTTCATAGGTTGAATTGGTAAAGAAAATTGAAAAAGTGAAGAAAGTACTTGAGAATTTATTCTCGTTTTACAAAAAGTTGTGTGATTCATCATATTTCACAGAGGAAACAAGCCAAAGGATACTAAGCTTGGAGAAAAATCTAAAGATTTCCAGCACTCAACTACCAAAAGATCCATCTTAGAGTGAGAAGAATTTTGTAGCTATGCTTCACACACAGAAGGAATTAGCTATATTGGCAACTGAAGAGGCCAATATTAAGGCCAAGTTTATGCAAATTCAATCCTCCATAACTCCACATCTGGAAGTACTTCATAAGGAATAGGCCTATGTATAAAATGTACTAAAGAAAGATCCTAATCTTTCTACTTTAGAAGGCCTTGTTCATCTTGTAGTAGAGACAGCCACCCAGCACAAGTCATTGGAGATAGCTTTAGACAATTGGGATGCTTTTATGAAGATGATTATGGAGGTAAATAAAACATCTTTGGCAAAGTATTATATAAATGCTTAGGTCCCTTTGACATAAGTGTCAAAAAGGAGGATAATAAGAATATTCATTCATTATTTATTGCATCTAATAAAAGGGGGAGTTACAAGATTAGCAATAAATAATATTCAATGGGGGAGATATTCACATTCAAACTACAAGCAGATATGATAGGGAATAGATATAGAGCACAAGAAGTAGAAACAAGGTACATAGATATAGATAAAGGCAAATAAGGCAAAAGAGTATCAAATATATCAACATGAGACATATTCAGCAAAGAAATTTTGATTACAGGAATGGAAATGGCACATCAACTCAGGGGGAGTTACAAGATTTTGAGTTAAGTGTTTTTGCCACTCATGTCTAAGGGGGAGATTGTTAGTCTCAGATTGGTTTTGACATTTGAGTGTCAACACACTTAACCAAATTCTCAAGACAATGCTGAGTATAATATAGATTTCAAGCTACAATGTATGTCAAGTTAGAGAATTCAACAAGTGCCAAGTGAACTTTAAGTGCCGAGAAAAGTTCAAGTGCCGAGAAAAGTGTAGGTGCTGAGTCACTATAGATGCTAAGTGGAACAAAATTTCTATATGAGCTGAGTGAGCCAATTTTCCTATATGTGTCGAGCATCAGCAACTAGTATGTTCTAAGTAACATAGAATTGTGAGTTTGTGCCTTCATAAAATCAGATGTAAACCATTTTTAGAGCCGACTAAGGATAAATCTCGAAGGATCTTGAAGATAAGATTGAATCTTTTGCATTACCTATGTAATCAGCATGCAGCTAATAAGGAAAATGCAGAAGGCATGCAACCAATAGAAAAGTGCAAGGAATGAGTGGGAAATGAAGATTTAATATTGATCATAGATTCATCCCTAATCCTAAGTCTTTGAAATCTTTGAAAGGAGGATGAAACCCCATTGAATGTGTGGATGAGAGAAATGTATGGGTGAACTATAGTGAAATTCAAAGGGGAGTTTAAGAGACTTAGTGAAGAATAGAGAAGCATTACATAATCTATTTATTAAAGAACAAAGTATTAGAACTTGGAAGTGTGACATATTAGATCAAGCAAGGATCAGATCAAAAAGAGTAGAACAAGGATCTAGAATTAGCAATTGATGATTGCAAAGTTATCAGGTCAAAGGTTTTCTAATACTCTCTAGAAATTATATTAGATATGGAAATCCTATGGACTTAGGTTGGCCTAGCAGCCATTATAAATCCTTTGATAGGGTGGCATTCCAAGTGAATCTTCAAAAGTTCTTTAACTAGGCCTATGTTTAGCAGGGTAGTGAAATCCTTTAACCAAGTCACTTTTAACAGAGTGTAAAGTCTTTAACAGGATAGGCCTTTCACAGGCAGACCATTGGAAGTGGTCAAACATTGTAACCTTGAATAGTTACACATTGTTGCAATGATATTTTGTGGGTGTCATCCCCACCCCAATTTTACCTTCTCATTTTGGAGGGTTTTTGGTTTACCAAATTTATGTGTTGTCTATTTCATGCATGTCTTTACTTTCAAGTTTATTATATAAATTAGATGTATGTGAGTGGTTTTAGTTAAAAGGCTTTGAAAAGGTTAAAATTAGTTACTTTTGATTCACCCAACCTCTTGGAAGTAAATGTTTCCAATTATTAATTCCAACAACTATAAGCTTGACATAAACCAATTTTAGACTCACTTGGAATCTATTAATATTTCAATCACTTAGCAACCACTATAACCTTGGCATCAATTAGCCAGTTTGTTAGCTTGGCATCTTCTAGAATTCCAGTTAACACATATAGGAAACTTTCCATACTCAATAGAGACATGAAAAACTTAAAAAATTTCTTGAATTCCTAAAAACATCTTGCATCTTTCTTCATTCTTATATGATATTTTTAATACTGAATTCCTTTGGAACTAATGTATGATATAGCTTTTAAATATTAGTCCCACATACCTCTTGATTTCCTAGTTTGATGAGGTGTGATCACCTAACCCATGCACAAGCCATGTTGCCTATGTGTGCACCTTGCTAGGTTGCATATGTGCACTCATGCACAACTATGTACTAAATCTTTTTGAAGGCTAACTAAGTGCACTTGTGCACCTATAAAGGTGCACTAGGTGTGTTGAAGGGCATAAAAGGCTATTGGGGGGACTATAATTTGTCTATTCTAACTAGTTTTAACCAATTTTTCATTAGTCTGATTCTCAAAGATTCCATTTTTGTGTCTTTCAACATGAGGTAACTAATGTTTCTTCTTGTGTAGATAAAATAGTGTCTTCATCATCTTCCATGGATGAAAAAATGGAAGAAAAACCAGTTGTCTCAAAATACCATGGAGCACCTAAGAAATCAAGATTCTAGGATTGACATGCAAAGATCCGAGACACTAAGCTATGTCATATCAATTGGAATGTCATTCTAATCATTTGAAACAAACCAAGGGAGAGGTTAGCAATGGTATCTATATTGATTTGGAGTGGGCTAGTTAATGTTGCATCACATCCCACATCAATTCAATCTTTTGAATTGATAATGACATTAGTAGAACATTATGTGGCTAAGGAGAAGGTTGTAAATAGTGTCATATAAGAGATAGTCCTAGAGCTCTGACCCCAAAACATATAGAAAGTACTTCACCTTCTATGGGTGGACCAGTACCTTCAAATATCATATGAATGATCAAACAAGTGGTAGAGATAGAATGAGAAAGAGGAAAAAGAAATAGTGTAGACCTTAGTTTTATCAACAAGACACCTTTAGGAAGAGGATAGGCAAGGTGGATATGACCAGAGGATATATGAAAGATGACATCAAATACTTGATTGTCCTCCTTAGTAGAGTAATGAGCCTTCCTACAGTAGGTCACCTTCAAACATGGATGGTTCATTTCAAAAACCCCATAAGAATCACAAATATGCCCATTGATTGGGCCACCATCCTAAGTGATAACTTGGATTTGTAGCTATTCATGGTTAAGATTGATCTTCATTTCTACATCACATCATATATGGTGTACCTCCTAGCGGTTAGAACCACTGACTATCCAAGGTTCTATAGAAAGAGAAGGATGCAAGATACAAATTCTTGGCCCTATGTGGTATATTCATAACTGGTGAAAAAGAAGCTCCCATTAGAGAGTGGTCAATGATGGATTCATTTGATTCATTGAAGGAGATTATGCAAAAAGAATTTCAATAGAGGCGATAGCTAGAATCATAGAAATAAGATCCTACTACATTCAATTCAAGACATTCACATATCGTTGGGTAGCTAGTACATTTATGTGCCCCAAAAATCTCCCAAGATATCCTTCAGATCGGCTAATACTCCTGGAGATAGCCTGCCAACTCAATTCTTCTTATGACAGAGTGAGGAAATGTCATAAAAAGACATGGGTCTGGCCAATCATAATTGGTACATTCAAAGTAAAGGAAAAGTAGGGCATTGCTACCTTTGACTTTGAATGGGATCAGTATCCCTTGGAAGAATACAACTCCCCTTGCCCATTTTTCAACAACATTGGATGGTTCAAATTGGTACATCTCAAGAACCTAAAAGATCATTAGATGAATGAAATAGATGACTATGATATACGTATAAGGGACTATTGTAGGATGAGTCTATATCTAGTAGAAAATATGTTAAAAATAAAGATTCCTCTGAAGGTTTTAGAAAAGGATGCCCCATAAGTCATGGATCCTTTTTACAGAAGAGATAAAATCTATGACATGCCAATCCTGAACATTGAGATGGGATGAGAGGAAAATGGTGACATAGATCATTGGGCCAGACATGTAGTCCAACTATCAAGGGAATGGATCTGAAAGCCATTTTGAATGGATCAACTTCCCTAGGCCATACCTCTACAAGCCACAACAAGACCTCAAAAAGGTAAAGATACAAAGGTCATCATACCAACCTACCCCTCTTAATCCCTAGTAAAGCCAAAAATGGTATATCGACATGAGAGGGAGGTTAAGAACTTCAAGGTTGATAAGGGAAAGAAGGGGAAAGGGTAGCCACTAAAGTAAGGAGACAAGTGGTTGAGTACCAAATAGCACTAGCTCAAAAGGAGCAAGGGCAAGTTGAACCTCAAGTTGAGTAAGAACAACCTCAAGAACAACCTCCAAAGTAGGCAAAGACAAAACAAAAAGAGGAGGAACAAACAAAGGAATAAAGGGTCCCTCCACATAGAACTACAAAGGAAGAAGCCTCCCCCTCATCTCCAAAGAGAGAGAGAGAGAGAATAGAAACAACTATGGTGGGTACTAGGAGAGGATGAGGAAGAAGGGGGGGAAATAGATTTTTTCCCCTTAAGCTAGAGAACCCACTTAGCTAAAGTTGTAAATGAAAAAAGAAGAAGAATATCTACATAGACAACTCCATCTACTCCAAGAGATCCTATCCAAGTATCAACTTTAGAAGATGAACAAAAAAAGTGGATACTAGCGATGGAGGGTGAAGGAACAAATATCTTCAGCCTCTCAAACTTTAATTTTATGTGAGTGGGAACTAAGATGGTGGGGGAGAATATTAGAGATACTCCTAGGAGTGAACCTTAGGAAAGGATTGGAATCAATAGAATCATCTACCTCAAGGACATTTGGGCATTCCACCACCATCGTCATAGGATGTATCTGTCTTGAATAAAGGATAAATAACACCACCTCCTTTAGTCATTCAAGTAGAAGAAAAACAACAACAAACTAAGGAATTATAATAGCTTCATGTCAACAAAGTATATAAGGAGGGACAAATACTAGAAGAACCTCGTCAAACTCCTCAAGATAGAGAGGCTAGATTTTTAGCCCAAAAAAGTACAAAAACTCATTAAGATCTTCCTTAGTATGAAAAGACTTTGGAAAGAAGTGATAAGGGAAAGGAGCTTACTTTAGAACCAACCTCTTTAGCTAATTATATGTCACTTATGGGCAACACAACATCATGGTTGAAGAGGGAGGTTATGTTCTGAAAGAAGAAGTAGTTGGAGATGATAGTAGAGGAAGGAATGAAGGAATCAATTAAAGTAGTATAGAAGCCTGAGCCACCTAAGGATGATGATAGAACACTTTCCTTCATAATGAAGAATCAAGACTAGGACCTTCTTGCTCAAATAACCATTCCTCCTCCTCATGCCAACACTGAAGAACTGACTCCAAAATATTACCAAATCAAGGAGTTCATGTTGGGGAAGCCTATGCTGGACATGGCCAAAGTGAAGATCACCACATGCATGAAGGAGGTGTTTTTATGTATGGATTAGGAAAAATTAGAGTTGATAACACTGTAGAAGTAGAACAAGATAGTTAGAGGCTACATGAATGAAGTAGTAGGACCCATCAATCTAGAAATCTAGAGGTTACTCTTGGATCTACATTGAGCAGAAAAAAAAAAAGGCTAGCAGATGGACTCATTTTTGGAAGCATATCAGCAATGATGTGACAATTTTGAGAAGGGAGTGTAGATAATATAGGGCAATTTGAACCTGTTGTACCACATCCAATCAAATACCGACAAGTTGGTTCTTATAGTGAACCAAGATTTTGGGCTGATGAATGAAGTACATACCTAGGCCAAGGACTTACAAGCATTAAGATCAATAAAGGGTCAAAGTTATTAGATGCTTATGGAGGTATACGTTGCAAAGGAGCTCAATAGACTTGGTGATTGGATAGAGAAAATATTGGTAGGTAATAAAGTAATGGAGGGATTGCATGAGGAAATCCAGCAGATTAAAGTCAAATCTCAAGAGAAATTTATAGAAGTGGAGAGGTATTATAATACTATTTGCCTTGAGATTTTTGAGGATGACTCTAAGACCTATCTCTTTGCGGTACAATCAATAGTCTAATAATTTCAAGGAAGATTTGAAGAAGCTTCATCAGGTGATGATGTAAGACAAGAATTCAAAACCAAAGAAGCATTGTTGGAACTAGACACCAAGCTTGAAGATTTTGTGGAAATGAGAATAGAAGTCAAAAACTACCAGTAGTAGAATAATTATGAGGCTTTATATTTACCATAATCTATTCAAGTAGTAGAGATGATAGTGAAATTTAAGAATAAACATCTATACATTGTTGTAGTGTAAAGAGGGAAAGACCCAAGTGGACAAAATTCAATTTTGACACTTAGAAGATTTTTTTTGGAACCTATCACCAAGGTGCATAGGTGCACTTTTTATAGAGGTGAACTAAAAGTTTTGAAGAAGAAATAGTGTACTAATAGTTAACTTTCAGTTCCTAATTTAGAGCATTCCATGCACCAAAAACACATTTTGACAACAATTCAACTCCCAAAAACATCTAAAGAATCCCAAGCTTCCATTTTTAGAGCTCGTAGAGACTTCTAGATCATTTCATAGCTTCCTTCTTTCTTATATTCTTATTATTTCATTTACTGGAAACACATTTTGATGGCAGTTCAACTCTTAGTAACATCTAAAGAAGCCCAAGCTTTCATTTTTAGAGCTCCCAGAGACGTCCAGATCATCTCACAGCTTCCTTCTTTCTTATCTTCTGATTCTTTCATTTTTTATGTGTCATATAAAGGTGCATGCACCCTTTAATAGATATAAACAAGGGTGGAGACCTACTTAGCACCATTTAGAGAGTTAGTTTGTATATAATTATATTTGTTATATTATTTTTAAGCATAAATTTGCATTTAAAGAGCTCTCACTCCCAACAAAAATGGAGGATATGGTTTCTTATAAATACATGGTTGTAATATGTACTCTAGGTCATTATTTTGATACAATAATATATGTTATTAGAACTCTTGATCTAAGTGTAGTAAATCTTGTTGGGGTGTGCTATTTTTGTGAATACATGTTCATGAATTATAATGGAGCCAATGGTTTTATTGTGTTGTTATGATTGTACAATCTTTTAGTTCTAGTGTTTGCCTTATGTTAACGAATTCTATTTTTGTGACAAATTGGAGAAAGGATCATCTTTGTTCTTGCATAGTGTTTAGTCTCACATGAGTACACTCTCTATGGCCTCATGATTTGATGAAACATGAAACATCTTTCAGTTATTATTGAAATTCCCATCAACAATTGCATCAGTGAAGTTGAGGAAGTGTTGCCCCTAATTTCATTGGTTTTATACTTGATCCATTTTTATAATTTAATTCATGGATGTATTGTTACTATTATCTTATGTCCATTAGGAATTTTCCTTTTGAGTTATTTTCTTTAGTCTCTCATTACTCTATCTTTATATTTTTTTTCAAACACTTGTCTAAAATAGGAATCCATATGCTACAATGTTAAATTGCATTCATCATAAAATAGAAAATACAAAAAAAAAAGTATTGTGGTTATATTTTAGATAACAATAGGTTTTATAAGATTGTTTGAACTAGCAAAGGCCTCCTCATGAATATACACATTTATCTTAAATTGAGTTACCCAATTGGTTGTAAAATCCTCCCGAAACCTTGGAGTTGGTCCTAGATCAAATTTTCAAGAGAGGGATTTGAAAGGATCCATGTCGTTTAGCATCGTTCAAAATGACAACTCAGCATCAAATTCGAAAGGCCATAACTTTTGAATGGTTCTTCTGATTGGCTATTATGACCACTTTTTGAAATCCTCAACTTCTAAACTACAAGCTTGAATCAACGCAAGCTCCCATCCATTGAGTTTTTAGGCCTCATTTGGGCATGTTTTGGCCTTCAACGATGAGCCTAAATTTTTGATACCAAAACTACACACCAAAAATCCACAATAAATCCATGAATACTCATGATTTGGCACTAGTCCTCAATTGGTAGGTTGATATATTCAAGACGAACAAAAAGGAAATATTTTTAGTTAGTACAAGATTTCTCTTACACATAGGATGCACCTATATCAATTTATATATGTACGTAAGTATGTATGTATTTATGTATGCATACATGCATATATATGTGTGTGTATATATATATATATATATATATATATATATATATATATATATATATATATATATATATATATATATATATATATAGCTACAGACATATTTACTAAATTGTGAATTAAAAAAATAAAATTCACTTTTGGCTGCAAATTATCATTTAATAGTTAGAAATTTGAAGATGAAGTAAATTAGAATCTTTTAGGATATATATATATATATATATATATATATATATATATATATATATATATATGCATTGATTTGATTGAATTACTTTTTCTCCCACAAAAATTGATATGTTATTAAAAGCCTAATTTTTAAAGAGTGACACTACTTTTGGCACATATAAGTATTTTTTCTACAATAGATATCAATGTGATTCTTTCTAATTTAGTTTTTTAACAACCATACCAAAATCATGGAGGTGGTTTTATGCCTTTACCCTTAGTATTTCATATTTTATAAGAGTTTAAAGTTGATCTAACACTAATTTGGTCATTCATGGCTTTTGACACATGTAACTTATTATATATTTACCCAATTTCAAATTATTATTTTTTGATTAAAATGTTACTCAAACATGGAGACTATAGCTTCTTCTTTTTTTAAATAAAAAAATCTTAGCTACTATTTTTCGTTGAGTGTCTAATTCAGAGGTTTACTTTTTAGAACAAACATCTATTCAATTTGTGTAAAAAAAAATGTATACCTAAAAATTCAAAATGTATCAAATTCATAGTCATTAGAAAGCTTGTTCTAAGTACTTATTTCATACAAAATGATATATCTGATATAAATAATTTTTCATTTTTTCATTTTACAATCAAACAATTCAAATAATTTGCACTTCAATTGGAAAAGAGAGAATATTTAACTCGTCTTTTTTTTAATTTTAGAAGAAGAATTTAGTGTTCAAGTAATTTGATATTTTCCAATTAACTCTTGTATACTTAAAATAAACTTTAGTCATATAATAATTAATTCTTTTATTAACTATTATTATGCAACCTACGTTAGACCTTTTTAGGGTTTCAATCTCCTTTATAGAGAAGATCTCTCATTGTAAACATTCATTGAAATTAATTCATTGTTGGTAATATCAATCTCTTTTTTGTTAATCAAGAATGTCTCATCTATGGATCTGGCAATTCTAGTCTCCATATTTTTTTGCTTCTCTCTTCTCTGACAAGTGTTTGCATGTAGGTGATTCTTGGGAGTTGTGGGGTTAATCTTTCATCAACTTCAACATAGTATCAGAGCCCTAGATCTTCATGCCTCTATTCTGTTTGTGAGAGATTTGGCATCAATTTTCAAATTTGAGATTTCAACAAAAAATTTATTGGATCTAGGATGTCACTAATTTTTGAGGCACTTTGAGAAAAAATGGACATCACCGTTGAGCTTAGAGTGCTCAGAAACCACCATTTCCATATAAAATATGTCCAGTTTGGATGCTATTAAAATCTGAGGCAAAAAAATTGTGTACCTTGGTTGGACCTAGGAACACAAACCAAGGCCAGGTATTTTTTGATTTTATTTATCAAAGAAAATATTTTCTGGGCATTACCCTACGGTACCATCTTAGAATTACATTGTGTTCTTGGTCAATGATTCTTGAAAGGCATGGTTATAGTTTTTAGGTCCATGCACAAATCTTGAAAGGTACATTTTTACATTGGCCTTGTTGCATCATCTCTATAGGCCCTCTAATGTTGTCAATGTTATATTGATAACTAATAAATCTCCTAATCCCAATCTATGTGCCTCACATTTTGTGCGGGTCTCTTTGAGTTTGATAGACCACGTGGCCTCCTTATCTCTAGGTTGGCATACATCTGTTGAAAGAGAGATTTCAACTTGCTGGCATGTTTTGCATTAGGGATTTCATCCCTTTTTGTGATCAATTTGATCTTGAGGATTTCATCGTGGCATGAAATGAAATCATGTTTCTTTAGATGATTTTTTTGTGAAATTAATTGATCATGTTGCTTGTATGGAGAGTAGTGATGTTGATGTTGATGATGATCATGTGAAAGACTTGGTTGACGTACTACTTGACTTCATAGAGATAGATCCCATCATCACATTGTTTTACATCAAATCAGCTTTCTTTTTATGGATACTACAGTAGCAATTTTTGAGCTTTTTTGGTGGTTCTTACGAGTGGCTTGTGAACACTTTATCAACTAATGTGCACAGTATAGGTCCTTCTTTAAAGATTGTAAAAATCTCATGGTCCAATTTCCTCTACCTTGGATCACACCTTTTTCAATGGAAGTTTGTACAAAATTCTCTACACTTTGTGTCATTGGCCTATGCATTTCCCAACTAATATCTATCAAACATAACTTGTACTCTTGATTAGAGGTTTCAAAGTGGTGTGTCTTTGGAAAATAACAAGAGGGCTACAACTTCATGTGTATGTTGTTGGGGATTTTCATGGATGCTTTAGTGATTCTCATATTTTGGGATGGTAGAAAAACTAGAGCTCATGATTTATGGATTTGGCGTAAATTCCTCAAGCTGCATGTAGTCCTCGCCTTGATTGGCTCCAGCCTGTACTCTGCAATTTGCATATATTTTGGGTTTTTTGAGGTAAGGCGCATTTTTTGGAAGGCCTTTGCATTTTTTTTTAGAAGGAGGATAGCCTACCATAATCATAGGCCCCATGTCCCCTCCTCTCCCCTTCAATGGCCTCTCTTCTATGTGTCTCTCACCTACTCCAATCTGAGCATTAATCAAATTGGTGGAGGTGAAATCTTTTTTTTAACTCACGCATAGGCCACCCACTTCTAGTTTGTGTGGATAATATACTCATCGGTGAAGTTAGAGTGAAGCTTCTCATATAGTGGTCATTTTTCATAAGGACCTCGGAAGTTCTAGTTTAAAGAATTGTCACTTTCTCATTTAGGTAGTTAAGAGTTTGAGCATGACATCACAACATGTGTTGGTAGTGAAGGCAATGCTAATCTTGTGTGATGGTGTAGTTCCTTCTTACCTTTAACTTTCGTAAGACAATCTCAAGTATGAGAACTTGAGGATTTTCATTTTCAATGTAATACACTATTTCCCATGACATTAAATGTTGAAAGCTTTGATATATTAGTCATCAAATTTTAATCCAACACTGGCCCTTTAATCTAGCTCTTGTTTTGGATAGTTGGACTTTTTCTCTAATAGGGGTCCTTTTTTGGCTTTTTTTTGCATTAACGATCATTTTCCCATCAAATTTGGGCTCATCACTTGCTGACATTAGCACCATGTCAACACTTTTGTCACTTCTTTAGGATTTTTTTGGACCTACCTTCACATTGTTGCTCATATCTTGGGCATACAAACTTTGTTTTCTAAAAACAAGATATTATTGAAAAGCTAGTTTCGAGCTCGTCACAATATTATAGTTGATTTTTAGTTTTGATAAAAAAAAATTATGGAATTTTTTGGTTGTTAAAGTTAGAGATATAGTTTTGCAATCTAGGAGACATATCTTGAGCATTTGATCTCTAATTTGGGAACTCTTTATATCATTGGAAAGGTATTTCTAAGCTTCTTCTAGTGATGCTAGTTTTTTTTCTGAATTCTGTTGTAGGCACATTCTATTCAGTCTTTTGCATTTTTTATTCTAGTGGATATCTTGGTTATTTCAAGTCTAGGAATTGATTTCATTACTTTAGATGATTTTTCATGACTTGTACTATCTATTGTATTAGTCTTATGTCTCTTCTAGTCAATTTAGACATCATTTGTATGCATTCTTGAAAGCGCTATGAGATAAAATGTCATACTACATATGTATTTTCATTATAGTTGTTTTGCCTTGTTTTTCCTTCTGATTCAAGCAATTTCATCTAAGGATACTCATGTAGATTATTGTATTCTTGGGATTCACCATATCTTTTGCCTTATTGTACATGCAACACTCTGATTAAAGTGTCATGTGGAGTTGATGTTTTGCCTTTGTTTTACATCTTCCTTTGTCCAATGAGTGTCACTTCCATGATATTAGCCTCATGACATGTTTGAGATTGATCACCTTAGTACACACATATGTACTCTTTTATGCATCTCGATCATGGTTCCTTGACTTACAATTATTTTGGCCCAATTTTTCAGTTTCCTATCACCTCACCCTTGTCTTCATTGGGTGGGGTTCTTCTATTGTTTATCATGCTTCCTTGGTTTGATTGATCAACTCTTCAAGCTTTGGTGTTTCATGCCATATTTATCTTTGAGTTTAATTTTTTTCCTCAATGTGCCTCCTGATTCAATGCAGATTATAGTCTTCTCCACCTAGTCAGGTTCTATTTGAGTGGAGGTTCTTCAGATCAACAGTTACTTTTGACAAATCTTTGTAGCTTCTACATACTTTAGTGATATTCTTCATGATCATCTATTGTTCTTATCTTCTAGAACATTCCCTAGTTTGGACGTTGCTTCAATCCTTCACTAGTTTTCTTTCAACATGTTTTCCATCTCTTTTTGGAGTAGGGTTTTTCCCATGTTATTTTCTCTATTTCTCCTCTTTTCAGAGATTTGGTTGTGCTTATGTACCTCATCGGGCTCTATTGTCTGGACCTAATTCTACTTTCAATAGTAATTTCTAGATTTTTAGATACTTCCTAAGTTTATTTTAAGGGGGGTGTTAGACTAATTAGATATTTTCTAATTAACTCTAGTCTACTTAGGCTAAATTTTAGGCACATAATAATTAATTCTTTTATTAATTATTATTATGCATCCTAGGTTAGACCTTTTTAGGGTTTTGATCTCCTTTATAAGGAAATTTTCTCATTTTAAACATTCATTAAGATTAATTCATTATTGGTAATAGTAATCTCTTTTTTGCTCATCAAGAATCTCTCATCTATGGATAAGGCAATTCTAGCCTCCACAATTTTTTGCTTCTCTTTTCTGTAATAGGTGTTTGCATGCAAGTAAAAGGTAAATAAAGGTAAAAGAGAAAGTAAGTATGCACACAAAAAATTGATGAACAAGAAAATGAAAATCATCAAAAAAACATTAGCAAGATACTCTAGGAGGCAAGGTACACATGTGCAATATATTTCCCATGCATTTTTAATTTATAGTCTACAATCACATTCTAGAATTTTTGTATATAGTTAGGATTAGGGTTTATCTAATTAGGAAAATTGTAATATTAAATTATAGTTACTATTAACTTAATATTAAGGGTTTATTCAATTATGAATATTTGGGATTAGGATTTATTAAATTATGGTATTTTAAATTATGAATATTTAGAACTAGGGTTCATTAAATGATGGTTTATTAAATTATGACTATTTACAACATAGTCAACCAGGACAACTTATTGAGGTTGGAGAAGGTTCATCCCAAGCTCAAACAAGTACATATGCATCTCTCACAAGTATAATCTCTCTCTATATTTCTAGGTCCAGGCAAACTTTATATCTTTAATTTTTAATTTAAGACAATTTCCCCATGTACAAACTTGCTTGATTTTATTTGTTATATCATGTGTCTAGTAGCCAATGTTGAAAATGTTGGACAAGAGGAAATTTAAGTTGAACCAATGGATATTAAAGAAGGATCATCATAAGGTAAAATCATCATGTGTCAATAAATCTATCCATCCTATGGTCGACAAGCTAAAGTCAACATCATCAAGGTCCATATTTGAACTCTAAGTGTTCCCTACACTAGTTGAGTTTTATGTACTATGTGTATGTCCCTTTGTTGCAAAAGAGTGGTCAATAGGTAGATCATGATGTGCACTACCACCATGACCACCACTTGAGTGATGAGAGGAATGTGGCTGAGGATGCAACATAATACTACCTGTACAAGCTCAAACATCTAATATGGGTATGCCAAGATGCTTTGATATGAATCTATATGAATCTAATAGATCTTCAGTTAGACCAATCATAGTATCTTAGGTCAACACTCCTATGAGACAATCTAAGCTAGCTAGTGAAAGGATGTCTATTGCACTGTACAAGTCTACTGAAAATGAAGTACTATAAAATGATCTAGAATGCTAACAAGACATCAAATACTAACCAACCTCATCACTTGATATAGGTCTAATGGCTACAAAATCCTCTCCAAATCCCTAAATTAGCCCTCACAAATAGGTGCTACACATAGCCTCATCAACCAAGGGACCTAATATAGGGGAAATAGAAGGTACCCTCTCTCTAATAGTCAATATATATGTCCATGGCACATGACCTGGAAACCTATCAACTAGTCTACCATGCCCCTATCTAAATGACCTACTAAATTAGTGTAGTTCACCACCCTGCCTAAGAAAACCTCAACATAAAGATGCCATGCAAAATAGAGTTGAATCTGGTCATCATTTAGATAATGACCATGAGTAGAAAGGAAGTGTGGTTATATCAATACAACCATCTATGGATCTTTACACTTGAAGGGAGAATGCCCCTTCACAAACTTTTGTGGAACATAATGAGGGAAACATTACCTCTTTAGGACATCTTAGGACACTAAGTCATGTACCTATTGAAGTAAAAGAACAAAAGAGTCCTCTCATCTCTTGTTCTCAGGGAAAATCTATACAATATATGTTGAATATGCAACAACATCATGAATCTCATCTCTACTATATGTATTTTTTTGTAAAATGCTCTAGCATGTGCTACTATAAACACTGGAGCATGTGTCACTAGTTAGGGATTCTTGAAGTCTCAAAATCTCTTGGTTAGCATGATCATAGAGTTCATGAGGTGGAATAGGATTAGGGTTTGGCATTTAAGACCTTAGAATTTAGCATTTAACATTATAGTTTAAAGAAATTAGGATTAAGATTTAGGGTTGAGAGCTTTTAAGATTAGAGTTTACAAGTTTAGATTGGGGTTTAGCAATTAGGATAATAGGATTAGGACCTATGGTTCTATTTAGTTCATATGATTTAACATTAAGGATTAGGGAACTTAATATCAAGAATTTAGATGCAATGCCTTTCCCTAGTTGGCTTTTATGTTGTATTGTCAGATTTAGATTCTTTTAGGTCAATTTTTTTATTGTGTTTTATGATTATTTGTACTTGGTTATTGGGTTTGATTCAGATGTATTTCATATTCAATTGATTTATGTGTCTTGAGTTAGTTATTTCATGTATTTAAGATTATTTGTATAATAATATATGTATGTTCATACATCAATTTTAGTTATCGCATGATGTTAGTTAGTTGAATGATTTATATGTAGTTATATGGATACTTACCCCATACTTGCATGTGTATGGTGTATGTGTATGCTTTACTTTATGATTGACATTCTTGATGTGGTTGAGGTAGGGAGTCATAGTCACCTACTAGTCAGGATCTACATGATGTACCACTCCCCATAATTTCTTGTTTAGTTTAGAATATATGTGTTTGTACATGCGTGAATTTTATGTAGATTACAGGTACTGGATATCAACTTCCCTGAATTGCCAAGATGAGTGTACCCTATCATAATATCTCAATGGTATAAGTGGGGAGATAACTCTTGAGTCCAAATCCTAACTAAAGCCAATTGTCTTAGAAAGTAGGACAAGTATTTGAGTTGTTTACCCATCCAAATTCATTAAATGAGATGAATTTGTGATTTTGACCCTAGAGTTTGTTTTGGTGTTTTGTACTTTATGGCGGGTTTTCATAATTCATCTTGTGGGTCTGTGATGGTTTTTCTGATATATTTAAATCAAATTAAAAGATATTTAGTTATTTAATTTAATAGAAATTTTATAAAGAAAATTTACTATTGAATTATATTTAATTAATTGAGAAATTAATTAAATAAAAGGAATTAAATTGAAAGATTTTATTAAATTCTAATTTAGGCGTATTTATATTTATTTAATTTAATAATAATCATTTAGGAGTTGTATTTTAATAAACTCTAAATAATATTATTATTTGAATTAATAAATATTATATTAAAAGCATCTCGTAATTAACTAGATAGAGAAAACATAAATTTAATAAAATTTATTTTAATTAAATTACATAAAGCTTATGCATGAAATTAATATATAATAAATTAATTAAAGAGATGAAAGCATTAATTTAATAAAGTTTATTTTAATTAAATTACATAAATATTGTGCATGAAAAGTAAATTATAATAAAAGATAAAGATCAAGAGTATTCTCGTGTGATTGCACAATCGAAGCCCTAAATTTAGGGGAGAACTCTTTATCATAGATCTAGAGCTCATTTTGCAATAACAAAGGTTTGGAGGAGTCGATTTCCAAGAAGAGGGTTTTCTAAAGGAAGGAAAAATCTTGTGTGTTTTGTGCATTTGTTATTTCAGTATCAGATCCAAGTATGATCTTGTGGGTTTGTGCAATAGTTGCTTGTTCTTGATTTCTCTATCTTCTTTGTGTTTGTGAATCTATTTTCATAATTGAATTGAATTTGAAACCCTAGTTCATGATATTATTGTTCTTCATTTTGAGCTCATCTATATGTAAATTAGAAATTTGAAACCCTCATGTTAAAATTATTGCTCTTTGTTACTTAAAAACATCTGTGAATGAATTTAGTCTTGAAACACTTGTTTGTGTCTTTGTGGCTCTTCGTTTTCAAAAGCATTCATGAACGAATTTAATATTTGAAACTATCACTTGATTAATTTGATAATTCATAGTTTGAATTAATTAATAAATCTGTATTTTCAAGATAGGGTTTGGAAAGTTTTCATTTTTAGTGGGTTTTCATTTTTGGAAAGTTTCCATTTTAGCAAATTTTTATATTTGGAAAGCTTCCATTTTTAGCAAGTTTTTTATTTTTGAAAAGTTTCTAGTTTTAGTAGGTTTCCATTTTTGGGAAAAAAAAATTATAAAGGTTCCATTTTTTAGCAAGTTTCTATTTTGAAAAGTTTCTATTTTTAGTACGTTTTCATTTTTAGCAGGTTTCCATTTTGGAAAGTTTCCATTTTTAGCACGTTTCCATTTCAGGGAAATTTTTGTTTTTTAGCAGGTTTCCATTTTATGTAAGTTCCAGTTTTTAGTAGGATTCCATTTCGTGAAAGCTTCTATTTTTAGAAGGTTTCCATTTTAAGAAATTTTCCATTTTAAGCAAGTTTCCATTTCAAAAAAGTTTCTATTTTTAGCAAGTTTCCTTTTTGGGAAAGTTTTTCCAAAGTTTAATAAATTTATAATTATTTTGGTAATAATTGATAATTATTATTATTAATAATTGATAATAATTATTATTAATTTTAATTTGTATTATTAAAATTTTAACTTTAATTATTTGAAAATTTGATTTATTACTTTATTATTTAAATATAATTTTAAAGTAAATTGAAAATCAAAACAATTAATTGGGACAATTAATATTTTCTTTTATAAGCTCGGATGTGTTTATATGGTTCTGATATATGGAAATGATTTGTAATCCTAGGGAAATTTTATTATTTGAAAACCTTAGTAGTTATCATACTTTGAAAAGATGAAAATTGTAACTTGGTTGTTATTGAATCTTGTGTTTTGAAGATGAATTGGACTATGAAAACTATATTTAAACAACTTGCTATGATTTGTTAAGTGTTGAGACTCATGTGGACTCGAGAACTTTAGCGAATCTGTTATACTTGAAAACAAAAATAAAAACTTGAAAACGTTTAATGAAAACTAAACTTATGTGTTTTCCAAAACCTAATGAATTATGAAAATAATTTTTGTATGTTTTGTTTATGATGTGTGGTTTATTGTTATGAGTTTCCAAGTTGACTTAGCTTTGACCAATCAAGATGTTTACTAAAAGCTTGGGGGTTTGTTTTGTGATGTCATGATGATGTTTATATACGATCTTTTATACCCAACCTTGGTGATGTGTAACATTTTTCTAGATGAGTTTGATCTAATGATGATTATTGCTTTCCAGTATTCTTGTATGAAAATGAGGTGGATGATGTTTCTTTCCTAATATAACCTTTGAGTCTTCAATTAGTTATCTTTGGATTGATTCCCAGTTGCTTGTATAGGACTAAGGTGATTATGTGATTTGTTCTTGGTGATGTCATGTTATGACATGGGTTTGGTTTATGTTTACTTGATTTTGGTCAGCCTTATTAGGATGATCATATTGGTGGAATTTGTGATTACGATCAGTAATATTTCATTATTTTCTAGTTGCTTGTTTAAGAATTGATTTGTGGTTTATGGTCATTTGAGATCTTTTTCTTTTGCTAAGCTTAGGGTAGGCTATTTGTATGTCATGTTGGGAAGCAGCTTGCAATAGAGGTCGAGGTCCTAAAGAGGCTCGTGTGTAACTCATTGTAGGTTATTTTAATAAGTGATTACATTTCATTAGATGGGTTTAAAATTAATTAATAAGATATTAGTACCACAGAAAGTCACTAGGGGGTCTAGAGTATTAAAAGACTACCAAGGTAACCTTAGAGCTAACTTGTTAGTATGCCTTGTCTATACAAAAGGATACTGATGGCCCATAGAAACACTAGGGAGTCTGGAGTCCATAGTGGCTTCTAGGGTAACTTAGAGTTGGCTCATGCGATCATACTTGCCCACTTGAATAGTAGATTTCCTACATGTCTTTGTTGCCTTTGGGATTAGTTGATACTTGTGTACTGTCACCCTTTATGATAGTTTGCTTTCATGTGAATACTTAAACCTAGATGTTGGTTTTGACTTGTGTTTTGTTATCTTGTATGGGACTTGAGTTTATCTCCCCAGTGAAGTGGGAGTGGGCCTTTATGGGTTCCATGAGGTTAGGTGGAAATGAATTTTCTTATGCCATTGAGATCCAACTATTGGATATTGTTGTTGGATGTATTTGTGTAGTTGATTCTTTCTATCTAATCTTATATTTCTATTGGATGTTTATACCTTGGTGTATTGTACTTGATTATCAAAGATCTTATGAGATGTTGTATATTATTGATGATGTATATTCTTTGAGCTTATCATACCCTGTGACTTGTATAGTGCATGATTAAGCATTTATGATTATGCCAAGTGGCATCCTATAATTGTATATTATTTATTATAGATTTTTACTTTTAGTTATCATTTAAATGTGGAATTGTTTTCTATTGATTTTAGTCTTAATTAAACTTAAATGCGATTCAACATCATGGGACCCTTAGGAGATGTAATCTATTTATGATGGTGTTGTTTATGTGAGTTAATGCTTCCATTATATTTTATATGATGTTTTTTATTATCTTTTTTTAAAAATAGATGACAAACTTAGTGAAACTTTAGGTTAATTTCTTTTGGGTTCCCTAGCGGGGCGTTACATTAGAGTTATGATTTTTGTATTAAAGGGTTAGGACTTAGGTTTAGAGTTTACAATCAATTAGGTTTCAACATCTATTTAATAAGGGTTTAAAATAATAAAGTATGGTCCAAGATGTTTAGATAATTTTAGGATTTACTCATAAATTCAAGATTATTTCCTTGACTTAGGTTATGATTTAGGATTTTGTATTACATGAATTTCCAGGATCTTAGGGTTCACTAAGTTTAACTTCGCTACCTAATTAGGGTTTATCATTTAGGATTAGGATTAGGATTTAATTTAAATATTTATTTATTTACATCATCAGGGTTAGGGCATGTGCATTTACATCATGTTGTACATATTGTGGTTCTAGGAAACTAGAGTTAAGTATTACATCTTAGGAGAACTCAAGGATTATATATAGGATTAGGATTTGGATTTTAGATCTTAGGATTTACATTTAAGGTTGAGAGCTTTTAATATTACAGAATTTACAAGTTTGGATTAGGATTAGAATGTATCTAGTATTTAGGAATATGGTTTAACATTGAGGGCTAGGGTTTTAATCAAGAAATTAGAGTTATGATTATGATTATGGAACTACTTTAGATCATGGTTAGTAATATAGTGATGAAGGGTGCTCTCCTTAATACCATAAACTACAACAAAAAACAAAGAAACAACAACAAATGCAAGAACAAAATATGGACTTCTTATTTGCACCCCAAATGCAAAATTATAGAATTCACAAGTACAATATGTTATCCCATATGGGTGCCTTTATTGCAATAACTTGAAAGACAAGCTGCGAATTATCACCCAGAGTTGTTCTAGACAATGTTCGAGCCTTTCTTAAATAGGCAATTTTATGCCACCCAAGAAGGTTCTAGACATTGAAACTTAATACCTAGGGCTGACAGACCCTAACAATACATATAGAGTTAGCCAAATACATCTTTGACAATTATTTTAGATATATCAAATAGCCCAACTTTGAAAGGCCAAGACCCCAACAATACATATAGAGTCAGCCAAATATATCTTTGATTATTTTTTTAGATATTTCAGGTAGCCCAACTTTGAAAGGCCATAACTCACAAACTAATGCTTTGATTGGCTATTATAACCACCTTTTTGAAATACCAACTCCTAAACTATAGGCTCGAAATGGTGCAAGTCCCTCCTGTCGATTGTTTGACATCATCTGGGCACTCTAAGGCCTCCAACAGTGAGCCTGAAGATTTTTTTACAAATATTTCCACCAAAAATCCACAATAACTTCTCTGATACTTAAGCTAGACAATGAGATTTTTATTGTAGGCTTATAAGTCTAAAATGAACTTTCATGTAGAAAATGAGAATATCATAAGCTCATATGAAAAACTTACTAAAAATA
This sequence comes from Cupressus sempervirens, assembly GCA_028749045.1. Classification (NCBI taxonomy): domain Eukaryota; kingdom Viridiplantae; phylum Streptophyta; class Pinopsida; order Cupressales; family Cupressaceae; genus Cupressus; species Cupressus sempervirens. Next base: position 437,717,947 of record CM053788.1, read on the forward strand.
GGAAGTTCCCACAAATAGTAACCACCCTGTATACTAGTCCTTATTAAAATAGAAAAGACTGAAAATAAAATATTTTGGGTGATGGAAGATTACTCTTACACCCAGGATGCTCCTGCATCAGACACCTGAGGTAATTTAAGAAATGACTTCATCACATCTCAAGTGTTCAAAGGAAAACCAAGATGGTGAACCTCCTTTCTTGCTAGCCATGATAATTCCTCTACTGGCCTCCCTTTCCATTTGACTAGGTATTCCTCATAAGTTTTGTTCCTTGTACTTTTGCCAACATGACTATCTAGTATCTCCTCAATCTCCTTTGTAGTTGAACTAGTTGATGGAATACTCCATTGCACTTCTACAACTTCATCTCCATCACCTCCTTCATAATACTCTATCAAATTTGAAATGTTAAATATTGGTGAAATATTCAATTCAACAGGAAACTCCATTTCATACACATTTCTAGAATCATGCCTTTTCACTATCTTGCATGTTCCAAACTTCTTCATCTTCAACTTATTATATGTACCCACTGGAAAATGCTCCTTCCTCAAATGAACCATGACATCATCTCCAATCTGAAATTCCTTATACCTCCTTTTCACATTTTCCTTAGGATTATACTATTTATTCATCTTTATGATGTGCTTCCTCACCTCCCCATGGATGTTCTTCAAGTGCTCAGCAAATTCTTTTGCTTCAGCACTACTTATCTCTCCTTTATCCAACTACCTCAATTTAGAAGCATTTCTAGGACTACTCCCATATAAAATTTAGAATTGCACAATTTATTAGTACTCCTATTAACAAAATTATTATATGAAAATTTTTCCTATGGTAAAATCATATCCCATCCTTTTGGCTTGTCTCCAACCAAACATCTCAGCAAGTTTCCCAAACTACAATTTCTAACTTCTATCTACCCATCAGTCTGTGGATGATGTGATGTACTAAACTTCAAGTCTATCTTCAAATTTTTTCACAATGTACACTAGAAATACTCAACAAATTTTGTATCTTGGTCTGAAACTATACTCTTTGGCAGACCATGTAGTCTCATCACTTCTCTAAAAACAACTCTGTCACATGAAAAACATCACTAGTCTTCTTGCAAGGAATAAAACGTGCCATCTTTGAAAACCTATCAACCACCATAAAAATAGAATCATGGTCACATTGTGTCCTTGGTAATCCAAGAGAAAAATCCATGATAACAATCTCCCACAGCTTCTCTGGTGCAGATAATGGCTAATACAACCCTATATTCTACTTCACTCCTTCGCCATCTAACATACTCTGCAGCTTTGTACAAATTTCTTCACATCTTGCTGCCACTATGGCTAGTAATAATTCTCAACAACCAAAGTGATGGTTTTATCTCTTCCAAAATGTCTAGCCAATCCTCCACTATGCTTCTCCTTGATGAGATTCTTTGTCATTGAACTTATAGGAATGCACAACTAGGTTTTTTTGAACAACATGCTATCCTAGATCATGAAATCCAACAATTTTTTCTTGTCAAGTGTAATAGGCTTTTTACAAGCCTTCCACACTTCACCAAAATTGGGATCATTTGGATACAAATTACTGAGTTCCTTGAACCCAACCACCTCTATCTACATTTTTGCCAGCAAAAATTGTCTTCTACTAAGAGCATCTACAACTTTTTTAGACTTCCCACTCTTGTGTTTCAAAACAAATGTATAACTCTGCAAAAAATCAACCCACTTCAAATGCCTTTGGTTCAATTTTCCTTGACTATTTAAATATTGCAAAGCTTGATGATCAGTATACAAAACAAACTTCTCAGAAAGAAGATAGTGTCTCCACTCTTCAATACTTGAACTATAGCATAAAATTTCTTATCATAAATATAATATTTTCTTTTTTGCATCATTCAATTTCTCACTAAAATGAGAAAAAATTCAACCTTCTTGGCTCATAATAGCTCCTATTGTAGTACCATGAGCATTACATTCTACTTGAAACACCTTGTTAAAATTAGGAAGTGCTAAAATAGGCTACTCAGTAACTTTTTGTTTCAACATATTAAAACTCTTATCTACTCTTGCAGTCCACTTAAATTCTTTCTTATCCCCTCTCATTGTTTTAGTTAAGGGTCTAAAAATTTTGCTAAAACCTCTTATGAAGTTTCTTTAAAAATCTTGCTAGTCCATGAAAAGATCCCACATCTATTGCACTCTTTGGAGTAGGCCATTCAAGGATAGCCTTCATTTTCTCTGGGTCCATTTTCAAACATTCTACTAAGACTTAAAATCTTAGGTACACCAACTCCTTCTTTACAAAAGTGCACTTCTTCAAGTTTATCAACAACTTTTGTTCCCTCAACTTATCAAACATCTTGTGAATATGAATCAAATGCTCCTTCAATTTCTTACTAAATATCAATATATCATCTAAGTAAACAATGAAAAAATTACCCAGAAACTCCTTCAATACCTCATTCATGAGCCTCATGAAGGTTCTTGGTGCATTGGTTAGCCCAAAAGGCATGACTACCCACTTGTACAGTCCTTCTTTTGTCTTAAAATTAGTCTCCCACTCATCACTTCTCTGATGTGAATCTGATGGTGTCCAGTCTTTAGATCTATCTTTCTGAAATACTCAACTCCACTCAAATAGTTCATAATATCATCAATCCTTGGCAATGGAAATCTATACTTGATTATGATCTTGTTGATAGTGTAAGAACCTATACACATCCTCCATTCTCCATTCTTCTTTAGTGCTAATACGTTTGGTATTGCACATGGACTCATGCTCTCTCAAATTAACCCCTTCTACAACAACTCATGAACTTGTCTATTCAATTCTTCACTTTTTGCCGGTGTCATTTTGTGTGCTGCCTTGTTTGGAAAACTACTCCTAGAACCAAATCCATTTGGTGACTAATATTCCTCACTAGGGGAAATCCATCAAGTACATTATCTTATACAATATTAGAAAACTCTCCCAACTTATCTACAACTTCTACAAGTACATCCTTTACTTCTTCTTAACTATATTTTGGAATTATAGAAAAAAACACATGGTCATGCTTCATACCTTTGAGAAACTCTTTTACATCAACAAAACATACTATGGCAGCACTACATACCCATTCTTCTTTCTCCTTCAATGGCTTCAACTTATGTTTTACTCCATCCTTGGTTAGAATGTAGGTATTTGCTCACCCATCATGTATATCATGCATGTCAAACTTCTATGGCCTACACAAAAACATATGACATATGTCTATAGATATGATATCACATTGTACCTCATCCTAGTAGCTTCCAATCTTGGACATCATGAAGCATTACTCATTGATTATGACCTTGTGGTCATCTTCCACCCAAGAAATATGGTATTGATGCAGGTGTTTTTGCCTCTTTAGCTTCAACTTGGTGACCATCATTTCTGACACTAGATTGTTAGTACTTCCACCATCAATGATCACATCATAACACTTATCTTTACATCTACACCTTGCATGAAACAAGCTCCTTCATTGATCAAGTTCATTCTCACCACTCAATAAGACTCTTCTATGAACTAGGACTTCTCCTTTTTTAGCATCTTCAGAATGTGAGGATCTAACATCTTTATCAACATATTTAACTCTGGTCTGGCCTTTTGTTCTTTGATATGTCCTTAGTGTTGGGAATATTCAAAGTCTCTATGTCCTTCTTCTTCATAGTGAAAACATTTTCCACAGAAGCCTCCTCTTCCAGATCCTTGTCCTTTGCCTCTTCCTCTCTAATTTCTATTGTTTGATCATAGAAATAGTTGGAATGGTTCCCCCTTTGGTTCTAACTGCTACTTCTAGCCTCATCCTTATTCTTTTGATCATCATTATGACCTCCATAAGATCATCTGCCAAATCTTCCACCATGACCTCTTTCATTATTCTTGTTGTCAAACTTATTTCTTAATTTCTCCTTAACTTTTAGGGAAAATTGGTATGCCTCCTCAATATTGTTCATTCGAACTAGGCTTAGCTCATCCTGAATTCTTGGCCTTAACCAATAAAGATAATGGAACACTTTCTCCTTATCATCTTCTGCATGGTCGATTCTAATGAGAAATCGATAGAACTCTTCAATAGACTCTTGAATAGATTTTCCAACTTGCTTCAACCCTTGCATTTTCTTCAATAGATCAAGCTCATAATCCATGGGAATTAATTGTCACTTTAGTTTAGCTGCCATTCATTCCCATCTAGTGATTTTTTTATTTCCATTTCTATTTTGCTCCAACTAAACCTCCTACCACTTGATCTTCACATGTCCCTTCAATTTTTCCTTCACAAACTTGACCCTATCAAGATCCTCAATATCTTCATACTCAAAGTACTCCTCCAATTCATTGATCCAATTAAGCAACTCCTCTGGGTTAAGATTTCCTAAAAATGTGGGAACTTCAAACTTGGATCTTTGTCCAATGTTGGAGATGGCCCTAAAAAGCCTCTCTTCCTCTAGGTTTAAAATTTCCTCTACTTCAGCATTTTCTTCTACTTTGTCCTCATCCTCACTTTCATCTCTTACAGGAACATTTATTCCTCAGCACATTTGTTCTTCCAATGCTTGCATTTGTCTTTGAAGGGCTAAGAAACCCTCAGGTGTAATACCTACAACTCTTCCACCACACTCTCTTTGTGGAGGCATTTTTGTACTTTGACTAAAACCCTAGTGCAAACTGCCTCACAATTGGTGATTTGTCTATATGCTCAGCCCAAACCATAGTCTTGGTGTGAAGTGCCTCACAGTCAACAATTTTTCCACACACTCAAGAACTTGGCTCTAATTCTACTTGACAAAGGGTGCTCCCCTTAATACCATAAACCACAATAGAAAACAAAGAAACAATAGCAAATGTGAGAACAAAATATGGACTTCTTATTTGTGCCCCAAATGCAGAATTGGAGTATATAGGTACTAAGGATTAGATTGAAAATATCTTTACAAAGCCCTTGCCTAAAGATACTTTTGAGTACATGAGAGGTATGCTTGGGGTCATGCCCTTTCCTACTTATGAATAGTTGATCCAGAGAGTGCATTGGTTGAGTGGTGTAGAGCACTATAATTTTTTTTTGACTATATGATGATGCTTCCTATATGGGGGAGTATCTGGTATATATTGAGTCATTGAGGACTCTTGGTAATAAATAGTGTCTTTGGACACTCGAGTTGGTTAATGACTTGGAGTAGTAGATTAAAAATTGGTATTTAGTTTGATACCTTTGACATTGATGTTAATGGGGGAGGAAATATTCATAAAAAAATATCTTACATTAAGGGGAGAGAAGCACCTATTGAGATAGCAATGGGGGAAATTTATAGAAATATTCATGTAAGTGCGTTGAGTTTGGTATTCTTGGAACTTAGATGTTTTTCATTTATGTTGTCATCAATGCCAATGAGAAATATTGTTAGCATGACTACTAATAATACTACTTTGGGGGAGTATCTTGAGCATTAGAGATCATTGGCATGTTGCATCCATGATTATTATTTTCATTGATGACAACATAGTATGCTTTCTATAGAGACTAGAAGAATAAAAGTCAAAGATCTTATGTTGGACAATAATTAGGTAAAGGTTAACTAATGCATAGTGAAGGACATGTTCCTGAGAGTGTCCTAATGACATGGTTAAGAGGAAAAAGTCTGAGTCAAAGTTGTATGACATTTATGTTTGATTTACTATGAGAAGTGTAGAAATAAAGCATCTATTTGGTAGTTTATGATGTTTACATTATATCTTTTAGCCAAGATATAATGAGGTGATGCACAGTTAGCCAGAGATAGAAATCAATTAGGTGATGATATTAGCAAGTGCACAAGACCTAGAGTTATACGTGTAAAGTTTTGTAATAGATTGTGAGCTGACAATGCTATTGTAACTATAATTAGTTATATATATTATTTTAATTAATTGGGAAAGCCTCAAGGCTGACTCAAGGAAATATTATGAAGATGTGGTATAAAGGAAAGACATTTTCCTTATTTGAAAAAGTGTGTAGAAGTGTTGAAATCATTGTATTTGTGAAGTGAAGAAAGGAGCTGAGTTTTTACTAAATGTGTATAAGTGATCCAAGGGATTATTGGATGCATAGTTCATGATCTAGTTACAAGATCAGAAGGAGTAGAAGTCTAGTTGATAGGAAAGAGAAAGAGGAAGGAAGTACAATTCTATTCTATTATTTTGCAAGGAATAATATAGAGATCATTTGAAGAGTGGGTTCATTGGTCTTTCCCTTGAAGTTATTTGGGTAGTAGGCCCAACTATCTTACAAAAATCCTAAAAAGGTTGGAATCTCCTAACAGGGACTCATATGTATTGAATGTCGTAATGGAATCCTAACAGGGTCCGTCCTCTAACAAGGAATATTTATATTAGTACATCATCTTGTGGATACCATCTCCACTAGGGTTTTCCCTCTGATCATTCACGTATCTGGTGTTATTGTGTATGAGTATCATGTTATAGTTTTAGTTTACATTAGTCATATGGTTAAGACTATTTAAATTTATCATTAGTGACATTAGTTGGATAACTAATTCATCCCCTCCTAGCAATATCATTGGACTATATATTCTAGAAAAATTACTAAGTTTGGTTTCAAGAGCATGACATGCACATCTATTGATACTTTGGAATTAGTTCATATTGAACTATATGGACCCATTAATGTTCTAAGCTATTGTGGAGATAAGTATTTCATTCTATTTGTTGATTAATACTCTAGGATGATGACTATTATGTTTCTCAAAGCTAAACCTAACCCCTTTTAGTTATTTAAGTGGTATTTGGTTAGAGTCAAAAAAGGAATAGGGAAGATTCTTAACTGTTTGAGATCTGAGAGAGGTGGTGAATTCATTTCCAATGAGTTTAATACATTTTTCAATGATAGTGGAATTAAAAGACATATATTAGCACCAAGGACTGCTCCTCAGAATGGCATAGGTTAAAGGATAAATAGATCAATAATGGACTGTGCTAAAACATTAATGATGGAGAATAGTGTATTACATAAATATTGGAGAGAAGTTGTTAGTATAGCTATCTATACCTTAAATAGAGTACAAGTCAAGAAAGGTAAAAATGCTACACCTTTTGAACTATGGTATGGATATGCTCCTAATGTGAAATATTTCAAAATCTTTGAAAGAAAATGCTATATATTTAAAGATAATAGAAGTGGAAAACTTGATGTAAAGAGTGATGAAGGTATATTCCTAGGATATTCTTCCAAAAGTAAAGTTTAAAAGTGTTTGAACTCTAACACTAACAAAATTGTGGAAAGTGCAAATGTGAAAGTTGATGAGTTTGCAAAAATAATGGTGTTGAATGTAAAATAGAACCTAAAGATTGTAGTACATTCATATACATGGATGATGATTCCCTGAGCACTCCAAGTGAACTAGAAAATAATGTCGTAGTTTCCTAGTAGATGAGAAATGATGAAGTGCAACAACAGGTTGTCAAGTAGTCCATAGTGGGTTCCAAGAAATAGGCAAAATATGTATAGTCTTAGATAGACAATGTAAAAAATTAGATAGACAATTTTGAATATACAAAACCATAACCTTAACCTTAAAAAAAAAAGAGATTTAATATTCTTAAGATTATTTTTCAAGATGAATCTATTGAAGAAAAAAGAAGGAGAACATCTATGCTAGCCAAGTATGTAAGAAGACATCATGGACCTGAACACATCATTGGAAATGTCAAATCAAGTGTTATGACAAGAATGAGATTTAGAAATGATACATGCTTACTTTGTGAATTTGAGCCCAAATCAGTGAAAGATGCTCTAGACAATGAAGAGTGGATCCAGGAAATGAATGAAGAAATTGAACATTGAGAAAAACAATACTTGGACCATAGTACCTAGACCAAAAGACAAGAATGTTATAGGAAAAAAGTGGGTTTTCAAAAATAAGCTAAATGAAAATGGTGAAGTTACAAGTAACAAGGCTAGATTAGTATGCAAAGGATATGCTCAAGAAGGAGTTGACTATGGAGAAATGTTTTCTCATGCAGTAAGACTAGAAGGAGTTAGAACTCTTCTTGCAAACTTAGCCTACAAAAGTTTCAAGGTATATCAGATGGATGTCAAATCTACATTTTTAAATGATATACTTGAGGAAGAAATGTACATTGAACAACCCAAAAGATTTGTAGACCCAGACAAGAAGAATATGGTATGTAAACTACACAAAGCTCTATATGGATTGAAACAAGCGCTAAGAGCATGGTATGAAAGACTTCATAATTACTTAGTGAAGATTGGTTTTGAAAGGACAAATAATAACAATGATCTATACTTGAAGATTGGTAAGAACAATGAGAAACTACTATTTGAAATTTTTGTTGATGACACTATATTTGGAGGAAAGGAAGCATTATGCAAATCATTTACTGATGAAATGAAGAAGGAATTTGAAATGTCAATGTTTGGTGAAATCAATTTTTTTGTTGGCTTGCAATTATGTCAAATGAAATTTGAAATTTTCATTACTCAATCCAAATATATCAAGGAGTTACTAAATAAATTTGGAATGGAAGAATCAAGAACATTGAGCACACCTATGTATACAAGATATAAATTATCTAAAATTGATGAATTTATTGATGTGAACCAAACACTATATAGATCAATGATTGGAAAATTGCAATATGTTGTTTATAGTAGACCTATTATTGTATTTGTAGTTGGGATAGTTGCCATATTTTTAGAAAATCCTTAGGAGAATCACATGATGCCAGTGAAAAGGATATTGTGATAATTGAAAGATATAGAAGATTATGGATTGGATCACATAAGAAGTGATAGATTTGAATTGAAGGTATTCACTAACTCTAATTGGGCAGGAAACATTGATGATAGAAAAAGAACTAGTGGAGGTGCATTCTTTCTAGGAAAGATATTGGTTTCATGGATAAGCAAGAAATAAAATTATATTTCCCAGTCAATAGTTGAAGCTAAGTATGTGGCTATTGTAGTGAGATATTCAAACATTATGTGGATCAAACAATTGTTGAAAGGAATGAAAGAAGAAATTACAAATCCAGTGGTTATCTATTGTGATAAAAAAAAATTATTAACATATCAAATAATGTTGTGATGCACACTGAAACAAAGCACATTTATATCAAGCATCACTACTTGAGAGAACTAGTTCAAGACAAAGAAGTGAAGTTAGCATATGTACATAGAAAACAACAAATTGCTAACATATTCTCTAAAGCCTTATCTAAAGATGCTCATGAATATATTAGAGGAAAATTAGGGGTGATTCCCCTAAGAAAGGAAAATTAAGGAGAAATGGTGCATGCATCAAATGTGCTAGTTAGAAGACTATTAGAAATAGATAATACTCTGAGGGGGCATGAATTAGTATTCTACAAACTTTTGCGCACAACTAAATATTGTTAATTACTTTATAACTTGCATATGAAAGTAAACCAACAATGCTAAATAGTAAATATAACCATACACATAGAGAAATCATAACACCATTATTTGTTAACTAGGGAAAACCTAGCCAAGGGAAAACCGTAGTGGGGATGATACCCACTAGATGATTCACTAAATAATAGGATCATGTTAAGGATATTTACCTTGTTAGGATTCTATGAAGTACATATTGTGTCTTGAGTCCTTGTTAGAAGCCACAACCCTATTAGGAGTTGCTTCAACCTTGTTAGGAGTTGGTAGATCAAATATGATGTCTGCAACAAGAGCCCACTACCCTAACATGCAATTATACAATTCAGTTGTTCACAAGAATAGATACACATACAATACTTTATATCTATTGTATTTCTCACTTGCTCTAGTCATACATAAAATTTAGGTTGTATATCATCTCATCAATTTTACATCAATCACAAATAGCACATATATCATACATGTATCACATACTTATCTTTGCAAGATAAGATCTTTACTTATACCTCACATGTTCATAATTCACTGCTCAATCGACCTTTATGTTTTCTCATGCTTGGTATAATATAAAATAACTTATGGAATAATATCCACATATTCATCTCATCATGACTTTGTAATTATTTTATCACTAAAATTATTCCTCAAGTTGTACAATCCAATTCTCTGCTCTGCTTTGTTCTACAATGTTCTATACCTATACTGATATTTCAAACCTAACTTGTGTCATACTATTTGTATACACCTATGCACTGGTATAGATCATCATGATAGTGTCATAGAACTTTCCACAACATCACATAAGATAACTCTCAATGAGGCTTCCATACACATGACATCTTCTATTTGTGTTGCTACAAACTGTCTAACGCTTAGACAATTTTCTATCTCTAAATGCATAAATGAAATGTTGAGTAAATGTTGCCATAAATGACAACTATCAAGAAATATATCTAACCATATTGTCAATAATCTCCCCTTTTGGCATTGATGGAAACATTTGGGAAAATTGGCTAAGTCCCAAAATGATGTCATACATAATAAAAAACAAATAAAAGTAACTAAACAAAATTGCCTTCAAAACATAAAAAATTTATTCATGTTTTTTTAATGGGTTCCAAAGAACAACAAGACCCCTAGACACACCCATGAGGCTTTCATACACATCACATCTATTATTTGTGCTGCTACAAATTGTCTAACACTTAGACAGTTTTCTATCTCTAAATGCATAAATGAAATGTTGAGTACATGTTGCCATAAATAACAACTATCAAGACATCTATCTAACCATATTATCAATAATCTCCCCTTTTGGCATTGATGGAAACATTTGGAAAAAATTTCTAAGTCCCAAAATGATGTCATACACAATCAAAAACAAATAAAAGTAACTAAACAAAATTGCCTTCAAAACATAATAATTGTATTCATGTTTTTTTAATGGGTTTGAAAGAACGGCAAGACCCCTAGACCCATTAACAATTCAAAGTCATCTTATTCAACAACAAGTTAATTGAAAAAAAATTTAGGTGCTTGACTTTGATGTCTCTTTTACTCTATTCAATGTGTATGGACCTACCTCCACTCAAGAAAAGTTGAAAACATGGGATCAAATAGCATTGTTGATTCAATCTCAAAACTCCCATCAAGTCATCCTTGGGGGAAGTTTTAATGCAATCTTGAATCAAAATGAGAAAGTTGGTGGTATTTGTCGACCCATAAAAACCATTTAGGACTTTGCTCAATTTTTTGAGAATAATGATTTGATGGATATTCAACCATCTAATGGCAAGTTTACATGGACAAATAGGAGATCTAGATTTTCTCAAATTGCAATTAGATTGGATAGATTTCTACTATCTCATGACTGGAAATTAGGTAATTTTTTCTTCCAATATGAGATTTTGTCTACTTCAGATTCTGATCACCTTCCAATCTCCATAGACATTGATCAAGCTACACCTATCAACCAAAACCAACATTAGTTATCATTTAAATTTGGAAGTATGTGGTTGCATCACCCACATTTTATGCCACTTTTAAAAAATTGGTGGATTAGTGCTCCCTTTGCTCCAAGGTCTAGAATGCATCAATTTGCTAGTAAATTGAAATGTGTCAAGGAGTAGATCAAAATTTGGAACTTACAAGTTTTTAAAAATGTCTTAAAGCAAAAAGAGATTGTTAAGCTACAATTGGAGGAGATTCATTGCTCCATTATCAAGTTTGGGATGTACAGTGACACGTGGAGGAACATTATTGGAGACAAAAGTCTAGGGAATTCTGGCTACAAGGAGATAGAAATGCAAAAAAAAATCATGTTTCTACCCAACAAAAATGGGTAGCTAAATCAATTTTCCAAATCTCGGATGCTGAAATAGGCAATATTCTAACCAACCCTCACTAGATTAGAGATAAAGGTGTCAAGTTATCTAAGAATCCTCTTGCACTGGTAGAACTTCCCTCACCTTCACCTTTAGAAGTTGAGGATTTCATCCATCATATACCTACAATGATCTCCCCCATGGAGAACTCCAAGCTCTTGGCCCCTTTTACCATTCAAGAAATTTGAGAGGTTGTTAAAATCTATGTTAAAATATTTCAATTCTACAAATATAGCAATTATTCCAAAAACCATAGAGCCCAAAAATTTTGTAGACTTTCACCCAATTTCACTCTATAACCTAACTTATAAAATTATTACTAAAGCCATTTATCTATGACTTCAAAAACTTCTTCCATTCATAATCTCTCCTGAACAAGGTGGCTTTGTTCCTGGTAGAGAAACAATGGAGGGTGCAATGGTAGCTCATGAAGTTCTCCACTCCATTAAGAATAGTCAATCTTCTAATTTTGTTATCAAGTTAGACCACCAAAAGGCTTACGATAGAGTTTTCTAGAACTTCCTTTTTAAAGTTCTTCAAAAAATGGACTTTGATAAGAAATGGTGTAAGTGGATTCAAGCTTGCCTTTCAAGGGCTTGGCTCTTAGTTATTATCAATGGATATGTATTTGGTATCTTTTCCTCCATGCAAGGTCTCCGACAAAGTGACCCTCTTTCACTGGCTTTATTCATCCTCATGGTTGAAGCCCTTAGTAGGAATATCAAGCACCATCATTTATCTAATAAGTGGAAAGGAGCAAAAATTGAAGGTACAACAATCTCATTCATGCACTCTTTATTTGCTAATGACACATTACTATTTGGTGCCTCATCAGTCTCTAAGGCTAAATAGATTAAGAAAATTCTCTTGCTATATTCAAAAGTTTTGGGCAAAATATTAATCCCCAAAAGTCAAAAATCTTCTTATTTTATACAAACAGGATTATCTTGATAAGATTATGCATATTCTTGGGTTTAATTAGGATTTTCTACCTTCCACTTATCTTAGGATTCCTTTCTTTATGGGTTCAAACAAGAAATTTTTTTGGGAGGAGGTATATCAAAGAATTAAGAGAAGAATTACTTCTTGGAAAGTTAGATGGTTGTCATTATCTAGTAGAATATTGCTTATTAAGTCAGTCCTTTCTACAATACCTAATTATTGCATGGCTTTCATGCAAGCATGTTCTTTTGTTGTTTCACAAATTCAAAAACTTATTAAGGGATTTCTATGGTCAAGAAATTTGACTAATGAAAAGAAACTCCCACTTATATCTCTCCAAAATATGGCATTTCATCCAACTCTAGGTGGAGTGGGAATCCATGATTTGACAACTAGTAACAAAGCATTTGGTGGTAAGCTAGTTTTGCAAATGTATACTAAATCACAATTAGTTTGGTGTCAAATTATCCAACAAAAATATCTAGATAACAATGAGCCACATAGAATATTTTCTACACTAGATCCTCCTAAGGGATCAATCATTTGGGACTTCATGATTGCATCTAGAGATATTGTGCTTAACTACATTTCATGGGAATTAAATTGTGGGGATAAGATTAACTTCTGGGGTGACTCGTGGAATGGCCACCCTTGATTAAATACAATGTCAAACATACAAAATATCATCTCAATTACAGAAGCAAAATGGGCTAACCTTGTTGTTCATTATATGGATGCAATTTGCATCTTTTTAGGGAAAGTAATATGGAAAGATCTAGATCAACTCCCTTTAGATCCTCAACATAAATAGAAACTTAAATCTATCTTATTAGAAAGATGAGCTTTTGTATCAAAAGATGAGGATTGAATAATGTGGATTCTGGCCAAAAATGCTAACTACTCAATCAAGGAAGGTTACAAACTTTTTTAGTAACTTCAATCGGCAAAACCACCATCCTTAGCATTCATGTTCTACTGGAATAGAATAGTATTACCCAAGGCTAGGTGCTTTGCATGGCTAGCAATCAAGCATAGAATTCTTACAAGTGATAGACTGGCTAGGATGAATATTGCCTCTCATTTCAAGTGTGTTTTATGTGGTGAGGAAGATGAATCAATTGACCATTTATTTGTAAGATGTCAGTTTGCATACCAATGCTAGATGTTTTTTTTAAACAAATTAAATTACTACTTCCCACTAAAAAACAATATTTGGGACATTTTTTAGGCTCGGCCAATTCTCTACCCCAATGCTCTTTTTGTAGGAATCTAAAAGTGTACACCTGCTCTAGTTATTTGGGCTATCTAGTGGGAAAGAAATAAGAGGATTTTTAGAAAAGAAGTATCATCTTTAGAGAAAGTGCTCCAAATCATTGAAAAATTGATCTCAAAAGTTACTAATGCAAGTATGAGTAGATGCAGATTTAATCTAGTTATCACTTCTTGGGATGGAAGTATCATTCTAGAATGGAAATCAATTTTCATCCCATTTGGTACTAGCACTTCTTCAAAGTTGCAAACTCATATAGATAGGTCTATAGTCAAATGGCAACTCCCTTCACCTAGCTTTGTCAAACTCAACTTTGATGGAGCATCTAGAGGTAATCCAAGACAATAAAGATTGGGAGCATGCATTAGGGATTGTACTAGTAAAGTCCTAGCAATCACAACAACTCCCCTTCCTATAGGAAATACAATATGGTCGAGGCTCAATCATTGTTGTTAGGGCTAATTCTTGCTAAGAAAGGGAAATTCCAAAAAGTGCAGATTGAAGGTGATTCTCAAGTTATAATCTCTACTTGTATTAAGAGAAAATCATCTTCCTAGAAACTCAAATATGTGCTCTAAAAAATTTGGAATATTATTGATCAATTTTAGGAGATCAGAGTTTCACACACATATAGAGAGGGCAAAAAAATGGCAAATTTTCTTTCCAACTTAGGATGCAATGGGATTAGAACTTTTACACTAAACCCTTCTACACTCATGGAGCATTATAAATATTTACAAAAACTAATGATTGTTGACCTTTAGAAGAAGAGTTTATTGTTTGTGTCGAGCTATTTTCCTTTGGGTGGTGAGAGACTTTAGGTGCTAAGTGTGCTAAATGTGTTGAGCATTTGCAAGGTAGGGACTTTAGGGGTTGAGAAAACTATATGTGTCGAGTTGCTTCAGGTGCTGAGTGTGTTTCATCTAGCGAGTGATCAATATGCATCAATTCATAGCTAATACCAAGCAAGGCAGGGACTTTAGGGGTTAAGCAAACTATATGTGTGTTGAGATGCTTTAGGTGTTGAGTGTGCTTCATGTGTTGAGTGATCAACAAATGCCAAGTCATAGCTGATACCTATGAAGCCAATGACCTTAGGTGTCAAATGCCATATGACATGTGTTGAGAAAGCTAACATAATTCATGTGTTAAGTATAATGTATGTGTTGAGCTAGCATCAATATAGGTGTTGAGTTACTTCTGATGCCAAGCTAGAATTCTCAATGGTGTTGAGCTACTTCAGATGTTGAGTGTGATTCATGTGCCAAGTGATTAATATGTACCAAGGCATAGTTGATGTCATCCAGGCCAGTGACCTCAGGTGTCAAATGCCATATGTGTTGAGTGTGTCAATATGCTTCATGCATCATACAAACTAGTATGCTATATGTGCCAAGTAAATCAAAATCATACATGAGTTATCTTATAGCTACCAAGCTAAGCCAAAATTCTTATAGGTGTCGATTTACCTTTGGTGCCAAGTCAAAAGCCAAGATACTTCAAGTGACACAATGAGTGTGCTTTAAGTGCCAGATACTTCAAGTGATGTGATGAGTGTGCTTTATGTTCCAAGTGATAAATATGTGTTGAGTCACAATTGATGTTGTACAAGTTAGTGACTTCAGAGGCTGAATGGGTTACATGTTCTGTGTGATCTATATGTGCCAAATTATATATGATGCCAAGCAAGCCAGAATGTCATATGTACCAAGTATGCTATAGTGGACATTCTAACATCACTTGACTGTCACTAAGCACTATCCAAATTGGGCATTGAACATTTATTGATGCTTTCATAAATCAGGCTCCCATGTGCAAGATTAAGGTAAAATCATGCTAAATCTTCATCAGTAAGAAAAAAAATTTTGGCTGAAGTCAATTGAGTATGATCTTGTTTTATTTTAGTCATGTGGCACTTTGTATTTGGAAAAATTAAATTCAACATATATGATTGCAGATTAATTTTCTCATTCTTCAATTTTGGGGGTGTCAAATTTGTACTTTGCCCTTCTCAAATTGCAATTGATTTCTGATTTAATGGTACCCTCTTTATTATACACATGAGTGTAGGTACTCCACTTCCTATGTGCATATGTTGAGGAATTTAGTTTAATATGCAGAATGGACTTCAATTCAATTTATTTATCTAGCTTATTGTGTTTACCATTCAAATTGCTTTCAAAATGTTGTCTCCACAAGAAGCATGCATGAAATGTGATTCTTGCCATCAGTTCCTTTGTAGCATCTTGCCAAAAAATTTCATAATCAAGCTCTGGCATTGGATGAAGATGAAATTCCTCACCTTCTTGGAGATGCAGTTTTGGATAATATATTTATTGTATACTCCTATAACACCTAATGTATGATTCAAACCATAATTAGGGAGGATCTTTTTTTTGCATCTACAAGGAATGTTTTATTCCCTTCAAATTTGGTCTCCATTTTTCTATCCAATTCCATGTATCTTCTTCAATCTTCATCGAGACTAGAAATTATTGTCATAAAGTGGTTCAGCCAAAATTCTAGGATGATAATAAATTTGAAATGTGTGATGCAAAACTATGGTCTGTGGACCAGTAATGCCCTAGTTGGTGGCATATTTTCAAGAACCATGAGGCGATGATGACCTTTGAAGTGATGCAAAAAACCTTTGAGAAGCACAATACTCAGTTCCTACTCAAGACCATACAATTCATGGCTCATGCTCTGGATTACTAGTTGATTAAGGAGGTGAAGAAAGTTTCTTTTTCTTTGATTGATATTTTGGGGATTCCAATTTTTGATGCTCGAGCAAAAGCTGCCCAAGTGAAGACACCTTTGGCCACCCCAATTCATTTAGTTAGTGAACCTAGTGCCTAGTCATTTTAGCTTTCAAAGATCCTGGTCTTAGTCACCATGTCTTCACAAAAATTACTCAGCCTCTACATCCAGATGTCACTATACCTAGTGGTTGGGGCGTGCCTTCATCCACTAGTTTTTCTGCTAGCACTTTAGATGTTGCTACTAAGGGCCCAAGTTTGGGTTGGGATGTTGCTCTTGTATCATGTCCAAATTTTGGATGGGGCTTCTCTATAATGGGTACTTCCATTGAGGATATGGATGAAAGATAACATAGTGGTATCTTTCTTTTTTTTTGGGCCTTTTTCTCCTCACTTCAAGCATGTTTTATAAAATGTTGAAAATCTTGTTTTGACTAAATTTGAGTCCCCCATGCCTGCTATGTGATGAAATTGTAAAATTTGATAAATTTCAAATTTTGTTGGTTGTTCATTGATATAGTCGAATTGTAAATATCGATGTTAAGACAATTGGAAATATTGTGATGATGTTGGATTTTCTTTCTGGTTCTTTCCTAGTTGAGCTCTTGAACCAATTTTTACTTTATATAAATATATATCTAGTGGCTCGTCCACTTTTTCCAAAAAAATATATATTTCATGTTTTGATGGATCATTACATTCTTTATCACTCCTTTACATTAATACATAAGTACATAAGTGTACTCCCCCTTACATATACAATACTTAAAATTTTCCTTTACAGATTACTCCCCCTTTGATATCAATGGAAAAGGTGTCAAAAATGGTATTCTCAAAACTAGGTGACCTAGTGTTGATCAACTTGTTACCCTAGAAAAAAAATGTGCATAGAAAAGTTTGAGCCTATTCACCTCTTTCTTCTAGCTATCCTTTACTAAATAAAAAATACTAGTTAGTGCACATAGTGCATAGGATGCCACTTCAACTATACTCAAGTTAGTATATGAAAACTTGTCATAGGAAGTCTTTGTTGCAAGAGATTCCTCCAGATGCCTCTAGAAAGTACTTATCATAGGTGAAAAAATTTCTCTAAGACTAGAGAATCTCTTTGTCTCCTTTTCATTGTCAAATTCCAAGCCTATGATCACACTATCAATCTTCTCCACTTCTATTCCACACTCTTCAATGTTGGTCTCTGGGAGCTATAATTTTGTAGTGAGTGGTTCAAGTTCACTCATCTTACCCTTTATTTGACTCTTTTTTTTAGTCAATTACTTGTATGATAGTGCACACTATCCATACAATCTCTTCCCTTTATCAATGTGTTTTCTAAGTTCCTTGATGCTTCCATCAAGTTTTTTCAAGTCATTTCTCACATTAGTGCATACTATATCAAATAGTGATGCATCATGCTTTGCATGTGCTTGTGTTGAAGCTACTTCTACTAAAGTAGTGAAATAATCATCAAATATCTTCACCAGCTCCTTGGACTTTACCTATAAGTCTAGGTTACCTATAGTTTCTTTGACTGACTTTTGCATTCTATCCAAGACTTTAGTGAGTGTCTTTGGCTAAATACTTTATTGATTTATTCTTTTCAAATAACTTTCTATATGAGCTCATTAATCCTTTTTTATCATCCTTGTCATCTGATGGCATTGATATTGTTTTTTCTATTACTACTATGATTGGAGTTACTGTAGGAATAGGTGTAACTACTTTTAGTTTTTCCTTCTTCTTCTCTTCCTTAGTTTTCTTCTTCTCTTCTTCCAATCTTTCTAATCCTTTCATTTTCTTCTCCTCTTCTTCCTTTTTCTTCTCTTCCTCTATCTTCTTTCTCTTCTCCTCTTCTTCTAGCCTCTTTACCTCTATTATCCTCTCTATTTCTTTCTTCTTCTCTTCTTCTTCATCTTCATCAGAGCTAGAGTATGATGTTATATTGCTGATATTGCCAACAATATTTTCTCTATATCCTATAAAAGGATTCTCCTTTACATCTACAACTATGTGCATACTATCCACTTGTATGGATCTTGCATATGAAATTAAGCCAACAATGTTGAACATTAAATATAACCATACACATAGAGAACTCATAACATCATTATTTGTTAACTAGGGAAAGCCTAGTCAAGGAAAAACCTCAGTGGAGATGATATCCACTAGATGATTCACTAAAAAAAAGTATCATGTTAAGGATATTGACCATGTTAGGAGCCTATGAAGTATAATGTCTTGAGTCCTTATTAGAAAACTAGGCCTGGTTAGAAGTCTCAATCCTATTAGGAGTTTCTTCAACCCTATTAAGAGTTGCTAGATCAAATACAATTTATGCGAGAAGAGCCCACTGCTCTAACATGAAAATATACAATTTGGTTCTTCACATGAATAGATATACATACAATACTTTTTGTCTATTGTATTTCACACTTGCTCTGATCATACATGATATGTAGTTTGCATATCATCACATCAACTTCACATCAATCACAAATATTGTATAGATCATACATGTATCACATACTTATCTTTGCAAGATAAGATCTTTACTTATACCTCTCATATTCATTATTCACTACTTAGTCAACCTTTATGCTTTCACATGCTTGGTATAATATAAAATAATTTATGGAATAATATCCACACAGTTGGCTCTTCATGACTTAGTAATTATTTTGTCACCAAAATAATTCCCCAAGTTGTATAATCCAATTCTCTACTATATTGTATTCTGCATTGTTCCATACCCATATAGGTATTTCAATCATAACTTGTGTCGTACTATCTATACACACCTACACACTAGTATATATCATCATGACACTATCATAGAAATTTCCTCAAATGTTCATAAGCTAACTCTCAATGAGTCATTTTTACACATCACATCTATTCTCTTTATTGTTGCAAACTATCTAACACTTAGACAATTTTCTATCTCTAAATGCATAAATGAAATGTTGAATACATGTTGCCATAAATGACAACTATCAAGAAATCTATTTAACTATATTGCCAACAAATATCTTACACATTGATGCAAACAATTCTACTTTAGGAGATTTCCAAAGTAGTCATGTTTAGTAAAAGAGGTGAAGGAGAACAACATAACATATTAGTCATAGAAAGGTGGCATAATTTAGTTAGACATCCAAATATCTACATAATAAATATGTATGAATTAAATGAAGGAAATAAAGCTAGTATCTTTGGAATTTTTGTCAAAGAGGGAGAGAATTATGAAAGAGGGAGATGATTACTAGAGAGATATGAATAGAGTCTAAACTCATAACTTAGAGGGAGTTTCAAAATTGTAGAGATGAGAATCAGAATGAAACTAAGGATATTGATCACTCATGACCATGAAACCTTTTGGATTGCATGGTAACAAATAGGGAGATTGTATTCTTATAAAGAAAAATATTGTAAGGTGTTTCCATCAATGCCAAAGAGGGAGATAGTTGGAAACTACAAGTCAAACAATTTTTGTATTATCATTGATGTCAAATCTAATGATGAGACATGTTTCTATCTAATCTAAATGTCATATCTATTTGATTGATAAAGAGGATTTGAGAGATTTCTCATAACAAAAGAAACTAGAGGAATGGTTGAGTTATGAAAATGAAGCTACAATGGACATTTGATTAGTTAGAGTTTGGTAAGACAAAGTGATCATTTAAGTCATGTTGATATTCAAGTCTTTACAATACAAGTCAAGTTATATCACTTTTGTAAAGCTTGGCCAAGAAAGAGAGTAAAATATCAAGGAAATTTGAAGTTTATGTTGAGTGATTTTAATTTCAACAAAGCCATAGTAAGTGTTAAAAAAATTTAGTGATGACCAAGCATTAGTATCAATCGATCAATTTAGTGATGATCGAGTGTTAGAACTTTGTGATGATTGAATGTTAGAACTTAGTGATGATTGAGTGATAGTTTTTTGAATTCATGTGAAAATTTGTGATTTCCAACCAACTAAGATGATTTCTTAGGATACAAAAATTATGTTAAAGATAAGATTGATTAGTTGGATCATTTAATTCATGGAGATGATTAGGTAATATACCTAATGAATTAACTCAATGAGAAGTTTCTAGAAATGAAGGAAGACAGACATATAAAATGAATTTTTTGGATCATATCATGAACCTTAAGAACTATGGTAATCATGGAAAATGAAAAAGGACTAGAATTACCAATTTAAGGAGGTGTAGAGGCAAACTTCAAGATGGGAGTAGAGGCACACAAGGGTGAATGCACAAGAACAAAAAGTGAAAAGCACAAGAAGAGAACATAAAAGAAAGTTTGTGTGTATTTCTAGTGAGATGGAAAAAAGTTATTGAGGTTGATAAGAAAATCTATGAAAAAGGTTTAAGTTTGTTGAGAAGAGAAGGATGATTGCTTGAAGGGTTGCCAATCAAATCAAGGACAAAAGTGACAAGGAAGGATTATCAAATAATCAACACACGAACAATTTGTATTGAAATTCTTTTAATCAAAAGTTAACCTAACAATCATTGAATGACTTAACAATCTTTTAAGGACTTAACATGCTATGTAAATCCTTTAGCAAGTTGACATTCTAAATAGAATTATCAAAGTCCTCTGACAAGGCCACTCCTAATAGAGTGATTAAATCCTCTAACTAGGTCATATTTAATAGTGTGTATTATAAAATTTAATAGGGTTGGCTCCTAATAGGACTCACTTTGTAAGAGTGAAAAAGTGGTGACATGTTGCTAGTGGTTTTTTCCAAACTAGGTTTCCATGTTAAATCCTAGTGTCAAACTTGTGTTGAATGTTTTATGGTGTTTTACATTTTAAATGTTTACATTGAACAAGTCTATTATATTAGGACAGTGAACTACTAATAAAAATTTTTATCAGTATACAATAGAGACCTAGTTACAAAAGCAAAAAAAAAATTGTTTAATTTTTTATTATGGAAATGGTACTTATGGACCTTGGATGTTGATGATTTAAGTTTTGAAGAGATTTTTGGAAAAAAATGTGATTGTCTTGATGACTTATTATTTTTTAGTAAGAATAAAGAGGAACATCTTGAGAATATCAAACACGTGTTACAGAGATTAAAAGAGGAAAAGTTATTTATTTACTTGAAGAAATATTCTTCTATGAGAGAAGAGCTAGTATATCTTGGTTTCATGATTTAAGTTGAAGGTTTGAAGATGGATCCTAAGGGTAAAACCTATATTAGAATGGCCTACACCTATATGAATTTTGGAAAATTTAGATCATTTCATGGATTGGCAAGTTTTTACAAAAAGTTTATGAGAAATTTTAGTTCAATATCTAATGTTATGACAAAGACTATGAGAGGAGATAAAAAGGATTTCAAGTGGACACAAGGAGAAAATAAGAGTTTTGAAATATTAAAATAAAAGGTTTCAAAGTTATTTACACTTAATTTACCTAATTTCATTAAGATTTTTCAAGTTGTGATGCCAGTAGGAATGCAATTGGCATTATTTTGAATAAAGAAAAAAGAATTGTATATTTCTTTACCAAGAAATTGAATGATGCTAGAAGAAAATACTCAGTGTATGATCAGGAATTCTATTCTATTGTTCAAGTTTTGAAGAAGTGGAGATATTATTTGATGACTCAATAATTTATCTTGTATACAGATCATAAAGCCTTGTAGTACACTAGAAGTTAGAAAAAATTGAATCAGAGACATATGAAGTGGGTATAATATTTGCAAAATTTCACTTTTGCATTGAAACATAGAAGTGGGAAATCAAAAAAATTCATTGATTCTTTGAGTAGAAGAATAATATTGTTAATAGAAATAAGGTTAAAGTGCTTGGTTTTGATTATTTGAAGACCTTGCATGAAACTAGCCTTGATTTTTTAGAACCTAGGAAAGCTTGCAAGTATCATTTGATAATTGAACAAGATAAATGGATTGACTATTTCATTCAAGATGACATGTTGTTCAAATAAATTCAACTTATCATACTGAGTGGATCTATGAGGAGTAACATAACTAAAGAGAAGCATAGTGGTGGACTTGTTGGACATTTTGGAATTGATAAGACACTAAAGGTTTGATTGTTGAAGATACTATTGGCTTCAAATATATAAGGATGTTCAAAAATTTGTGAGAAGTTGTTTTGTCAAGTTACTAAAGGAACTAGTCATAATTTAGGATTATATTCACCTTTTCCTATTCCTAGAAGACATTGGAAAGATATAAGCATGGATTTTGTCCTTGGATTACCTAGAACTCAGAGAGGTTTTGATTTTATCTTTGTGGTGGTGGAAATTTTTTATAAAATAATAGATTTCATGACTTGCAAGAAAACATCTAATGCAGTACATATAGAAAATTTGTTTTTCAAAGAGATAGTGAGGTTGCATGGATTACCAAAGAAAATTGTTTTAGAAAGAGACACTAAGTTCATAGGATAATTTTGGAAGACACTTTGGAAGAAGTTGAATATTGAGCTTAAGTTTATTTCTATATTTCACCCTCAAACTAATGGGAAAACCGAAGTTGTGAATAAAAGCTTGGGTAATTTATTGAGATGCTTGGTTGGAAGTAAGCCTAAAAATTGGGACTTGGTCTTGATGCAAGCTAAATTTGAATACAACCACTCTATCAATAGAAGTATTAATAGGATGCCTTTTGAGATCATAAATGTATTTCACCCAAGAGGAAAAACAACACTAAGAAAATTGAGTAAGGAAGAAAAGAGTAGTGTTGATATTGAAGACGCTAGTACATTAGGCCTCCATTTTCAATCAAAATTTTCAATGATGGGCCAATTTGGCTTGTCAAATTCACTCTTTTTTAAATATGATCCTGATAAGGTCAAATTTTCAACTAAATTTTAGTTTTTTGTCAAAATTTCAATGACACTTAAGGTTTCTATCAAAATTTTGACAACATTTAAATTTATTGTCAAAATTTCAGCAATAGTCGGGATATAAACAAAAAAAAAAGTAAATATTCCATTTTGTATCTGACAGATTGTAAGTGCACGCATAAGAGGGTTTTTGTGTATTGTCTTTGGGAAAGGGAAAGCATAGGTAAGAGATTCAACCCAGGCCATTTTTGTAGAATGCTAGGGAAACTAAAAGTCATTAAATTTTTATTTATTGTGTTATAACAGCTTTCAAGTTCCCAAGACTTCCCTATAGATTTTACCATTTTCCTTCATCTTTCCTCTTCACTACCAGATTCATCTCTATTTTCCTTGTCTACATTTATGGATCTAGCTTCTAATTCATCCCATGTTTTACTCTCATGGAGTTTAGTCATTCTTTGATGCCATCAAGAGAATATTTTGGAATGGCATCAATCTGGAGTACATCCCGCTTGAAGTCTTTGAAAACAATCACCATATCAAATGCCTTTTTCCAATCTCACTAATGGTTATTGCTAAGAATGGTATTTCAACCAACTCCACCAAATATTTTATAGTGGGAACAATAAAAAGAGAGGTTTTAGATGGAACTCCATGAAAGCCTAACTCTCTAAATGGTATATCAAACTCTAGCTCAAAATATTTTAGACGAGGTTGCTCCCATAGTTCTATTACTCACTTAGCAAATCCTTGAAACTCTGCATTTATTTTATTTTTCATTTTCCTCTCTTTTTATTCTTCCCCAATTTCATTAGGATCATACGTTGACCATCTTTCCCCTCCTAAAGTTTGGACCATGTCCATTACCTCCACATAGAATTGGACATCTTTGGTCTTCTTAGTTGCCACCATAATATGGTTATGCAAATGAAAATGAAGCGATGTAATCATCTTCTTCTCTACTGGCTAAAAAAATGAGTGTTTAATAATTTGATACAAATATATCAATTTTCTCTATGATTAATGTGTTAGGTCTCATCTAGAAAAGGTTGCTACAAAAATAGTAGTCATGAATTTTGAATGTAATGCCTCATATCACCATATCAAGATTTGTAATCAAAGATATCAAGTATCTACCTTAGTATACCTTAATCCAATCTTGTATTTTGTAACTCTCTAAATTGGTGGTTGACCAATCTCTACATAATTTCTCCACCTTAGGAAATTGTAGACAACTAGGTTATCAAGAGGGTTCAATACTTGGCCCTGATACTACCTTGTTTGATGTAATATTCTTCTCTATTTTCTATATATGCCTTATCATTTCCACCATTAGTTTCATTTATAAAAGTCTTATTAATATTCTCATAATTTGTCAGATTAATACTATTATCCCTTCTTGTTGTCTAGTATGGAGTCTAATTAGTCCCTAAGTGGGAGATTATTAGTTTGTGGTGACTGATTAGGGAAACACTATACATACTTCATAATTCTTTAGGGAAAAAAATTTGACCCTATTTTATCTCAAATATTTTGTCAATAATTTTGGGCTAACATATTGTAATTAACTATAACCCTAAAATGAAAAAAATACTTTTATAAAGGGACTTAGAGTTAGGTATTTTTCCATAAGGTGTGATACAAAAATCACTTCTTGTGGTGGTATTGAGCTACAAGGGATTATAGATTGTAATCAAGTTGTAATTGCTCGATCATAATAATATTGGACTTGTTGTTTGGTGGACATAGCCTAGGGTTTGGGTGAACCACGTTAAATCTTTGTGTCTTGTGTTCTCTTTTGTGTGAACTTTTTTTTTTTTTTTTTTATACTTGCATGTAATTATTATTTCTATCTAAGATTAATCCTAACACTTCTTGCATTATATTTATTCCTTCTAACATTAGCCATTATTATATTGCTCACAAATCTATGAAATCTATTGTAATGCCCTTCCTAGAGGTCCTTGGAACACCAGGATAAAACATGCACTAAATACTTTTTTTCTTAAGGTAAGTTACTTAAGAACAACATAAAGTAACCAAGTGCAATAATGAAACACAAGGACATGGTGATGAGAATAGGGAACATGGCAAGACTCACATGTTCACCTACACCAACAAAAGCCTTACAACTACTTCCAAAGATCTCCAAGCTCAAAACTACAACTCACAAACCAAGACCACACGAATCATGAGAATATACCAAGGGGATGTTCCCATTCAATCCCAAGGTAAAATCTCCTATCATGGTTAGACATAAAAGTCCATATCCACTATTCATATCATAATCAAGAATCACAAGCAGAGACCAAAAACGGTCATGCAAAAGATGAGGGCTCAAAGTTACATCCACTCATCTACTAGACACCATGCTAAAAGATAATGTTGACTCATGAAATTTGGCTAAGTTTGAAATCCTAAAGCTTTGAAATTTGGTTAAGTCTAAATTTCAAAAGCCCTAAAATTTCCTAGAAGCTTTATCTTATCTCAGAGAAGTCAGGAACTTATCTCAAATGAATTGTTACATACATTAAAATATATCTTAATTATAATGAATTATTCTTATACCTAAACTATATATTTTAAACCTCATAGAGAATTTTTTTAACTAGGAAGGAGTACAACCCTAAAGGGTACACAAAACACCACTCAACTCTCAACCAAAAAGTCCACATACTTGGTGTTTTACTGAGTAGGTTTTTGCAACAAATTAGGAAACACTTGACAACAATCAGAGGATATTTATTATTATAGCTAGCCAATACTTTTTTCCCAGGCAATACTTTTCACTGTAGCTAGGTAATACTTCTAAATATGGTCAGGCGATACTTCACTAGTATCGTACGATATTTTCCACTACTATGGTGCAATACTTTCCAATATCATATGATCTTTCTCCTTAAGGCATGTGATACTCTTCCAATATTGCCCAATGTTGAACCACTATCATCCAAGATTGAAAAGAAACAACCTGATGAACAATCAAATAGGAAAAAGAGTGAGAACCTCCACACCGAGGAGTACCGCATCCACTATAATTGAGGCTTGGACACTCGAACACATGAAATGAAAGATGCCATGAAATAGGAAGGATTAAATGTCTATCCATCCAAATCATAATAGAAAATGAAGGAACATGTAGAAAGAAACATCACAATGTACATACATGGTTCATAAACCAAACATCATATGAAGGAAAAAATATATATCTAAGCACCAACACAATAGAAACTTGTGCACAATTCCTCCCAACTATAATAGCATCATGAGACCTCAAAGGTCCTAGCCATCACCTACACATACCATCCCAAACTTCCAGCTAGATAGTTGAAGCTGTCTTATGAGGGCATTACTACTACAAAAGTTACTAATAAGAACAAGATCTAACATGCTAATCCATCAAAGCATAGATACTCCAACTAGTAGTGAATCCCATTAGCTAACCACATGTTAACATCATATAAAGGAATGCATCAAATGAAAGCTAACATAATTTTAAAATGATATCCATACATTCCAATGAAAGCATAAATTACAAGGAAACATACTCATAAAAACCCAAAATACCAAGTGAACATCAAGCATCGGTCTCAATTGGAAATAGATTGTCTCTATACACCAGTCCCTAGCAATGGTATAGGTAGCTACACCTCCCAACCATGTGGAACCCATAGATCTACTCTCATCATGCTAATGGATATAATGATCCAATCACAACCACACATAAAGCAAACATCCATGGCTATCACTCATGCTAGACATTAAAGAGGATTGCAACCAAGATCATGAGACAATGCAAGTACAACAGGTCCTAGTTAGACAATCTATGGGTCAATTATGTAGGGACTCTAGTGGAGAGTAGGTTTCCTAGACATCTAATCTCAACATGATAACAATTGATCCCCTCAGTATACCCTTGGGAGGCTAATGTGTTGTTGGCTAAATCATATGGACCATGAATCACTGACCGTTCCCCTCAGCACCACCTTTGAAAGGTCAACATATATTTACAAACCATTCCCCTCAAGAGTTTGGCAATTAATTTCATATCTTAGTTAATTTTCCTATGAATTTATTTTGTTGTCACTTATTAGAAACTTCTACATGTACACCTTGTCAAATACATAGCCCAGGGTTATGAGAGAATCCCCTCCACTAACTTACCCTACATACCCATGCTCATCACAAGAGGAGTGCCCATAGGAAATGCATATTCTCATCCCAACCCCAATGAACATATCTCAACTAATAGAAACTAGGATGTCAAGTCTCGTAAGCACCCAACAAGCACACATGCATGTGCTCATGTGTGGATGTATCACCATCACAAAGATCATACAAACAAGGGTTGGATGAGAACACAAGAAAAATAACACTCAACCAAAAACAAGCTTGGAAGTATGGATTCTACACGAATCCTAGCATCCATGAAATAGAAACAAGGGTTTGATCAGAACAATAACACTAGAGATGAAATCACTCAAAAGAACAAAAAGTTAGGAACATGGATATTGCATGCATTCCAATACAAACATAAGGATGCAACAATGGTTAGATTGACACCCTACAAATAATTTAAATCCATGACCAACACAATGCCAAGAAAACCTAAGAAAACTCGATGACATACAAATTGAGGCAAAAACTTCAAAACTCAAAAACTTCAAAATTAAAACCCATTTGGTCTTAGGGAATAAAAGCCACAAATATCAAATAAAATCTGGGTTTGGAGTCTATATGCAAAAATGGCCAGCATAACTATGCAAAACCCCTAACCCCCATCCCAAAAAATAGGGAAATGCTCATACTCGCCCAATAGGGATATCATAGCTAAAGCAATAATTCATTAAATACCTAATTAATCCATTTACATCACTCATGTTTTCATAAAGAATAAAGAGACAAGAATGACATAATCACCATAGCATAAAATCCATCACATAACATAAACAAAAATATATCTAAATCCCAAATAATCAGATATCATCATAGACCTACTATCACCTCAAAATGGCATCAACATGCAAATATGATAAATTGAACAACATAGAAGTAAAGAATATTTAGTACTAAATCAAAGTATAACATTTGACCCTTAGGTCATATCAAATTATAAATAATAAGAGTATCAAGTATCTCTCAAATCAAAATAACCAAAGTATAGACTACAAAAACAAGAGGCACTACACTCTACTTCCTCCAAGTTGAGATACTTGTGTCACTCTTGTCCAAGTATCCTCCTAGATCTTACCTATATAAATAGGTTAGCTCTTATGTATTTCATATTAGGAAATATTGATTCTATAATGCCTTTGAGCATTTACATCAAAGATCATTTTTTGTAAATTAGTATTCTAACAATTTTATTTCCTCTTGGTTAATCTATGTCTTTCATTAGATTATAGTTAAATTTGTTTTATACAAATTCTAACTTGATATCAGAGAAATTTTGAAAGAGTAGATTATTTTTTATTAGAGGTCTCATAAAATCTTGTATTCTCTTCTCTTGCATTTCTATATGAACTGGAGAATTAGAAAGGATTTATGAATGCCCTGTAATTCCTCTTTTGCATATGTGTTTTTTTTCTTAATCTATAGATTGTAGAAATTTGGAGGATTCTTAGAGCATTTCTAATAGTTTCATTGCATCCAAAGGGCTTGAGAAAGTCAAGATTGGCTTTTGTTTCATTGAAATTAGAGTTTGTTTGCATTAGTTACAAACACATACTTGTAGCTCAAATCTAGAGGTAGGCATGCAAAATAGAGCATCTTCAAGCCAAATAAACCTTACCATTGCATCCAAAAGTCTCAAGAAAGTCAAAAACAACTTTTCTTTCATCCAAAATAGAGTTCTACATCAATTACAAATATATGTCATAGAACCACATAAAGTTAAATTTGATGTCCATATGTTCATCTCTATGAATCATTTTTGCTCTGTTGTGACATCCACTAGCCTATCAAGTTTAATCATGTAGATTTTTAAATTACCCTTCTTCAATTGCAATCATTTTGGTAGTCTAACTTTGAATGGCCATATCTTGGTCATCTAGACTCCAAATTGGATGCAATTTTTTTTTTGGGGGGGTATAAACTTCCAAATAATGCAATGGTGGTGTTAATTTTGATTTTTGGATGCATATGGTAATCTACAATTGTAGGTTTTCATGACTTTACCTATGTAATCATACATTTTGCAACTTCCAAAGTATTGTATGGTCTCATACATACAGATTTTGGAGTACCATTTCTTTTGAAAATGTGTGATTTTTTATGAAGAATTAAAATATTCTATAAAAGAATAGTCTTATTTCGATAAAAATTGGACTTTCATCCTTTGGCCAAAATTTGGCACTTGTAATATTTTGGATTCATAGAAATCCTTTGTCTTGACTGTATAAGTCTTCATTTGCTTTAGATTGGAAGTTTTAATTGAAAAATCAAGTCCACTTTGATCCATATTTTAAAGTTGCAATTGTATAAACATTGAATTATAAAGTGCCAAAATCATTGCATTTTTGGGGGGGTGATTCTTGATCTAGTGAAAAGGTGGGGTAGTCTTGTGTGTACTCTCTTGTGGTCTCATTAATCTCTTGTGTTAACCTTGCTTCTCTATCATTTTGAAAATAAAATCTTTATTTTTTCACTAAAATGGATCACTCAACAATATCATTACTCACACCCTATAACTATTATAAGTTGAAGTCTAAAATGACAATCTATCTTAAGAAGTTAGGGTTGTATAGAGTAACAATGGGTCTTGAATTTGAACCAACATTACTTGTTGAAAAGCCTAAATGGCAAAATAAATGTGATGAAGCTTATGGTACCTTGTGCATGGCTATATCTCTAGAGCTTCTCTTTCATGTAGAATCATCTACAACTCCTAATAATGTATGGACAACATTAGAAGGATTATTTGGAAAGAAAGATTAATTGAGAGGGAATCAATTAGAGAATGAATTGATAGGATTAAATCCATGCAACTTTGATACTATTTAAGACTTCTTCACTAAGTTGAATTCTTTAACATTGTAGTTGAAATAATGTAAAATTGAGAAGAAAGATTCATAACTAATCCTAAGTATTCTTTCCAAGCTTGGTGCTACATATTTTGTTTTTTTTTCTACCTTCTATGCTACTAAAAGTGTCATAGGAAACAACTACACAATGTCTTCTCTTGATGAGTTTACAATTGAACTCACAAAGGAGTAGGATAAGTTGATCCATATGGGCACAATAAATCCATCTAAGTCTCATGCCTTGACTACAAATTAGGGCACAAGAGAATTAATAAAGAGGGCCCCCTAAGCGAGAAAAGAAACAAAAGTGCCAAGTAGAAAACAATCAAGAAAAGAATTTTTCTACTCTAAGAGCAGTAAATGATGCATCTTCTTCTTCAAAAAAAAAGCCCAAGAAGGAGAGAACAACATGTTCCTATTGTAAGAAACTTGGTCATGATGAACATAAATGTCTGAAGAAGCAAATTGATCACTTGTCCCATCTTCTTGAAAGGAACAATATCAAAGTACCTAATTCAACCAAGACAAATTCATCCCAATATCTTCCAAGGAATCAAATAAAGGAAAAGGAAAAGGTAAGGCCCTAATAGTTTTTTCCTCATAACCAAATTCATGGATTATTGATTCAGGTGCATCACAACACATGGCTTCATCAAAAGAGTTTTTTTCCTCATTAGAGTCATGTTCTATGCCATCCATTCTTTTCGGTGATGGAACTCATGTTGAAGTGCATGGGAGAGGGTTTGTTGAAATGAGTGAAGGGACATTTCATGATGTTTTATGTGTTCCATCTTTGTCAACTAATCTCCTATTTGTTTATTATATCACTCACACAAGCTTTGGCAAGTGAGTTGAGTTTACTCTAGATATGGTGGTTATTAGTGAGATGATAAATGGGTCTAAAATTATCGTAGGAAAGGTAGAACATCAATCAATATTGCATCACTTCTCTCACTTTTGTCCTAATTCATCTTCGCTAACATTACACACTCACTCTAATAAAGTGATTCATTTGTGGCATCAGTAGTTTGGCCACTAGAACTACCACTACTTACAACAACTTAGTCAACATGATATGGTTATAGGGTCACCTTCAATTCAATTTTCTAATAGTTTTTGTCAAGGATGCATTGTTGGCAAGAATCCTAAAAAAAAAATCTATAAAGGCAAAGCATGGAGAGCCACTCAATTTTTGGAGCTAGTACATAGTGATTTGTCAGGACCATTTCCACATCCTTCTTTCAGAAAAGCCAAATATGTTTTAACATTCATTGATAATATTTCTTGATACACATTTGTATATATTCTCAAATAGAAGTCTGAAGTCTTTGAGCATTTCCAAGAGTTCAAATCTTTTGTAGAGAAACAAATTGGGAAGCTCATCAAAGTCTTGCACACAAATAAGGGGGGGAATATGTCAGCCAAAGGTTTGAGCAATTCTATATCTTAGAAGGAAATAATCTTCAACACATAGTTCCCTATAGTACACAATAGAATGGAGTTTTCAAAAGGAAGAATAGGTCCTTAAAAGAAATGGCCAATAGTATGATCCATTCCAAATCATTGGCACCTCAATATTGGGTAGAGGCCATCAACTATGCATGTTACATTAAGAATTGAGTTCCTCATCAAGCTATAAAAAAAGGTAACTCCTTTTGAAGCATGGACCAATTGAAAATCTATAGTCAAACTCTTTCGAGTGTTTGGGTCTCCTGCATGGACCCATATTCCAGCTGAGAAATGCATGGTAATTGATTCACAAAGCAAGCCTTGTATATTTTTTTGGTATCCAAATGGTGTCAAAGGCTATAGTCTTCTCCATCCCACCACACATGAGCTTTTCATTGAGAGGAGTGTTCACTTTGAGGAAGATATCTCCAATTCTTATTTTATCACTTCTCCATCATTCATTCCTATGCATACATTGTGACTACATGATGATAATTCTTCTAAAGTTCTTGATCCTTCTAATCTAGATGATGAATCTTCTTCTACTTCAAATGATGATGATGAGGATCTATTTTCCTCTAGTCATAATTCAGAGAATGATTCTTCTCTAGATTCTCCACATGATCCAGATATTGCACCTCGTTGGGCTTGATAGACATTAGAATCAATAGGTGATTGGGTTGATGATCCTTCAAATGAGAGAAGAATGAGGTCTCAGTTTGAGCATGCTCCACATCTATTTATTGCTATAGCTTCTAGTCCACAAACATTTCAAGAAGCTTCTCATGTTCTTGAGGAGAATACTACTATGTAAGAAGAGTTTAGTTCCTTAGAGAGAAATCATACGTGGGATTTAGTCCTTGTTCCTAAGGGAAGAAAACTTGTTTGGTGCAAGTGAATCTATTGAAAAAAAATTGTAGCAGATGGGTCAAATGATAAGTATAAGGCTTGCCTACTTGCCAAAGGATTCTCCTAGGTTCCTAGAATTGACTTCTCTAAGACCTTTATAGAAATTTCAAATATGAATTCTATATAACTTGTTCTTTCCATTGCTACATCCCATCATTGGGAAGTATGTCGAAAGGATGTGAAGAGTGGATTTCTTCACGGTGACCTTTAGGAAGAGATTTATATGGAGCAGCCACAAAGTTTCATTGAGGATCCTATACTTGTCTTCCACTTTCAAAAATCCCTCTATGGCCCTAAACAAGCTCCACAAGCTTGGTATACAAATATGGACTCCTTCCTTCTATCACTTGTGTTCACTTGGTGCCATTATAATCTGAACTTCTCTATCTTGCAGTAGGATGATACTCTCACCTTCTTTATCATATATGTTGATGATTTGTTGACTACAAGGAGTCACTCATCTCACATCACAATGGTATAAACTACCCTTCATGATCAGTTCTTAGTGTTTGACTTAGCCCTTCTTCATTACTTTTTAGGGATTGAGATCTCTCAATCACTTTTTAGTATATTTATTGGCCAACCTAAGTATGTTCTTGATATGCTCTCCAGATTTCACATGGCTGATTGCAAATCTACACTGACTCCATTTTTGTCAGGGGTGAAACTTGAGGGTTCTTTTTCTTCACCCTTGGTTAATGAAACCTTATATCATCAATTGTTTGGTAGCCTCATATACTTAATGCACACAAGGCCTGATATTTCATATGTTGTGGGCATGGTCTCTAGGTTTATGTAGGAACCACATGAGCTACATTAGAAAGCAACTAATTGGATTCTTCATTACATCAAGGTTACTCATAGTTATGGAATTTATTATGTAGTGGGTGTAGATATTAACTTGGTGGGATATACAGATTCAAATTGGGTAGGTAATTTTTTTTATCACAAGTCTACTTCTGGGCACTACTTCTCTCTTGGTTCTAGTTCAATTTCTTGGTCAAGCAAGAAGTAGTATGGTATTGCTCTTTCATTCACTAAGGATGTGTATCAAGGAGACATTAATGCATCCATTGATGCTATTTGGCTTCATCACATCCTTACCGAGTTTGGAATTCCTTTGGCTATTTGGCTATTTCTCATAATCCAGTCCATCATCAAAGGACCAAGCATATTGAGATTCACATGCACTATATCCAAGAGCTTATCCATGAGAAGTTCCTTGACCTTTAGTACTACCAAACATCTAATTATACTACAAACCTCTTCACCAAACCCTTCACTAAGAGAAAGTTCATTCACTTATGTGCCTTTCTTGGGGTGCAACAGGTGTCTTCTTCTAGAGTTGTTTAGCTTCATTTCTACTCTCTTTTAGATAGGAGTTTTGTCCCACTAGGTTTTCTCCTTTTTCTCTGGTTATGAGAGGATGCTTTTTAGTTGTACATGGATACCTAATATGTCTTCAATGTTAGGACCCATTAGCTATATATTTCATTATAGTACTCCCTAAGTTGCACTTATGGGGGGTGTTAGAGTAGATGTTTCTTTTCCATTTAACTCTTATATTAAGTTTACTTAAGTGAGCTCATAAATTAAGATAAATTATATATTCTTGGATATTATTATTAGTAGGATATCATGAGTCATCCTTTTGACTCCAAGTACTCTTAAGATATCACATGTGGTAAATTTCAATTTGGACACCACCCTTCTAGATGGTAGGTGGATGGTAGGTGGCTGATTCCATTGGGACTCTACTTCCTCCAAGTTGAGATACTTGTC
This sequence comes from Cupressus sempervirens, assembly GCA_028749045.1. Taxonomy (NCBI): domain Eukaryota; kingdom Viridiplantae; phylum Streptophyta; class Pinopsida; order Cupressales; family Cupressaceae; genus Cupressus; species Cupressus sempervirens. The sequence continues at coordinate 437,752,760 of CM053788.1, forward strand.
TCACTCTTGTCCAAGTATCCTCCTAGCTCTTACCTATATAAATAGGCTAGCTCTTATGTATTACATATTAGAAAATATTGATGCTATTATGTCTTTGAGCATTTACATCAGAGAAAATAATTTGCATTGTTATTTTGACAATTTTATTTCCTCTTTACTAATCTATGTCTTTCATTGGATTCTGGTTATATTTGTTTTATAAAAATTCTAATAATAATAAATTATAATATGTCCCTAGGGGTCCAAGGACCCCTAGGGACATATGTTGTAATGAAATATATCGAAAGGAGTTACAAGTTAACCTATGACCCCTTTTGGCCCATATAATCAATTATAATATGTCTTTGAGAGTTTGAGGACTCCTAGGGATATATGTTGTAATGAAATGTGTTCAAAAGGGTTCATATGATATTGTATGACCCCTACCAACCCATATTATAAATTATTATATTTTCCTCTAGGGGTCTAAGGACCCCTTGGGACACATATTTTCATGGAATGTGTTGAAAAGGGTCATAGGTTATCGTATGACCCCTTTCAACCCATATGATCAATTATAATATATCCCTAGGGGTCTAAAGACCTTGAGAGACATATTTTATCATGAAATTTGTTAAAAGGGTTCGTAGATTATCCTATGACCTCTTTCAACCCATATGATCATTTATAATATGTCCCAAGGGGTCTGAGGACCCTTAGTGACATACGTTGACATGAAATGTGTCAAATAGGATCAAAGGTTATCCTATTACCTCCTTATTCCCATATGATCAATTATAATATCTCCCTAGGGGCTTGAGGACCCCTAGGGACATGTGTTAACATTAATGTGTCAAAAGTAATTATAGGTTATCCTATGATACCCTTCGACCCATATGATCAATTATAATATGTCCCTAGGGGTGAGGACCCCTAGGGACATATGTTGTCATGAAATGTGGTGAAAGGGGTCATAGGTCCAATCTATATGATCAATTATAATATGTACCTAAGGATTTGAGGACCCCTAGGGGCATATGTTGTCATAAAATATGTCAAAAGGGGCCATAGGATATTATATGACTCTGTTCAACCAATATGATTAATTATAATATGTCCTTAGGGGTCTAAGGATCCCTAGGGACATATGTTATCATGAAATGTGTTGAAAGGGATCATAGGTCAACCTATCACCCCCTTTAACTCATATTATCAATTATAATATGTTCCTAGGGGTCCTCGGACCCCTAGGGACATATGTTGTCATGAAATGTATCAAAATGGGTCATAGGTTAAACTATGACCCCCTTCGACTCATATGATCAATTATAATATTTTTGTAGGGGTCCTTTGACCCTTAAGGACATATGTTGTCATGAAATGTGTCGAAAGGGGTTATAAATTAACCTATGATCCTCTTCAATCCATATGATCAATTATAATATGTCCCTAGGTGTCTAAAAATTCCTATAAACATATGTTCTCATGAAATGTCTTAAATGGGATCATAGGTTAACCTATGACCTCCTTCAACCCATATGATCAATTATAATATGTCTGTAGGGGTCTAAGGGCCCTTAGTGACATATGTTGCTATGAAATATGTCAAAAGGGGTTATAGGTTATCCTATGACACCCTTCATCCTATATGATCAATTATAATATGTCCCTATGGGTCCAATGACCCCTACGGACATATGTTGTCATGAAATGTGTTGAAAGGGGTCATAGACAGGGTATATTTTAAGGGACCCCCTTGTTGAGAAATGTGTAAGAGCTTGGTGAAAGGTGTAAGAACACTTAACAAAATAATTAATATTTTTTGTAAAAAAATATAGATTTATTAAGAAAAATAATAATGTCCATTGGCAAATCATTCATCATCTCTCAAACAATGTACAAAATCTGGACAATTTCTATTATTTTTAAAACCACACAAATATATGCATTGGTGAATAAAAATTATTTTCTAGTAAAATATTAATTTTCTGGATGAATTATTTTATTTTACTAGACATAAAATATATACATTAACGAATAATAGTTTTTTTCAAAATTAAACATTAATTTCGTGGTTCTAAAGTTAAGTGTCATTAAAACAACCAAAAATTTTGACACACTACCTAAATCATGAAATTTAGAATTTTTCAACAACTAAAAGTAGAACAAATTTGCACTTGTTGTTGGTAGCCAGGATATTGTAATAGCTTTTATAAAGGAACCCTCCCTATGATCTCTTGTGCGATGTGCCAAAAATCTAGAATTTTACATCAAGATGCCAATCACTAATCAAGGATTAAAAAAATGAGGGGAAATGAAATTTATATCACTTGATATGAATTCTAGTAGGCTAAATATGTCAATGAACCCAATGCAAAATGGAAAATTATTGCCAAAATGGGTTGACTAAAGAGAATTAAAATTAAATACTAGGCAAATCACCCATACATATGCAAATCTAATGGACTGAGGGATGGTGAACATGACATCGATTAGAATAACTAAGTTGACTGCATGAAGGGTGAATAATGCTACCAAAGAAGTCAAATGTGAATCCATGCTAGGTGATTGAAAGGAGTAATGACCCACTAGCCCTGATAAAGTTAGGTAATTGGGCCACCATATAATGGCTCAAAAATTGCCAAAATCAACACTAAGAAATCCCAATATTTGCTAAATTATGAATATTCACCACTAAAAAACACCTTGGCCATAGACTATCATATGACCCCTTTCGACTCATATGATCAATTACAATATGTCCCTAGGGGTCTGAGGACCCTGAGGGACATACATTATTATGAAATGTCTTGAAATGGGTTATAGGTTATCTTATGACCCCTTTCAACTAATCTGATCAATTATATTATGTCCCTAGAAGTCCAAGGACCCTTAGTAACATATTTTGTCATAAAAAGTGTCAAAGGGGGTCATATGCTATCCTATTGATCCAAATTAAGAATCAAATTACAATACCTAGCGTAGAACTTGTAGTATTGTGATTTAATTGAAAGCAATTAAAATACAACAATAGATGTTTTTGCAAGCCAAAAGTGATCCATTCAATTTGAAAATAAATTTAATACAAGTTTTATGGATCCCAAGGGTCACTACTATCCCTTGGAAATTAAAATGAAAATTCTATAAGCTAATTAATTACAAAATAAACTCTAACAACTATAAAAACTACAAAAATCTATATTAAAAATTATGTCTACCTTTCGAAGTCATAACTTTCTACTTGTAGCTCAAAATCATGAACTGTCAGAATTTATGGAAAGATATTCTAAAGTTCATCATTTAATAGACTAGGTTTAAGCATAGCTACATCTGCTTGTAATTGTTGAGGTCTAGAAATACCCTGGAGACTTCCAAAAATGAAAAATACTAGAACATAGAAAATATTAAAAAATAGATTTTGATATTTTCCCATTTTTGTTTGTGCCAACATCCTCTACATTTTCCAAGACCATGTTTTGATCACCTATGACCCCATTCAATCCATATGATCAATTATAATATGTCCCTAGGGTTACAAGGACCCCTAGGGACATATGTTGTTATGAAAATATGTTGAAAGGGGTCATAGGTTTTCCTATTACCCCCTTTGACCCATATCATCAATTCAGAGCCCTAAAAATATGTTGTCCTGAAACATGTCAACCCATACAATCAATTATAAGAAACATATAAATACTAATATATAGATATAGATATACACACACACATATGTGTGTGTGTGTATAATAGATACTATATTTTATAAAATATATTTTTGTACTATATTATCATAGGTATACTATATAATAAATACTAACACATATATAATGTATACTTATACAATTATATATTAAATACTAATATATAAATAGTATGTAATTATAATATATATTAGAATATGCTAATACTAAATACAAAATACTAATACATATAACATTATACATTAAAAAAATATTAATATATTAACAATTTATATAATTGTAATAGTCACATAAAAAATGTGGTCCCATAAAAAAGTGGTTCCTATTTTAGATAATATATCCCCACTTGATTACGCCCTTGACTTTGGTGCAAATTTTGAGGATAGATCCTATATGGAGTATCTAATATTGAATCGAGTACCCGATCCATTTTGCTGGTGAACTTTTACCCAAAAAAAAATTGCCATAAAAAACCCAAGAATCATAATTTTTTGTCTTTTCACAAGTTTCAAAAATGCTTTTGTAGAAAAAGGAAAAAAAAAGGGTTTGGGGCTTATTGCTTGAAAAGGTGGCTAAAACCTTGATAAGGTGTCTTGAATTGTTGTCTACATGGGGAGCAATAGTTTTCAAAAGGCTAAACACAAAAGGAAGGTATTGAATGAAGACATTGAAGCATATAGGGAAAGAGACAAGGAAAATGTAACACCCTGCTAGGGAACCCAAAAGAAAATAACCTAAATTTTCACTAAGTTCGTCCAACATTTTTTTTTGAAAGATAATAAGTTAACAACAATAGATATAATACAGTGGAAGCAATAATAACAAGAGCTAAAATAGTGGAAGTAATAACTCACATACATACAACCATCATAAATAGGTTACATCTCCTAAGGGTCACATGACGTAGAATCAGATTTAAGTTTAATTAAATACTAAATCCAATACATAACTAAAATCCACATCATGGAATAATCATAAGTACAAATCCAATAAATAATATACAATTATAGGATGTCACTTGAAAATAATCAGAATGCACAATTATCCACTATACATGTCATAGAGTATGAAAGGCTGAAAGAATATAAATCACTAAATAGATTACATCATCTCGTAAGATCTATGAAATAAAATACAATACAATAGAGAATAATCATCTACCAAGAATACGAGATCATAAAGAAAGGATCAACTACACAAATACATCTAGCAATGGCATCCAATGGTTAGATCTCAATGGTATAATAAAAATGCACTACCACCCGACCTGGTGGAACCTAAATGGCCCACTCCTACTACATTAAGGAGCTAAACTCAAGTCCCATACAAATATCAAAACACAATTCATAACCAACATCTAGGTCAAGGAAACACTCGAAAGAAAACTATTTCAAAAGGTACTAAGACACAAGTATCATCTAATCCTAGAGGCAACACAAACACATAGGAGATCTACTATGTGAGCAAGTGTCACCACATGAGCCAACTCTAAGGTTACTTGAGTAGCCTCTCTAAACTTCGGACCCTTAGTGTCTCTATGTAGCATCAATATCCTTTTGTACAAACAAGGCATACTAACAAGTCAGCTTTAAGGTTACCTTGGCAATCTCTCGGGACTCTGGCCCCCTAGTGACTTTATGTGGATATCTTATTAATTTATTTTTAAACCATTTGATGAAATGTTATCACTTATTAAATCAACCTATAATGGGTTACCTAGGCAACCTCTTTAGGGCTCTGGCCTCCATTGCAAGCCACTTCCCAACATGACATATAGATAAACTACCCCAAGCTCAACAAAAGAAGGTCTCATATGACCATAAACCACACATTAGTTCTTAAACAAGCAACTAGAAAGTACTAAAATATCACAGATCAAAATCATAGATTTTACCAATACAATCATCCTAATAGGACTGATCCAAAATCAAGTACACATATACCAAGCCATGACATCATAAAAAAAATTCACAATAATCACATCAATCCTAAACAAGCAATTGGAAAGAACTCCAAAGATAACTAATTGAAGACTCAAAGGTTATACTAGAAAAGTCACACCATTCACTTCAGTTCTACACAAGAGAAATTGGAAAGCAATAACAACCAATAGATCAAACTCATCAAAGAAGACATGTGACTACATCATAATGGTCAGGTATAAAAGATCAAATCCATAACATCATCATAGAAAAACTCCCCAAGCCTTTGATAATACAATCTGATTGGTCAAAGCTAAGTTAACCCCAAAATCCAACATCAATAAACCACACGTCATAATGACTACATACAAAAGTAACTTTCATAGCTCATTAGGTTTTGAAAATACAAACATTTAACCTTCACTATTAGTTTTCAAGTTTTTATTTTCATTTCCAAAATACAAAGATTCAATAACAACTAGGGTTTCAATTTTCTTTTCCAAGTATTACTATTTATAGAGTTTTCAATTTCAATCAAGGTTCACATTTTCATTTTCTCAAATTTTAATAATTACTAGGGTTTTTGAATCATAAAATTTTCCTAGTGCTGATTTGCTAATGTTTATGGGTTCATAAGAATAATAGATTCATAAATCTTATTAAAAAGAAATTAAATATGACACTGAACTGTCAACCAACACCCAAGTTTACCAATTTCCCCAAATCAAATTCGCAATATATTGTATAAATACATTTTAATAATAAATTAATTAAATACTTGAATCAAATATTATTAAAATTCAATCAAGATTCATTAAATTACTAATTATTACAATTATCCATTAATAAAATAAGAATTAACAAAACTATAATTAAAAGCATTTATTAAATTATATAAAATTTAATAAATTTAAATTGATTTAAAAAAACCTATATTAAAAATTAATATTAAATTAAATTTAAAATAAAAACAAAAACAAAAACAAAGTACACTCAAGCATTTAAGGCCTATCGGTCATAGGCAAATTGTTGTGGCACATCACTACTACAACAACAGCAGGTTGTCGTGCGGCCTTCCTTTGCATCCATAGGGGTGGGTGGGGAATTGGTGGCCCCGCCCACATCCAAAATTATTCAAAAAAAAATTAATTTAAGTTTTTATAAAACAAGAACCAAAACAATACCCCCCCTCCCCACCATCTTGTATGCAAAAAAAATTGATTTTTCCAAGGTAACCAACGAATGAAATCTCACTTTTCTAATAAAAATTATCACAGTAAATAATTAATGTGGTAATTTTTATTATTGTATATATATCATTTTTTTTTTTTTTTTTAAATTATCAATAGAGATCTAATAGGAAGACAAATACAAGTAATCAAATTTGTAAGTTAATCCCTGGGATCCTTTTTTTAAACCTCATCCTGAATCCAAACATCCAATTACAAGTTACCAAACTAATCAAACAAGGGATTCAGATATAAATTCACTCACAGATGATTACCAAAGTGAAGAATAATAAATATACAAACAAGGGTTTCAAATCATCAATTTGCTTGCAGAGGTTTCTAAAAAAAAAGAACAATCAAATCCATACACAAGGGTTTCAAAACATTCTAAAAACATAAACACAACAAATACGAAGAAGATGGACATTTTCAATTCAAGAACTACTGCGTAAAACTCATAAGATCCTAACTAGATCTGATGCTAAATAATGAATACAGCAAACACTTAGATTTTTCCTCCTCTTTCAAAAAGCCTCTACTCAGAAATCGGCTCCTCCAAACCTGTGTGGAGAAAAGAGCTCTGATTTCCTAATAAAGAGCTTTTCCCAAAATCAAGGCTTCAATCATGCAATCACGCAAAATCCATTTTTGCTTTATTATATTATTATTTTAATTTCATTCTCAAATTTTTACAATTTAATTAAAAGTAATTAATTAAATTAATGATTTCTTTCTCTTATTAAATCATGAGACACTTTTTAAAGAATGTATTTATTAATTCAACTAATAATATTATTTAGAGTGTATTATTAAAATAAAACTTCTAAATAATTATTATTAGATTAAATAAATATAAATACGCCAAAATTAGAATTTTAGTAAAATCTTTAAATTTAATTCTTTTATTTAATTAATTTCTCAGTTAATTAAATATAATTAAATATTGAATTTTCATTAAATTATCTTTTAATTTGATTTAATTGTAAGAGAAAATCATCACAGGCCTACAAGACTAAAATACGAAAACTCAACTAAAGACAAAGAACAAAATCAAAATCCAAGGTCAAAATTGTGAATCCACGTCACTTGATGAATTTAGATGGGTAAATAACTCATATACTTGTCCTACTTTCTAGGACAATGGGCTTAGGTTAGGATTTGGACTCAAGAATTATCTCCCCACTTATACCATTGAGATACTATGATAGGATAAGTTCATCCTAGCAATTTAGGGAAGTTGATGCCTGGTACCTGCAATCTGCATAAAATCCATGCATGCACATACTCATATATTCTAAACTAAACAAGAAATGTCGAGGAGTGGTACATCATGTAGATCTTAATTAGCAAACAACTATAACTCCCTCCCTCAACCACATCAGAAATGTCAAACATAAAGAAAATATACATGTACACCATACACATGCAAATATGAGGTAAGTAACCATAGAAATTGCATATAAATAGTCCATCTAACTATCATCATGAAATAACTCAAATCAATAAATGAACATATAGAGCATCATCAAAATAACTGAAATAACTAAATACACTCAACACATATATCAACTAAATATGAAATACATTTAATCTAATTTGGTAACCAGGTACCAATAGTCATAAACATAAACATAAAATAGGCCTGAAATAATCTAACAATACAATTAGATAGGTCAACTAGGGGTAGGCATTACATCCACACCCCTAGATTTAGGCTTACTCCTAGAAGCCTACAAGAAAGATGAACCTAAACTAGGGGTATGCATTATAGAAAATCATCAAAAGAAGAGACAAGGTATGTTAAATGTCAATAAAGTTGACAATGTATTGATCAAAGGTGAAATTATAGAGACAAAAAATGAATATGTTCATTTGGGGAATGAAAATGTACCAATTCATAATGACAATGTCAATATTGAAGATGTGGAGATGAAATGTACTAATTCATAATGTGAATGTGGGAATTCACCGTGTGAAAAATGAAAATGCACAAGAACCCTACATATCTCCTACTTATAACTGAAAGTAAGGTCCTAGAACACCAAAATGGATAATTAAAATTGAAAAAACTACTATTAGAAATGTGGAAGGGAATAAATCACAAAGAACCTTCTATTATAGGCTTCAAATCTATATGAGATGTTTTTTTGGCAACAAGATAGTGTGGTGGAGCAATATCAAGTTTTTGTGCACTTATTAGAGATGCAAAAGATGAAACATGTGCTTACCAAATTAAAGGTTTGTGTTAACAATAAAATGGAGAGAAATGTCATTATTATGAAGAATCATTTCAATGCTTTTAATAACATTGGGAAAATAGTAGGGAGAAGGACAAGAGAGTTGTTCAAAGGGGTATTGCAACCTCTTTGGTAAGTCATTATTTGAGAAAGGGTAGATATATGAGACAAAATTGTATTTAATTGAACCTAAATCATACTACTTTAGGAAGAGAACTCACTAGAAGAGAGGGAATTGATTATCCTCTTCAAAATAATACATGGGGTTGTGGTGGGAGAATTTCATGTTTTGATAATAAGCTAATCAATGACATGAATCAAGCAAGTACATAGTTTTGGCACTCTAGCTCAAGAGTCTCACCAAATGCTAAAGACATGTTAAAGTTGAGAATTCACATTAGAGACTACACAACACATCCTAAACATTATTTAGAGCTAATTCAAAGTATGTTGTTCAAAAAATTTAGAGAGACTCATCAAATATTGCATATTTCACAAAGGGATTTTTAATCCTTGAAGCCATTTTATTATGTACCACTTAAGATTTGAAATACATGTTGCAAATATCATGTGGAGTTTTATATGCACCATGAACTATTATACTGCATCTATTATACATAGTAATGAAATGTTAGAGAATTGCGGTGCTAGTGGGCTTCCAAAATCATCAAGAGACTTGCTAAATCAATTTTTATGTCCTAGAGTTGATGGTTGTTTCTTTTATAGAAATAATTTATTAAATGATAAGTGTTAAAAATGTGTTGTCTTATACAAGTTTATAACATGTTTTCATGAGCGGTGTGAACAAGACCTTGGGAGGACAATAGTAAAATAAAGGTATATGAAATGGTGAAATCATTGGCAGTGGGCCATTAGTCCCTCATAGGGTTCAAGACATGGCTTAACTACCTCCTATGGTTCTATAAGACTATTTTTTATATCAAGCATTGATAGGTTGATCTTTTGGTACAATGAAAACCTTGGCCTTTCTAGCAATTGGTATCAAAGCTTCATCATAGGTTCCAATCTTACAAGCCACAATGAGTGACATTGGAAAGGGAATTTTTGGTAGTGGGTCAACATCCCTCATAAAATTTGTGACATGGCTTAACCACCTCCTATGGTTCTATAAGACTATTGGTTGTATCGGGCATTGGTAGATCAATCTTTTGGTGTAATGACAACCATGGCCTTTGAAATAGAAATACACATTGAAGAGTGGAGGTGAGGGCTTAGATGTGAGTTGGTTGCAAAAGAAATTAGTGTGGCTGATTTTAGTATGCAAGGTGTAGTCATAGGTCTCAGAGGTTGGATCAAAAATTTAGAATCCATAAGGACACTTTTTCTATTGGTACCATTATATCAGTTATTGACCTTGCAGAGAACTACACATTGTAACCCCAAAATAAGATACAATCTTAGTATTAAAACTCCATTTAGATTATTATTTTTGTCCACATAACATATAGACATGCCCCTGATAGTACAAAAGATAATTGAAATATTATTAGAGAGTACCATTTTTACATGAGTGATGATAGATCTCACTCTCATGAGTTTGTACAACATTTTTTTGAGAATTTTTTTGATTTCTTGCATGAGCATGATATTGTTATGGATAGACATATCATTTGGCTAGATAATTGCATAGGTCAATTAAAAAATTCTCACATATTTTATTGGTTGGATAGGATGCACTTTTAGATGGGGGTACCTCATATTTGGATTTTTTTTAGTTTGGCCATAGGAAATGGGAACATGGTGGAGAAGAGGCATGTGTTAAGAGAGAACTAGTTAAAGAGCAATTGAAGAATTTGGGAGTAGAGCTTCTTGATACTCATAACATTTTTTATTGTTGTAGTTCAACAATAACATAGGGGGGCTCTTGATTTAGAAATACATAGGGTTTTTTGGTTGGTTGAGGAGGGGTCCATAGATGATATATAAGATTGTGCAACTATTAGAGATTCTTAAGAAATGCATTCATTCTGGAACTCAGATTCTAGTACATGGACCATTTGGACACAAAAACTTTCTTTCTTTTATCCTAGTTGTTTTCAGTGTGACTGGGATCACTATGCATCAAATGAGTGGGTGGATATGTGGGCTCCACATTATCTTACTCCATCACCTCTCATGCCCTCTATCATAAATGATGACATGGAAAGTTTAGCTAAGCATAACCATCTATCAGATCTTCTTCATCTAGGTAGGTCTTTGCATTGGTTGTACCAAAGGGGAATGATGAGAAATCAAATTATTGGTTACCACATTATGTAAGAGGTAAACCAAATCTTGCACAACTGATTACAAAAGATGATGGAGTCACATATCCTATTGTTCAATTGTTGTTGCTAGAACATGGTTGTAGACATACATGCTTAGAAGGAATGGACTGAGATCATATTCTAGAATATCAATACAAAGGAGCAGATAGAAGACATATTTACAAAGCCCTTACCAAAGGATACTTTTGAGTACTTGAGAGGTATGCTTGGGGTTATGCCCTAGCCTACTTCTAAGTAGATGATGCAGCGATTCCATTAGTCTAGTAGTAGTATAGCACTATTTTATTATCTGGACTAGATGTTGGATGCTTCCTCTATGGGGGATTATCTATATATTTGAGTTGACTCACTAAGGACTCTTAGAAATTTGTATTTAATAATATCTTTGGAAAATTGATCTTATTGCATATCTTATGTAGAGTATTGACATAATGATACAATTTTTATTGATGTTAATGGGGGGAGTAGCACATGAATAAATTCTTATGAAACATTGAGGGAGAGATTAGTACATTAAAAAAAATAGAAATAAATTAGATGTCAATGGGGAAGTAGCACATTGATTAATTAATATTAATGGGGCAAAAGTCTTGTGGGATTTAGATTTGATTAATGAAGAGGATTTTAAAATAATATGATTATAGTATAGTTGAACAGTTGCAATAGAGATGTATTTGGTATTAATGGAACTTAGAAGTCTTTCATCTATGTTTCCATCAATTCCAAAGGGGAAGATTGCTAGCATGAATGCTAATGATATTTCTATTAGAGATTATCCTAGCATTTTTGGAGAGATGATATAGTGATCATATGTTGCATTCATGGCTGTATTTTTCATTGATGTCAATATAAATGTTATTCTGTAGAGATTAACAAAGAAGTAGACATGGATTGAAGTTACGTGGTTAGAGGATTGTAGATGAGGTTGTGTGCAGTTGAGAACATGTTCTCTAGAGTATCTTGATGATGTGGCTAAGTGTGCACAAGGAAATTTGAATATAGTTGACCGTTATTCAAGATTTATTGAAGATAACATTCAGATAGATTTCCTAAGAAGTAGTTGATGATGTTTTGATTATATCTCCAAACATAGATAGAACTTGGTTAAGCATGATCGTACAAAGGTAGAAGACATGAATAATATGTAGTGGTCAAATATGCACATCTTGATGACTAGTATCAAGAGAAGAGTTGTGAGGATTATGAGCTTATAGTTTGGTTGTAATTATGAAAATTTGTAACAATATAATGTAACATGTAATATATTACCTTAATGTAGTCCTATATTGTAATTATGAATTGAGAAATCCCTAAGGAAAACTCAATAATATGTTCAAGGACTTGGTATAAAGGAAGGATTATTTCCTTGGTTGTAATCATCTTATGCAAATATTTGTGTTATGTGAGTATGTGAACTTATATGTGAGATCTAGTGAACTTGATAGTGAATATCTTTTGATCAAAGAATTTTGTGTGTGGTTAAGGGACGGTGAGTTGATAGAGAGATTATAGTTATAAAAGAAGTTTTTGTGGATAGTTATTTATTGGTATTATTTTGAGAAGGGTAGTACTAATGTTATTTGGATAGTGAGTTTAGTGGTCTTGCACTTGAAGCTAATTGGACAGTGTGTCATTATGCCTTCCACAACTCATAACAAGGTTGGCATGACTCTTAATAGAGTTGGAATCTCCTAAGGGGAGTCAAATACTCCTAATATGGATTTATATGTACTAAATGTATTTTATTGACTCCTAATAGGGTACATCCTCTTACAAGGAACTTATATATTAGTAAATTATTTTGTGGGTATCATCCCACCATGGTTTTCCCTTTGATCAAGGGTTTCCCTAGTTAACAAATTTGGTGTTAATGTGTATGGTTATCTTCTTATGGTAGTAAATATTCATTACATATTTTGGATTTAATAAGGTTGATAAATTTTGTTTTAATTTGATAATTGGTTTACCCCCTCCCCCACCACCCCCACCTCTTAGCTATCTTGGTGGACTTTACTTTCTAACAATTGGTATCAGAGAATAAGGTCCTTGAAGAAAAATATTAAGAGCTTAAGGAGATGTATTGTGAATCATTTCAAAAAATAAATTCTAACATTTTATGGAGTTAACTATGAGAGTTGTAGGGAGAAAATGAAGACACATTTGTGATGTATGGGTCCCAAATATTGGTTGATGAAGATAATCTTGATGAGTGTTCTAAACCTTGGAGAGACTTTTTTATGTGTAATGTGCTTGCTAGAGAAGAAATTCTAATAGAACTTCCTAATTATGAGTATAGATAGGTAAAATATTTAAATTTAGCACATGATATTTGAAAAGCTTTGGAATCTAATTTTGAAGGTGATAAGAATGCTAGAAAGATTAGATTGTAGAATTAGATTTCGTTATTCAAGAAGCTAAAATAATGAAAAATTAATTTGTAAAAAGTTATTTTGGTAGAGTATCATAAATTATTGCATGAATAAAGGTATGTGATGGAAAGAGGAATGAAGATAAAATTGTATGGAAGATCTTGACAACTTTGACATCCATATATAAAAAGACAACACAGATAAATGGACAGGTTATACCTTGCACATAAAAATTTACAAGAGAAAATCTTCTTGGAAGATTGGAATCAGCTGAGATTAGTTTGAGAAAAAATGGATGTTTTCCTAAATTGAGACTCCTTTAAGTGCATTAATAGTTCAATCTACATTGACAAGGAGTAAAAGTACTAGTAAAGATTATGCTAGTAGCTATAGAGGAAAAAAAGAAGACAAGAGGATTGAATAAGGAATTTTCCTAGTTGTGAAAAGATAAATTGATGGTAATAAAATCTTTAAATTTTGAACTTTTAATGAATATAGTCATTATGCTTCTACATTCCCTAAGAAAGTAAAGAAGTATAGAAGAAACTTCAAGCATATGAAGACTAGATAGTATCTTTATGCAAATGACGAGGATTTAGAAGTTAGTGTTGAAATATTTTTGAGTGAAAGTGATGAAATAGGATTTTTTTTCTAATAAGGAGTAAAACCATGAAAAAAAATAAGTTGGAGAAGAAAAAGCATTAGTCTCACAATTTGAAAGGAAGAAATCTGATTGGATTGAAGATAGTGGTTGCTCACATCATACGACTAGAGATATGAATAAGTTCATTGAATTCAATGGTTGTGAATGAGGTATTGTTAGGGTTGGAAATAATGCAATCTACCATATAAAAGGAATAGGATCTATTACTCTTGATGGAAATACTAACATTGATTATGTTTATTTTGTTGATGGTTTGAAACATTATCTTTTGAATGTTGGATAGCTAGTTGACAAGGGATATTACTGCAATTTATAGAGAAAACATATATTATCAAGAGGTAACATTTTTTAAGTTGAATCCTATTGAGATGGCATGTTTAGCTACTAATATTGATGAAAATTGGTTATGGCATTAGAGTTTCTATCCCATAGACTTTGATAATATTGTGAAAATGTGTAGTACACTTTCTACTAGATATTTTCCCAAAATTGTGAAGCCTACTAACATGACATGAAAGGAATATATTATGGAAAGAAAAACAAAAGTTCTTTTCCAAGAAAGATGTCTACTACATAAGTGAAGTTGGAGATAGTATTGTTGGAAGTCTTATTGGGAAACAAGATACTGAGAGGGAGGTGAATCAAGATCTATAAAAGAATTCTCTACTTGAACAATATAATTGATTTGACTGCATTCACTCCTAATCCATCTCATATCTTAAATTTCATACCATATAACCATAAACTATAATGCTCAAATGAAATCTATATAAGCATAATATCCATGAAAATATAAACACATAACACAAAGATTTTGGTAACCCATAAACCCTCCAATGTGAAGGTAAAATTGGGGTGGGGATGAAAACCACAAATCTTTACTGTTGTAACAAGAAATTTTTTCTTTTTGGGCTATAATTTGATCATTTCTAATGATCTACCCAATGAGGGGTCTACCCTATTAAGATATTTACAAGACCGTTGGGTCTACCTTGATTAAAGGATTTAAAATCACAAAAAGTAAGCACTCTGTTAGGAGATTTTAACAACTTTGTTAAGAGATTTTCCCTTATGCACTTGTTAGAATATCTTATTACTTAATCATTCAATTTTTTCTAATAGTTTTTTATAGATCTCCTCTCTTCAATGTCTAAAATTGATCTCCTTATCTAATTTTCTATGTTCTGCCCTGTACTGATAGGTTTCTCTATATGATATTTGTCTCTTATCATCAAGCTTGGCCTTTATTTGTCTCTTTTTGTATCCTTCATTTGCATACATGATCATCCTTCACACACTATGATTTAGTGTCCCTTCTTAAATAGATTATAATAGAAAGTTATAGATCATAATCAATGATCCATATTTTATCCTTTTGTCATTTATCCCTTCTGATTTTCTAATTAGTTAATCTTATTTTCTTATGTAAAAAAATGCGTAATTTTATCCTTGATTGTCTCTATAATCTTTAAATGTCATATAGAATTCAGCCAAAATGGTTTACATAAGTGTTTGTGCCAAAATTGGTTTACTCAATAATTGAATATCTTGATGCTTGATCATAACTAACATTCATGTTGTCTCCCAAATTTTGTAGTCTCAGCATATACTAACTCACTCAAAATGAGTTAACTTTTTATCACTCAGTCTCCATTCTTTTACTTGGTATGTATAATGGCTTAGTCACTACTGGGTTTCTTGACAACCTCTGACTTGTTTAGCATGTAGTGATATAAACAAGTCCTTATAGCTCAACCTTCTTTGGATGGTTCAGTCACAGTGATGATCAACCAACACTTCCTAGAAAATTACTAAGTGTTGGTTACTAATAGCAAACTAGGCTTAGAGATCAACAATCTCCCCCTTTTACATTAGTGTCAAAAACACTTTGTCATGACTTAGCAATGCATTAAAAATTACAAAATATCAAAAATAACACTCCCCTAAGATTATGATTTAGTCTTCAAAAATTGATCTATGTTATATAATATATACATGTTTGTAAACTTTGATGTTGACTCATCTAATAACTCCATTTCTAATCCATTCTTCAAACTTCTCCATTATCCCTTTTTGCAATGATTTATATTTTCCCACTTGTGTATACATGTATTTTTTTTCTTATTTAAGTCATGAGGATATTTACCCCTTGTGTTTGACACCTATGGCTTGGGGGGTCAGTTGGTATTTATTAAAAAATGTTTTGTGATTTGCCAAAATCTCTGCATGTCCTTGATGTCATTTATCTCTTACTGATTCCATGACTTGAATGTGAATTTTTAGCCAAGTAACTACATCAATTAGGCTCTCTATTGTTAAAAGATGTAGATCTCTCCTTGTTAGATTCTAAGCCACAAATGATTCCTTTTGAATTATCTCTAAATGGAGAAGTAGCATGAAATGAATAGAAATCAATTTATTTCTTATGCTACTATCTCTAGTCATCAAGTTGGCTAATCTTCCCTTATCAAAAGTCAATTTATTATAAGAATGTGAGCTTGAACTTGTGATGTTTCCCAAAAAAATAGTACAAGCCTTCATTTCTTCCTATATTTGATTAATAGAACATTGATTCTCTAATGTGAATAAATCAAAATCAAAAAGTTTCATATACAATGAATGAATTACTTTCAAAATTTCTTCCAAACTAGTGGTAAGGGTAGAAATATCAACTTGCCTAATTGCAAGTTTAGTTGATACTTTCTCCAAAACTTTGTGCTCAAATCTCTTCTCAGACCATCTCAACATTTTATCAATGGTCTCCATATCCTCTAATTGTACCTTAACAACTATATACATGAGTTGATCTAAAACTTGATATTGCTCATTAAAATCATGAATCTCAAAAGAACTAACAAAAATATCCTTAATATCATAGAGTACTTTGTTTTTCTTGATTTATCTCCTCAATTTCTCTTTCTTTTTCTTATGACTCAACAAAGTTTGTAGATTTTGCATCTTCTCCAGAGCCATATTATTTAGGTCATACATGGGCAATTTGATGACCTCATCCAAACTTATTGTCTCCTCTAGTGTAACATATTTATGTGCCACTATCTATGATTGGTGACTACTATCAATGAGTAGTGATACCTATAGTTGTTTTCCCTTTGCACTTGGCCTAGGCATCTACCTTGGCTCCTATGGAATTGATATAATCTATTGTATAGGTTTAATAGTTAATGTATCTATTGGCATAGCACTCGATAGTTTTATAAGAGCTTGAATAACCTCTTGTTCTTTTGATTATCTATCTCTTCCAATGCTTTCTCCTCTTATTCCTCTTTCTTGTCTATTGTGCCATCAGTTATAAGAGTGAATTACGGAAACACAATAACTGCCTTGCCCTGGTGCTCAACACTCATGTCACAAACCACTATAAATAATGTAACTTGAAAACCATTTGTGCACTTTCAATCCATGTATAGTCTTGTATTTGTAGAAAATTTGGATTAGTGCATGGTAGTGAGGTGTTTGAGGCATCTGATTAAGCATTTTTCAAATCTTCCTTAGTTAATACATTTTGATTCAATAGTGATGAATCAAGAATTTTCTCAATGGTGAGAACATCCTATTGTTCACTCCCTTCTACCAATTTCCTTATTTCTTCTTCTAACTTTGCAACTTCATCTTTCTAATCTTTCTCTTCTAACTCTACAACATCTCTTCCTTCTTCCTCTTCTTCTTCATTAGCTGATGGAACAAGCAATCCAACTACTTCCTTTCATATAATTATGCTCTCTTTTTCTACTTCATGAGCTTTATTCTTTAAAATTGTGTATGCTCTCTCTTTAGGTAGAAATTTATTTACAAAATCTTTGAGGGATATAGACATATGTGTCTTTCCTAAGTTAGGAATTGTTTGTGTTAAGTTGGTCTCCTTTATTTTTCTTTCAATGGATAATTCCTGCTTCCATTTAGCATCTAATTTATTTTACAAATCTACACAGATTCCTTTACCTAATTTTATAGGTGTATATCTAAATTTTACCATCATATCCATCATAGTTTCTTCAAGCTTATCTTGATCATCTTTATTTAAAGAATCATAATCAACCTTCTTAAAAGCTTCCATACTAGCTAATTCTCTAATCTTCTCACATACCTGATCAATATTCATTAGAGGTAGTCTAGGTAAAAGATAAAGTTTTGTCATATCGTTAGACTTAGTTTCTTCATCATCTTTCTCCTCCTAATCAGGTGTAATGACTAGTTTTCTTCTTGGCCTCTTAGGTAGATTTTTCTCTTCTTCTTTGGCTTGTTTCCACTTCATTGGGATTCTCTTTGTCTTTGTAGTCAAAGATTGAACTACATTGGATCTAGTAATCATTATCCTCTTTGGCTCAAGCTCTGGAGATGTGACTTCTTTCTTCACATTTTTTCGAAATCCTCCTTAACCTTAGGATCAACAATCACCACTTTATTTTTCTTAGTTTCCTTGGGCTCTACAATAACTAGCTCCTTACCTTTAAATTCTTTATCTTCTTCTTCTTCTTCTTCATTTGATTCTTTATCCTCTCCTTTTCCTTTAGTTATTTGAAGTTGACATGTGTCAAGATTTTCCTCAAGATCTTTAATCATCTTCTTTCATTTTCTATCTATTTTGGGCACTTTTATTTCTATCAACATTTTAATCTTGGTTGTCTCATTATTCCCAAGGGCTTGGCATTCTTGTCTATCTCTTTACATAACAATGCAGTAACTAGTGCAATAACTTCATCTATATTAACTTAATATTGTATTTTCCTTAGCCATGAAACCCTTGATAGTACTACTTTGGCATGGGTAAAATCATGTTGGAATTCTTTAAAATAATTGAGACGGGGGGTGAATCAGTTATCCAAGGTCCAAATATACAAATAAAACTTTTCACAATTTACTGAACCCATAACCATAAAACATTTTCATCATGCATGCATCCTTTAGATCATATAGTCTCTTAAACTTGTATGTTACTATTAAATCAACTTTATAGAAATGTAAGCATGAAACATAAAAAATTCAATAACACATTTGACACAATGATTTAACATGGAAACCCAATTTGGGAAAAACTACCAGTAACATGCTATGCATTCTCACTCTTCTAAAGTGATGGCCTATGAAAGGCCAACCTTGTTAAAGGTTACAATGTACATTGTTAAATGTGGCCTGGTTAGAGGATTTCAATCACCCTATTAGGAGTGGGCCTTGTTAGAGGGCTTTAGAATATTCACTTGGAATGTCACCTAATTAAAGGATTTACAAATGAATGTTAGATCAACTTTAATCCAAAGGATTTACCCTAGACTGGTACAATGATTAGAAAGTAATAGTAAGGCTTGATCTGATAACAACTTAAGACACACTTGCAAATTATAGATCTCTTTTTTATTCCTCTATGCTACTTGGCTTTCACACACTTTAGCTCTGATAGTTTGTTCATCCTTCAAGCATCCATACCCTTAGCCTTCTTACTTTGCTTGCCAATAAAGTCTCTTCTCTTGGGTAACTGAATGAATTAATACCCTAGACTCATTGTCTTCCTTAGGTTCTCACACATGACAACCTTTTCTTCTGACTAGCCATCTATATAAATAGAAAATTAAGATCTTTTTCTATTCAACCTCTATCATCCATTTTAAGGTTAGGTTGGATTAGGTGGGATTCAATGAATCTACCCATCATTTAATTTTATTCCCTTCTAGAAACTTCTACTTCAATCCTCTTTGAATTCACCTCAAAACGGCTCACCTTGAATTATGTGCCACCAACTCATCAAGGTTATCTTCCACACAGTTCACATAATCCAAGAAATCAAACTTGTGAGCTCAGATTCAACAAATTCATTATCTTTCTCATAATGCTGACATTTGACATTAACTTTCTTCTGATGCTTGACACATACTATGTTTCTTGGCATCCACTATCAAAATACTTGGCAACAACTAAAGTTTACCAGTATTCAGCATTAACTGAACTTTATTTAGCTTACACTATATCACTCAACTTACACTAAACTTTGACTTTTCTTGGATCCAACTATTTGTTTTCTTTTCTTACACTAACTTTTCTCAGCACCTACTATACAGATTGTTTAGCTTGGAAGATATAATTTGTTTAACTTGTTCTTCTAAACTTAATCAGTGTATCCATCCTTTGCAACCTTAAGTAGATTATCAATGCACTATAATATCATTTTCTTAACTAATCCTTGAACTACTTTTCCATATCATAACTCGACTTTTCCTCTAGGTTCTATTGTTGCCTCATTTGATCAAATCCCCTTCATCAATCAAACAAATGATAGTACTCAAATCATTTAAGCAATTTTCTTACCAGCAAGTGACAAGTTTGACATCAGTGAAAAAACAATGATTAAAATACATATTCATACTTTTATCAATCTATTTTCAACAATCTCCCTCTTTGGCATTGATGGCAAACCAAACTTACTCAATACAACCAACAAAATACAAAAAAGAAAGAATTTTTTGTATTGAAATCCCTCTATCACCAACTTTCATCTTCTAAATAGGTTACAAAATTTTGTTATGATCAATAGACAATCAATCAATGCATCCTTATGACTCCCTTTCATCACTTCTTATATATCCTTTGACATTAACTCCCTCTTACTAGGTATTCCATGTTTCTTCTATGTTTTCTTTCATCTCCCTCTTTGACAACAATATCTTCCTCAGCAAGATTTCTCCCTCTTTGAAAACAATGCCAAAGAATTGTCATCTTAATATGAAAATATGAACATTTTTAGTTTATGCCTCTATCACATGGCTAACTGATTCGTAGTTCCATCTCTTTGATTAGTTTAGGTAACTCCTAAATTTATATTTATTGCATCAATTTGTAACATATGTCAATCAACTTTTTTGATGTAGGGGACTTCTCATGCTTCTTAGATAGCCTTTGATATGGGTGTCACCCCTAATTTACCTCCTAGATACTCATGAGCATCCTTAGGTAATGCATTTTGAATATATCAGCTATTTTCTCTTTTGTGTTAACATATTCCATGTTCACCTCTTTATCTTAAACTAACTCTTGCACGTAATGATACTTGATTGCAATGTGCTTAGTCTTTGTATTAATCACAAGATTCTTTGATATATTTATAGCACTTGTATTATCACAATAAAGTATCATAGGTTCAGTGGTTTCCTCCTTCATACATTTGAGTAGTTGTTTGATCCATACAATATTTGTACTATTTACTATAGCAGCAACATATTTTGCTTCAACAATAGATTGAGAAATGTAGTTTTCTTTCTTATTAGTCCATGTAACCATCCTTTTTCTTGAGAAAAATTCTCCTCCACTAGTGCTCTTATTGTCATCAATATTTCCAGCCCAATCGACATCAATGTAGGCTCTCAATTCAAATTTCTCATTTTTCTTATAATATAGACCATAATCTTTTGTTCATTTCAAATATCTCATTGTTCTCTTAGTAGACATCAAATGATTCTCCCTAAGATTAGTAGAGAATCTTGCAACCATACCAACAAATAATGCATGTAATGCCCCGCCAAGGGACCCCAAAGAAATGACCTAAAGTTTTACTAAGTTTGCCAACATTTTTTTTTTTAAAGCAAGAAAGGATAGCATACACATAAAACACATAGTAGCAGAAGCAATAACATATAATCAACTAAAAGCATACATAATAGGTTACATTTCTTAAGGATCCTAAGACATTGAATTACATATAAATTTAATCTAATACTAAGTCCATCAAGTACCACATCCATATGAAAGAATAATTATAAAGTCCAAGGTCCATTTAAATAATATACATTTGTTCTAAATGCCTCTTGGAAAATTAAATTCAAAATGCTCATTCATCCACTGTACATGTTATAGGGTATGAAAGGCTAAAAGAATATACATATGTATAAATATAAATACATCATCCTCCTCGGATCCATGATAAAAAGTACAATAAAATAAATGAAACCATCCACCATACATGATACATCCACCCATCATAAAAGATATAAACATCTGTCATAAAGTAGAACCATCCATCAAATGATACATAGAAAGAATGAAAGTAAATGCAAACAAGGAATGCTCTAGCCATGATGACTATAGATGGATCTCAATGGTAAGACTGAAAAATCACTACCACTCGACTACATGGAACCTAAATGGCCCACTCCCACCGTGCTAAGGAGATATTCTCAAGTCCCAAATAGGATATCAAACCACATAACACAAGTACTCTTTAAGTCCAAGAAATTCTAAAAGTAATCTAACTCAGAGGTTCTAAGATAAGTCGACATCTGATTCCCAAAGGCACACAAGACACGTAGGAAACCTACTATGTAAGCAGGAAAGTGTCATTGCACGAATCACATTGGAGTTACTTTGGCAGTCTCTCAGGACCCTAGGGTCCCTAGTGATCCCTATGTGGCCACTAGTATCCTCTCATACTGACAAGGCGTACTATGGAATGCAAGGTCACAACCAAGCATTCTCTCTACTCCCATCCTAGTCTATACTAGTACTCAAGGCATGGGTGAGAACATATAAGACTCTTATTAGGTTCATTTTACTCTTATTTAGTGTAATGTTTTCACTTATTAAACAACTTACAATGAGTTACCTTGGTAGCCACTTAGGTCCCTAGTCCCCATTGCAAGCCACTTCCCGACACTACAAGTAGATAACCTACCTTAGGCTCATAAAAGCACAAATCAAAGAATCATATAAAAATTACCTCAATCATATACAAGTGACTAGAAAGCATCAAAAGATAATCCATAATAATCACATCAGTTCTCTATGAGCAACTGGAAAGCATCAAACATAAATCACAATATCCATCAGTTCTCAACAAGAAACCAAAAAGTATCCCATCAATACTAATCAACGACTCAAAATAGTTAAGTCAAACATGTCACAACATGACATCATCAAAATCAAAGTAGACACTTCAGTCCCATCAAGGCAACTAGAAAGTAACCCAAGTATAACTAATCAAGGACTCAAAAATGGTTAAGTCAGATATCCCATAGCATAAATCTCACCATCTCACAAGGCACTGAAAATAGTAATCAGCAATATAAACACACTCAACATAGAGCATACCATCACATACCATGGTTAAGTAAAAGTAATCAAGATCAAGATAAACATCAGCATGACATCACAAACACATAACACCCGAGCCTCTGGTAACAACCTAAGACTGGTCAAAGCTAGATCAACTTGAAAACCCCAAACATAGATAGCATAAGAAACAAGATGCAAGTACATGTTTTGGCTTGTTTTAAATCACATGGTTGGGTTAAAGATAAAGGTTTCAGTTATGGTTCCAATGTATATTTCAAGTAAATAATCTTATAGTTCACCCTTACAAATAACCCTTTCTTGTTTTAAAATAATTCACAAAGTTACCACTATTTGATTTAGGTCAATTTTTCCAAAATAATCAACGAGTAATAATTTATTTAAATTATAATACTCGCTGATTTTCAATGAAATAATCTATGATTTTATTAGAAATCAGTATTAAATAAATTTAATACTTAATCGAACATCTTTCATTATTATTTAATCTTAATTAAATAAAATTTAACTAAATTAATTAATAATTTCCTATCTTAAAAAGATCCATATTAATATTACTTAATACTTTATTTATTTATTAATATTAATTTAAATACTTATTAATTACTTAATAATAAATATTAACAAAGTTTATTAATAAAATTTATTAATTAATATTTGACTAAATTTAAATATAATTATAAATGTATTAATAAATTGATTAATATTAAAAAATGTATTAATTTATTAAATAACATAATAATTAAAAAAAATTAACAAACTTTTTTCAAAAAATATAAAATCAGCTTAAGCTGTCGGCTCCCTTTTAAAGGGATGGTTGACCGTTGTCGTAGGCCTACGACAGCAATGCCTGCATCTGTAGCTATTGGCATAGAGGGGTGTTGGGAGGTGGGGGGTGGTGGCCTCGCCTCCCCCCCTATAAATATATATATTTTTAAATTAAATTTATTAAAATTTATAAAATACTTTCAAATAGTTTTTTTTTTTTTTTTAATATAATTTTTCCTGAATAATTTTGTAAAGTAATAACTCCCTCCTTCCATACTAATGATATTTTGAATTTTTTATTTTTTTTGTAATGTTTACAAATTTAGTCTGATAGGAAAATTACATTCAACCATTCAAATTTCTAATATGAATTTTTTTTAAAAATTTTAAACCCTTCCCAAATAAAACATGAAATTCTTTAATCTAGAAAATGAGGGTTTCTGATTACTTTTCTAATCTCCACATATGCAAAAGCTATTGGCAAGCATTTAATAATTTATAATATTGAAATGTTTAAGGGTTCATCATCAAAAATTCGGATTTACAATCCATAGGCACGAAGAAGACAAGAAAGGAAAATTGTGTAATTAATCAGTAATCAAAACACAAGACCCTACCTAAACTTGATGCTAATACACAACCACCTAAAGATTATGAGAGAGTTCACTTCTATCCAAAAGCATCTCTCTGAAACTTTTCCAAAAATTCCCTTCCAAAGTTTTCTTCCAAATTTTGCTTCCCAAAATTTTGCATCCTCCAAAAATGAACCTTCAATTGGTGATATGGAATTCTCTCCTTAAAATGGGGCAATAAATGTGTGTTCACCTAGGAGAACTCTGTGCTCACCAAACTTCAACTCCTATTAACTTTTCTTAATCTTTTTTTTTTAAATCTCTTCCATGAATGTTTATTAAATTATTAAATAACTTTATTCAATTTTCAGTTGAATTCGCTTTTAATTAATTTATTAAATTTAATCTCATGCATAGGTCATGCGAACTTAAAACTTTTAATAAATTAATATATTTTTACTTTTTAATTTATTTTTGAAACTTAATTGATAAAATATTTATTAACTTAAATAATA
This sequence comes from Cupressus sempervirens, assembly GCA_028749045.1. Taxonomy (NCBI): domain Eukaryota; kingdom Viridiplantae; phylum Streptophyta; class Pinopsida; order Cupressales; family Cupressaceae; genus Cupressus; species Cupressus sempervirens. Next base: position 437,778,076 of record CM053788.1, read on the forward strand.
ATAATATTTAACATTTATTTTAAAATGAACTCTAAATATATTATTATTAAATTAAATAAATATTATCATGTTCTAAATTTAAACTTATAACATTTATCTTCCAATTTAATTATTTTTATTTAATTAATTCTCCAAATTAATTAAATATTAAAATATCACTATAATTTTCCATTAAATTAAATCATTAATTTAATCTTTTAATTAGAATTAATTAATAGAAATTTCACCAAAGACTCATAAAGTAAAATACAAAAACCTATCATAGGAAAACACATACAAAATCAAACTAAAGGTTATAATCACAAATTAACGTCATCCAATGCATTCAGAGGGTACACAACTTAGATACTTGTCCTAATTTTCTAGGACAAATGGCTTAAAGGGTTGGGATTTGGACTTAAGAATTTATCTCCCCTCTCTTACCATTGAGATAATGTGATAGGGTACGCTCACCCTGACAATTCAAGGAAGTCAACACCCAGTACCTACAACCTACATAAAATCCACACATGTACAAACACAATATTCTAAGCTAAACAGGCAATGGTAGGAAGTGTGCATCATGTAGATCCCGACTAGTAGGGGACTATGACTCCCTTCCTTAACCACATCAGAAATGCCATACATAAAGAAAACAAACATGCACACTATACACATGCAGTATGGGGTAAGTATCCATAAGAAAACACATATGATAATAAACCATCTAACTAATCATCATTAATAACTGAAATCCCTGAATAATCATTACGCATACATGAAATATAGAGTACCAAGTAATCTCATCATATAATAAATTGAATCTGAAACAATATATGATAAACTCAAAAAAATACTACTAATCATCAAACATAAAACTGGCCTAAAAGAGTTCAGCAATAATAGCAAAAATGTGAACTAGGGGTAGGCACTACAATGCAATATCAAGTTTTTTGTGTACTACATATTGTAATTTTCCAATCATAGACCTATATAGTGTGTGATTCACCTCAGCTGAATCATTATTCTTTGACAATTTATGTCTTGTCACCATAGATGTGCTTACTAGCTTTGAATCTTCCAATCCAAAAAAATTCAATATCTCTTTTACATACTTTTACTGAGTGATGTATATACCATATTTCATTTTATGTACTTGAAAACCCATAAAGATCATGATCTCTCCAAACATAGACATCTCAAATTCTTTCTTCATTTCATTTACAAAAGCCTTACATAAAGTATCTTGACCTCCAAATATGATATCATCAAAAAAAAATTTAAATAGTAAAATACCTTTTCCTTTCTCTATCTTCAAGTACAAATTATTGTTATTATCAGTCCTCTCAAATCCAATCTTCACAAGATAATTATGAAGTCTTTCTTACCATGCTCTTGGTGTTTTCTTCAAACCATATTAAGCTTTGTGTAGTCTACATACCATGTTTTTCTTGATAGCATCAATAAATCCTCATGGTTGTTCTATATAAATCTCTTCCTCTAATACACCATTCAAAAATGCATACTTAACATCCATTTGATAAACTTTGAAGAGTTTGTATGCAAAGTAAGCAAGCAGAGTTCTTACTCCTTCCAATCTTACAACAAGAGTGAATTTTTCTTCATAGTCTATCCCTTCTTCTTGTGCATATCTTTTAAAAACTAATCTTTCCTTGTTCCTTGTGACTTCACCATTTTCATCTAACTTGTTTCTATACACCCACTTGGTGCCAAGCACATTTTTATCTTCAAGTCTAGGAACTAGAGTCCATGTCTTATTTTTCTCAATTTATTCAATCTTTGCTTTCATGGCTTTACTCCAATCCACATTTTCTAAGGCATCTTTCATTGTTTTAGGTTCATCCATGCTAATAAAACATGAATCATCTCTAAACTTTTTCCTTGTCATTGGTCTGACATCTTTAGCTCCAATGATTTGTGCAGCAAGGTGATGTCTCTTGACATACTTAGACAATCTCAGTTATGCTCTATTTTCCTCATTTGGTCTCCCAATTTCTAAATCATTGTATACATATCTATTAGGTAGTTCAAAATCTCTTTCATGTACACTAATCTTAGAATCAAAATGTGCCTCAACTTCATTCTGTAACTCAACACCTGAATGTAGCTCAGTTCCTAAATGCAACTCGACATTGGCAGACATTGAAACTTGTTAATTTCCAACTTGAATTATAGCATTTTCATCAGTAGGTATACCTTCATAAAAGTATACGAATGATTTATATTCTTCTAGTTACTTCATAGGTTTAGTCTCATGTACTTCTGTATATTCATCAAATTTCACATTTTCACTTTCCACAACTTTGTTAGTGTTAGTATTTAAACACTTATAAGCTTTACTTCTTGTGTAATAACCAAGAAATATGCATTCTTCACTTTTTCCATCTAATTTACCATTCTAAAAATCTTTGAGAATATAAAACTTGCTTCCAAATACCTTAAGATATTTTACATTGGGTGAGTATCCATACCATAGTTCAAAAGGTGTTGAATGAGTATCTTTCTTGACTTGCACATGGTTCAAGGTATAGGAACTATACTTATAGCTTCTCTCTAGTATTTCAAAGAAACATTCTTCTCTATCACGAGTCTCCTAGAATAGTCCATTATGGATTTGTTCCTCCTTCCAATAATTCCATTTTGTGGAGGGGTCCTAAGAGTAGATGTTTGTCTTTTGATTCCTCTATCATTACAAAACATCTTAAACTCATTTGATATAAATTCTCCTCCTCTGTTAGATCTCAAGCATTTTAAAATTTTACACATTTCCTTCTCAACACTTTCTAAGTACAACTTAAACATTTGGAAAGCATCAAATTTATGTTTCAGAAACATAATTGTCATCATTATATAATAATCATCAACAAATAGCATAATGTACTTATCTCCTTTGTATCTTTGCAGATCAGTTGGTCCACACAAATTAGTATGAACAATCTCTAATATTCCTTTAGAGGTATGAGTCATCCTCTTAAAACTTGACCTTTTCATTTTTCCTAATTGGAATTGTTTGAAAATTATATTGTCAGGTTTCTTCAACATAGGAAAACCTCTAATTCTTCTCATGTTACTGATACTAACCTGTTGGGAAGTCATTTTACACGAGGTTAATGGTAGGAATCCGTTGTGCAATTCCTCTTTTCAAAAGATAATCTTTTGGGATCAACTCCAAGGTTTAGTATTTGTCTTGCGACATACCAAAATCCACTCAGTTGAAGATAAATGTGATTGTTCATGAGGAGGCCTTTGTTGGTTTTGATTTAAACTCAGAATCAAGTAAATATGTTTTCTATCTCAAAATAGCACACAAAAGAATAATATTTTTGTATTTTCTGGTTTTTAATCAATGCAATTCTAATAGTGCAACTAAAATAAGTTCCTATTCTAACAAGGGGTTAGCAAAGAAAATAACAAAATTGAAAGAAAATAACATGAAATTGAAATAACCTAAAACTAAAATCCTAAATGGACATAAGCTATAGAAAACAACATGTTGCGAGTTAAAATTTCAAAGAAATCAGTAAGAAACCAATAAAAATAGGAGTGGTGCTTCCTAGAATCCACTGATGCAATCGTCAGTGAGAAACTTTAACAATCATATGATATTTCACCTTTCATCAAATTGCAAGGCCACAAAAAGTACACTGATGCGAGACAAAAAGTTATTCAAGCACAATTTGATGATCCCTTCTCAAGCACGTTACATCAGCAAAATTCATAAATTTGTAGTGAACACAAAAACTAAAAGATCGCACAACCAAAAATAATGCAATAAACCTTTGGCTCAATCACAATCTCATGAACAAAATCCAAAAAAATAAGACACATTCAAGCAAGAATGACTACACTCTAAATGCGAGCACCAAAAGCATAATTTTATTGCATAATAACTATGGCCTTTGTTACATTTTACAATGGGGTATTTATAAGAAATTGTCTCCTCAATTTGTGTTCAGAGTGAGAGATATCTTCATGCAATAAAATAATTTTAAAACATTAAAACAAACTAAATATATATAGACTAACAATTAATCTAGTGCTTAGAGGAACTCCATCCATATTTTATTCATTAATTGGATGCATGAGCCCTTTACATGTCAAAAACAAAGAAAACATGAGAGAGAAAGTAGGAGGAAGCCATTAGTCAAAGTGGAAGTGCATGGAGGAATCAAAAATAGAAGTTGGTCCTTCACTAGGTGTGTGTCAGAGTTAAACTATCATTAGAATGCATTCCTGATGCATGGAAGGCGTTATTTTTGGAACTGGCAGTTAATTGTTGGAAAACCTCTAAATTACGAAGCTATTAACTTGTGTACCTATAGAACTATGTGAAAATGTGGAGTTGTGGACTTGTGGACCTACGGACCTCGACTGGGTGAAAAACTCAAAATTTTACTGAGTGTCAAAATTGAAATTCTAGCATCTAGATTTTGTCCTTTTTCATCCCAAAGCTATGTTTGGATGTTTGCCCTTGAATTTCTCTATCATATCAGTAATTTTAGCCACATTTGGAAGATCTAAAGCCTCAAATTTATCCTTCACCTTCTTTCTATAGTTGTCCACCTCAACTGAAATCTTTGTAAAGTCTCCAAGTTTGGTGTTCAACTCCAAGAGTGCTGCCTCTGTCCTAAAGGCATGCCTAATATCTTCATCACTAGATGCTTCCTCTAATGTCTTCTTGAAATTCTCTATTATTACCTCAACTAGCAATAGCTTCTCTCATCCTTCATCTTAAAAAATATCCAAGCATGCATCACTGTACAACTTTTCTGCTTCCAAAATTTGCTCTTAGGCTTGGTCCTTGAGCCAATGGATTTCCTCATGTAATATTTCCATCACTTTATTGCCATCTGCTATCTTCTCTATCCAATCACCAATCTAGTCTAGCTCTTCTTCAGTATATATATCAATTAAAGTGCAATACCTTTTCCTTTTTATGGCTTGTAGAGTCTGCAAATCCTTGCTCCATGCCTATACCTCATCATTGATACTAAAATCTTGCCTCAAAATTGCTACGATCTTATTCACATTCTCCTACATAGCATGCAATAACTTCAAATTCCTTGTAATTGTGGTAACATCTCTATCCACAAGGCTTTCTCGCCATTCTTGACAATCTCTCAAAAATGGATTGAGTCGTACACCTTCCCTTTCTCTAAGAATGGTATTTAGAATCTACTCGGGGCACTCAAGATCAAGAGGACCAACAACTTTGGCTAGCTATCCCTTTAGGATCTCAACTTATCTTCAAAGCATTCAGAGTTCAATCTCATCTTGTTCCATGTGCCTAAGAACCTCTTTGATTCCCATAGTCATCATCTATCAGGTTAAATCATGTGTATGCCTTCCTAACATAACATCCTTTAATTCATAATCCTCAAGACTAATAGCTCTTGCATCTGTACCTTTAGGAGGAAGAGCCACTTGTGCAAATAAATCTTGGTTCTGTATGGTAGTGACAAACATGAATGGCATTGCATCATGTAACGGAGACTCAGGTTTGTTGCAAACTGTCCACTCTTTGCCATAAGGGAACAACCCTTGCTTTGTGTTGTTAAGTTTCTTATTTGGATGCAAAGTTGATTGGGAATGGTCTAAAATACATATGGTTTGACTTATTGAACATTTCCATGTAAATTATAGTGTTTTTTTTTTTAAATTTTGAAGCAAGGAAAGCAATTAGATTTCTGACTGTTCCTAGATAGATTTTTGGGGTGCAAGCAACAATTTCTTTTGAAGTTTTAATGAATGTATAGATTCCCCCACTTATTGTGTTTAAGGTGAATATGGGGAGAGTCCATTAAACATATTATATGTGTCCATAAGATTTTATGTGCAGGAATGGACAAGGGATTGAAGAGAGGATTAGACAATGTTGAAGAGAGTTGAAGATGATTGTTCCAAAAAAATGCAATCCAGTGTGGGGCCCATATCTCCCTAACCCATTGTTGGATCTGGCTCATTTTTGGATATGTTTGAGAGAACCACATTTCTCCACATTTTATTAGAGTGATTGACAAAATGTGGTCAGAATAAAAAGTTATGTATGGCTATTTATGGGTCTATGCAAAGGGAAGCGACAAGACAATTTTTGGTGTATTTCTTTCATCAATGTGTTGGGGAAGTTTTGTGAAGGGATTAGGTATTTTGTGGGGATAAGAGGAAAATAGTGATTGGATAGAGGTACATTGGGATGATTATAATGATATAGATCCTATGGTGGCACAATACATTGTATGTGCACTCTGATAGAGGAGGAGTTGATGGGATCAATGAGAAGGATCCTACAAAGATGCTTGATGGATGTTTTAGAAACACTTGGGAAGTCCCTCATAGTATGAATGGTTGCCAGTCCACCTAGGGTCTTTGAATCACTTTTGATGATTCATCAATAGCCATTGGCTTTGGTTTCTCTTGTGGTGATGCTTCCTTTTGAACTATTTCCTCTTCTGAACTCAAAGGTGGGAGAGTTACTAAACCCTTATCTACCATCATAATATGTGGTGGAGATGGAGGAGTAAGTTCAGGATCATGTCTATTTGGTGGCATATGCATCCATTCTTCCTATTGGAGTTCACCTATAGGGGTGTCTCTAATCTTATCTCCAACCAGCTCTGTACCCACGAGCATGAAATCAAAATCTGTCATGGACAAAACATCCTCACCTCCTTCCCTTTGCTCATTTACCCAGTGTTGCACTTCATCTTTTGAAAAATAGAGTTCTAATGGTTCTTGTTGGGTTGATGGTGGGGTACTCAGGGCACTCTTTCTTCATTCCAACTCTGCATCTCTAGCTAGCCAAGTTCTTCCTTGTAGGGGCACTTGTTCCTCCTCCTCTTCTGATTATATTTCTTCCTCATCTTCTTCTTCCTCCAGAATAGTTTTAGGAATAGATGGATTAGGTACTAATATTCTACTAGTCCTTTTCCTTTTCTTCATCTTAATCTTGATCCTCTTATGTTTCTTAGGGATGGAAGGAGAAGGGGGCTCTTCCTATACAGGAGGAATGAAGGCTTCTATAATTTCTCCCTCTTCTGGTTGGCTTGGCACAACAAAAGGCAACTAAGGTTCATCCTCGATTTGAGTAGCTCCAATACCTTGGGGCTCTTGTGAGCTCTATTCCTATTGCTAGGGAGGTTCCTATTCTATTTTACCCCTTCGAGGAGAGGTCCTCTTTGTTTTCTTTTTTCCCTTCCTTTCAGGAGGGTGATATCATCCCACTAGGTGATCAAGCTGGTAGACTTTCTCTAGCCTAATAAGGGAATGGAGCACAAAGATAGGAACTATTACATTCCTTCCTCTACCTCTTTTTGGGCAAGCATGTGCATGGAATATTACTGTTTCAGGAATTGGATCAAGTGGAAAAGGTTTCTTGATCTAATCTTTTGTCATTCTAATAACATGCCTCACTCGATGATTAATATCATCACCTTCTTCCTTGTCAACCTTTACATTCAAAATGGGTCTTTCACTGACTTTATGTATGTTGAACAAGGGATCCAATAATTCCTTAGAGTCTTGTAGCCTTAACCCATCAGGTATATTCAAATGGAGAGCCTTTTCTACTAGATACAAAGTCATCCTACAATAGTCCCTGATGCAGATATCGTAGTCATTTGTGGCATTCATCCAATGATCTTCAATGGCATCCTCATGATGGAAGTCCTTTCCTACCAAGCTTTCCACTTTACCAACATTGTCAAAGTATGGTCAAGGAGAGTTTTATTCTTCAAGAGGATAGTTCTCCCATTCACATTTGAAGGTTGGAATATCTTGTTTCAGTTTCACCTAATATGGCCCAATAACCAATGGCCATTCCCAGAAGGGTCTTTGTTGCCTCTTTATCTTCTCATAGGCTGACTCAATTTGAATAGAGATCTCTATTAGTACCAACTTATCACTTTGGTATCTTGAAAGCTTCTTAGGATTGATGGATGCACCAACTACCCATAAATATATGAATGTCTTGAATTGGATTAAGTAGGCTCCAAGAGCCATGATCTATGCTTTGGCTCCATTAGATAACCTCTTCCCATAGTCTCCCTCAATGAATCATATAATAGCAAATATCAACACATCATTCACAATCCTGTATTCCTTTCTCTATGCTGAGAGCTTCTTCTTCTCCAATTAAGGGTAGACTATGTAGGGCTAGGCATTGGGGTACTACATACTACCTCTCCTCTACAAACTGGGATAGTTTGTCACCTTCGTTGCAAGTAGGTACACCAATTAAGAATTTATGTAAAACATCTTCTTATCATTCACTATCCTTAGTTGCTCACACAAGTTTTCACTTAGTGTAGTGGCCCAGTCCAATGGTGTCTTCATCTGTTTGATGGTCTCAATGAAGTTGACCATGAATATGCTAAGGTGACCTGATGTGGGTAAGCCCATGACTCTACTTAGGAGAATAATGGAGTATCCAATGTCTTCCTTCATGTATCCCCAATTCATATCCACTTTTCTGGTTATCTTTCCCTAAGGAGGCTTCCAAATGAGGTATAAGGATTGTATAATGTCAATGGCCTCTTGTTGATGCTCCTTGTACCATCTCTCAGCCACTTCACAAGAAAGTTGGATGAACTGGTCTAATTTTGGTAGGTGAAAAACCTTCTCAATATTATCAAGTGACAAATCCAATACCACTTCCCCTGTGATGCTCTTGACCACCCTCTTATCAGGCATAAAGTGTTGTGACAGGGCCATGATTAGTCAATTGCATCGACATAGGATGTGACGCTACACTCACTAATCTAGAATGGATCAATACAGATACCAAGGCTGACCTCTCTGTAGGCTTGTTGCAAATTCTAAGGAAATCCTCTAAATGTATGTGCTAGAGGTATGTATCTCAAATTTTAATGTAATCATCATGGAATCTTGATTTTGAAGGTACACCTTGGAACTTGAAGACTACAGGTTTGGGTACTGCTCTAGATGTGGACGTCGTTTAATCACCTACACATTGTGAAAAAGATAAGAAACGTTATCAATCAAATGATAAAACACAAAAACTATGAATTAAATTAATCCTAAAGAAAAAGAAAAAAAACCCTATTTGGGCATTTTGCTTATTTTTCATCTTTTCCCCTTTTTATTATTTTTATATTTTTATTTTTATTTTTTTTATTTTTTTAAAAACAAAAGATGAAATAAAAATGTATGTGGGTTCTTTTTATTAAAAAAAAAAGTGTCATGCACCATGGGCGAGAGGCATTTCATAGCTGAGAGGTGTGCAATGACTTATTAGGGTTTGTGGCACCGAGTGGAGAGAGGGCTAGTGGCAGCACCGCTTTATGGTGCACCCATGCATGAGTTGAGCGTTGGACATGCGCCACACGTGAGTTGCATTGGGTGCAAACTATGGGTTTAATTAATAATGCACGGAGGTTAAAATATGTTTAAGCATGCACACACATATAGAAGCTGTGTAGAGGTGTCTGACTATGAGCAGTCATACAGTACCATGTATGGCATATAATATGTTATACATACCACTAGTAGCACGAGCATAGCGTTAGCACCGTCGCACAGTGAGTTTATTGATGGCAAAAGCACAGTATTAGCATTGTCATGCTTAAGTTTCAATAGCACAAGCACAACGTTAGCACTGCCACACGATGAGTTTATTGATGGCATGGGCATAGTATTAGTGTCATTGTGCTTAAGTTTTAATAGTGTGGGCACAGTGTCAGTGCCACCGCATAATGAGTTTATTGATGGTGCGAGCATAGTATTAGTGCCATCGCACTTAAATTTCAATAGCACCCTATACATGAGCTTCTGCTGGGGGACCAAACCAAATAGGAACTAGCATAGGCATCCCCTTCCACGGGTGCAGTATTAGCACTGCTGGGTGGTGAGTTTCAATAGTGCACAGTGTTAGCGCTACCGCACTTAAGTTTCAATAACGCAATGTGTCTTACCTAAAGTTTGATCCAAAACCTTCCATGCAAAATGCAAAGTGTTTAAAGCCATGTGGGGGGTTATATAACCCTTCCCCATGGGGCATTGTGTGTGGTGCACCTTGGTGTGTGTGCTAGTGTGCGGCGCACACTTTGCCTGTGCATGCGCAATTTAAGGCATCATCATTTTTTTTTAAATTCAATTTTGCAATATTTTTGTAAGTTTTTTTTCTAACTTTTGTGATTTTTTGATTTTCTAATTATTTGTGATTTTTTTATTTTCTAATTTTTTTGTGATTTTTTGATTCGATTTTTTGACTCTAGAACTCTAATTCTAATAAAATTATCTTCTCCCAACTCTTGAACTATGAGTCTGGGAGTCAAAAAAAGTAGGGGGGGCCCATTCCTCACTAGGAATGGGGCGTATGTTGTGGACACCATAAAAAATAGCCCTGAAAAAAAGAAGAAATGACCAAGGCATTTCTTCATCAGCAAACATCCCTCCAACATGTGTCAAAAACCAACCAGACTTCAAACTTCTTTAGTGTCTTTCAGATGACTCTTTAATCAAAAATCTCAAAACTCGAACCCTTCAAGCTCAATGTGTACTTTGTATATTCATTTTCTTTGATGTCTTAGGATGTAGTCAATCAAAGTTTTTTGACAATTAGAAATTAATCTTCCACCTTTCCCAATTCATTCATTCAAAATATCTATGAAGGCTTCTATCAATTAATTGCTTGACCAGATGAGAGAATCAGTTCAATGGCTCTTAGTGGGATGCCACGTTCTTTTAATTTCTAGCCTTTTGAACAATTTCTCCATGTCATTCAAAACATTACTTTTGATGAAACAATGCTTTGAATACAAGATACTTTGTTTCTAGAACGTATCTTTTGTCATTTTAGATCTTTAAAATCCTTCATACTTAACACCATACTCTCTCTCTCTCTCTCTCTCTCTCTCTCTCCTTTATTTTCTATATCCTAACTATGCTTAGACTGTGTAGTCAACACATCAGCTTCATTTCTCAAATTTGATCTCTTGTGAACATCCCTTGTGTTCCTCTTTTAGAAATTTTGGGAAACTCTTATGCCAAACAACGATCTTAGCAACCTTTTAAGGAGACCCTTCTTGTTTGAACTAGTTGAATTTTGGATCATCTCTCACCATATTTGACTTCAAATTGACAACTCCTAAAACAATCAATTTTTTAAAGATTTGCAAAGTGTTGAGAACTTGTTGGCCTAGAGCTTTTGATTTCCAGATTGAAAATCTCCTATTTCCACAAGAAATATTCATTGCTTGGTTGGTATAAGACACATAATCATCCAAATGTTTTGACAAATAAATACCTCTTCTTGAAACTAGAACCAAAGAGTGGTTAGTGAAATCTTTAAGAAAGTTTCAAGTACACCTTACCCCCAAGACTGACACAACTTCGAAAGAAAACACATGACTGAAAGAAAACACACCTGTGAAAATAAACATGCTTGCCAGAATGAAAATCTAAGCTAAATGTGGAAATAAAATCTAACTAATTTTTTATTTTCTTTTAGGCTTCAAAATAATGCTTCGAAAACTATCCATTTACGGGTAAGGGAAGAAATTCCCCCTATAAGGAACTGAGCCTAAAAGTGTTTTCTCTCAAAATTTCCATGATTTGATAAGGGCCTATCCACAAGAGTTGAAACTTGGTATGACTACCCAACTTTTCTTTCACCTTATCCCAAAGTAGAACAAGGTCAAAAATCCTAAATGATTTGATCGTGGCTCTCTTGTCAAACTATCTTTTCACAAAAGCCTAATGTTTAGTCATCTGCTCCAATGCAGTTGTTCATTTTTCATCCATCTCTAAAAGATTCATCAATCTGATTTATACTTTTTTATCATCTTCAACATACCCACTCATGAATTTCAGAACCAAAATTCTGAGATTAAGTGGGAACACTGGTTCTTGTCCATAGACAAGAAAATATGGAGAAGTCCCCTAGCCATTTTTTACTCTCACTCAATTTGTTCATAGGGCATATTTTAGTTGTGTATGCCAATCTCTAGGATTCTCTTTCAACAATCATTTTATTATTGTGATCAAGTTCTTGTTTTTAGATTCTACTATCCCACTTCCTTGCAAGTATTAATTTGAAGAGAACTTGATAATGACTTTATTTTTAAATGCCCACTAGGTCAAGAATGCAGATGCAAAAGCAAACTTGTTATCACACACAAGGGAGAATGTCATCCTAAATCTAGTAACAATGTGTTCTTCCAGAAAGTCTATCACCACCTTTGTAGTGCAATTTTTGAATGTTTCTACTTCTATCCATCATGTGCAGTAATCCATAGCTATGAGAATAAATGCATGTCTAGTTGATGATACTAGGTTGACCAAACCAATGAAATCTAGCCCCCACTTTGCAAAGGGGTGCATCTCATACATAGGCTGTAAGGTCATTCCTAGATTCCTTTCTCTGTTGGCACTGGTTTAACAGATATGACAAGAGCGTACATGCTCAAAAGTTTCTTTGAATATCAAGGGCCAAAAATAACCTGATCTTAGAATCATGTGGGTCATTGCTTCTGTCAAACCATGTCTTGTACCATATTTATCATGAAAGTGTTCCAAGATTTTTTTTTCTTCTTCACAACCTAAACATTTCAGATAAATCCCTTCATAGTTTCTCTTGTGCAACTTGTTGTCATGTAGCATATAAGATTCATACTTCATTTTAAGTCCCCTACATTGTGAATTGTTCATTCACTTTGGGCATTGGTCTTGTAGGAGATAATAAACAATGTCTTAATACCAAACATCTGTCACCACTTCCTAATTAATGTCAACTTGTGATACAACCATCTTATTATGATCATCCTCATTTTTTTCATCATCAAACTTGAATTCCTTTTCATTTCCATCTTGGTTATCAGTTATCATCTTTGACAACCCTTGACCTCTAACTCATCTCATGGATTGGATTTCAAGATCAAATTCTTGAAGTATGGCCATCCACTTTCCTCTCCTTTAACCAAGTTCATTTAACATTAAAAGCATTTTGATTGTTGGATCAGGTACAATTGCATACACCTTACTTCTTAGTATGTAGTGATGAAACTTCTTTAGTTATCTTCTTCGTCAATCATCACCTGGTTGTATCCTAAGTAACCATCCAAGAATAACATCATTTTTGAGCCATTTACAATTTACAAAACCTCATCAAGTGAGGGTAAAGGATAGTTATCTTTCTAAGATGCTAGATTTAAGTTATGAAAGTCAACACAAAGATGAATCTCTCCTGTCTTCTTCTACACAGGAACCAAATTTGCCACCCATGTGGAATGGCAGATAGGAAATATGATCTTAGCATTTAATAACTTCTTTACTTCTTTCATGGTCAATGGTTCAATGAGAGGATTTATCAGTCTTTATCTTTGTCAAAATGGCTTGGCATCAGGCTTCAGTGGGATGTCATGTGTGATAATCTTAGGATCATAAGTCTTTAACTCTTCATAGCTCCAAGAAATGGCATCCTTATACTCAGTGAGTAATTTGAGCATGTCATCCCTTTCCTATGAGTTGCACGCTTTTCCTATCTATACCATCCTTGGTTCTTCATTAATACCCAAATTGTACGAGTCACATTCTTCAATCCCCTTTTCTTGGGTTTCCCTTCTATTGAGTGTTGATTCATCATGATCAAAGATGCATTCAAGTTCAACCATTCCCTTTGGAATAATGTTAGTTTTTAAATTTAGAATTCCATCTTCATCTTCAAGCCTGTCATCGTCAGGTCTATTATCTGGTGTATCATCAATTTCTTGTCCCTCAAAATGGAAACTACTCATGATAAACTTCAGTATATGTTGATCATCTTGAAAGACCTAAAAAATTTTGATATTATCAGGGATGGATGGAATAGTGACCAATTCTACTAAAAATCTTTTCAACTTGATTCTTTCAACTAGTTGTAATTCACTAGCTGAGATGGTGAGAGCACCTGCTACCATGTTCTTTCTTCTTGGAATGGACTTGATGTTTAAGGCTTCAAAGTCATCCAATATATCCCTTACCCTTTTCTTTATAAGAAAGTAGTCTTTTATTATTGCAAGAGTATATGGATTTTACTTGTTGTATAACCAATTGAGAGTCTCCTTCAATTTTGAGAGTCATGACTCCTTTTTCTAGTGCAAAGAGAAGTCCTTAAATTAACACCTCATATTCTATAGCATTATTAGTACATCTAAACTATAATTGATATGTGGCATAGAATGACCTACCTTTTGGGTTGACCAATTCAATACCTGCACTGACTCCCATCTTGCACCTAGAACCATCAAAGCAGAGTGTCCAAATTGTATTTTCCTTGGGTTTTCTAACTTTATTCTTATTCATCCTTAATTTCTCTTTCACTTGAGCCTTAAATGATTGTTTCTTAGGAACCCATTGTAACTTTCCTGGTGTAGGACTTAATGAGTCCCCTTCATAATCTGTAGATAGAGGAAGTGTGTGTTTTTCTTGTTTATTTTGAATTTCCCCTATCAACTCTTTGATTTCCTTAACTTTAGGTTTAGGATGAATGACTACTAAAGTCCATCCTTTACCTTTCACATATTGTCTTCTTCTTTGTACTTTAATCATCCCAGGAGGAGGGGAAGACAAGCCTCCACCATCTAAAGAGGTATCGCTATATGACATGTTTAGATCTTCACTTTCCCCTTCGATCTTGATGAAGGTATGGCTCTGATACCACTTGATGTTAGTACACTCTGATACGATTGACGGAGGTCCACACCACCCTTACCAACTCACAACAAAGAATGCAACAATATGAAGACAATTTTATTATACTTGAAAATCCAATACCAATTACATTAACATTTCTGCAACATCTCTCAAGATCTGATCCAAACTCAAGCTAGCCCAGATCCACACTCTAGTAGAAACCTCCAAGATCTCAACTTGTGCTCGTAAGCCACCAAGCAACCTCCTTGTTTCTAAACCATAGTCACTAGCTCTTCTCCACCCATATCCAAGATCCAAGTGTAAACTGCCTCACATTTGGCGCTCTGTCTACACTCACAACTCCATCACAATCTTGTTGTAAATTGCCTCACATTCGGCACTCTGTCCACAGACTCAGGAAAACTTACTCTTCACTTTCCTCTTTCTCTTTCACACCTTGAAGCCTTCCAATCTTTCCAAGCTTCACCTTCCACAGCTTTCACCTTTCCAAGCTTTCCTTCCAAAGCGTCTACTTCCCGAGCTTCTCCTTCTCAAGCTTGTCCTTCTCGAGCTTCCACTTCTCAAGCTTCTCCTTGAGCTTCTACTCCTCAAGCTTCTCCTTGAGCTTCTCCTTCTTCTCGAGCTTCTACTCCTCAAGCTTCTCCTTGAGCTTCCACTTCTCAAGCTACTCCTTGAGCTTGATTAGAAATGCTCATATGCCTTGCTTAAATAGGCACTTACCACCCAATGCATGACTTATCCACAACCTTCTAGAAGTCCTCCACAACCTTCTACAATATCTACAACTTTCTACAATATTCATAACTTTCTAGAATTCTTCCCACACACCTTGACAAATGGAATGACAGTCATTTATTTTTTTATTTTTTCTATTATGCCACCTATGCACCTCAAAAATAGAAATTCTCTTTTTCTTTCTTTTTTTCCTTTTTCCCCTTTTTAATTTTTTATTATTTCTCCTCTAATTTTTGTCACTTTCTCTCTCCTCCACAATTTTTATTTATTTTTTTTTTTTCCCAATAATTTTCCCATGCAAGATGCTCCTGCATCAGACTCCCCTGATAGATAGAAAAGTGTGTCCCACACTTTGATGTCAAAAGAAAGATCTACCACCATCTTCATCTTCACCAAAGGCTTCCATCTCAATAGGGACAACAAAATCACCATGCAAATCCTCCACACCAGCATCTCAACCATCCAATCATGCTCATTCCCAGGAACAAACTAAACATAATGCTTCAACAAAAAACTCTCATCCACATCAGCAACTAGTGAATTCATACCCATAGCAACAAACCCCACATCAATAGCCACATGTAGATCTCCATCAACACATACCAAACTCTCAACACCAACAATCTCATTGCTCACAACAAGATACTCTGAAATACATAACTCACCTCCAATAACAACTGGATCATCCACGACCAAGTGCTCTGCAACATACAAGTCACCAACAACATCAACTAGATCATCTACAACTGAGTGCTCCACAATATCCATGTTAGAATCAACCAATTGATCATGAAAACCAACATCTGTCCCAACATCAACAACATTAGGAATATCTTTAGCAACAAACTCTAGTTGCTCTACAGGTTCTGCATCAGACTCCACAATCTGATCAACAAAACCATCCTCTTCCACCTTGACCTTCTTAGCTTGATCAGTCAATCTAGCATCCAACCGAGAAATTATCTTAGAAAAATTCCTCTCCACTATATCATGGATTTTGGCAATCATCTTAGGGTCCAATCCTCTTGGAGCCATCTTCCAAGATCTTCGTAAACCCTCTGCAACAAATCCTTCCCATGCTCCTTGTGACAACCTCAAATTGTTTGCAAGTCAGATCGCAACCTACCACCTCGTACAAACAATCAGGAACCACATCACAAGTCTAGGACCATGGATTTGCAATCCACAAGCTCTCTACGATCATGCTTCAACAAGTTCAGTCTTCCAACTCTACATTCATCGATTAATTTGCATGTCCTCCCAAGGTCCTAGTGCAAACTGCCTTAGCTTTGACGATCTGTATACACGCTTAGGAACTCCCACTCTAATAAACTTCACCCAACCAAGGTCCTAGTACAAACTGCCTCACACTTTGGCGATCTGCTTGTATACTTAGGAACTCCTGCTCTGATACCACAGACTCGGGAAAGCTCACTCTTCACTTTCCTTTTTCTCTTTCACACCTTGAAGCCTTCCAAGCTTTCCAAGCTTCACCTTCCACAACTTTCACCTTTCCAAGCTTTCCTTCCAAAGCTTGTCCTTCTCAAGCTTGTCCTTCTCGAGCTTCCACTTCTCAAGCTTCTCCTTGAGCTTCTCCTTCTTCTTGAGCTTCTACTCCTCAAGCTTCTCCTTGAGCTTCCACTTCTCAAGCTACTCCTTGAGCTTGATTAGAAATTCTCATATGCCTTGCTTAAATAGGCACTTACCACCCAATGCATGACTTATCTACAACCTTCTAGAAGTCATCCACAACCTTCTACAATATCCACAACTTTCTACAATATTCATAACTTTCTAGAATTCTTCCCACACACCTCGAAAAATGGAATGACAACCATTTATTTTTTTATTTTTTCTATTATTCCACCTATGCACCTCAAAAATAGAAATTCTCTTTTTCTTTCCTTTTTTCCTTTTTCCCCTTTTAAATTTTTTTATTATTTCTCCTCTAATTTTTGTCACTTTCTCTCTCCTCCACAATTTTTTTTCTTTTTTCAATAATTTTCCCATGCAATATTCTCCTACATCAGATCTAGATGAGTTCACCATATCTTTACTTTCTATGAGTTCAATTTTTGAGATCCTTTTATCCTTGTTTTCTATTATGTGTGTTAGTACCTTTGCAACTGCTTCTTGGCAAGACAAGCATTCAAACTTAGAGTGACTAACTTTGTGTAACCAAAAAAATCTTGGAAGGAGGAGGATGCTAGGATCATCTTCCTCTCCTAAAAATTGTAAATTAGTCACCATACTATCTATGAACTATGTCATGGTTTCACTTTTGGGTACTAGCACATTAGGTTCTTCATTCTGATCTTGAAGTGTATTGTTTGGAACCACATCAAACACCATCACTTTGTATGATCCCAAATTTGATTGTAAGAATACTATCTCATTCAGGGCATTGTAATCTATCATCATTATTTTTAATTTGGGTTCAGCATCTATCTTGATTTGATTGTTCAATCATTTCCATGGAAACCCCAATTGAGTGAAGTCTGTAGAAAAGCATCCTCCCAAACATTTCATCCATTCTCTATTCAGAAGTAATCCATATGTTTCAAAGATGTCAACCACATGTATATCAATAACATCTTGAATGCAAGGGTCACTTTTTTACTATATCCACACATCTTTCAATACTCCAATGACTTTCACCTCTATTTTATCAAACTGTATCACCACTTGATTAGAGGGTTGAGGAGTAACTCCTAGCCTTTGAGATATTTGAAATGGCATTACATTACATGAAGCTCCTGAATCAATGAGGCAATTGTGAATATTCTTCCCATACATCCTTATTCTTGGCAAAAATGAGGGTACCTCAACTTTATCTTTGAATATAGGGGGCATCACTTCTGCAGCATTTACTTGTTGTGGCACTATCTTTTGAGGGACAACATTCATATTGTAGGAAACTTTTGTATTATCCAATGTCTTCATGAGTGCTTCTCATTGTTGTGGATAATTCTACAACATATCAAACATTGACATATTGGCTTTAGTCTTCTTGAAATCTTCTACCGCATTGTATTTTTCAGTAAACCAACCAAGATTCTTCAATATTGTAGGTATGTTCACTTGATTATGATATTATTGTCCTCCTTGCAATGGTCTTGCTAGTGGCAGATTGTTATTTTCTATTGGATTAGGTGGAGTTGGTTGCAAAGTTGGAGGGATCCCATCTATCAAGGGGTCCTTTCTATTTTTGAGATTGTATGTATTCCAATTGTCATTGCGAAAAGCAAACATCTCATCATGCTAAATATCAAGTTCTTGAGTAAATGGGAATGAGAATTCCTTAGTTGCTAGTTGTTCCACTTGTGGATTATGTGTAGAATCATAAGATTCCAATAACATAGCATTGAATTTAATAGGAGGAGGATTATCATTTACTTATGAGTTTTGATTCACCTCCTAATTACCATTGTAGTATGAACCATCATTGTTAGGAACATTTTGGCTATCATCATACTGATTGATATTAGTGTATTGGATGTTGTTGTTATTGTTGTCAGCAGGAATGCTTCCATTATTGGGACAAGTGTTCCATTGTCGATTTTTCCTTTGGAAGCCATTGTTGTGATCAGGAGGATTAAAGTTATTTCCTTTGCCATTTTTTCCTACATTGTTGTTGTTATTTCAATTGAAGTTCCTGTTGTAATTTTGACCAAAATTGTTGTTGTAGGGGCTAGCGTTATTTCTTTGGAAGTTGTTATTTTTTCATTGTGATAATCTAAGACATGCTAGCTCATTGTTCATTTGTGACATAGCCTTCTTCATTTGACCAACTTCTAAAATAAGATTGTTATCTGTTTCCATAGGAACCATTGCTTTCTATTCAAGAAAAGCTATTTTTGGAGGCTCATACCCTGGATATGTTATCACATAAGTTTGTGGAGCAGGTGCCTACTATAATGGAACTAGGTTATAGGTATGAACTAGCTAGGAACCATGGCTGCTCCCACAGGGCATGTTGGTATTGTAGGGATTTCTTGTGTTGGAAGCATCTTTCCTCCTCCATTAGGATTAGCTTTCTTTGTGAATGTGATTGCCTCTACAAAGACTTTATCTAATGTGTCAATATTTGCTATAGGAAGTCTTCTTAGAAAAATTTTAGTAAGGTGATCCATAGCATTCTAATAAATTTGAATAGTAGCTTTAACTATTATGGTGTATGGCATTTCCAACTTGTGGTAGGACATATGAAAGCGATGGTCAAAATGGGAGACTGTCTCAGCTAGGTCCCTTTTTATTGATATGAACTATTGATGTATCACAGTTAGATTGATGAATGTTTTGAATTGTTCCAAGAACAATTTTTTGAATTATCCCAATCTCCAATGCATCCAGGTGGAAAATTGACATACCAATTGAAGGAAATTTCCCCCAAAGAGTAGGGAAATAAATAAAGAACCACATCCTCATTAGCAATTTTCAATCCTTGAATACCTTGACATGATCTTCAGCAATTTGAGTCTCACCATAGATGAATCTAGGGAAAAACATCTCAGGATTCTTAGGGAGGTCATGGGGTGCACCTCTCAAGTTTATTGGTGAATCTATGGCATTTGAAAAAAAGGTCATTGGAGGGTTTGGCAGACCTAATGGTGGTTGTGAAGGAGTAGCTATTAGAACATGTGGTGATTGACCAGGTGGTTAGAGTGGAGGTGGAGTTGAAGAATATGATGAAAGTTTGAATGGAAGTGGTTGAACTCGGGATGTTCCCTTGTCACTGTGTGGTTTGTGAAAGTAGGTAAGCTTGAGAAACTCATGTGCACTTGGTGTAGACCTTAATGCTCTAAAATGGGGATTTTGGATCAATATTCTCGAGCTTGCATCAATTCTAGAAAAAGTGTACCTCTCTATAGAAGTACACTTTCTCACTTCTCTAAATTTTGCACACCACAAAGTTTTGCACACCTGCACACTTGCAAAGCTATGGACCTGTAGACCTACATAGTTGTAGACCTACATACCTTTGGCGTTGTAGAGCTGGGGACCTAAATTTGACAAAAACTCAAGAAATTTTTTGAACTTTTGTGAAGTGCAGATTATTGTAGAAGTGAAAATTTCCAAAATTTAGACAAGTTTTCTTCCTTTCCAGAGGTTCAAGCCAAAAGGGGCCCTCCTTCTAGTGCCACTTCTATTGGGTGGTGATTTTACATGAGGTCAAGGTAGGAATCCATTGTGAAATTCCTCTCTTGAAAAGATAATCTTTTGGGATCAACTCCAAGTTTCAGTATTTGTCTTGCGATGTACCAAAATCAGCTCATTTGAAGATAAATGTGATTGTTCACGAGGAGGCCTTTGCTAGTTTTGATTTAAACTCAGAATGAAGTAAATTTATTTTGTCTCAAAATAAAATACAAAAGAACAATATTTTTGTATTTTCTAGTTTTTTAATGAATGCAATTCTAACAGTGCAACTAAAATGAGTTCCTATTCTAACAAGGGGTTAGCAAAGCAAATAACGAAACTCAAAGAAAACAACATGAAATTGAAATAACTTGAAATTGAAATCCTAAATGGACATAATCTAGAGAAAACAACATGTTTTGAGTTAAAATTTCAAAGAAATTGGTAGGAAACCAATGAAAATAGAAGCAACACTTCCTAGAATCCACTAATGCAATTGTCAATGAGAAATTTTAACAATTGTATGATATTTCACCTTTCATCAAATCACAAGGCCACAAAAAGTGTGCTCATGCAAGACAAAAAGTTATGCAAGTAGAATTTGATGATCCCTTCTCAAGCTCATTACGTTGGCAAAATTTGTATATCTATAGCAAACAACAAAACTAAAAGATCATACAACTAGAAACAATGCAATAAACCTTTGGCTCAATCACAATCTCACGAACAAAATCCACAAAAATATGACACATTCAGGCAAGAATTACTACACTCTGAATGCAAGCACCAAAAGCATAATTTTATTGCATAATAATAGCTACCTTTGTTACATTTTATAATAGGGTATTTATAAGAAATCATCTCCTCAACTTGTGTTGAGAGTGAGAGATATCTTCATGCAATTAAATGCTTTTAACATATTAAAATGAACTAAATATATATAGACTAACAATTAATTTGGTGCTTAGAGGGACTCCATCCATATTTTATTCATTAATTAGATGCATGAGCCCTTTACATGTCAAAAACAAAGAAAGCATGAGAGAGAAAGTAGGAGGAAGCCATCAGTCAAAGTGGAAGTGCATGGAGGCATCAAAAATAGAAGTTGGTCCTTGACTAGGTGTCTGTCAAAGTTAAATTGTCGTCAGAATGCATTCCCGATGCATGGAAGGTGCTATTTTTGGAACTGGCAGTTAACTATCAGTGCACCTCTAAATTGTGGAGCTATGTACTTGCGAAGTTGCAAACCTATGGAGCTGCATGAAAATGCAAACCTATAGACCTATGGACCTCGACTGGGTGAAAAACTCAAAATTTTACTTAGTATCAAAATTGAAATTTTGGCATCTGGGTTTTGTTCTTTTTCATCCAAAAGCTATGTTTGGATGTTTTCCCTTTAATTTCTCTATCATATCAATAATTTTAGGTACATCTAGAAGATCTAAAGCCTCATATTTATCCTTCACCTTCTGTCTATAGTTGTCCACCTCAATTCGAGTCTCTGCAAATTCTTCGAGTTTGGTGTCCAACTCCAACAATGCATCCTCTATCCTAAAGGCTTGCCTCATATCTTCATTACTGGATGCTTCCTCTAATGTCTTCTTGAAATTCCATACTACTACCTCAACTGGCAATAGCTTCTCTCATTTTTCATCTTCAAAAATGTCCAAGCATGCATCACTATATAACTTTTTTGCTTCCAAAATTCACTCTCGAGCTTGGTCCTTGAGCCGATGGATTTCCTTGTGTAATGTTTCCATCACTTTATTACCATCTGCTATCTTCTCTATCCAATCATCAATCAAGTCTAGCTCTTCTTTGGTATATACATCAATCAAAGTGCGGTACATTTTCTCTTTTATAGCTTGTAGAGTTTGCAAATCCTTGCTCCATACCCATACCTC
Organism: Cupressus sempervirens; assembly: GCA_028749045.1. Classification (NCBI taxonomy): domain Eukaryota; kingdom Viridiplantae; phylum Streptophyta; class Pinopsida; order Cupressales; family Cupressaceae; genus Cupressus; species Cupressus sempervirens. The sequence goes on from CM053788.1 coordinate 437,800,503, forward strand.
ATTCATGATACTAAAATCCTACCTCAAAATTACTATGATCTTATTCACGTTCTCCTATGTAACATGTAGTAACTTCAAATTCCCTATAATTGTGGTAACACCTCTATCCTCAAGGCTTTCTCACCATTCCTAAAAAACTTTCAAAAATGGATTGAGTCATACACCTTCCCCTTCTCTAATAATGATATTTAGAGTCTACTCGGGGCACTCAAAATCAAGAGGACCAACAACTTTGGCCAGATATCCCTTTAGGATCTCAACTTGTCTTTGAAGCATTCAAAGTTCAGTCTCATCTTGTTCCATGTGCCTGAGAACATCTTTAACTCCTATAGTCATCATCTCTTGGGTTGAATCCCATGTAGGCCTTCCTAACATAACATCCTTTACTTCATAATCCTCAAGACTAATGGCTTTTGAATCTATACCTTCAGGAGGGATAGCTACTTGTGCAAATAAATCCTAGTTCCTTATGGTAGTGGAAAATGTGAATGGCATTGCATCATGTAATGGAGACTCAAGCTTGTTTAAGATCTCTACAATATCACAAATGTCATCCTTTGAAGCACGGAACTAAGGCTTAACACTCCTCATTATCTCCTTTTAGAACCATCTTAGAATGTGTTTCTCTATGACCTTGGCTCTTGATGATGAAGGGGTGTGTTCAACTACCTTCTTCCCTTTATCGCTCTTGCTTGGAGTCGTCTCCTATTATAAGGACTCTCCTTCTATAAATTTAGTCTATGTAGATCTTTTAGCTTGTTTCTTAGTATCTTAGGAAGGCTATTGTGCATATTCTACCATTTATCCCTCTTTTGATGATTCATCAGTAGCCCTTGGCTCTAGTTGCTCTTGTGGTGATGGTTCCTTTTGAACTTGTTCCTCTTCTGAACTCAAAAGTGGGGGAGTTGTTGAACCTTTATCTACCACCATAATCTATGGTGGAGATGGAGTAAGATCAAAACCCTATGTATCTAGCAGCATCTATGCCCAATCTTCCTATTAGAGTTCACCTGTAGGAGTGTCTCTAATCTTATCTCCAACCAAATTTGTACCCATAGGCATGAAATCAAAATTCATCATGGAGAAAACATCCTCACCTCCTTCCCTTTGCTCATTCACTTAGTTCTACACTTCATCTTCCAAGGAAGAGAGTTCTAATGGTTCTACTTGGGTGGATAGCGGGGTACTCATGGCACTCTTTCTTCTTTCCAAATCTGTAGCTCTAGCTAGCCAAGTTCTTCCTTATAGGGGCACTTGTTCCTCCTCCTCTTCTAATTTTATTTCTTCCACATGTTCTTCTTCCTCCAGAATAGTTTTAGGAATAGATGGATTAGGTACTAATCTTCTACTGGTCCTTTGCCTTTTCTTCATCTTAATCTTGATCCTCTTATGTTTCTTAGGGATAGATGGAGAAGGGGGCTCTTCTTGTATAGGAGGAATGGAGGCTTCTTGAATTTCTCCCTCTTCTGGTTGGCTTGGCACAACAAGAGGCAACTTAGGTTCATCCTAGATTTGAGTAGCTCCAATACCTTGGGATTCTTGTGAGCTCTGTTCCTATTGCTGGGAAGGTGTCTATTTCATTTGAACCCTCTAAGGTGAGGTCCTCTTTCTTTTCTTCTTTCCCTTCCTTTCAAGAGGGTGATAATATCCCACTAGGTGATTAAGCTAGTAAACTATCTCTGGCCTAATAGGGGACTGCAGCACAAAGATAGGAATGGTTACTTTCCTTCCTCTACTTCTTTCCAGGTGAGCATGTGCATGGAATATTATTGTGTTAGGAATTGGATCAAGTGGAAAAGGTTTCTTGATCCAATCTTTTTTCATTCTAATAACATGCCTCGATCAATGATTAATATCATCACCTTCTTCCTTGTCAACCTTTGCATTCAAAATGGGTTTTTCATAGACTTTGTGTGCATTGAACAAGGGATCTAGTAACTCCTTAAAGTCCTGTAGCCTTATCTCATCAGGGATATTCAAATGGAGAGCCTTTTCTACTAGATACAAAGTCATCCTACAATAGTCCCTGATATGGACATCGTAGTCATTTGTGGTATTCATCCAGTGATCTTCAATGGCATCCTCATGATGGAAGTCCTTTCCTCCCCAGCTTTCCACTTTACCAACAATGTCAAAGTATGGCCAAGGAGAGTTGTATTCTTCAAGAGGATAGTTCTCCCATTCCCACTCAAAGGTTGGAATATCCATTTTCTATTTGATACAGCCCAATGACTAATGGCCATTCCCAACAGGGTCTCTATTGCCTCTTTATCTTCTCATAGGCTGACTCAATTTGCCTAGAGATGTCTAGTAGTACCAACTTGTCACTTGGGTATCTCGAAAGCTTCTTTTGATTGATGGATGCACCAACTACTTGTACATATGTGAACATCTTGAACTACATGAAGTAGGCTCCAAGAACCATGATCTGTGCTTTGGCTCCATCAGATAACCTCTTCCCATAGTCTAGTTTTGGTAGGTGGAAAACCTTCTCAATGTTATCAACTCACAAATCCAATACCACTTCCCCTATGATGCTTTTGACCACCCTCTCATCAGGAACAAAGTGTTGTGATAGGGCCACAATTAGTTTAGCCAATTGGACCGACACCGGATGTGACACCGCACTCACTAATCTGGAATAGATCAATACAGATACCAAGGTTGACCTCTCCATTGGCTTGTTGTAAATTCTAAGGAAATTCCCTAAATCTATGTGTCTGAGGTTGGTATCTCAAATTTTAACATAATCATCATGGAATCTTGATTTTGAAGGTAAGCCTTGGAACTTGAAGACTACGAGTTTGGGTGTTGCTCTAGATGTGGACACCATTTAATCACATACACATTATGAAAAAGAAAAGAAACGTTATCAAATTAAACCTAAAGAAAAAGATAAAAATGCCCCTATTTGGGCATTTTTTCTTATTTTTCATTTATTTTTCATCTTTTCCCCTTTTTATTATTTTTATATTTTTTACTATATATATATATATAAACAAAAGATGAAATAAAAATGTATGTGGGTTCTTTAAAAAAAAATTGCATCACGCACCACAGGCGAGAGGTGTGCTGCGACCGAGAGGCATGTGGCAACCTATTAGGGTTTGTGGCACCAAGTGGAGAGAGTGCTAGTGGAAGTGTCACTCTATGATGTGCCTACTCATGACTTGGGCATTGGTCATGCGCCACACGTGAGTTGTGCTAGGCGCAAGCCATGGGTTTAATTAATAATCCATGGAGGTCAAAATATGTTTAAGAACCCATGCACATATAGAAGTTGTGTGGTGGTATCTAGCTATGAGTGCTTGTCATGGTGTGTGGCCATGAGACAGAGTACCATAGTACCATGTATGCCATATAATATGTTATACGTGCCACTAGTAACACAGGAGTAGCATTAGCACCACTACGTGGTGAATTTATTGATGGCATAGGTGCAGTATTAGCATCACCGCACTTAAGTTTCAATAGTGTGGGCATAGCATTGGCGTCGCCATGCAATGAGTTTATTGATTGTGTGGGTGCAGTATTAGTGTTGCTACACTTAATTTTCAATAGTACGAGCACAACATTAGCACCACCATGTGGTGAGTTTATTGATGGCATGGGCATAGTATTAGCATCACTGTGCTTAAATTTCAATAGCGTGGGTGCAGTATTAGCACTTTCACAATATGTGTTTCAATAGCATGGGCATAGCATTAGCACCACCATGTAGTGAGGCAAGGTTGTAGTGTTAGCGCCACTGCACTTAAGTTTCAATAGCATGGTGTGTCTTACCTAAAGTTTAATTCAAAACCTTCCACACAAAATGGAAAGTGTTTAAAGCCATGCGGGGGGTTATACAACCCTTCCCCATCAGGCATTATGTATGGCATGCACTTCACTCATGCATGTGCAATTTAAGTCATCATCATTTATTTTATTTTTTATTTTATTTTATTTTGCCAATGTTTTTGTAAATTTTTTTTTCCTAACTTTTGTGATTTTCTAATTTTTTTGTGATTTTTTGATTTGATTTTTTGACTTTAGAACTCTAATTATAATAAAAATTTCTTCTCTTGACTCTCGAACTGAGTCCAAGAGTCAAAAAAAGTAGGGGGTCCCCATTTCTCACTAGGAATGGGGCATATGTTATGGACATCACAACATAACCAAATTATCAAAATTAACATGACATAACCTCCTTTTTCATAGCCACACATCATCAAATTCTACAACTAAACAAGTACCATCCTCTATACCAAGGTAGAATAGATTACCTTTACTTTGATCACCTTTTCCAATTAGTTTTTCATCAGTATCATATATCTTAGAAATCTCGTTCTCAGACTCAACCTTACAAAATGAATTATTCGATTGTGACACACTCAATAAATTATAGTTAAGTCCTTCAACATAATAAGCATTGTCACATAAAATCTTTTGTGAGTTTGATGGAACTTTTTCCTTTTATCAGACAAGGTGCATCATTACCAAACCTTACACTATTTCCATTATAATAATTCAAGGTAATGAACTTACTTTTATCTCTAGTCATGTAATCTGAACACCCACTATCAATGATCTATTTGTCATTCTTGTTCATACAAGAAACTAGTGCAGTTGCCCCATCCTCATTAGATTCATCCTTCATTGCAACATACACCACTTCATCATCATGATCGTCAGATCCATCTTTAGTTTCCTCTTCAGAAATGTAGCAAGACTTCTTGCCTTTGTCTTTGAATTTCTTTTTTGTCTTCATCTCTTCAACTTTTGTACTTATCTCCACCTTTTTAATTCTTCTTCTTTGGACATCTAGCAGCAATATGACCAACCTCATTGCAAGTGAAACACATGATAGGTAACTTACCTTTGAACTTGTCCTTACCTCTATGAAATCTCCTTGCTAGTAGTGCTTCAAGTTGTTTTACATCCTCCTCATCTGTATCACTATCACTGGACACATATTTTACCTTTTTCTCATTAGGTTCCTTCAATGACAACTTGGCTTTAAAAGTAGATTCAACACTATCAAGTTTGAAATTATCAAAATTAGATAGCTCAAAAGTAGTGAGTCTACCTACTAGACCTTCAAGAGTCAGATTAGAACCTAGTACACATCTCAGTTCTTGTATTGTAGAAACTCTAATAGCATAAATGGGAAAAAAATTTCTCAAAAAAATTCTTAGTATAGTCTCATCATCTATCATACGAGTAGATCCCTTTATTGCATTAACTACATCCTTTATCCTAGAGAAATATCAAGCAATATTCTCACCTTATTTCATTCTCATATCATCAAACTTACTTCTAAGACTTTTAAATTTGGCTCTTAGAACATTTTCATCACCTCCATAGATGGTGTGTAGAGCATCCCACATTTTCTTTGCATTGTTACAACTCTTGATACCATCAAACTTGGCATAACTTAGGGTAGAGGCAATCTCTAACATTACCTAGTTGTGTTCTTTCTTCTTTTTCAAATCTTTAGTAGTTAGGGCTCTAGCAAGATCAACATGCTCATTAGTAATAGTAGATTGTGCATGATCTCCAAGACCTCCTAGGTGTAACTTTATTAGACTTTTCCATGCAAAAAAGTTTTCTTTATTAAACTTGGGTACCTCTCTTTTTGACATCTTGATCTTTTTGAATTTATTACCTTCAAACTAATCCTCTTAAGTAGATGTCTCTGATACCAATTTTAAATTAGTTATCCAAGGTCTAGATATACAAATAAAAAATTTCACAACTTAGTTAACCCATGTCCATAAAACATTTCATCATGCATGCATCCATTAGATCATACAATCACTTAAACTTATAAGTTACTATTAAATCAACTTTGTAGAAATGCAAGCATGAAACATAATAGATTCAATAGCACATTTAACACAATGATTTAACATGGAAATCCAATTTGGGAAAACCACCAGTAATAGGCTACTCATTCTCACTCTTCTAAAGTGATGCCTTATGAAAGGCCAACCATGTTAACGGTTACAATGTACACTATTAAATATGACCTAGTTAGAGAATTTCAATCACCCTGTTAGGAGTGAGTCTTGTTAGAGGACTATAAATCATTCACTTAAAATATCACCCAGTTAAAGGATTTATAAATTATTGTTAAGTCAACCTTAATCCAAAGGATTTACCTTAGAATGGTACAATTATTAGAAAGTAATAGTAAGGCTTTATCTAATAACAACTTACAACACACTTGTAGATTATAGATCTTTATTTCAGTCCTCCATTCTTCTTGGATTTCACACACTTCAGCTCTAATAGCTTGGTCACCCTTCAAAAATTCATACCCTTAATCCTTCTTGCTTTGCTTTCCTATGCAATATCTTCTGTTAGGTCATTGAATGAAGCAATAGCCTAGAGTCCTTGTCTTGCTTAGGTTCTCGCATATGAAAATATTTTCTTCTAACTAGCCATCTTTATAAATAGAAAATTAATATTTTTTCCATTCAACCTCCATTGTCCATTTTAGGGTTAGGTTGGATTAGGTAGAATTCAATGAATCTACCCATCATTTCATTTTATTTCCTTCTAGAAACTTCTCCTTCAATCCTTTTTGAATTCACCTCAAAATAACTCATCTTGAATTTTTTGTCACCAACTCATCAAGCTCGTCTTACACATGGTTCACACAATCCAAGAAATCAAACTTGTCGACTCAAATTTATCAAATTCATGATCTTTCTCATAATGCTAAGACTCAGCATTAACTTACTTCTGATACTTAGCACATACTATGTTTCTCAGCATCCATTATCAAAAACTTGTCACAAACTAAAGTTTACTAGTGCTCAACATCAACTAAACTTTACTTGACTTACACTGTATCACTCGGTTTACACTAAATTTTGACTTTTCTTGGCTCCAACTAATTTTCTACTCTGCTTGCACTAACTTTTCTCAACACCTACTATGCAGATTGTTAAGCTTGGCAAACACAATTCATTTAACTTGTTCTTCTAAACTTAATTAGTATATCCATCATTTGTAAACTTAAGTATATTATCAATGCACTATAATATCATTGTCTTAATTGATAATTGTACTCCTTTTCCATATCATAACTTAGCCTTTCCTCTAGGTGTTATTTTTGCCTCATTTGATTAAATCATCTTCATCAATCAAACAAATGATAGTACTCAAATTGTATAAGCAATTGTCTTACCAACAAGTGGCATGATTGACATCAGTGACAAAACAATGATTGAAACACATATTCATACTTTTATCAATTTATTTTCAACAAATGAGTGTCCACCATCAAGAATATATCATCATGTTACCATGAATGTTGATGGTATTCGTTTGGGAGATTATCTTAAGCATTGGTGAACATGTGGAAGTATTGACATGTTGCATTCATGACTATGTTTTTCATTAATGTCAACATAGCAATAATTCTATAAATACTAGAAGAGTAGCAAATAGAGATCAAGGTCATGTGGATAGAGATTTGATATTTTGGTGATATATGGATAAGGAGATGTTCTAAACTATGTCCTGATGATGATCTTAAATACACATAACATAAGTCAAAGACATACAAAAATTGTAAATGATTTATAGAGAACAGTATAGAGATAGAGTTACTTTTAAGAAGGTTTTTGATGATTGCATTATATCTTCTAACAAAGATATAATATAGAGATGCACAATTAGACAGTAATAGAAGATAGTCTAATAGTGATGTCAACTAATATACAAGCCTAATAGTGATGTCAACTAATATACAAGCCTTGGTGTCACACATGTAAACATTTGTATAGACTATGGTCCAACAGTGTTATTGTAATTGTGAAATAATTAATTATCTTAATATAATTATTTGGGAAATCCTCAAGGCCAACTCAAGGAATTATTTTGAAGATATTGTATAAAGGAAAGATATTTTCCTTGTTATTAAAGTTTGTAATCAATGGGTATATAATGTGAAGTAATTAAGGAAGTGTGAAAAAGAGTAGAGTGTTTGGTGAATGTGAAAGCAATCCAAGGGATTATTTGATGTGAAGTTTGTGATCTAGTATTAAGATCAGAAAGAGCAGAAATCCGGTTGACATGATAGAGAAAGAGGAAGGAGAATTACAATACAATTCTATTATTCTTCAAGGAATAAGATAGAGAGTATTTAGGCATTGGGTTCATTGGTCTTGCCCCTGAAGTTGTTAGTGGGTCCATCTGCTCTCTACAACTCCTAACAAGGTTGGCACAACTCCTAACAAAGTTTGAATCTCCTCAGAGGGATTCAAAGTCTCCTAACAAGGAATAATATTTACTAAATGTTTTCATAGAATCCTAACATGTTCCATCCTCTAAAAAGGAATGTTTATATTATTACATCATCTTGTGGGTACCATCCCCACTGGGGTTTTACCTCTGATCAAGGGTTTCCCTAGTTAACATTTTTTATATTATTGTGCACAAGTATCTTGTTGTTGTTTCTTATTATATTTCTCATATGGTTAAGATTTAATAAGGTTGATAATTTTGATAATAGTTGTATAATTGATTCACCCCACACACCCCCTCTCAGTAATATTGGTGGGCTATATATTCTAACACATCAAAGTAATGATCTTTTTTTTTTAAATAGCATTGTTGGGTTTCCTATTACATGATCATAATGGGCATGAATATGCCTATGCCTAGTTATTATTTATGATCAAAGTATATTCTTTGCACAATATAGTATGGTATAGTTAGTGCTATTACTACTAGTCCACAAAGGAAAACTATACTATGATCATAAATAATAACTAGGCTTAGGCTTGTTTGTGAGGTAAGATTGACAAAGGATTTTTTTGATTTCCTTCTACATGATCTTACAATATCATTAGGATGTTACAAGATGTCTCAAGTAGTCCAAATTCATTAGGATGTTATGAGATATAATATGATATCTAAAATCAAAAGAGATAGTCAGAATGAGTTTTCCAATTTGGTTTTTTTTCATTTTAATCAAACCATTTTATCTTTAGTGTAGAACTTGCGGGTTCTAATCAATAACAGTTCTACTAAGATCGTTTTGATTAAGGCATAACCTCTACCATTTTTCAACAAAGAGAACTAATTTGAAGGAATTAAAGTCACACTCAAGTATATATTCCAAAATTTCATAATATCAATTTTGAAACTCTAAGGGATGTAAGTCATTTCTAGATGAGATATTTGTCACCTAAAAGACTACACTTACCTCAAAATCACAAGTTTTTTCTTTGTGTCATCTAACTTTTTGATGCAAAATTTATAATAATTGTATAACATAGCCTTGTGGTTTTTGACCTGCAATAATATGTCAAACCTATAAAAATCATACTAATTTGATAAACATATGGGCAATCAACAAATTTATATCTACCTGGAAATCTCAAAACCATATGCTAAATCTATTTCCCTTTGTGTAACATTAGAATCTCCTTTGTGATGATATTCTTTAACCAATGAAGAAATGCATTTCCATTGTAATCTAAAACTTGAATGTTGACATTCTTCAATCCATACTGTCATTCAATCTTTTATTGTTTGCAATATATAATTGTAGTGCATCCCACACTTTAGTATATGTACAAAATAAATAGATGACTTACAATAGATTTGTTTGGAGTATTAAGAATTAATTAACCATAATAACATCTTATAATTTATTACCTTTCACTTTTCTCAATATACCTTTCCCCACCAAGTACTCCACTTTAAATTGTTTAATGGAGTCAAGATCCCAAATGGGATTTGTATGGGTCTTTGTTGCAAGATTAGGAAGATATTCAGTAATGTATACCATGATCTAATATACCATATATTCCTCCTACATAGAATGCTCAAGATGTACTCTTTATCAAACCAAAGCCTTCAAAAATTTCAAGTGCCTCTCAACCATCCACATTGACATATTATTTATAGGTCCACACAATTCAGTCTCCTTAACTTGGTGTATGAGGTAGTATTCTTATGCATTGAGAAAAGTTAAAGTTAGACACTTTTGAATTTCACACATTAGATGAGGAATAATATTTTATATCTTCTTTATGGATTTCTTTAGATGACAACCAACTAAAAGACATTTAAGAGACAAAAATATATAAATACAAGACTTTGCAATATATTACATATAAAAAAAAAGAAATGAGAATATAATAAATATGTATAACAAATTAAACAAATATCACTACTTACCTCATGTATTTTCCAAGATCATATATCACTTGTTTTATGTTATTGTCAAGGTTCTCTAGGAGAGATAGGGGTAGCATGTACTACAACAATTATAAACTAATCATTTCATTATTTTCTTACATAATACAATAAAAAGTATGTGTAGTTTTATAAATATATTGGAAATATAAAAGAAAATGACTCACCTTGATGAAGGTATGCCAATTATGCATTTTTAGCCCTGGCCCAAATTCACTTTTCTTTTATATGACATTGCATATATTCGCAAAAAATCCTATGTAAAATCAAATTTTTTATTACTTCTTTTATGGAATTACTTTTCTACTCTGTTAATAACCAAGGAAGGGAAATTGTATTAATCTGATCTCCATTGATATTTGATTCAATAAAAAAAAATTGTTGCATGATTAAATTCATGAATGTCAATACAAATTTTGACAATTTCTTCTTTGTGACACCTTCCATCCAATAATTTTTTTAATTTTTTTGTTATATTCATTCCAATATGCATAGTATAAAACATGTTCATCATTTGTAGTTTCTCATGATAGGGAAGCCTACTAAATTTTCTGTGATAAGATTTTAGTCCCTTTGGAATATGGTCAGTGATGCCTTGACAACCTTCATGATCATCAATTACATAATAAAAAAATAAAACACAATATAAATACATAAATTCCAAACATAAACCATTAGACAAATGACATTACCTTGATGGTTAGTTCTACTATAATCCAACTTCCATAGGTGAGGTGTCATCCTTTGTGGCTTTTTTGTAGTCTCTTCTTTCCCATTGAAAAGATTCTTATCTATAGTTTGATGCTTATGATTTATGTGGAGGAAGTGCCTATACTCATCAAACACCTACTTTCCTATAATCTTTGAATGATAAAATTTCATCTTCGGACCACAAACTAAACATGCAAATTTTCCTTTTGTATGAAGACCTACAAGATAATGATACAATTGGAATATTAAATATGCTAATTTTATAATTAGAATTATTGTGTACAAGTTGAATTCACTATAACATACCACATAAATGTGTCCACCCTGGTGCATCATGAATTGTGCATACAAGCATTGCATGGAATTGAAATTGTCTTTGTCTAATTTGTCTAGAGATGTCATATATAGTGAAACCATTCCATAACTCTAGCAACTCATTGATAAGAGGCTCAATATATACATTCATACCTTTAACTTGGTAGTTACCCAGTTGAATGTAAAACAACATTAGATAATTATTCTGACCATTTTACTGCAAGACCTATATTGATATGTACATAACTTTAAATGATAAAAATACTTGAAACAATCATTGCCAACATAATGTGCTCCATCTTTATTGGCATCTATGGAGGAATGTTATTATTGATAATAAAAATATGCCACACCAAGTAAATAGATCTCATCTCTCTAGATGGATTGACATTGTCCACTACCAATCAAAGCATGAGACTTTGAGGTTATTCTTTAAAGTGTGGTCACTTTTCCTCTATGTCCATAAATACAAAACCATCCATAGGTATTTGAATAATGTCATCTCAACCTCTATTGCATGCATGATAATCCATATATTTTGCCAAGTTATTGTACCTAAATAATCATTACAAACATGGAATATTGGGGATCTAATGAAAAACCTTACGAGGCACCTTTTTTAATTTGATTTACTTGATAACGTATATGAAATTCAAGGAATTTTGTTAAAAATTCATGTTCTTTATGATAAATAATATTAAAATTGGGACAAGAATATATTACTTGATACTACATTCCACCATCTTTCATAGTGGGATATAATTCTCATTATGAGAAAGGGAGATTATTTGATGGTGGTAACAAAAACTCACTTAATAATATGTAAAAAAGAGAGTACAAGTTGTTATTGTGAACAATATTAATGATAGATGTTTCAACTTTTGTTTACTATAATTACATATATGACATACCTTAGCATATGTGACATTGTTAAGTTAGATAAAACATTCATAACCTTCAAATTCACTAACAACAATACAATAGAGAGAAGAGATATTTGGGAGCCTTCGTAAAGGGATGTTTTTGACTTCTTCTTGAAAATGATTGAAAAGCTCATGAATGAAGAGTAATGGAACTAGTAAAGAATGTTTTCAATCATTATTTTTTCATTGATGTCAAACTTTCTACTTTTAGGAATGACAATTGCTTTAGTGATCCAAATACTATAAGATGGTTGATTGACAAGGAGGTGGCAATAAATAAGATGTAACTAGAGTACCTAGAGAAAGGTTGAAGTTTAATGTTGTAATGAAGTATAAGGATTAGCTAAGCCATTGATGAAATAGTGTATTGATGACATATTCTGAGACATATAGGATGGACACACAAAGACATATCAAAGATGCAAGGATTAACTAAATCCTAGTTAGTGTCGAGTAGTCTTTAGGTGTCGAGTGAAGATCAAGTGCCAAGTGAAGATCAAGTGTTGACTAATCTTCAAGTGTCAAGTAGTCTTTAGATGCTGAGTGCAGATCAAGTGCTGAGTGATCTTTAGGTGCCGAGAAAGAAATAGGTGTTGAGTAAAGATACAAGTGCTGAGTAACATAGAAGAAGCCAAGAATCAGTAAATCAATAATGCCGAGTTGTTGCATTATTTCAAAAATCAAACATTCGCCAGATTTGAGCTGACATGGTAGTTATCTAAAATTCTATGAATCAGATAGAAGATAAGAATGATGAGTTGGTGACACAAAACACTATGTAAAACATTTTTAACGAATATAATTGGATTCTAGATGAAGTTTCTAGATAAGAGCAAGATATGGGATAGATACATTGTATCCTACCTAATCTATTGAAACCCTAAAGTTGGAGAGGGAGAATCGAGTGGGAAAGGTATTCTAGATTTCTATTTAAGGAGTCATAAGGTCACAAAGCGAAGAGGTGGTCGAGCATGAAAGCATGAAGTGCTGAAGAAGGTGCTAAGGTGGAAGAGAGCACAGATACTCTACTTTGATAGGTGACCATAGATATGATTGCATTGGTATGATGAGTAAAGGTGATAAAGCTTGAGATGACAAGCTTACATAGCTGTAGTGATTAAAGCCAAACAAAAGATTGAACTAAAGTGTGATCTGTAATTTGCAAGATATGTTGTAAGTTGTATCAGATCAAAAGCCATTATTGTTACTCTCTAGCAATTGTAATAGTTAAAATAAATCCTATGGACTTAGGTTGGTTTAATAGCCATGTGGTAAATCCTTTGATAGGGTGACATTACAAGTGAATGTTCTAAAGTCCTTTAACTAGGCCCATTCCTAATAGTATGGTGAAATCCTCTAACAAGGTCACATTTAACAATGTGTTATAGCCTTTAACAAGGCAGACCATCAAAAGTGGTTAAAATCAATTGTGCAAGTTATTTTGTGGGTATCATCCCCACTCTAGTTTTACCTTCTTATTCCTAGAGGGTTTTTGGGTTATCAAATTCTTAGTGTTATGGTGTGATGCATATTTACTTTTCATGATTGCTTAATGTTCAAGTGCATGCATGATAATTTTAGTTATGTGCCATTAAGGATTTGTAGAAAAAGTATTAGTATGGCATTTGGACCTTGGATAACTAATTCACCCCCCCCCCCCCACCCCCCCCCCCACCCCCCTCCCCCCCCTCAGTTATTCTAAAGAATTAAAAAAATTGGTATCAGAGCCTTGTTGTTGACTTAGTTTAAAGGGACTAGAAGCAGAAAAGATCAGAATACCTAAGAGAGAAGTTCCCAAGCTCAACAAAGACAACTTTATTGCATGGCAAAGCTTGATGAAGCTACATCTTGGATCCATAGGAGATTATTCCCAAAATTCAATTGTTACTAAACATGTTGATCCAATTAGTACTCTTAATGTAGAAGATTTGAAAAACAAATAGGAACACAATTAGACAATGCTGGAAATTGCTTCTGCACTCAACTATGCTAAATTCAATGATATCAAAGGATGTGATACTGCATTCAAGACGTGGAAATCGCTATCAAACATTTATGGAGGAGATCAAAATGTCCAAAGAGAAAAAAGAGAAAGCCTCAGAGGAAAGTTCGATGATATGAAAATAGAAGAAAGTGAGAATGCTTCTCAGTATGCCTCTAGAATAAAGGAAGTGGTAAGTGCCATAAGATGTTTGAGTGGTCAATTAGATGATGATATTTTTAATAGTAATTTTGTATGAACCTTTCTCCCTATCTATGCTATTAGAGTATCAGCAATATAAGAGCTAAGATGTGTTCCAAGAAACAATCTAAGTTTTGAAAGTATAGTGGGTAGACTCATTGCATTTGAGTTATCTAACTTTGACAACTACAGACCTAAGAATGTTGAATCTGCTTTCAAGACCAAGCTATCACTGAAAGATGCTAAACAAGTAAAATCAAAGAAGGGAAGAAAGATGAAATATGTATACAGTGATAGTAGCACTGATGAGGAAGACATGGAACAATTAGAAGCATTACTAGCTAGAAGATTTCACAGAGGCAAAGGAAAATTCAAAGGTAAGCTTCCTATCATTTGTTTCAATTGCAATGAAGTAGGACATATTGCTACAAGGTGTACACAGAAAAAGGAATACAAGGAAGGCAACAAGTACAAACATAGAAGAGAAGATGATAAGAGAGATCACAAAGACAAAGGTAAGAAGTGCTATATTGTTGAAGAAGATTCTGATGATAATGATGATGAAGTTTATTATGTGGCCATGAAGGAACAATCTGATGACGAAGAGCCTATAGCACTGGTAACATGCATGAACAAGAATGACAGATGAATCATAGATAGTGGATGCTTACATCACATGATAGGAGACAAAAGTAAGTTTGTTAACTTTACTTAGTATGATGGAAATAGTGTTAGATTTGGTAATGATGCTCCATGTCAAATCAAAAGAAAAGGTTCCATTAAGCTTATAGAAAAAATTTCATGTGATAATGCATACTATGTTGAAGGACTAAACTACAATTTGCTAAGTGTCTCACAGTTAGGCAATGTAGGGTGCAAAGTAGAATTTGGAAATAAAACTGCAAAAATCTATGATACTGATGGTAAATTGATAAGAAAAGGAGATCAAACAAGAAGTGATATATTTTATCTTGATATGGAAAATACTTCTTATCTTGTTGCAAAATTTGATGATGTATGGTTATGGCATAGAAGGCTATGTCATGTCAACTTTGATAATCTAATCAATATCAGTAAAATGAAGAAAGTCAGAGGTTTACCTAAACTGAAGAAACCTGACAATATCATGTGCAAACAATGTCAACTAGGAAAGATGACCAAGTCAAGTTTCAAGAGTAAAAACTATACATCAAAAGAAGTACTTGAGTTAGTCCATACTGACTTATGTTGTCCAATAGAAGTATAGAGCTACAAAGGAGATAAATATATAATGTTGTTTATTGATGACTATTCCAAGATGATGACTGTTATGTTCTTAAAGAAAAAATCTGATGCTTTTCAAATGTTTAAGTGGTATGTGGCTAGAGTTGAAAAAGAAATAGGAAAGAATTTGAAATGCCTGAGATCAAACAGAGGTGGTGAATTCACATCAAATGAATTTGAGATATTTTGCAAAGACAAAGGAATCAGGAGATAAACATCAGCTCCTAGAACTCCCCCACAAAATGGAATTGCTGAGAGAAGAAATAGATCTGTGATTTACTGTGCCAGAACATTAATGATGGAAACGACTATTGCTCTAAAATATTGGAGAGAAGCTGTAAGTGTGGCTGTTCATACACTAAACCGAGTACAAGTCAAGAAAGGTACTAATGCAACACCTTTTGAATTATGGTATGGTCATTCACCCAATGTAAAGCATTTCAAAGTATTTGGTTGGAAATGCTTTATCCTTAAAGATGCTAGAAATGGAAAATTTGATGCAAAAATTGATGAAGGCATATTCCTTGGTTACTCCACTAGAAGTAAAGCATATAAGTGTTTAAATACTAACACTGACAAAATTGTGGAAAGTGCAAATGTAAACTTTGATGAGCATGCAGATGTCAAAGTTGAAAAACCAAAGAGAATGAATGACTACAGAACCTTTGTGTATTCTTATGAAGGAATGCCTATTGATGAGGATACTACCAATCAAATTGGAATTCAATAGTAAGTTTCAATCTTAGCCGAGTCACAACCAGTGAATGTCAAGCTGCATTCAGAAGCTGAGTTGTAGAATGAAGAAAATGCTCATTCTAACTCTGAAGTCAGTACACATGACAGAGATGTAGAACTACCTGACAATGAAGTACATAGTGATCCTAAATCTGAAAGATTAAACATGGAAACAAGGACAGAACCAAGATTGTCCAAATATGTGAAGAGGCATCACTTTCAAAACAGATAATTGGTGACAAAGATGCAAGACCAATGACAAGGAATAGACTAAGAAATGAATCATGTATGTTAAGCAAATTTGAACCTAAGACAGTGTATGATGCATTACAAGATGGTGACTCGTATAAAGTTATGGAAGAAGAGATTGATCAAATAAAGAACAAAACTTGGAGTTTGGTTCCCAGACCAGTTGACAAGAATGCGATTGGCACCAAGTGGGTATTCAAAAATAAGCTAGATGAGAAAGGTGAGATTACTAGAAATAAAGCCAGACTAGTATGTAAGGGTTATGCTCAAGAAGAAGGATTAGACTATGGGGAAACATTTTCCCCTATTGCAAGAATGGAAGGAGTAAGAAATTTACTTGCATATGCTACATATAAAGGTTTTAAAGTCTATCAGATGGATGTAAAGTCTGCTTTTCTGAATGGTATATTAGAAGAGGAAGTCTATATTGAACAACCAAAGGGATTTGTTGGTGAGAACAATAGGGATATGGTTTGTAAACTATATAAAGCACTTTATGGTCTAAAACAAGCACCCAAATCATGGTATGAGAGACTTCACAAGTATCTAGTGCAAATAGGAATTGAAGGAACTGATGATTTTGGCCTATATTATAAAAAGAATGAAAAGTTTGAGCTCAATGCATACACAGATGTAGATTGGGGAGGCAACATTGATGACAAAAAAATCACAAGTGGAGGAGCATTATTTTTAGGTAAAATACTAGTTACTTGGACTAGCAAGAAGCAAACATGCACATCTCAGTCCACTGCAGAATCAGAATATGTGGCAGCAGCAATCAATTGCACAAACATTGTGTGGCTCACAAATCTATTGAAAGGAATGAAAGAAGAGGTAACCAAACTTGTGATATTGTATTGTGATAATACAAGTGCTATAAACATATCCAAGAATCCAATAATGCATGCAAAAAACAAGCATATTGCAATCAAGTATCACTATGTCAGAGAATTGGTAGAAGACAAACAAGTGAAGATGGAGTACATTCACACAAAGGAACACACTATAGATATCTTCACCAAACCATTTCCTAAGGATGCTTATGAATATCTAAGAAGCAAGTTGGGGGTAATGCCCCTAACTCAAGTAGTTTAAAGCAAAGAAGTTGCCCTGCATCAACAGGAACAAATCATTGAAATATCAAAAGAATGATGCAAAGGATGATAGCAGGAGCACGAACTCCAAATCAGTCACAAGCATGGTGACAGAGGGAGAAAAAATGAGATGAAAAGCTTATATTTCACATGTTAAATATGCTAAATCTTTTGCATTTATGTCAAAGAGGGAGATATATGTAGAAAACTGATCAATAGAAAGTAAGAGGGAGATATATATATGAAAGAGGGAGATTTATGAGAAACTAAAAGGTAAAGATACTGAGATATATGAGATGAAAAGTAAAGGATGCATCAGTCAAGAAAGAAGTAGAATGTAGTAGAAAATGAATATAATTTTGGTGGTAACTAAGTTGATCAAGTGATCAGTTTGGTTTGCCATCAATGCCAAAGAGGGAGATTGTTGGAAATGATTAAAAAGCTCATGAATGAAGAGTAATGGAACTGGTAAAGAATGTTTTCAATCATTTTTTTTGTCATTGATGTCAAACTTGTTACTTGCAAGAATGAAAATTGCTTTAGTGATCCAAATACTATAAGATGGTTGACTAAAAAGGAAGTGGCAATCAATAAGATGTAACTAAAGTACCTAGAGAAAGGTTGAAGTTATGATATTGTAATGAAATATAAGGATCAGCTAAGCCATTGATGAAATAGTGTATTGATGACATACTCTAAGACATAGAGGATGGACACACCAAGACATATCAAAGATGCAAGGATTAACTAAATCCTAGTTAGTGCCAAGTAGTCTTCAGGTGCCTAGTGAAGATCAAGTACCGAGTGATCTTCAAGTGCTGGGTAGTCTTCAGGTGCCGAGTGAAGATCAAGTGCTAAGTGATCTTTAGGTGCCGAGAAGTCTTCAGGTGCCGAGCAAGAAATAGGTGTCAAGTAAAGATACAAGTGCTGAGTAACACAAAAGAAGTCGAGCATCAGTAAATCAATAATGCTAAGTTGCTGCATTATTTCAAAAAACAAAGATTCTCTAGATCTGAGCCGACATGGTAGTTATCTAGAATTTTGTAAATCAGATAGAAGATAAGAATGATGAGCTGGTGACACAAAACACTATGTAAAATGTTTTTGATGAATTAAATTGGATTCTAGTTAAAGTTTCTAGATAAGAGAAAGATATGGGATAGATACATTGTATCCTACCTAATCTATTGAAACCCTAAAGTTGGAGAGGGAGAATTGAGCAGGAAAGGTATTCTAGATTTCAATTTAAGAAGTCATAAGGTCATGAAGCAAAGAGGTGGTCGAGCATGAAAGCATGAAGTGCTAAAGAAGGTGCTAAGATATGTTGTAAGTTGTATTAGATCAAAAGCCATTATTGTTACTCTCTAGCAATTGTAACAATTAAAATAAATCCTATGGACTTGGGTTGGTTTAATAGCCATGTGGTAAATCCTTTAACAGGGTGACATTCCAAGTGAATGTTCTAAATTCCTTTAACTAGGCCCATTCCTAACAGTATGGTGAAATCCTCTAACAAGGTCACATTTAACAATGTGTTGTAGCCTTTAACAGGGCAGGCCTTTAACAAGGCAGACCATTAGAAGTGGTTAAAATCAATTATGCAAGTTATTTTGTGGGTATCATCCCCACTCTAGTTTTACCTTCTTATTCCTGGAGGGTTTATGGGTTATCAAATTCTTAGTGTTATGGTGTGATGCATGTTTACTTTTCATGATTTCTTAATGTTCAAGTGCATGCATGATAATTTTAGTTATGTGTCATTAAGGATTTGTAGAAAAAGTATTATTAGGGAATTTGGACCTTGGATAACTTATTCACCCCCCCCCCCCCCCCCCCCAGTTATTCTAAATAATTATAACACTTCTCAAGTAGAGGTATATCATGGATGACATCAACATTGTCATGATAATCATCATTAGTTTTTTCAATATCGAATATGGTATGGATCAATGTATTTATACCATCATCTTTAAATGTGTTTTCTAGCACATGATTGTCAACTTCCATGATATCATGATCTTTGGCTTCAATATTCACACATTCATGTTCCTTCACTTCCAAAACCATATTCCCTAGGATGTGGTGGTCCATATCATGTATTTCCTTGGGAGATTGACCTATATAAAAATGATGAACATAAATAAACCATGATCATGATCTTATCATCAAGTGATTTCATATGTATATTAATTGTTAAAACAATGTAATGAACAACTTACCAATAGATGATAATCAAAACCCCTTTGATTTGACCATTATCACTAAAATGTATCTTAGTTGTTTTGATTAGGAGTCTTCTAGTGTTTAAGCCCTTACAACTTTTGTAGATACAATAATATTTTTCATCACCTTCTCTTTGAAAGATAGACCACAATCTAGAAATTGTCTCCCTATTTTGATCTTATTCTTTTATATTATCTAACATGATTCTTCTTCACATGAATATATTATACATGTACCCTTTTTCAATTGGTTGTATTTTCTTGATCTATCATTGATAACCATTTCACCATATGCATTAACATTAGAGGAAAAATGAGATAAAACCTTCAAAATAAACAACAAATTTTGTGATGCACAAATTTTATGTTTTAGACATCTACTAAGATGAAAAAACCTTTAACTATAATTAACCCTTTTTTAATCTCAAAATATATGCATGTCATAATTAAGCTAAATTTTTATATTTTCATAAAATATTAAGTCTCAATATATTAAAATGATCCAAAGCCCTTATTTTTTTATTGAGCTTGATAATCTTACTTTCATCCATATTTTGTCTCAAGCCAAAAACTAGGTTATTCTTGTCTCTCCTAGTTCTACCTGTGCTAACCCTATTTTCAAAGTCAACAATAAGGCCCTAGCTATTGAGACTATTAAGGGAGAGTTGGTTGAATTATCTAAGGAATCAAATTTCACTTGGTCCACATCTTCTTTGAGGACCCACTAAACTTCTACTACCAATTTTCTATTTATCCTACTTTCCACTTTCACCAAAACCTGTATATATATGTATGTATATATATTATACATACATACATATATATATACATATATATATCTATCTATATATATGTATACATATGTATATATATATATATATGTATGTATATATATATATGTATATATATATGTATATATATATATATATGTATATATACATATACATATACATATACATATATATATACATACATATATATATATATATACATACATATATATATATATACATATATATATACATATGTACATATGTATATATATGTATGTGTATATATATATGTGTATATATATGTACATATATATGTACATATGTATGCATATGTATATATATGTACATATGTATATGTATACATATGTACATATATATACATGTGTATATATATATGTAGATATATATACATATTTATATATATGTATATATATGTATGTATATATATGTTGTTGGAAATGATTGAAAAGTTCATGAATGAAGAGTAATGAAACTGGTAAAGAATGTTTTCAATCATTGTTTTGTCATTGATGTCAAACTTGCTAACTTGCAGGAATGACAATTGCTTTAGTGATCCAAATACTATAAGTTGATTGATTGACAAAGAGGTCGCAATCAATAAGATATAACTAGAGTGCCTAGACAAAGGTTGAAGTTATGATGTTGTAATGAAGTATAAGGATCAGCTAAACCATTGATAAAATAGTGTATTGATGACATACTCTAAGACATAGAGGATGGACACACCAAGACATATCAAAGATGTAAGGTTTAGCTAAGTCATTTGTAAAGCCTAACTAAGTTCATTAGAAAGAGCTGAGCAAGCTAGTTAGTGCAGAACAAATTCTTAGTTGAAGCTGAGCAAAGTTCAACTTAGTGGGTGCTGAGCAATCTTTAGGTGCTGAGTTAAGATTAGGTGTCGAGTAGCAAAAAAGAAATAGGTGCCAAGTAAGATTTCAAGTGCCAAGCAAGATATAAGTGTCGAGCAAGATATAAGTGTTGAGTGATATTGAAGTGTTGAGTAAATTTCAAGAGCCAAGTTTCATAGAATTTCTTCAGGTACCAAGCATCAGTAAATCAATAATGTCGAGTTGCTGCATTATTTTGAAAATCAAAGATTCACAAGATCTGAGCCAACATGGTAGTTATCTAGAATTATGTGAATTAGATAGAAGATAAGAATGATGAGCTGGTGGCACAGAACACTATGTAAACCATTTTTGGCAAATACGGTTGGATTCTAGATGAAGTTTCTAGATAAGAGCAAAATATGGGATAGATACATTGTATCTTACCTAATCTGTTGAAACCCTAAAGTTGGAAAGGGAGAATCGAGCGAGAAAGGTATTCCAAATTTTTATTTAAGGAGTCATAAGGTCACAAAGCAAAGTGTGGTGGTCAAGCATGAAATTATGAAGTGTTGAAGAAGGTGCTAAGGTGGAAGAGAGCATAGATACTCTGCTTCAATAGGTGACCATAGATATGATTGCATTGGTATGATGAGTAAGAAGACTCAAGATGATGAAGCTTGAGATGACAAGCGTTTAGAGCTGCAGTGATTAAAGCCAAGAAAAGGATTGAACCAAAATGTGATCTGTAATCTGCAAGATATGTTGTAAGTTGTATCAGATCAAAAGCCATTGTTGTTACTCTCTAGCAATTGTAACAGTTAAGATAAATCCTATGGACTTAGGTTGGTTTGATAGCCATGTTGTAAATCCTTTAACAGGGTGACATTCCAAGTGAATGTTCCAAAGTCCTTTAACCAGGCCCATTCCTAATAGTATGGTGAAATCCTCTAACAAGGTCACATTTAACAATGTGTTGTACCCTTTAACAGGGCAAACTATTAGAAGTGGTTAAAATCAAATTGTGCAGTTATTTTGTGGGTATCATCCCCACTCTAGTTTTACCTTCTTATTCCTGGAGGGTTTCTGGGTTATCAAATTCTTAGTGTTATGGTGTGATGCATGTTTACTTTTCATAGTTGTTTAAATGTTCAAATTACATGCATGATAGTTTTAGTTATGTGCTATTAAGGATTTGAAGAAGAAGTGGCATTAGACCTTGGATAACTGATTCACCCCCCCCCCCCCCCCCCCCCCCTCAGTTATTCTAAAGAATTATAACAATATGTGTGTGTGTGTGTGTGTATATATATATGTATATGTATGTATGTATATATGTATATATGTATATCCTTATGATACTAAAATTCCAAAAATCTCCTTCCTAACCAAGATTTCCAAATCCATTGTTGGATCATATGATTTGGTATTATGAAGGAAAAATAGCTCCACGTAAATAAGAAAATAATTGAGTAATCCATATATATTAAGGGTAATTTAGATAAGACCAATATCACCATTAGTTCCATATAGGCTAATCTAGATGAGAAAAAGGTGAAACAAAAGAGTAAAGGGGATAACTTACATGTGACTTCAAAGGAGGAGATTATATATCTAGGCTAGTCTTAGTTGTTGATTTGGTATCTTTTTTGGTCTTTGTTTTAGTTGTTGATTCTAGTTCTACTTTTATTTATGTCAATTAGTTTTCAAATCACACCACTAGTAAATTATCTCTAGATTATCTTTATACAATTTATATTTTTGTAATGCTCACTTTGATTCCTATCCCTATTTACCTAATAAGAAGATATTATAGACCTAGAGATATTATTTTTTCACAACACTAATATAACATTAGATTAGGAAACTGACCTAATATAAAAATGAGAATATTTTGTACTAATTTTAAGCACAGTAAGAGTATCAAGCCATTGATCAAATATGGTATAATATGGTTGTTGACAAGAGGAGATGGAGGAGGCATGAATGAGATTTTTCAATAAGAAATTAAATTCTAGAATCTACTAGAAAGAAAAAAATCATGTTTTTTATTTCAATAATTTAAATGTATTCAATTTCAATAATAAACCAGATAATCATTTAAATTTAGACGTTAACATTTAATAGCTAACTATACTAAAACAATTGAATAAATTTCAATTATTTTATAATAGGTTCAAATAGGATCTATAATTGAGATTTAATTCCTTAGAAAAAAAACATTCAAATTGTATGTTGTCTTTTATTAATTATAGAGGAGATTATTGAATCATATTAAGTCCCTTTTTGTAACCTAAGATCTTTCTAAAGTGCACCTTTGCATTCAACCTACGTGGAAAGGTTATACAATATAATATAATGATAGGGAAATCATAAAATTTATATATATCATTGGGATGATGAGGAAAATAACATTACTAATAGTCAAAATTATATCTAGTGTAATAATTTTATCTTTTAAATGACTAACAACTTCACCTCTCTCAAGAGGATGCTTTCTTTTCCATGTTGGATACACCCATTCCAATGCACCATACCAATAAGAAGGTAATACTATATTCTACTAGAAATGAAAACAATAAAGTTAGAAACTCAAAAATAAACCTATAACAAATTTTCCCTTGAATGGTGATACATGAATGTCTCACTAAATTGTGAAACACTAAATGTGGTATACCTATAAACCCATAAACTCTTGGAAGCCTTCAAAAAAAATTGTAGTATGAGTCTTCTTGAATTAGTAGGAAGTTGTAACCTATGTCATGAGAAATAAGAAAGAATAATAGAAAGTTATCATTTATTCCTTTGCTAACTCAAAGTGATAAAACCAAAGACAAAAAAATATGGCGTTGAAAGATTTAGGTGGAAGGTGATCTTCCTATTTCCCTTCTTTGTAGAAAAGGTTGGAGGTATGGTGGAAGTAGTAAATTAAATTTGTAAACCGTACTAAGGAAAAAAATAAGGGGAAGTAAGGAGAAAGATACATCATGAGATGAGACAATGGTATAATGGATGATAATAGAAGGAAAAATGATAGATACACTCATCAAATCAAAAGGGAATAACCTCATTCCTTGTGTTGGCCAAGTGGGACATTAGTTTCATTATAACACTTAAGGCATTTCAAAAATGTGTTTTAGACCATAATCATGTTTTTCTTCTTTGAATTTATAGACCTTCAACTAGATCTCTCCCTTTTTATTATGAGATCATATGGACTTCACACTAATACTTTAAATCATGTACCCAAAATTGGTAAAACACTCATGTTTAAGGATTGGCTATGTATAGAGTCTCTCATAATCTTGAATTATAGAAGATGGGTAAAGAGCTAGAATAGATTACTTTTGGGAACATGTTAAGTTAGAAAAAAGAGGTAGGATCTATGGTCCAAAGTATGGAAAATATCATGGATTCTCAAGACTACTCCAAATATTTGCATGAAGAAGAACAAAATTGGTGGAATAAGTGGAAATACAATTTTAGAATGGAGTTCTATTGGAAGAAAATATCATTTCACTAGGCTTAGAGATAGTGACAATAATTCTACTTTCTTCCATAGATTTTCTAGTAGACACGGGATTAGGAACACCATAAAGTGATTGATAAATAGAAACACCATAAAGGGAATGTATAGAAACTATCTAATTCTCTATCATTTTGAATGGAATTCCCAAGGGATTCTTTAGAGTGGATATGAATAGTAGAGAAGGTGGTCCATTGCCATTCTACTTATTCATTTTGATTGTAGAAGTTATAAGAAGGAACTTTCTCAACATGATTACCTCTAGGAGAATCTAATGGATTAACATTGCATATCCTATTCTTCCTTCTATTATACAAAAAATAGCTAATGATAATATATTATTTGGAAAATTACATGTGGTTTAAGATAGGGATTCAAAGGCTTTTCTCTTGGATTATGCTAGTGTATTAGGCCAAAACATTAATTATGAGAAAAGTAGCACCATTTACAAAATCAATATAAAAAAATTTGGGGTGTGAATGTGCTAATTTTCTAGATACCTACTTTGGTCTTCCTCTTGGAATAAATAATATTACCCTAAAACTTTAAAATTCATAATAGATAAAATGAAAAAGAAGTTGGTTGGGTGGAGGGGTAATCTTCTAAGGTGTGCATATATGTTTTAGATCCTGATAGGTTTCCTTCAAGATATTCTTGTTTGCTTCCTCTTTATTTTAGTTTCTTTTAGAAATATAGATTAAAAACTTAAAATAATTTAATTTAACATTAATTTCAACAAGGATTGAAGAAAAGAGAGCATTGGATTTGGTTAAAGTTCTAGGATATTGTATGTAAACCAAAGAACCAAGGTGGGCTAGGAATAAGGAAGATACCAGTTCTAAATAAAGTACTACATGCTAGGATTAAATATCAATTTAAAAATTAAATTTACTACTTCCACCATACCACCAAATTTATGTGTTTTTCATAATCCTTCCTCATCAATTCACTATCTTTCCATTTATCAATATCGTTACTTCTAAAAAATATAATTTTCCTACTATTAATCATTTTTGAAAATGCCCATGTTGCAAATCTCATGAACATCTAGGGTGATAGCCATGTCTATGTTCATTAACTTATTTATTTATTTCCATGAAAGAACAATTAGGGATATGTAAAACTTTGACCCTTCCTTATATCCCTAAGTCTATTATTCCTTCACATCCTATGAGAGATTTCAAGTTGTGATGGTGTAATTCTTCCTCTATCACTCTATTGCTCCAGTTTATGACTTAATTGTCAAAGGGGTCATGAGGATGAGATACTATCAATTTTATAGTTATTGCAGCTTTGTAGTTATTAGGCTAGCATTCAAATTCAATTCATGAAGATGTGACTAGTGATGGATCACATGATCACATGAAGCTTTAGATTTAAGAGGATTTAAGTTGTGACACTGTAAAATTAACCATAGCAATCTATTTATGTACTTTCACATCATCACAAATGATCAAAGGCCAACCCAGAGTCAAGGTGGTGAAGTAGTGAATGCTTTGGTCATGGTTTTGCAAGGTTAGAAGATGGGTTAATATTTCTAGTGGGAAGGTTTTGAAATGCATTGTAATTGCACCATTGCACATAGTTTAGAGAAAACCAAGGTTAAGGTTGTGAAGTTGCACAGGCCATTGTTCACACTATTGCAAGGTTCATCATTGAGCTAGTAATTTAAGTCACGATTGTGTGATGGTAGTTAGTTTATATTTTCATCATCATTTCACAATGGTTAGTTGAAAATAATAGTGAATAATTGTGAGAAGTATCAAGTAGTCAAGGATGTTGTCTTCACACTGTGAAAGTGTCTGAGATGTAATCAAGTTTCAATTCACGATGGTGTGAATGGTAATGTTGATAGTTAAGGTTCATGGTAGTCACAATGTCACATGTATTTCACGTTAACCAAAGATTAATTCATGAAGTTGTGAACTTGTGATGGTGGTCAACTTAAATGTGTTTGCAACATCGCAAGGTTAAAACATGCTTGATGTTTGGTGGTTGTGAAAGGGTGACAAAGGTAAAATGAATGGCTTCACACCATCAGATGGTAAAATGGTTTCTAATTCAAAATCGTAGTCAGGGTGTGAAAGGGCCAATTTTTTTATGTTCACAGGGTCATAACTATCAAAGGGCTAAAGTGATAAAGAGTTGCAAAACACCGATAAGGCATAAAATGGAAAGGTCATGGTTTCATAGAGCCAAGCAATTAAATAAGAAGATAAGCTATGAAGTCACAAACAAGTGTAAGAATAGGTCGACAAGATAGTTAGAATGTTAGGTGAGATGGAAAAATGTTTCAAGGGCATGAGGCCACATGGTAGAAGGAATGTTTGAATTCAATTGACTTGTTGATGTAGCTGATCTG
Source organism: Cupressus sempervirens (assembly GCA_028749045.1). Taxonomy (NCBI): domain Eukaryota; kingdom Viridiplantae; phylum Streptophyta; class Pinopsida; order Cupressales; family Cupressaceae; genus Cupressus; species Cupressus sempervirens. Next base: position 437,827,906 of record CM053788.1, read on the forward strand.
GCACAACATAAACATAATTCATGCAGTAATTGGAAAGATTAAGGAGAAATGATTTTTTCTTGTGTAACTATTTTTTGGATATCCTTAACACCATCAGACTCCATGCTTCTTAAATGCATATCATGATTGATTTTTCTTTGATTTGATCTCTTGCACTCTTTCCCTTGCTCTTCCTGTCATTCTTTTGGGAAGTTGCACTCATGATCATATTTTCTTTTGATTCTCAATTATTGCTCTCATTTTTAATCCAATCTCATGGTCGTTGGAGTTTAAACTCAAGTTTGTATCTAGGTTATGCATGCACCCTATAAAGGAAAGCTTTGTTGTTATTTAAAGGATCTATCTTTTCTAGTCTTCTAGAGATATTTTTTGTGAATGGTCTTGCCTTTTATTCAATAGAAATCACAGCTATCATCTCCATTCCCAACCAATTGAATTTGTGTAGCTTGATTATATCTCAATTTTTTAATGTATTTTGGAAATTGTAATAATATATGATTATGTTCATTTTGTTTAACTAATATGTTAAGTGAATCTATTACATTCCTTGTATGCTTATGTTATTTTCTTGACTTCTCTACGATATTAAGATTGAAAGAATATAGATAGTGGTATGTTTTTTGAAGTCTCTGGGATTATAATGCAGTTATTAGGAATAATTAGATCAAAATACTATTTAGTGTATCACCCCCTCTAGATTAGAATAGGTAGTTTTATTTTCATGCATCTCCTTCTCCCTTTTCCTCTCAAGAAGTAGTTAGGTGCATCCTTATAGGAAGGAAATCGACCTTCTCTAGAGACTCAATCTCAGAGTTCATATTCCATAGCTTGGAGATTGTTTCCATGTTACATAAGGTCATTTAAGGATCATACCTTAAGCAAGGGTGTAGACTTACACGTCAACAATTTTTGGCATGCTAGGTGGGACTTATATCAGAGTATTTCTCAAGTCTATTGGTTCACTCGTGTCAAAGAAAAGAACTTCAAATTAATATTGTGGAGATGATGCTACTCTAAGCATTTCAAGCCTTCAAGAGGCTCACATCAAAGCACTTGTGACTTCATGTCTACATCTTGGTTTCTAGACTAGAATTTTTGTGATTCATGCCTAATTCTCAAATAAGGGCATCTTCTAGATGTACTTTTCAATATACTAAACTTTCATTTTCAAATCCTAGAAGAAAAATAAATAGACATTCTCTATCACTAGTTAACAATTCATAAGTAACACATACACCTGCTAGATCTCTTTCTACTCCTCTAGTTGATAGGTCATAGCCTAGGGCACCATCTTTCCATTTGAATAGATCACTATTTCACATGTCCCTCTCTAGAAATTGGGTTTTTTCCACGTTCAATGTTGGGAGTCCTCTAATTCTAGCCCAAAGACATGATATCCCAGTCGTTGCTCTTAAAAGTCTACTTGATTTCACTGGTCAAACCTCTACTTCCCCAATAGAACATATTCAAGAGGTCTCAAATATCTACAATATACATGGTATTATAAAAGATGATGTTGTTGTTAGATTTTTAGCTTCATCTCTAAAAGGAAAAGCCTTACAGTGGTATAGGGGATTACCACATAATTCTATCAATAATTGGGATGAGCTAGGAGAAAGATTATACAAACATTTCAAAGATAAAAGTGATCACTTATCACTCTTAGAATAGCTAACCACAACTAAAATGGCACCTCATGATTTTATGATAGATTTCAATTATAGATTTTGAAAAACTTGGGATAGAATCCCTATTGTAGTGAAGCCTACTCCTGCTAATTTCTTCTTACATTATCTTAGAGCTTTTAATAGTGATATTGCTACCACACTACAAACCATGGGATGGGAAACTTTGTTATTTGCTTATAAAATTTCTATAAAGGAAGAGAATACTCTAATTCAAGAAGTAAAGCTAGCTCCAATGCCTCCAATGCCATTTTTTTCTCACATGCCTATACACCAACCTACAATGACTCCCATCCCAAATACAACTACCTGTCAGCCTCTTGTTGCTATCCCTTCAACTTCCACATCTTCAAATGTGATTGATGGAATTAATACCATGATGGAAGATATGATACAAAATATGGATAAAATCAAGAATCATAACTTTGATATAGATAAAAGATTTCAGGATCAAAATGTAGTGATGCAAAAAATGAATAATGAATTGGTGACTCTAAAGAGACAAAAAGCTCAAAGTAGTAGGCCTTTTTAGACCAACTATCAAAACACTCCATTCAATAGATAGCCAAACTATGGCCAAGGCTCATTTAACCAAAATATACTTATCGGTAATGTTGCCCCTTCAAATGCAAGTGCAAATCTAGTAAGGACTATAATCGCCCAAAATAACTTGGCTCAAGAACAAGAATAGTGTTTTGTTTATAATTTCACATATGAGAAATGTATCTTCCATAGAGAGGAACCTTCTCAAGCCTTAACTACCCAAGAAAAAGAAACAAGACATCAATATGATACTAATTAGCCCACTATTGGTTTTCAATCCCAACAACAAGGGGACTACACTTTCATGAATTACCATCCTAAAGATTATCGCCATGTAAATCATGGTGGTAATCATGGGATAGCTCACAACACTAGAAGAAAAAGGAGATTTGTAGAAGAAACTCCATCCTCTTCATCAAGTTAGGTTTCAACTTTGAAGATTTTTCCACAAGCCACAAGAGCAAATGTATAGCCCAATGTTGTTGCTCCATTGCAAAATTAGAACAACAAGAAGACTAAAGAGCCACATGCTACTCCCATTCATACATCAGACCCTATAGTCATAAAGGTTCCATCTAATTTATCATAAACTCCTCTCAACATTTTAGATCAAATGAAGAAGACTAATATTAGTGTTCCTATTTGGGATGTTCTTGCAATGCCATTATAGTTGGAATTACTACAACAAGAATTAAAGATTGTCAAAGTGCAAGATAGACTAGCCATCATGGAATGATCAATGAGCTTTCTGCAACCTACAAGGGAAGAAGAAATAATTAAAAAGAGTAAGTCTTCTCAATTTTATCTCTCTTTGATTTTAGGAGATAAGTTAGTTCATAATTGCATGATAGACTCTGGAGCTAGTAGCTTAGTTATGCCAAAGTGTGTGGTTGATGGCCTTGGAATTTAGTATGAGCTAATGGCTAAAGGGGTTCTTCAATTGGATGGTAGTTCTATCACAACAATAGGAGTGTTTAAAATATGAAGATGGCATTATATGCATGTCTTGGTTGTACTATCATACAAGACATATCAATTATTGAGCTCTGTCCACATTTTTCTATTTGCCTATCTAGGGACTTTGCTACACAAATTGGTGGTTATATTGCATCTAACTAGTCCTACATGTTCTTTAGGATAAGATATAGAACAAAGGATTCCTTAAAGTTTAAACTATTGGCTCTTAATCATATAGAAACTTACACTCCCAGCCCCTTGAATATAAATTGCACAATCTAGGAAGAAGATGAGGAATGTGTAACTCATGAATATGCTACACTCTTGATAGGGTTTCCTGACTGTCTTTTAGATGAGTGTTTTAATTCTTTCCAACTTGACCCAATACAAGAAACTAAGGAGACTAGTCTTGGGACTTATTGTATATTTAAGGAGGGCACTCCTATTCCAAATCTCATGAAAATAAAAGAAGATACCAACGGAGTGTGAAATATGTTCTTTGATCCCTCAAGAAACAAAAATGGTTTAGGTGCTAGTATAATGTTTGTTTCACCTGATTTGGAAAAATATTACTTTTCTTATAGAATCCAATTCAGCTACAATAATAATATGGCTAAATATGAAGCCCTGATACAAGGTCTCCAAATTGCACAAAGTAGAGGCATTAAGATTTTGAAGATAATGAGGGTTGGTTACTATTGGCTGACCTTGTCCATTGATTATCATAAGTGGGTGAGGAAATGTGAGAAATGTGCATTCTTCTCAAGAAAAAAGAGATCGATTTCCCTTCCTCTTCATCTCATTCAAGTAGATCAACCCTTTGCTAAATGGGCTTTGGATTTCATTGGTCCAATAAACCCACCCTCTAGTTCTATTCACAAATGGATTGTGGCAGTCATAGATTACTTCACAAGATGGAAAATAGTAGTAGCTTTGAGAGATGTAATAGGGCTTTAGTTCTTGAGTTCCTTGATGGAATAGTGACCAGATTTGGTGTTCTATCAACTATCATATCAAATAACACCAAGTATTTTGTTGGAACTCATATATGCTCTTGGGATATAGAACATGGAATATATTTGAGAGCTTCCTCAAGTTATTATCCCCAAGGGAATGACTTGGCTAAATCCTCCAATAAGAACCTAGATAAAATAAAGATGAAAATTGAATATAATCAGAGGTCTTGGCATGCTAAGTTGAGGACTACCCTTTGCACTGGTAGAATTACACCCAAGAGAGAAATTGAGAATTTTCCTTTTATTTTGGTATATGAATGAGAAGCAAGGATTCCTATTTCACTCAAGTTCCCTTCTCTTGAACTATCTCATCAATTAGAGCTTGATAAGAATGATGCTATGATAATCAGGTTGGTAGAACTGATTGAATTAGAAGAAAAGAGACAATAATCTATGCATACACTTGAGGCAAGTTAGCAACAGGTCAAAATAAGTTTTGACAAGAAGGCTATAGCCAAAATTTTTAAAGAAGGAGACCTTGTTCAAGTGGGATGTAGATAGAGCTAAACTAGGTATACATTCCAAGTTTTATGCTATATGGAGTGGCCCATATGTTATCATGAGTTGTAAGTAGGCCAATGATTTTGAGTTATCCAAGCTTGGTGGTGATATTCTACCAATTCTAGTTAATTAAATTCACCTTAAACCTTTCTTCTAGAGAAGGTTGACATTTTTGTATATATTAGAGTAGTTTTCTATTTTTAGTAAGTGTACAAGCACAAGATATTTCTCTGTAAAATGGAAAACTTTTGAAGTTTTGTAGTTGCAGAGATTGCAACTTTCTAATTGTTGCAAGTGGAACGATAGGGTTTATTTTGTGACTCTAGCCTAATGGATTTCTTAAGGCCACTAATCCATGCTTGGTAGGCAAGCATCCCCTCTAAGTCACTAGAAATGTTAACCATTCCCCCCCTTTCTAAAATTCCCATGTTGCTAGTCTCATGAACATCTAGGGTGATAGCCATGTCTATGTTCATTGACTTATTTATTTATTGCCATGAAAGCACAATTAGGGATACATAAAACTTTGACCCTTCCTTATATCCCTAAGTCTTTTATTCCTTTACATTGTATGAGAGATTTAAAGTTGCAATGATGTGACTCTTCCTCTATCACTCTAGTTCATGACTTAACTATCGAAGGGGTCATGAGGGTACACTACAATCAATTTTATAGTCAACACATCTTCACAACTATTAGGCTAGCATTTAGATTCAAGTCGTGAAGATTTGACTAGCTATAGATCACATGATCACAAGAAGCTTTAAGCTTAAGTGGATTTAAGTTGCAATAGTATGAATTTATCCACATTAATCCATTTATGTGATTTCACACCATCACAAGTGATCAAAAACTAACCCAGAATCAAGTTAGAAAAGAAGCAAGTGCTTTGGTTATGATTTTGCAAGGTTAGAAGATGTGTTAACATTTCTAGTGGTGAGGTTGTGAAATGCATTATAATCACATTGTTGCACATAGTTTTGAGAAAACTAGGGTTAAGGTTGCAAAGTTGTGTAGGCCATTGTTTGCACTATCACAAGTTTCATCATTGAGTTAATGATTTAAGTCACAATGGTGTAATGGAAGTTAGTTTGAAGGCTAGTCATCATTTTGTAGTAGATAGTTGAAAAGAACAGTGAAAAATTGTGAGAAGCATCAAGAAATAAAGGATGTGGTCTACACACTATTACAAGTGTCTGAGATGTAGTCAAGTTTCAATTTATGATGGTGTGAATTGTAATATTGATAGTTAAGGTTCATGGCAGTTGTAGTGTCACACACATTTATTGTTAACTAGAGATTAAGTCATGAATCTTCAAACTTGTGATGGTGGTTAGCCTAACCATATTTGCAACATCACAAGGTTAAAATATGCTTGATTTTTACAAGTTGTGATGGGGCAACAAAGGTAAAATTAATGGCTTTGCATCATCACATGGTTAAAGGGTTGCTAACTCCAAACTATGGTTAGGTGTGAAAGGGCCAATTTTGTGATGTTTTTAGGGTCACAATGGTTAGAGGGATAAAGTGATAAAGAGTTGTGAAGCAATGATAAGGCATAAAATGGGAAGGTCTCGGTTTGGTAGAGCCAAGCAGTTAAATAAGAAGATAAGTTGTAAAGCCATTAATAGGTGTAAGCACATATCAACGTGATAGTTAGAATGTTAGGTGAGGTGGAAAAATGTTTCAAGGGCATGAGGCCATGTGGCAAAAGGAATTGTTAAATTTAGTTGACTTGTTGATGTAGTTGATTTGGCACGATGTAAATGTAATCCATGTAATAGTTGGAAAGATTAAGGAGAAATTATTTATTTGTCTGCAACCATTTTTTGGGTGTCCTCAGTTTCATCCCACTCCATACTTCTTAAATTCATATCATGATCAATTTTTCTTTGATTTGATCTCTTGTAGATGAGTGCACTCTTTCCCTTTCTCTTTCTGTCATTCCTATTGGCAATTTTACTTCATGATCAAATTTTCTCTTAATTCTCAATTATTTCTCTCATCTGTAATCCAATCTCATGGTTCTTGGAGTTTAAACTAAAGGTTGTATATGGGTTATGCATGCACCCTATAAAGGCAAGTTTTGTTGTTGTTCAAAGGATATCTCTTTTCTGGTCTTCTGGAGATATTCTTTGTAAATGTTCTTTCCTTTTATTCAATAGAAATCACAGTTATCATCTCTATTCTCATCTAGTTGAATTTGTGTAGCCTGATTCTACCTCATTTTTTGGATGTATTTTGGCAATTTTAATAATATATGATTATGTTAATTTCAGTTAACTAATTTTTTAAGTAAATATGTTGCATTCCTTCTATGGTTATGTTATCTTCTTGACTTGTCTATGGTATTAAGATTGAAATAATAGAGACAGTGGTATGTTTTGTGAAGTCTATTGGATTATAGTGCAGTTATCAAGAAGAAGTAGATCAAAATACTATTTTTTGTATCACCCCCTCTAGATTAGAATAGGTAGTTTTACTTTCATGCATCTCCTTCTCCTTTTTTCCCTCAAGAAGTAGTTGAGTGCATCTTGATAGCAAGGAAATTAGCCTTCTCTAGAGACTCAATCTCATAGTTCAAGTCACATAGTTTGGAGATTGTTCCCATGTTACACAAGGTCATTTAAGGGTCATTCCTTAAGAAAAGGTGCAGACTTATGTGTTGAAACCTACCATATTATTTTTTTCTAAAGATTACTATAAAGTTTCTTATGGGTATTGTTTTGTAGATTTGTCTATTTTTTGTAACAATATAATTATATTTATGTCCTCAACCTTTGTGCACATGCACCATTTTCCTAGCTACACCATTACCTTCACAATGGTCTCTAGATGTGTCCCTAGACATGATCTGAAGGGTTAAATTATCAAGCTTAAAAAATGAATGTTAGTTGTGGGCTATCATTAGTTTTTTCATAATAATCTAAATTAAAAAAAGTGATATATATATTGAAAACTAAAAAGATTTTGAAATTTGACACAATTAATTTTATTGTAATGCCAACTTGGTATACATTAGCAATTCAATTTTATATTCATTATATTTTGGAATGGAAATAATTGTGGTAGGTTGTTATAAATTTCATATTTCTGAATTTTTCAAAAAAAAACTAGAAATACATGTGAGCATAAAGAAATAACTTTCAGATGACCATATGAAATGAAATGGGCATGTGAGTAGAAAGAAACTATAAATGCAATGTGTACAAATGAAGGTATGAAATGGATGAAATACATGTGAGCATAAAGAAATAACTTTTAGATGACCATATGAAATGAAATGGGCATGTGAGTAGAAAGAAACTATAAATGCAATGTGTATAGATGAAGGTATGAAATGGATGATTTTGTAGTAGTCCATATAGACAATCACCATTCAAATGCATGTGTCATCATTTGAGATTAAAATGGTCTATGATAATAGAGCCAACAAATACCTTCCTTTTCCTTTTTTCTTTCTTCCTTCTCCTTTTTTCTTTCTTCCTTCTCCACTGTTAAAGATTACTACAGAGACCTAGATCACAAAGGTGCAGTAAAAGACAAAATATATATTCACTATTGAATCTGAAATAAATGAATGAATTGAAAAAGTAAGGTATATTTGAGAGCTTAGATTGACACAATTTTTGAAATGGGTTTGTTAGTATAAATAAATTATAAAGACATTGTGTACAAATAAAGGTATAAAATGGATGATTTTGGAGTACTCCATATAGACACTCACCATTAAATATGCACATATCATCATCAAAGATCAAATTGGCATGTGGGAACACATCCAAAAGAACCTTCCTTTTTCTTTTCCCTTTCTTCCTTCTCCACTATTAAAAATCCTTGTAGAAACCTAGATCACAAAGGCACAATAACAAAACAAAAAAATATTCATTATTTAATCCTAAATAAATGAGTAAATTAAAAAACTAGGGCATAATTGAGAGCTTAGATTAACACAATTTTCAAATGATCATATGAAATGAAATGGGAATATGAATAGAAAGAAACTAGAAAGACATTATGTACAAATACTCACCATTCAGTATGTGCATATCATCAGTTGGTCGGTCCCAGCTAGGGTATGATGAAAATACAAAAAAAAACCAATATACAACCATAGATAACAAATGCATGAAAAGAGATAATATATATATTCACTTTTGAATCCTAAATGAAATGAATTGATGTGAAAACCAATCTTTCTCTAAAGCCCCAAGCTCTCTAGGGTCTTCACTAGGTCATTCAATTGACCAAATAGGGTTTCTACACACCCTATGCCTCCAAGAATTCTATCTAATAGATCCTACTCCTTCAACTGGTACAAATAAATTAGATAGTATAAGCTTGCTCATTAACTCCCATCAACATACATAGCCCCTTCCCATTAGATCTTCCCATATGGTTAAATAGATACCTAGTAATGTCTTAGATCTCTCTCCAAGGTTCCATACCCAAAATAATGTCACAACCCTAAGAAAATTGTATTCAACAAGTGTAAATGCACTCAAATGCTTGGAAAAAGGCTATAAGGATTAGCCCTCCAAATGAATAAAAATCAAGATATCTTGCAAAACCCCTTAACAAGTATCTAAACAAACTACCATTCCCAATACCCTTCTCAAAGTACTTGGAGATTTTGAAAGTCTTGGGTTCCCAACTTGTCCATATTGTATGAGCACAATTTTAGCCTTGAATTAAGGGTTTGAAGGGTTTACATGATGTCTAATACAAAAAAAAATCATTCCTTGGGGTACACATCAAGGATTATCCTTAGGATTGGGGATAGTTTACAACACCTTCTAACTCTCCACATGCTTGGATTGAAGTATCAAAATGTTCAATCCTCTCCATAGCTCCTTCTCTACTTTGTGATCCCTAATCAAGTTGGAATGACTTGCCTAGAGAATCACCTTAAAAAGAAATGTTTTGATTTCCATGGGATCATCTCTACTATACATGGAGTCTAGTTCCAAATCCCAAGAAATCATACAATGCCAATGGTGGGAAGTGACCCTAAGACTCCATCTTGCACTTGCACCTCTGTTCAGGCTAGCAAACTAGTAAGTGCCAAAATATTTATCTTCAAACCTTCAAAATTGATATAAAAACAAATACATATTGTATAGAGTTTCAAAACAAACAAAAAATCTAAAATTTTCCAACACAAAAAGAACAACTAACAATCCATATTCCCACAAATGCAATGCAAAATCATAAAAATTGGTAATCATATTCTGTTGCACAATCCTACAATATCAAATTCACTTTCTCCAAGCGAATGAAAGGGTTGGAAATAATCTTATAAAGGATCCCAAAAATATCTCCCAACTATTTTAGATATTTGAAAATGTCTAACTAAAAAGTTTCTCTTTTTGCAAGAAAATTGTCAAAAAGTTGTCAATGATAACTTTTGCAAGATTGAGCAATTTTGCAATTTTGAGCATCTTCTTCTCAAACTTGCTCCAACTAATTCCAAACTATTCCAAAGGCCTTAAAAGGTTAATAAACACCTAATAAGTCTCTTCAAATCCTTACTTTCCCTATTTGACCCCCAAAACTAAAAAATGATCTATCAAGCCAAATGAGCAATTTTAAGCAACTAGAAGCAACATAACCACTTTGGGCTCTTCCAACCTACCTATCCACACATTAGGACCAAGTTAGTCCTCTTATTTATCTAGTGATTTTTTTAGCATCACTACAAGCCAAAACATCTAAGAAGCCCTAGGTTTACCACTAGCCTACCTAGGTGCTCCTACACCATACTCCCCCAATCAAAAAAACTAAGTTATACCTAATGGAAACAAGTCTAGGGGAATAACAACCTTCTTGAATTCTATCTCTACAACCCAAGTAGCCTCTAAATTTGGATTTCCCTTTCATTTAATGAGGTGCTCCATATATACCTTATTCCTTGTAAACTTCTTCACTCTTGAATTTAACACATTCTCTGTCTCCAACTTGCTCACACTAGGTGTTGCATTAGGTTCAATGTCATCTCAAAAACCTAGACTATTCTAAGATGTTGTACCTTTTAATTCCATCAATTCTTGTACATTGAAAATAGAGGATATGCCTAGATCTGATGGGAAATCCATCTTATAGTCATTTGCTCCATACTTTGCTAATATTTTACAAGGCCCTGCCCTCTTCATATTTAGCTTGGTAGGCACAACTTTTTGTAGCCTTTCTCTATTCAAATGAACCATAACATAGTCACCAATAGAAAACTAAACATATTTTGTCTTTTCATCCACTTTCTCTTTGAGTTTTTGAGTGTTATCTTGGATGGTCTTCTTGAGTTGCTCCTGAATCTCTTTCATAGTTTGAACAAAGTCTTCGACTTGACCACTTATCTAATCCATGTCTCCAAGATTCCTCAATTCACATACATCCCTTGGATGCATTCCATAAACAATCTCAAAAAAGATTCTTGCCAGTAGTCCCATTCTTGCCATCATTATAGACATATTATTCTTGTGAGATGATAACATCCAAATTTTGTCCATATTCTTTAGTTAGGCACCTCAAAAGGTTACCCGTGGTCCTATTGACCACTTCATTTTGACCATTAGTTTGGGGATGGTAAGCTAAACCAAAAGACATATTTGTGCAAAGCTTTCTCCACAAAGTTTCTCAAAAGTGGCTTATAAATTTTACATCCCTATCTAACACTATGCTTAGTGGAATTCCATGAATCCTCATAACCTCTTTGAAAAATAGATGGGCAATATGACTTGCATCATTAGTCATCCTACATGGGATGAAATGCCCCATTTTACTAAATCTATCAACAACAACATAAATGATATCATACCCTTGCTTGGTCTTGGGAAAACCTACAATAAAATCCATACTTATACAATCTCATGGCCTATTTGGAACTAGTAAAGGCTAATAAAGACTTGCATTTTCATTCCTCCTTTGGCTTTCATGCATACCATACACTACTTCACATACTTAGTTATATCCTTGTCTAATTTGGGCTAATAATAGAACCTTTGCACCAATTCTATAGTTTTACTCACAAAAAAATGTTCACTTAGGCTACTGTTGTGTTCCTCCTATATTAGGTTCTCTCTCATTCAATCCCTTGGCACACACAACTATTTACCCTTGAATAGAAACCCATTTTTCAAGGTATACTCTAAAAAGTTTCTATGAAAATGATTCTCAAAATCAATGTATACCTTGTAGGCTTTAGAAAATTCCCTTTTAGAGGTTCTTAAAACTCTCCATGCCAATTCTATGGAGCTTAACCTCTTGAACTATCATGACCCTTCTACTTAGTGCATTTGCCACTTTGTCCAACTACCCCTTCTTGTACTTGATTATGAAGGTGAAGGCTTGCAAGTACTCCATCCACTTCAAATTTTTGTTTCTCATCTTCTCTTGAGTGTTGATGTAACTAAGAGCTTGATTATTTGTAAACATAATAAATTCTTTGGGCAACAAATAGTGTCTCCATTTCCTAAGACACTAAACTATGGCATAAAGCTCTAGGTCATAGGATGAATACTTCTTCTTCTCCTCATTAAGTTTCTCACTATAGAAGGCTACTAGCCTACCTTCTTGACTCAAAACTCCACCTACTATTACCTCACTTGCATCACATTCTAAGGTGAATAGTTTTGCAAAACTAGGTAATTATAGGATAGGTTGAGTATCTACTTGTTTCTTCAACATGTCAAATGACTTCTCATCTTCTAAAGACCACTTAAACTTTTATTTTTACTCTACCCTTTATAGTATCAAGAAAAGGTGCAAAAATACCACTAAAATTCCTAATGAATATCCTATAAAATTGGGATAGTCCATGAAAAATTCGTACCTCAATAGATGTGGTAGGTTTTGGCCAGTTTAGTATAGCAACAACCTTCTCCTTGTCCATCTTCAAAGTTTCCTTGGATACCACAAATCCCAAATACACCAATTCTTGCTTTAAAAAGTCATACTTTTAAAGGTTGATATCTAACTTCTCTTCATGAAGTCTCTTAAAAAATACCTCTACATGCTTGATATGGTCCTCCTTAGTCTTATTGGAGATGAGTATGTCATCTAAGTACACCATCACAAATCTACTTCTGAAGCCCTTAATCACTTCATTCATGAGCTTCATGAATGTGCTAGAGCATTGGAAAGACCAAATGGCATCACAAACCATTCATAAAGACCATCAATAGTCTTAAATTATGTCTTCCATTCATCTCCCTCCTATATCTTGATTTGGTGATAACCACTCTTCAAGTCCAACTTGGTGAAATACATGGCACCTCCAAGACAATCCATAAGGTCTTCAATTCTTGGTATGGAAAACCTATTCCTTATTGTAATTCGGTTAATAGCCCTTGAATCAATGCACAACATACATTTTCCTCCCTTTTTGGATGCCAATACCATAGGGACTACACATGGGCTTATTCTCTTTTGGATCAGACCTTGGTCTAACAATTCTTAGACTTGTCTTATCACTTCCAAGTTCTAGTCTAGAGTGAGCTTGTAATCTAGTTTATTTGGCAAGGAGGCACCTATAATAAAGCCAATTTGATGTCTTATAACTCTCCTAGGAGGTAGGGTAGATGGAGTACCATCACTCACTATGTCCTTGTACTTTTCAAGAAAAGTTTGGACTTCAACTAGTAAGGGTTCCTTGACTGATTTTTCTTGATCAATGGACTTAAATATCACTACATATCCTTTCCTTTCCTCATGTTTGAGGTCCTTCATAAACTCTTTTCCACTACATAATAGCAAACTAGGTACTTTAGACTATGATTCCTCCCCTTCCAATAAAGACTAAATTTTAAAGGTCTTACCTACCTTTTCGAATCTTATCACATTATCCCTGCCATTAACCTCCCTATCAAATTTCCAAGGCCTACATATCAAAATATGGCAAGCATCCATGGGAAAAATATCACACAACAATTTGTCCTTGTACCCTACTATGGAAAAGTCCACCCAAGCTTACTCATTAACCAAGATGCTCTGCCCTTTGTTAAGAAAAGTGACCTTGTAGGGGTTTTCATGGGTAGTCTTCTTTAGTTTCAACTTAATAATAATATCCTCTGGTATCACATTATTAGTGGACTAAATCCACCGCCACTTTGTACACTTTCCCTAGGATTTTGTATTTGATCATAAACAAGGCCCTTCTATGTCTACATTCATTGGGAGCTGGTTATTTGATTAGTAGCCTCTTAAACATGAGATTCACACCATTTCCAAATTCAATGTGGTCTATAGTTGTATCCTTACAACTTGAATTTTCTTCTTAAGCATATACCACCCCTTTATCTTGGTGTGAGGAAGAAGACTTCTCTGGACATCTATAGGCTAGATGGCCCAACTGACCATAGTTATAAATTTCATACTTACAAAGAATAAGTTGGATCCACCTGATTCTCTTCCCCTATTTGATTCTCCTTGATTTCATCTCCCTCTACTATAACCACCTCTTGAGGAGTTGTCACTAGTTTTCTCTACTCATTACCTTTACCCCAGTAGCCTCCTCTTTGTCCTCTCTAATTTTTTCCCTTGCCTCTGTCTTTGAATTTGGAATGCCCTTTCCTATTTTTCTTTTCCTCCACCTTTAGAGCTAGTTGTTAGAACCTTTAGATAGTGGTAGTTTCCCACAAACTAAGCTTCTCTTGTATATTCCACTTCAAACCACTTAAATATCTAGCCACCTTGATTGGCTCCTCTTCTTTATTTACAGATTTCAAACATAGCCTCTAGAATTCCTCAATATAGGAGATTACATCTAAGTCTTTTTTATTTAGTCCTTGTCTTCTTTTTTGGAGTTGGATCTCAAAGTCTTCGGGTAGAAATTTCTCATTCACTTTGGTAACCATAGGATTCATATTAGCTATAGGAATCTTGCACATGTTGACTCTTTCATCTTGTAGGTATTTCTACTAGGTCAATTATAAACATCTAAGCCTTGACTTAGCCACCTTAACCTTTTGTGCCTTTGATACCCCTTCACACTCAAAATGATTCTCTATGCCATCTATCCAATCCATGACTGCATCTATGTCCATCTTTCCAATGAAAAGTGTCATACCTTCCAAAAAAAATTCTCCTAGGGATTTGATAGCCTTCCATAAGGGTTCTTCATTCAAAATAGGGTTAGGTTTAGGTACAACATCCTCCTCTTCTACCTCCTTACACTTTTCATTGTCTTCTTCTTCCTTCCTTTTTACTGCATCACCAACTTCCTGTAATTTTTTCTTCACCTCTTCCAAGGCTACTTTAAGGAGCCTATTCTTCTCTCTCTACTCATCAACTTCCTTGGCTAGTTCTACATTAGTCACCATACTAGTTTCACCTATTGATTCCCCTGTAGCTATAGACATCCACCACTTTTCCCAAGTCTTTAACTTTCTCTAATACCACTCTAATGTGACAACCAATCTTTCTCTAAAACCCAAAGTTCTCTAAGGTCTCCAATAGGTCATTCACTTGACCAAATAGGATTTCTACACACCCTATTCCTCCAAGGATTCTATTCAATAGATCCTACTCCTTCAACTCGTGCACATCAATTAGATAGTACAAGATTGCTCGTTAACTCCCATCAACACACATAGCCCCAAATGCTCATTGGATCTTCTCATGTGGTTAAATTGATACCTAGGAATATCTTAGGTCTCTCTCCAAGGCTCCACACACAAAAAAATGTCAAAATGCTAATCGAGTTGTAGTTCACAAGTGTAAATGCACTCAAATGCTTGGGAAAAGGATATAAGGATTAGCCCTCCAAATGCACAAAAACTAGGATATCTTGCAAAAACCATTTAAAAGTATCAAAAATATTACCATTCCTAATACCTTTTTCAAAGTTCTTGGATATTTTGAAAGTCCTAGGTTTCCAACTTGTCCATATTGTATGAGCACAATTTTAGCCATGAATTAAAGGTTTTAATGGTTTACATGTTGTCTAATACAAAAAAAAAGTGTGCACTCTTTGAGGTACACACCTCCTCATAATTGGGGCTAGTAAAAAACACCTTCAAACTCTCCACATACTTGGATTGAAGTATCAACAAGTTTAATCCTCTCCATAGCTCTTTCTCTGCTCTGTGATCCTTAACCAAGTTGGAATGACTTGCCTAGGGAATCACCTTAAAAAGAAACATTATTATTTCCATGGGCCCATCTCTATTTTACATGGAGTACATGGATTCTAGTTCCAAATCCCAAGAAATTGTATAATGCCAATACTGGTAAGTGGCACTAAGACTCCATCTTGCACTCACACCTTTGTTCAAACCAGCAAACTAGTAAATACCAAAATATTTATCTTCCAACATTCAAACTTGATATATAAAAAATAGATGTTGTAAAAAGTTTCAAAGAAAACCAACTAAACTTTTCCAACACAAAAAGAACAATTATTAATCCATATTCCTACAAATACAATGTAAAATCATAAAAAGTGGTAATCCCATTCTGTTGCATAGTTCATACAATATCAAATCCACTTTCTCCAACTGAATAAAAAGGTTGGAAATGAGTTTATAAAGGCTCCCCAAGAGAACTCCTAACTATTTTAGATAGTTGAAAATATCTAACTAAAAATTTGCTCATTTTGCAAGAAAATTGTCAAAAAGTTGTCAATAATAACTTTTGTAAGATTCAACATTTTTCGTAATTTTGAGCATCTACTTCTCAAACTTGTTCCAGCTGATACCAAACTATTCCAAAGGATTTAATTGTCTACTAAACACATAATAATGCCCTTCAAGCCATTACTTTCCCTATTTGACCCCCAAAACCTAAAAATGCTCTATCAAGCCAAATGAGCAATTTTGAGCAAATAGGAGCAACATGACCATTTTGGGCTCTTTCAACCTACCTATCCACAAATTAGGACCAAGTTAGTCATTTTATTCATCTAGTGATATGGCTATAATTGCTATAAGAAAAAACACCTATGAATCCCTAGGTCTACAACTAGCCTACCTAGGTGCTCCTACACAAAATGAATGAATTAAATAACCAAGAGGGGGCATAAAAAATAACACAATTAGTCAAAATTTAATGAATTTTAGTTTCTCTTCCATTCCCTTGTTCCTCAATAAAGATGGGATTTTTAAAATAGAACAAAATCTGAGTTATCTGCAACCTTAAAATTGCAAGGATATTCAAAAATCCATTTTTTCCTAGTTGACCAGTATTTCATCATGTGTGCTCCTTCACCTATGTTCAAGAATGATTTTGCATGATCTTTCGCCACTATTTGGGAATATTTTAATCATCTCATTTCTTTTATTTTTACTTATATCTTTGATGTCATTTAAATACCAATAGCTCCATCTTAATAGTGATGACATAAAGGATAGTTTTAGAAAAAGACAAACAAATTGGCATTAGAAAATGGCCCTTGATGCTATAGAGCTAGAGTATTTGGATAAGGATTCAAAGTCTCCTAATAGGTTCTCATATGTACTATTTCTATCAAGTTATCTCCTAAAAAGGTCATATCCTCTTACTAGGAACTTTTATATTAGTACATCATATTGTAGGTTCCATCCCTACCATGGTTTTCCCTTTGATCAAGGGTTACCCTAGTTAATAAATCATTTGGTTATTGTCCATGTTGTGTCTCTTGGTATTGCTCATTATTTTGGTTACTAAAGTTGAATTTAATAAGAAGTTTAAGCTTGATTAAGCATAAAAAAATTTCACCCCTTCCCCCCCCCCCCTAATTGTATTGGTAGACTTTACTTTCTAACAATTGGTTTCAAAGAATCAAGTCCTTGATTAAGAAGTTTAATAGCTTAAGGGGATCCATGGTATTCAAGATGGAAATCCTAAGGTTTGATTGGAAAAACTATGATAGTTGGGAGGATAAAATGAAAACTCACTTGATATGTATGGAAATTGATTACCAGATGATCACAAAGGATAGGAAGAAAAATATTTATCTTCTTTCTTAGATGAGGAAAAGGAACTATTCATGTACAATATGTATGCTGGAGAAGAATTGATCTCTATGCTTTGAGAATTCTAACTTGTTGAGATAAAAGATCTACATCTTTATCATGGAATTTGTAATAGGTTAGAAACACTTTATGAAGGAGATGTGCATGCTAAGAATTCTAGATTTCAAAATTGGAAAATAATGTTTGAGAATGAAAAGATCCATGAAGATGAATTAATTAAAGCATTTTCTCAAGGATCACTAAGATTTTTTCAAGCATCAAAGATTATAGAGGAACTATAACTGAAGATGAGGTTGTAGACACCTAAAAACCTTTAGAAAATAAAGTATTTTTATTTTTTGAAAAATTTGTGATGACATCATCATTTATTAATTAATTAATTATTTAATTAATTTATTTATTTTTATGCCATTAAATCCCTTTATCTTAATTAAAAATATTTAATTAAGGAATCCCTCCCAAAAATGTTTAAATCTTATTTAAACATTATTTCCTTATTTATTAATTATTTAATTAATAAATTGACCAAAAAACCCAAAATAAATAAAAAAATTATTTTTTGCCCAAAACTTGGCCAATTTCCTTAAGACCACTAACCTCTTCCAAAATCTTCTAATCCTTCTTTAATTTTGATTAAAGGCTAATCCCATCATTTCCTACCCCTAATCCCAACTCAAAATATTTAATTAAGATTAAATATTAATCCTCATGTTTATTAAAAAAGTTTTAATAAATATCTCCTCAACCCAAACCCTTGAAATAAATAAAACTTTATTTATTTCCTAAAAATCTAATTTATCCTCATCCTAAGAAGTTCTAGACTCTTCTAGAAAGTCTTTATCCTCATCCTAGGAAGTTCTAGACTATTCTAGAAAGTCTTTATCCTCATCCAAAGTCTAGACTCTTCTAGAAGATGTCTTTAAACCTAATCCTAATCCCCTCCTAACCTTGTCACATTTCCTAAACATGGGTTAAGACTTACTAACCCAAGCCAAAGTTAACAAATATCTCCTCCTTCACCCACCCTCATTAAATGTCATCCACTTGCCTATCCCTAAGCTAATCCTAAACCATCCTAATCCATCCTCTAATCATTTGCACAATCCTAAGCAAGCTTAAAACCCTCCTAATCAAGCCCAAGTCGAAATTTCTCTCATCTCCCTCAAAATATCTCAACCATAAAACTTTATGAAGCCTACTAGGCCATAAATGACTCTTCCAAGCCCTTTTATTGCTCTTACAAGCCATTATGAGGGTCTTTATGAAGATTTTATCCCTTGAGCCTCCTTTGTTGACTCATCCTTCCCCTTTCCTCCATCCTCTCACCTTGTGACATGTGTCACTCCCTAATTGGCTGTAAGGAAGCACAATCCATGTGCTTTCTTCTCATGCAATCTGAGCCCTCCATGAGCTTTTTCCCATCCTTGCATCTTAGCCCTCAATCCCTCAAGCCTCTTGCCTATAAATTGGATCCTTCCCCTTTGCAAAATAACACAATCCATGAAGTAAAGTCATAATGCCATTTTAAGAAGTCATTTTACATCAAAACCATACACTCACACCCAAATTCCAACTCCATTTGAAGCCCTTTTTGAAGCATAAGCTTGAGCATACATCCTATCTATTTAGACAAAGCCACTCAACAAGAGAGCTTCTCATTGAGAGAGTCCATTAATGGCTCATATTCTCAATTGAGAGCTCATCTTAGTCTATCTTGAAGTTTATGAATTTTTTTTAGTTTGTAGAAGCTTTATTTAAATTTGGTTTCTATTAGCATACTAACATTGCTCATATACATTTTGGCACGCCCGGTGGGACCCCGCATGGGTCATCTTCATTAGTTTTTTTAGTCAAGTTTTGTATGTCATTTTCTAATTTTGGCTAATTTTGCTTGTTTTTGTGATTGGTAGCATTGTATAAATTGGTTTTGTAGGTCCACATGAGCATGAAGAAGACAAAGGAACTCATAGTCTATCTCATAGTATTTTCAGATTTTTCAAGCTTACAGGTGGACAAAGCACTTGGAATTCTTCTTCCTCTTCTTGTCTATATTCTTCTTATTCCATATACTTCTTCTTCTTCTTCTTGTGGGAGATCTTGGCCATTTTTTTTTAAGGAAGAAAAATCATACACACTTCTTTTTAGTGCTTAAAATGAACCCCCAAATCATACTTAAATCTATTAAAAAATTAAAAATTTGCAAAAAAGAAAAAATCTTTTAACAAGTGAAACTAAACCAATCCAATCATTTGCATCCTTGCAACATCAAGGTTTTAGATGCATTCATGCAAAGTTAGGAACACTTCATTTTTGAGAATTTAAAAAGAACTTCAAGTTTCCATTTCAAAAGGTTCAAAATCAACACTAAGTGCACACTAAAAGCTAAATCAAACTCAAAGCATCAATCAAGGATAAAATGAACTTCACTTGCAAATATTTTAAAGTTCTTTTAAAAATCTCATGAAAACTAAGAGTCCTAAATGGTTGCCAAAAATTGTCCTAAAAGCTTTGTTATTTGTTCCAAACAAATGTCTTGTTGCAAAATCTTGAATGTTTCTTAGGTTAAAACAAAGCACTTCAAAGTTTTTAAAACAACACACAAAATCTCAATTTTGAATGCTCAAAGGAAAAAACTTGAATGTTTAATCACTTGTCTATGAATGCATGTTGCTAAAATCACTCTTGAGTGCCATGGATTAAAATCAAGTTTTTTTTTTTTTTTTTTTTTTTTCTTTTTTAATGAATGCATGATTAAAACAACAAAATCCAATCTTGAATGCCATAGATCAAATAATCATCTTTTGGGGCATAAAAAGAATCCACATTTTTGAAATCTTCTAAGTTATAAAAACTAATAAAGATGCTTTGAGTAAGTTTGTATTTGGACTCACCCTCTTTAACCATCCATCAATTTAACCATTGGTTGTAATCTCAGTGCCATCTATGGGGATGGGTCTACCTAAGAGGGTGTTAAGTGCTCCACAAAGATCAAACTCCACTCACTTGGGTCTTTAGTGGTTTTTCTAAGTTAGAAAATTCCTTGAATGCGCATTAATCTCGGTCACACTTCATTTGGGCATAAAAATTGGACAAATCTTGACATGGAGGGCCTCCGGGTGTGTGCTTGGCAATCGAGTTTCACACATCTTTGTTTTGGGCTTAACACAAACTCACACTCAATCTTGAATGCCTAACAATCAATGAACATTGCATGGTTTGGATGCATTTTCAATGACACTTGCATTTCTTATGTTGACGATCTCTCAACTTTCATTACGCTAACAATGTTGTCAAATTGGAATGAACATTGTATGCCATAATCACAAGTGTCTTCAATCATAGCTTACAAAATCTAAATCATCAATTGGAATAAACGCGTGTCTTTTAAAACCCAAGATCATGTATGTGGTCTTGTTTTACACTTTTTAGGAGGCCTGCTTGGGGATTTCATCACCCCTTGGGATGACCTCAACTCCAGCGTTCCAGCGGAGTATTAAAATTGGGAGGTGAATCCAAAGACACCTCTCTTGGAATCAAGATTTTGTCACTCGGGCTAAGCCTCAAGGAACTTTATACCCTTGAGAAGTGAAAGAGGAGAAGTGGGTTACTGCTCCTCTCAACTGTGTGACATCTTTTTGGTTTCATCTATGGATTTGGGCCTCACGTACCTTGCATATATCGAGGACTCCCTAGCTATAAAAAATTTCATCCTTGTAGAAAGCTTCCTAGGATGTTGGTGTGTTTGACATGCTTGCTCCAAAATTTTGTCTACTTGTTTGTTCATAGCTTTTGAATGAATGTTTGCCAACTTTTGTCAAAATCCCAAAAAAGAAGAAATCTCCCAACTCAAGGCATACTTAGCGTAGTTACTGCCTCATTAGAAAATCATCCAAGCTCCCCCGCTGCAACCGAATCTATATAGTTCCTTACTTTAGAACAATCCCAAATCCAAAGTCCATCCAAATCATCCCCCCAGCCAGCTACTAGCCCAATCCAAAATCACACCCAAGCGTTTAGAGAGTTGTTGTCATTCTACTAGAATTTGCTATCCAATCAATCCAACCAATCCACCAACCTCACCAAGGTTATCCCTTTGATAGAGCTTTGTCTAGGGTAATCTAGCTTTGTCACTTATTATCCCTCATCACCTTGAGCTAAAGGTTGGGATCCACAAGTGGTCAATCTTGTGTCATGCCCATGGGATCATTAGTCTATCCTTAAGGTGACACAATCTCCACCAATCCAACACATAGAAAAGCAAAACTCTCACTTTTTGACAGCATGCCCTTGAAGTCTTCCATCCACAGGAAAGCCAAAAATCTCCAGCCAATCCTCCTTAGGTCTATCATACATCTTTGACTCTCCCTAGGAAATCCTTCATCAGCCAATCCAACATCTGTGCTTAATCCAAATCCAACCATGAGCTTCTGTGTTCATCCGTATGCAAGACCCCATCCCCATCCGACTCATCATCAAAACATGAAATCTCAAACCTATCATGATGTGTTCGATCGTATTGTCCTTGCTCCCGCCACCTCCTATTCCAATGATGATGAAAATCTTGTTGACTATGATGGGTATATTGAAAGCCTTAGAAACATTCCCCCAAGCATCCTCCAAAATCCAAGAGTTATTCCAAACTATCTAGTCATGCCATCTGATATCCCAGCTTCTCCTCCATCACCCAATCAACCAAGCTTCCAATCTTCCACCCTCATCACACCAGCTATTCCTATCAATCCACCACCTCCACCTCCGATACACGAGTCTCCAAGGAATCTCCTAGAGGAAATACAAGAAAAGCTGCCTCCAACAGTCGATAAGCCATGTCATCTAATCCAACCATGTGAAGAAGTCAGTGATGAAGCTTCCCCATCTATATTATCACCCCCATCTCTCATAGCTATCATCGCCATACCATTCATCAAATTTCTTAAAATCCTTCCACTTCCCACAAGCATCAAAATCCCACCACCCATCGAATTGCTCCAAATCCCATCCACATCTCCTCCTCCAAGCATTATCCAAATCCCATATAATGAACCTCATGCATCCACTCCCATCCATTCCTGTCAAGATCTTGTCCAAAAGCATGTTTAAATATCATCCAACAGAACAGAAAATCTTGCCATCCCACTTATTCCCCTACATGATCCACTTTTACCATCCCCTCCATATCTAAATCCTACCATCTTACTTACTCCATCTCAAGATCCCTTTCCCTCAGCCCACCCAACTCAAGATCCTATCCTCCCATCTCCTCTGCTTCATGATCATACATCTCCCATAATACATGATGATAGATCCATCGAAAAAGAACTAATTATCATATCTGAAGCTCCAACTCCTTCAGCTAGTAATGGACTCACATCTTGTGTTCCAAATAATGAACATCATATTGAAAAAAGAAATGAAAATGTATTTCTAGATGTTGGTATCCCCACTATTCCTGCATGGTCCCAAGTCCTTCCATCTCCACCCCAAAGTTCCCATCCATCTTATTCCACATCTATTTTGGGCCCTCATCCTACTCCTTATCTCCAACCCTCCATTTTGGGTCCATATATCCCTTATCTAAATCCCACACCCTTTCCATCCATTTTGGGTCCTTACATACCTAATATGAATCCTTTATCCCCTCCATCTATTTTTGGACCTACACCTTCCCTGTTTCCATCTATTTTGGGCCCATATCCTTCATTCCCTCCATCCATATCCTATGTTCCAATCTATCCTTCCATCCCCTCAAATCCACCAGCTAGATCATCAAAGGCACTCACCCTTGAATCCCTTCCAACCTTTAAACCCTATCACTCCATCAATTATCCCTCCATCTCCTCTATGCTCTTGTTCCCATCCCATGGCTAATAGAAGCATATTGGACACCAAAATACAAAAGCATAAATCCAAAAATCCACAAAAATCCAAGTCTCAACATGTCCCTTCTAAAATACATGTTCAAAACAAGAAACATTTAATCCCAATCAAAGAAAAAGTCAAGAGGCCACAAAAGCCCAAGCTAAAAAAGTCAAAAATCATGTGGATAACCAAGATGCTCATAAAAGAAATGCATCTCAAAGAAAAATCTCAATTGGCATCCATTCATGCTACTCAAAAAGCCTCATCCATCCATCCTTCATCCAAATCCCCATATAAGCATCCTTCATCCTCCCAATCCACTTTTAGTCCATATGCTTCTTATCCTAAATTTCCCATCCTCCATCTTCCAACTCTACTTTTAGTCCTTATCTTTCTCCTCCTCCATTTTCTCCCCAACCTCACTCAAAACCATCTTTCCCACTACTTTATCTCCTCTCAAGGTGTGTGCCAATGATGATCTTTCCATTTTCCTCATCCATTTACCCACAAGCCTTATGTCTTTGCATCCATTATCTATCAAACTCCCACCCACCATTCCACTTGTTCGATCCAATCATTTTTCATCCATCCTACCAACATCTATGAGCCAAAAATAGCTAAAGAAAGCCAAAATCATTCCAGCTAAGTCCAAAGTCAAAAAATCAAAAAAAAGCAAAGAAAAATAAAGCATCCACTGGTGAAAACTTGGCAATTCAAGCGCCTTGGACAAGTACCATGATGAAAACTTGGCAAACAAGCGTCATGCGTAATCCAACCATCCCTAGCTTAGCCTATCATCCTCATGCTTTTGGTCACATCTTGCCATCTAGCTCCATCTTCCAATTTATCCACCTATCTTTCATCCTTTAGCTTTTATCTATTGCTATCTACTTATCTTCTGCAACCTCACCCCATCATCCCAGTTATCATCCATCTCCCTAGCACCTTCAGCTTTTCCATCCTAGCATCAATCCTATCACATCCATCATAAGACCTCCTTTTGCATGTCATCTTCTGACTGGGGGCACTATATTCCTTGGAGATCTTGTCTTGTCCATCCTCCCTTGTCATTGGTATCTTTCTCTAGGCTATCCTCATGCAAATCCAATGTCATCCTCTCATTAGCCATTCACTCTAGTGCCATCTATCAGCTCAGCTACCACCAACCCTAGCATTGTCCCCATCCTTGGTCACAGATCTATCATCATCATTGGATGCATCCTTGCACATCCATATCTTATGCTATCAACTCATCCTTAGCTTCTACAACTTGCACCAACTTGAGCCATCCCGCTATCTTATCATCCGGAGCTCCTATACAGCTTGTAAATAATCTTGTACCCAATGCTTGTAATATACCTTGTATCATAGCTTGTATATCCAATCTTGTCCAAAACAACTTGTACATTTGTAACATATCTTGGTCCGTCAGCTTGTACATCCTCTTTAGCTTAGTACCATTGTATCTATCCAATGTTCATGTCAGTTCCTCCTTGATCAGCATCTTGCACACATCGCACAAACCTTGGTTAGCTATTCCAATGCATCCTTTAACTAGATCTCCTATCATCAAAGTGTTATCCTTCTTAGTTTAGCTTTCCAGATGCATCACTCATCTAGATCCATCAGCTTAGGTGTTGTCCGATAGATCCTTGCAGGATATAGCTTTCCTCATGTCTGATCTTGGTCTTTTAGTACCTTGTCCTACCCATCTCATTGGCAAATAGTTCTCTTTTGGATTTTCACTTTCTTTTGATTTGGAATCTTCCCTTTTGGGTCTTGAAGTATCTTTTCCAAGTAATCCTTTTGTTCCCTCCTCAAGGTTGCCACGATCTTCCATATCATGGTATACTGTGAATGGGGCAATCTAGGTGTAAGGTCTTGATCAAGTCTTTTGTTTGTTTTTCTTTTATGCTTGTGGGTTACCCAGTATCGGTTCCACTCTGATTCTTTCGAGATTCATGTGTGATGTTGGGGCAATCCTTGCGTGTTTGTTTTGAACCAGTCTATCAATCCTTTGGATAGTTGGTGAAAAGGCCTTGATGTTCTTGGTAACCTTGGCAATTAACCAATAGTCCTATACCAAATCTAGTGCTCAACTACATGGTGGTACTTCTCTTTGAAGTACACCCCCGCTCAAAAAGCTTCAATGGTTTTCCTTCATCTCCATTATCCCCCATCCATATCCAGCATTTGTCTCTCCTACCCCAGCTTATGCATCAGTATCTCTTTGAATCACTCCTCACCTTTAGCTTTAGGGATCCACAATCCTAGTCTTAGGGATCCACCAATCCAAAACAATCCACCAAGCCTCATCTTTCGAGATCCACAATCCTAGTCCTAGGGATCTCCGAAACCCATCTGCCGCCAATCTGACTCTTTGAAATCCTATTGCATCGGCTTTTTAATCCCCTCATCCATCTCCCCATCCTGGATTCCTTTTATAGCACTCTGCTCCTTCATCCTCTACAATCCCTGAGATCTTAAGCTTGCTTCCTCTTGTGCCTCTAATTCTCCCTTTATCATTCTCTCATAGTGAGAGTTTGAGCTAACTAAACCTCTTCTCTTAAGCCAATTTGAGTCTTCTTGCTCATCTCAGATTCTTGTACTTTTCAAGAAGTTGTCGAGCCTCGCTTTCTCTCCCCACTGCCTTCTTGAGGGGGCATCTTGCAGTCCATTCTCTCCTCTTCTGCTCTAGCCTTGGGCATCTTATTTTCTTATCTTTGATGCCATGCCACTTGCGGCATCACATCAAAGAGGGGAAAAATGTAGACACCTAAAAACCTTTAAAAAATAAAGTTTTTTTTTTTTCAAAAATTCCTAATGACATCATCATTTATTAATTAATTAATTATTTAATTTATTTATTTATTTTTATGCCATTAAATCCCTTTATCTTAATTAAAAATATTTAATTAAGGAATCCCTCCCAAAAATGTTTAAATCTTATTTAAACATTATTTCCTTATTTATTAATTATTTAATTAATAAATTGACCAAAAAACCCAAAATAAATAAAAAATTTATTTTTTGCCCAAAACTTGGCCAATTTCCTTAAGACCACTAACCTCTTCCAAAATCTTCTAATCCTTCTTTAATTTTGATTAAAGGCTAATCTCATCATTTCCTACCCCTAATCCCAACTCAAAATATTTAATTAAGATTAAATATTAATCCTCATGTTTATTAAAAAAGTTTTAATAAATATCTCCTCAACCCAAACCCTTGAAATAAATAAAACTTTATTTATTTCCTAAAAATCTAATTTATCCTCATCCTAAGAAGTTCTAGACTCTTCTAGAAAGTCTTTATCCTCATCCTAGGAAGTTCTAGACTATTCTAGAAAGTCTTTATCCTCATCCAAAGTCTAGACTCTTCTAGAAGATTTCTTTAAACCTAATCCTAATCCCCTCCTAACCTTGTCACATTTCCTAAACATGGGTTAAGACTTACTAACCCAAGCCAAAGTTAACAAATATCTCCTCCTTCACCCACCCTCATTAAATGCCATCCACTTGCCTATCCCTAAGCTAATCCTAAACCATCATAATCCATCCTCTAATCATTTCCACAATCCTAAGCAAGCTTAAAACCCTCCTAATCAAGCCCAAGTCGAAATTTCTCTCATCTCCCTCAAAATATCTCAACCATAAAACTTTATGAAGCCCACTAGGCCATAAATGACTCTTCCAAGCCCTTTTATTGCTCTTACAAGCCATTATGAGGGTCTTTATGAAGATTTTATCCCTTGAGCCTCCTTTTTTGACTCATCCTTCCCCTTTCATCCATCCTCTCACCCTGTGACATGTGTCACTCCCTAATTGTCTGTAAGGAAGCACAATCCATGTGCTCTCTTCTCATGCAATCTGAGCCCTCCATGAGCTTTTTTCCATCCTTGCATCTTAGCCCTCAATCCCTCAAGCCTCTTGCCTATAAATTGGATCCTTCCCCTTTGCAAAATAACACAATCCATGAAGTAAAGTCATAATGCCATTTTAAGAAGCCATTTTACATCAAAACCATACACTCACACCTGAATTTCAACTCCATTTGAAGCCCTTTTTGAAGCATAAGCTTGAGCATACATCCTATCTATTTAGACAAAGCCACTCAACAAGAGAGCTTCTCATTGAGAGAGTCTATTAATGGCTCATATTCTCAATTGAGAGCTCATCTTAGTCTATCTTTAAGTTTATGAATTTTTTTTAGTTTGTAGAAGCTTTATTTAAATTTGGTTTCTATTAGCATACTAACATTGCTCATATACAGAGGTATGTTACAAAATTTTGAGATCATTAATTCCTACTTACGAGAATAAAGTGGTAGATATTGAAGAATTTATAGTAGTCATGACAAATTTGAATAGAAAAACCCTAATTGGAAAATTGAAAGCATTTGAATCTAGATTAAAGAAAAATTTACCTAGATCTAGTACTCCTTATAGAACTCATTTACAAAAAGTTAAAAAAGTACTAACCAAAAGTGCACACACTAGTGGTTATTATGCTAAAGAGTGGGAAAAAATATATGTGAAGAAGAAAGGAAGATCGATGAAGCTCTTTCACTGATTGCAAGGAGAGAATGTAAAGGTAAGAAATAGTTTTCTTTTTTGTGTTGTAAATAATTTGGCCATTTTTCATATCAATTTCCTAAGACAGAGAATAAAGTAAAACCTATAAAGCCTTGCAAGTTAAAAATTCCAAAGTATTGCTTTTATGTTAATGATAATGATGGTTTTGATTTCAAAGAGATATTTTTTTAGATAGTGATGATGAAGATAAAATAGGATTTGTTGCTATAAAGGAAGAAAGTCTTGTTAAAGAGGAAAAAAACTTGTATCACATGTAGAAAAGAAAAAGTTTGATTTGACTATAGACAATGGATGTTTACATCATATAGAGAAAATTTTGTTGAATCTAAAAGCTATGATGGTGGAATATTTAAAGTTTGTAATAATTCTTTGTCTTGTTAAGGAAAAATAATCTATTATACTTGATGCTAAAATTAACACTAAGGATATCTATTTTGTTGATGGATTGAAACATAACCTTTTGAGTGTTTGATAACTTTTAGACAAGGGATACCTTTTGCAATTCACTAAGAAGACATGTATAGTCAAGGGAAAAATGGTAAATTGATTGGAATAGGTACAAGAAATAGAGGTTATGTATTTCAATTCAATCTTACTAAGATAAGTTTTTTGGTTGCTAAAGTTGATGACAATTTTTTTGACACATGAGATTCTATCATATAAATTTTGATAACATTGTGAATATAAGTAACAATAATACAATAAGTGATTTTCAAAAGATTATGAAACTATATAACAATATTTTCAAGCAATATGTGATGGCTAAATAGAAGAAGAGTTCATTTCCAAGCAAGTTATTCACTACATAAAAAAAATTGGAGATTGTTTATATAGAATCAAGTGTGGTTCTACAAAGACAAGAGCATTCTATGGTGAAATGTATTTCATTCTTTTCATTCATGGCTTTACAAGAGTGACATGAGTAGAATTTATTAGATATAAATGTGAAGCATTTGAGAAGTTTAAGATTTTCAAGGCTAAGGTTGAGAATGAACCAAGATTGACAATTAAATATTTAAGATCTAATAGAGGAGGAGAATTTACATCAAATGAATTTAACAATATTTTTGAGGAAAATGGAATAAAATACATTTTACAACTCCCAAAACACCAGAACAAAATGGGACAGAAGAAAGAAGGAACATGTCAATAAGTGAAGTAACTAGAGGAATGATGCTTGATATAAATGTGAGGCATATCTATTAGAGAGGATTAGTTACTACTGAAGTATACACTATGAACAAAGGTCAAATCAAGAAAGGTACTAGTTAGACACCATATAGAATTTGGTTTGGGAATAAACCTATAGTGAAATACTTTAGAATATTTTGAAGGATATGTTATATCAAGATTGAAGATGATATAGAAAAATTTTATCCTATAAGTGATGAAGGTATATTTCTTGCTCACTCATTGAAGAGAAAATCATACAAATATTATGATCAAAGATTGAGAAAAATAGTTGAGAGTTAAAATGTAATAGTTGATGAGAAATTCATGATATAGGAGAGAATACTTGATTATGATTCTAACAATGAAGAAAGCACAAGGAAAAGGCCTAAAAATCAAAATGTAGAACAATAACTATTCTATTAGACACATAATGATTTGTAGGTACAAATTAAGGAAGCTAGAGATTAACCTAAATAAGAGACTAGAGAAGAGGAAAAGAACACCAAAATATTTTGTAAGATATCATCCCATGGAACAGATCATTGGAAGCACAAATAAAGGAGTAACAAAAATGAATAAGGTAATTAAGAAATATGTTTGATCTCACAAGTTGAACTTAAGAAAAAACATGAGGCATGTAATGATGAATATTAGATGAAGGCTATGAGAGAAGAACTTGATCAAATAGAAAACAGTAAGACTTGGAAATTGGTGCCTAGACCTAATGACAAGAATGTTATTGGCACTAATGGGTATTTAGGAACAAGATGTATGAATAGGGTGAAGTGGTAAGAAAAAAAGAAATATTAATATGTAAAGGATACTCATAACATGAAGGAATTGACTTTGAAGAGACCTCCCCTATTGCACGACTTGAAGCAATAAGAATTTTTTAATCTTATGAATCTAACAAAAATTTCAAGATATATCAGATGGATGTTAAGTCAACATTTTTGAATGGTGAACTTGAGGAAGAAGTCTACATTGAAAAACCTAGTGGTTTTCCTCTCATTGAAGAAAAAGAAAGGTTTACATATTAAAGAAGATATTGTGTGGACATAAATAAGCTCCTAGAGCATAGTGTGCAAGATTGGACAAGCGCTTGTTAAGCTTGGGATTCAAGAAAGGTAATGTAGATAATAACATGTACTCAAGGAATAATTTTTATGGTTTATTGATCATTGTAGTATTTATTGATGATATTTTCTTTGGAGGCAATGATAAAAATTGTATAAATTTTTTTGAGAAAATGAAAAAGGAACTTTGAAATGTCTATGATTGGAGAAATAAAATATATCTTGGGATTGTAAATAAATTAGAATAAAGATGGAATTTTTATATGATAGACGAATTATCTTAAGGATCTATTGACAATATTTTGTTTAGAGAATTGTAAGCTAGTTGATATGATTATCAGATGCAAATTACCAAGTAAAGATTAGTCCCCTAGAGAAATGCAAACAACATACAAATCAATGATAGAAGGATTGGAATATCTAAATAATACATGGACATAAATAGAAAATGTAGCTGCAATTATTACAATATTTGAAGTAGACCCTAAGTAAACACACTTAATAGTAGTAAAAAACATTGTAGTGCACCAATATTACAGTCAAAGAAACCAGCAAATATAAATATATTTTTCTTTTTCAATGAAAGCATTTTTATTTTATTTTATTTGTTATATTTATTTTCCTTGATCTACAATATTGATGTACATTCCTACAATACATTTAACTAACTTCACTAACCACTTTAGTTCCTTCCAACCAGAACATTATTTGAAATTCTAACAAAATGTCTTTATAACCAAATGTATCAATTTCAAATGGAGACACACATTTTCTCTTAGAATCATTTTAGAAAAAAAAACATAACAACTTTACTCATTTCTATATACTATAGGATAGTGCATGATATATAAATTTCTTTAATCACTGAATGTAGCAACATATCAACAAGTACAGTCCACTTATACAGTCCACTTATACAATTTTCCAGCTTACAAGCTGTCATAAAACAAAAGATTGGGAGTTACCCAAGGGTGACTCTCCCTAATACAATAAGAATTCACTTGGAAGTATGTTTTTGTTGCACATGAAAATAAGACAACATCCTTCTTCTCTTCAAGTCTTCAATCCATAGATCACAACCTGCAGTACAACACACACAAACAAGCCCATGGTACTCTCCTCCCAACCTTAGGCCTTTTAAAGGCCACCCCCGAGCAGGGAGAACCTTGACTAGGTGGACATACATTACTAACAACCATTTACAACACAATGCTCACATTACAAAACTGTTCACACATTTTACAGTTGACAAATAAACCACAAAAATTCCCAACCAAGGTAGACCACTTAGGATCACATGTAGATCCATCTCAAGGGGTAAGGGTGGAAAATGAATGTTGAGGAGACTCCACCTGCAACTATGCCTTCATTAGGTTATACACTTTATACACATGCCTTCACAAGGCAACCCAACACCACATACATGCACTCACATGGCATCTTTACAATACTTATAACTCCAGCAAGGTGGCATATGGGGCCCATAACACCCATATGGCATCCCTCTCCTACACTAGGAGATACTCTCACCCAACACATTCCCTATGCACCCCTTACCCTCACAAGGCTCTCTTTCCCTCCCAAGAGATGAGACTCACCTTGTCACACCCAAAACAGAAAACTGCAACAAGAACACATGAATTCACAACACAAGGTAAATCACAATACACACATACACCAAAACTGAAACATGATCCCTCAACCTTACACAACACAACATTACAACACACCATATTACAACTACATTACAGAAAACTCACATGCATAACATAATAAAAATAATCTACTTGACAACAAGCTTTCATAGCAAGGGTACATAAGGTTACCAACCTGGTTTCCAAGCAAATTTGAGCTCCCTCTCTTTTTACCAGCAATCCTCCTCCTAAGCTATCTTCTTCCCCTTGTTTTTCCCTTTTCCAAAATTTTACCCCACTTAGATTCTTTTTCCAAAAATTCTCCCCCCAAGAACTCTCCAACCAACTCTCTCTAAAGAATGTTTTCTTTTGATGCTTAAGTTTCCAAATTCGGCCAACTTGGGAATCCACAATTTTGGGAGCTCTTTTCAATGGCTAGGGAAGCTTATAATACTTAAAAATGCCCCTACCACCTAGGTATATCATATGGGCTTTAAAATAAGGCCTCAAACTATCCCTAGGGATGGTGTAAACCTCCTAGAAATTCACAAAAGGTGTGCATTCGACCTAGCATGGAAAGAATCCCTCTTGGACCCATAAATACACCTAGGGAAAAGAAATCCTACCAAACCACTCCTTGGTTCACTCAACCACCTACCATCCCACTAAGCATGCTACAAAAGGAGAACATTTGTCAAGTGACACCACAATACACACAACACACTTGGCAAGCCATCAAGAAAAACAAATTTACTTTTATAGAATCACAATAATACACACAAATTGGTTTTACAAATAAAATACAAGGGTAAAAAGGTTATACCCTCCTTAGGGTTAACCTTGGTTTTTCCAAACACCTAGCAAGGTTCTCCATAAATCCATGGGCTTCTTTCCTGCACACTTATTGCAAATATCAGTAGTCCAAGAATAAGGTGATAAAATGATAATGTAAATATAAATCACATAGATTCTATAATCAATGAATAACATAACTAATATGAAATATGTATTTCCATTCATATCACATTACACACTTCACATTTGTAGCAATTCTCTAATCTAGATAGTAAAACATTATGATCATTTATTCTTACAGAAAATTATGGAATTAATCTACCTTAAGCAATGCATCAAATATAATATAAGTATACAATTCTAGTTTATTCAAATGATACATGAATTCTTAATGTTACTCTAAATATGCTAAGACATGATAATCTAGCACCATATGGAGACCACAATTCAAAAATCAAACATTCACTAGAGTATAACATAAGCTTTAATCATGACATATGGATCATCAAGAAGGTAAGTAAGCATATCTGAATAACATCATAAAAACTACTTAGAATATTAGTGTCCTAGTAACATCATAAGGAATCATCATATAGCCTAATGATATAGGTATCAATGTCCCAATAACATAACATGAAATCAAATAGTCTAAGGATCAAAATATCAATGTCCATAGGGGATAATAATGTGTCATCTAGAGTCTAACTATCAAAGTCCAAAAGAAACAAAATGTCAATAGTGCTATGATGGTTGGGGTGGGACATGAAAAAAATTTTCAAATATTTGAAGGGTACATTGGATTTTAGGTTATGGTATGATATATCAAATGATTTCACTCTTTTACATACACTAATCTAGATTGAGAAGGTAATGTGGATGGTAGTAACAATACTAGTGGTAGTACATTTTCTTGGGAGGTAGATTAGTTTTACAGTTGAGCAAGAAATAAGATTGCATTTCACAATCTATAAGAGAAATAAAATATGTGGTAACATCAAATAATTCTAATTAGATCATTTTGATGAAACATTGGTTGAATGATATAGGTATTGAGTTTCTAGAACCCATTATTATTCATTGTGATAACACAACCACAATAAGCATCTTAAAAAATCCAATTTTACATTCAAAGACAAAACACATTGTTATAAAGTATCATTTTCTATGAGAAGAGTTTTTAGAAAAGGAAATCAAATTGGAGTATGTCACTATAAAGGATCACATAGAAAATATTTTTACTAAACCTTTTGATAAGGATACTTTTGAGTACCTATTGAGCTGTCATTTTGCATAATGCTTAACCATAGGAATCCTTTCAAACTCCTCTCTTGAATAGTTAATCAAGGATCAACTCCAAGGTTCTAGGCAATCTTATGACCTACTGGAATCTCCTCAGTTGAAGATAAATGTATTTGTTCACAAGGAGGCCTTTGTTGGTTCTGAAAAACTTGAATAAGATGTAGAATTTGCTTGCTATTTCAAAAGAATAAAACACACAAAAAGAAATATATTTTTGTACTTTTCTTTTTTTAATGAATGAAATATAACAATGCAACTATATGAATTCCTAAATTAACCAAGTGTTTGTAAAATAAAATAACAAAGATAGGGTAACAAGAGGTTTAAGAAAATAACATGAAAAGTAAATTCCTAATGGACATAATCTACAAAAACAATGCATTTGTGAGTTAAGCCTTTGAAAAGATTAGTAGGTAACCAATGAAAGTAGGAGTAGTGCTCCTTAATTCCACTGATGTGATCATGGATGGGAATTCAGTAACCATAAGATGTTTCACTTTTCATCAAATTGCAAGGTCATGGAAAGTGCACTCATATGAGACAAAAAGCTATGCATGAAAAATATGTTGATCTCTTCTCAAAATAAGTACATCAGTAGAATTTGTAGACCCATAGAAAACACTAGAATTAAAATATCACACAATCAAAATAATGCAATAAAATTGTTGGCTCAATTACTTCCATGAACATACATTCATAAAATATAACACACTTGGGCAAGAATCACTACACTCCAAATGTGAGCACCAAAAGCATATATTATTGCATCAAAATAACAGCCTGGAATACATATTACATTCCTCAATTTATAGGAAATCATCTCCTCAATTTGCGTTGAAAGTGAGAGATCTCTTTATGCGAATATATGCTTCTAAACTAATAAAACAAATCTATTTATATACAAAATAATTCTCTAACTAGTGCTTAGTAGAACTCCATCCATATTTATATCATTAAATGGATGCATGAGCCTTTACATGACTTAAAACAAAGAAAGCATGAGAAAATAAGAAGAAGAAAGCCTTTAGATGATGTAGGAGTGTCTGGAAGTGCCAAAAATAGAAGCTCCATCTTCACTAGGCATCTGTAAGAGTTAAACTATTGTCAAAATGTGTTTCCAATGTATGGAAAGCTCTAATTTTGGAATTGGAAGTTAATTTTTAGTGCACCTCTGAATTCATCAAAATATTGTGGCACACCACTAAAAAGGTGCACCTCAAAATTAGTGCACCTAGTGTACCTAACACACCTACACACTTCGAAAGTAAGTTCAAAAAATGCAAAATTTCACCAAGTGTCAAAACTAAAATTATGGCTTTTGAGTTTTGTTCCCCTTTATACTAGAGCTATGTCTGGGTATTTTCCCTTGAATTTCTCAATAATCTTGGTGACTTGAGCTACATCTAGCAAATCTAAGGCTTCATACTTATCCTTCACTTTCTACTTATAGTTGCCTACCTTGATGTGTGTCTCTACGAAATCTCCCAATTTCACATATAACTCTAATAATGCTTCTTTCATTCCGAATGCTTGTCTAATGTCATCATCATTAGAAGTTTCTTCAAAAGTCTTCCAAAATTGCTTAACTAATACCTCTATAGCTATCAATTTGTCCCTTGAATCATCTTCAAAAATGTCTAAACATGCATCACTATAATGTTTCTCTTCCTCCAAAATTTTCTCTTGGGTTTGATCCTTGAACTTATGAATCTCTGCATGTAATTTTTCCATTACTTTATTTCCATCCACAATCTTTTCTCTCCAATCACCAATTTTATCTAACTCCTCTACCATATATACTTCCATTAACATCTGATACCTTTGGCCTTTTATTGATTGTAGTTCTTGCAAGTCCTTGCCCTAGGTATGTACTTCATCCATCAAACCAAAATCTTGATTCAAAATGGCCACTAGCCTATCTTCATTATCTTGCAAATGGTGTAGTAGCTTAAGATTTCCTTTTATATTCTACACACCTTTCTCTTCAAAAATTTCTCACCATTATTGACAAGCTCTCAAAAATGGATCAAGTTGGACTATCTCCTTATCTCTTTTCTCTAATGTTGCATTCAAAGTTTCCTCAGCGTGTTCAGGATCTAGGGGTCCAACAACTTCATTTAAATTTCCTTTTAGGATCTCATTTTGTCTCTAAAGTGTTATCAATTTTGCCTCATCCTATTCTAAATACCTAAACACTTCTTTAATTCCAATTGTCACCATCAACTTAGCAATGTCTAACATGGGTTTCCCAAGTATAACATCCCTTAGCTGATAATCTCTTTGAGTTAATTCCTCAACATCTACATGTGGAGTAGGGATAGAAACATGTGCAAAAAAATCTTGGTTATGATCACTCATGATAAAGTGCAATGCCCATGCATCCTTTGGTGGTGACTCAGGTTTCCTAAGAACTTCAATTAATTCTACCCTATCCTCTTCCTTAGTAGTGAATTGTTGCCTTTTGTTTCTAATCACTTCTTTTATTAGCCATCTTGGGTTGTGCTCCATTGGAAATTTTCCTTTTGAAGATGAAGGATCTTTCTCTACTGTGCTCTTCACCTTATCACTTCTCTCTAGATTCTTCTCCTTTTGTGAGAGATCCATACTAGGAGTCTCTATATCTGTGGAGTCCATAGTTCTCACCTCTATGTCTTGAGAAGCCTGCTAAAGATACTCACATATTTTCCCTTCCTCTAAAACTTCATCGGCGAGTATTTTTTGTGGCTCTTCCTCTTGTTTTTCTTGGACTTGTCCTTCTTCATTGTTTGGAGGTAAAGGAGTAGCCAAAACTTTATCTGCATAGAATGTAACTTGAATTGGTGATGGTGGAATTACTCTAAGTCCTTGTGGCTCAAGTGACAACTAAATCCAATCCTCTTATTGAGGTTGGTTAGTTGGATTATCTATTATTTTGTCTCCCTCCAATTCAGTGCTGATAATCATGAAATCAAAATCTAATATCTAAACAACATCAATCATAACACCCTCATCAATCCACTACTGTATCTCATCATCAGAAGTTGTAGACTGAATAGGCTTCTTAGGAATGGATGGCAGTGTAATTGTAGAGCTTTTTCTCTATTCCAACTTTGTCGCTCTAGCAAGACAATTCCTTTAGTTCAAAGGAAGGTTATCCTCTTCATCCTCATCATTCTCTTCTTCCTCTTCTTCTGGGATAACTTTTAGGATTGATGGGAAAGGAATAACTCTCCTAATTACCTTTTGTCTCCTCTTGACTAGAGTCTTAATCTTTCTTCTCTTAGGAGTAGATGGAGAGGCTTGTACCTTTTGTTAAGGTGGAGACACTTCTTACACCTTTGTTTTAGCTCCTCCTTGCTCTTGTTCAATTGGTGGAACTTGAGGATTGTCTTGGGTTTATGTAGCTTCAATATTCTCTAACCTTTGTACATTTTTTGCCATTGGCTATGGAGGTTCTTGAGTTGCTTCCTCTTCTGGCTTAGCTTTTTGAGGAGAAGTTATCTTCCTCTTTTCTTTACCTTTCTGATCCCTATAATATTCAACTTGTCTATCAAGTTGGTGCATTATTTTGGGCCTCACAGGGGACTAAGTTGTAAATGTAGGCATTGTTACCTTAGCTCCTAGACCTCTTGTTGAGTGAGTGTGAGCATGGAATACTACCACTTGAGGAATTGGATCCAACTTAAAAGTTCTTTTAATCTAATCCTTAGTCAATTTGATGACATGCCTAGCCCTGTGATTAACATCTGAGTTTTCTTCTTTGTCAATATTAACATTCATAATAGGTTGATCACCAATTTGTCCCTATTGAACAATGGATCAAGAACATCCTTAGTATCCTATTGCACTAACTTCAAAGGAACCTTCATCTTCAAATTACTACTTTCTAGATAGAGAGTCTTGGACTACAATAATCCCTTATATCAATATCATAGTCATCTACTGCATTCATCTAGTGATCCTCAATTGCATCTTCATGTTAAAATGTCTTACTAGCCAAATATTGCACTCTTCCAATATTATCAAAATAAGGTTGAGTATATTTATATTCCTCCAAAGGATATTGATCCCACAATAGCTCAAAAGATGGAATATCTTATCTCTGGACCATATTGAATGGTCCTATAGTGATAGGCCATACCCATTTTATTTTATGTTGCTTCTGTACTTTGTCGTATGCAGACAAGAGTTATCAAGCAATCTCCAATAGTATAAGTCTATCACTTATATACTTAGGGAGCTTCTTGGGATTGATTGTTATACCTGCTACCCTCAAGTAAGTGAATGTTTGATACTAGATGTAATAGGCTCCAACTTTTGAAATCTTTGTTGTTGTTTCCTTTGACATCCTCTTAGCATAATCCCTTATGATGAACTGGATTATTGCAAATATAAATTCATCATTTACTATCTTGTATTCCTTGTTGTGATCTAGAAGCTTCTTCTTTACCAACTAGGGATATACTATATACGGCCATGTGTTTGCATCATGCATACTTCCCTTTTTGGATAACCCTAGATAGTCTATTGCCCTTCCTGCTAACAAGTACACCAAATATGATGCCATGTAGAACTTGTTGCTATTCTTAACCATCACTAGTTGCTCATTCAAGTTCTCACTAATAATATAAGCCCAATCAATTGGAATCTTCATTGTCTTGATAGTCTCAATAAAGTGCACCATCCATATATTCAAGTGTCCTGATGCTAGCAACCCCATGACTCTACTCAAGAGTATTATAGAATATCCAATATCTTCTTTCATGTAACCTCTCATAGATATTCACGTTTAAATTTTTTTAAATTTTTAGTCTTTAAGGTTTTTTCATTGTAAAAGGTTCACAGTTATGCACCTTAACTTGGAGGACTAGAGATCAAAAGAAGAAATGAAATGAGGAGGAGAGGGGGGTCCCCAGGTCCCAAGACCTTAGCGCACCCCTTGGTGTTGCACAGCTATGTTGTTGTGCATCACCAAGGAGAAATGCCCTCTTTGGATGCTTTTCTTGAATTTTTGCAGACTAGCACACCTGGGGAGGTGCACTAGTGTGCCTTTTTTCTTTGCAAAATGACTTATCCACTCTGATGATTTCCAAAATTTGGGTTTTTGAGCTGAGACCCAAATCTGAGCAAAGACACTAGCAAAAACCCTAGAAAAGACTCAGACCCTGGACTAGGGATTTAGAAAGCTAAAAGATAAAGTAGGCAGTCTTCATTTCTAGGAAAATGGGATGTGCATTCTGAAACCACAATAGTACCTTAGAGGTATGTTTAGGGCAATGTCCCCACTAGATTAAAAGAATAATTTATGTATGAGTGCATTAGTCCAGTATAATTGAAGCAGTATTTATTCTAGACTAGATCATTGATGCTTCTCCTATGGGGGAGTAGTTGATTTGGGAAGATTTATTCAAGAAATCTTATGTCATGTTTTGGTACAATAATGTCTATTGACACTTCATATTTATAAATTGGTTTGACAAGTATACAATAAAAGTAATTCATATTCTTAGATTGGCATATTGACACCTTTTTCATTGATGTAAATGAGGGGGAATAACACATGAAAAAATCACATATGAATGTGGGGGAGTAACACATATGAGGGAGTATTCAAATAGTTTTATTTATTTGACACTTAGAAATTGGGGTTATTGTTAGGAATATTGGAGCATAGAATTTATTTTTGGGTTGATGGTTTTTTCATCATGTGTTGTCATCAATGTCAAAGGGGGAGATTTTTGAGAATATATAATAGGAGAGATTTTGTATTATAGATTATATTCTTATGTGTTGTATTCATGATAGGTTGTCATTTATGTCAACATATATCTGTTTAGATATGTAATAATCCATGTTTCTATACATCATAGTGGTAGCTTCAATCAATGGAGTTTGGATGTAAAAGTTAAGCTATGTATATTAGATTCATATTCATGAAAATTTTAAGGTGCTACATCTATTTTTGTACATGTTAATATAAAAGATTGGATCAATTATAGTTGATTTAGTGAAGACTAGTTGCTGACGAGTGTGCAAGAAATAGTTTACTAGTAAAATGGAAATATATGGTAAGTGGTATGGAATAAAGATGATAAATATTAGATCATGGTTGAAGACGTGCTCATGATTCTATGTCCATGTTGTTAGAAACTAGAGATTAATTTGTGGATGTAACTAAAGAGTGACATATCATATGTTCACTGGCAGACGACTCTTGCAATGGGACTTATTTTGGAATTTGTAAAGTGTATTGTAGCATGTTGAACTTTATTGTGATATCTTATTGAGGTCCTATATTACTCATTGTATATTGGGAAAGAACTCATAGAATGACACATTTATTTGTTACAACAAGGTATAAAAGAAGGATTATTTCCTTGAGTTGTAGTGTGTTGGAATCGTAGAGTGTAATTGAGAGGGAAGGGGTGAATCAGTTACCACAAGAATAATTCCTTATCCCTTAGAAGTTAATACAAAATTTCACTAATCATACAATATTATCCATCTTTGTTAACACTAAAATATTACTAATACTTGATTAACAAAGAAATCATATGATTATTAATCTATTTTAGCCTTTAGTAACTTAGTTGCAGAGACATAAAGCATAAGAACATAATATGAACATAGATGACACCAAGATTTAATGGGGAAACCCAAATTGGGAAAACTACCTTACAACTAGTCACAATATTTTTTACTCTTTTGACGTGAGCCCTATTGGGACCCAACCTTGTTAAAGGTTACAAAATATATTGTTAAGTATGACTCTATTAGAGGATTTTGATCACCCTATTAGGAGTGGCCTAGTTAGAGATCTTTAAACACTTCAGTTTTGAAATGTCAACTTGTTAGAGGATTTACAATATGACAATTAAGTCAAATCTGTTAAGAAATTTCTTTACTGCTACAATGGTTAGAAAGCAACAACAATTTGACATGATTTATGAAGAAACCTCCTTTGTCAATTTAGGTCTCTTTTTTGGCTTGGCGTTTGGATCCTTCCTCATCATATGTTCTTTGCATCTTATCTTCACTTTTTCCTACTTTGTATATTCCTTCGCTCATATATTCATCTTATTTCATATTTCACTTCTATATTGTATCCTCACAAATTGACTATCTTATATATCATAAGATTGGACAAGTCAACTTGAATATCCTTCAAAATAATCAATAAACATCCAAATAGTCGACCTCAATCAATTAATTATTGGACAAATCCATTATATTGTCACTCAATCAATACTAGGATTGAATGCTCAACCAACACTACAAGTCCTTTGATGCCTGACCACTCACTCATTACTACAAGTAGGATTCCCTTCATTAACTCATAGCTTGGTTAATGTTGGAAAGTCTTCTTTTCTTGATTGCTTGGTTAAATTGAGATATACAAGGTTAATACTACAAACTCTATATTTCTTGGTTAATACTAAAATATGTATAACATCAATGACAACATATAATTGAAGAATTATTTCCAACAAACTCCCTCTTTGGCATTGATGTCAACATAAAATAATAGAAGTATGAGCAATTTAATAATATATTTAGTTTCATTTAGATTTTCATCCATACCAACTCCCTTTGAGATTCTACTTGGATTTGTCTCTACTTATTCCCTATCAATACTCTATTATGAAATTCTATCATTTTCTCCCTATTTTTTGTACAATCCATCATTAGAATATCTTCCTTTTGGGATGCAAAACTCTCCCTTACTCTTCCTTATCGATATTATTGAACACTCCTTCTTTGACATCAAATGCCAAAGGATATATAGTTTTGAAGTTACAATGCACCTTTGTACTGATTCTTATGCAATATGCTCTGCATTTCATAGTTAAAGTGTGATAATTTGCATCAACTTTGATAGATCTTCAATGGAACTTTGTTGATGCCTCACTATCTTTTTATTTAGTGTGCATTAGATAGGGGAATAACCCCTATTTTACCTCTTAGATACATAAATACATCCTTAAGTAAAGCCTTAGTAAATATATCTACTATTTTCTCCTTGGTGTTTGCATATTCTAATCTCACCTCTTTGTCTTGAACCAATTCCCTTAAGAAATAATATTTGATTGCAATATATTTTTTCTTTTTGTGCATCACATGATTTTTGGATATATTGATTGCACTTGTGTTATCATAATAGATAACCATTAGTTTCTTGATTTTCTCCTTCATTCCTAATAGTAGTTGCTTGATCAATATTATGTTAGAACAATTGACTATTGTAGAAACATACGCTCCCTCTGTTGTGGATTGAGAAATACAATTTTTCTTCTTCCTTCTCCAAGATACTAATCTCCACTAGTGTTTTTTTTTCTATCTTCAATTCTTCTTACCCAATCTGCACCAATAAAGGCTCTCAACTCAAGATTTTCTCCTTTCTTATACCATAATCCATATTCTTTAGCTCCTTTTAGATACCTCAAAATTATTTTTACTACCATCATATGATTTTTTTTGGATTAGTAGAAAATATTTCAACTATGCCAACTTTCAATGCACTATTAGGTATGCTTTGTACCACATACTAAAATTTCCCAATCATTGATCTATAAGTGGTCTAGTTTACTTCTTTTCAATCATCATTCTTTGAAATTTTACGTTCAATAGACATAGGTGTTCCAACTGGTTTGGATCTTCCATTCCAAATACTTTCAATATTTCCCTGATGTATTTTGATTGAGTGATGTATATGCCATCCTTCATCTGATGGACTTGTAGACCCATAAAGAATTTAGTCTCTCTAAACATAGACATTTGAAATGTTTTCCTCATTTGTTTAGCAAATTACTTGCATAATATCTCATGTCCTTCGAAAATGATATCATCTACAAATATTTCTTCAAGCAATATCTTGTCCTATGGTCCTTCCTTAATATATAGATTAGC
The DNA here is from genome assembly GCA_028749045.1 of Cupressus sempervirens. Lineage (NCBI taxonomy): Eukaryota > Viridiplantae > Streptophyta > Pinopsida > Cupressales > Cupressaceae > Cupressus > Cupressus sempervirens. Next base: position 437,870,868 of record CM053788.1, read on the forward strand.
ATTATCATTTCTCTTTTCAAAACCAATTCTTACAAGATATCCATGTAACCTTTCATACCATGCTATAGGAGCTTGCTTCAATCCATATAAATATTTGTGAAGTTTACATACCATGTCTATTTTGCTTAGATCAATGAACCTTTAGGTTGTTCAATGTAGACTTCTTCTTCCAAGACTCCATTCAACAAATTTGATTTAGCATACATCTGATATACTTTGAATCCCTTTTGTGTTGGCTATGCTAGGAGAATTCTAACTTGTTCAAGTCTTGCAATAGGGGCAAATTTTTCCCCATATTCAATACCTTCTTCTTGAGCATAACCTTTTCATACTAGCCTTGCCTTGTTCCTTGTTACTTCTCCTTTCTGATTCAACTTATTTTTTAATATCCATTTTATACCAATTATATTCTTGTCCTTAGGCCTAGGTACAAGAGATCAAGTTTTATTCTTTTCTATCTACTCAATTTTTTCATTCATTGCCTCTATCCAATGTTTATTTTCTAATGCATTTTTCATAGATCTAGCCTCAAATTCACTAAGAAAGCATGTACCTTGTAATTTTTTCCTTGTCACAATGCCTTATGTATCTCCAATTATTTGTTAAAGTGCATGATGTCTTTTGACATATCTAGAAAGTTTTGGATCTTTCTTTCTTGATTTTAAACTTGGTTCTCTTGGTTCTCCATGATCTTTTGTCTTCTTCTCAGGATCCTCTAGATGATCTGGTTGTAACTTGAATTCCTCTAACTATGACTTGAGTTGCACTACCTATGTCTTGGGTTGCACTACCTGTGACTCAGGTTGCACTACTTGTTACTTGGGTTGTACTACCAACTTTTGATTGACTATGATTGATTGTAGTGAAGTCTTAGGCTCCTCCTCATAGTAAAAAGACTTCATGTAGTCTTCAAGCTCTTTGCCACTCTATTCTTCACTTCTTTCTATAAACTCATCGATCTTCACATGTTCACTTTCAATGAATTTGTGAGTAGCAAGATCCAAACATTTATATGCTTTTCTTTTATTAGAGTGACCTAGGAATATACCTTCCTCACATCTGCATCAAGCTTTCCTTTTCTTACATCTTTAAAGATATAGCATTTGCTTCCAAATACTCTAAGATAAAAAAACATTAAGCTTATACCCATACCATAATTCATAAAGTATTTTGTTTGTGCCTTTCTTTAGTTGAACTCAATTTAGTGTATGAATTGTTTTGTTGATTGATTCTCTCCAGTATTTTGGTGCAATAGTCTTCTCATTCATTAGTGTCCTTGCACATTCCATGTTGGATCTATTCCTTCTTTCTGCTATACCATTTTTCTTAGGAGTTATATGTGTTGATACCTATTTTTTGATTCCTCTTTCATTGTAGAACTCATTGAATTCATTTGAGATGAATTAACCTCTGCTATCTTATCTTAGGAATTTTGGGTTCTTCACTATTTCTTTCTCAAATCTAGACAAATACCATTTGAATTTTGAAAATCATCACATTTATCTTTCAAAAACATTATATTCATCATCCTAGAATAATCATTAACAAATAGAATGAAATAAATGTCTCCAAAGTAGCTTTCCACACCTATTGGCCTATAAAGATCTGTATGAACTAGTTTTAAAGCTTCTTCAAACTTGTAGGACTTTCCTCTAAAACTCCTTTTACTCATATTTCCAATTTGACATTTTTTATGCATGCTCATCCCAGGTTTCTTCAAATAAGATATGCCTCTTACTCTTTTTTTCTTGGTTATAGTAACCAGGTTACAAAAGTTGACATGACACTTTCTTTTATGCCATACCAAACTTTCCTCTTTCTAAGCTAGAAAATATGTACTTTTAGTGAGGTATAGGTAAAACAAATTTCCTTTTATCTAATTGCCAATTCTAACTAGATTTCCTTTTCCATCCAATAGTTTGGCTTTTCCATTCATGAATTCTACTTTGTATCCTACATTTGTTTAGTTGAGCTACATTGAGTATATTATGTCTTAATCCTTAAACTTAGGATGCATTTTCACATTTTATTCCTTTTTTTAATTCTATGATTCATTTTCCTTTAAAATATCATGGTTCATTATTTCAAAATTTAATACTTCCACCATCATAGTTTTCTAAGTATTCAAACTTAGTTTTGTTGCCAGTTGTGTGATGAGAACAACCACTATCTATGATCCATGTATTATTTCTCCTAACATGAGAGATAAGTACCATCTTTTCATTTATCTCATTATCAAATTCATCCTTAACAACAATATAGACTACTTATTGTTCATCGTTATCATTATCACAATATTTAGCAATGTAACAAGATTTCTAACCTTTGTCTTTTTAGTCCTTGTATCTTTTGAAGTCTTTCTTGCTTTTGAACTTGTTATTCCTTTTCTCATCTTCCTTTTTGGACATCTTTCATCAAAATTACCAACCACTTTACATGAGAAACAAATCAATGGAAATTTACCTCTTAATTTTTCCTTCCCTTTTCATACTCTTTTTGCTAGTAGGGCTTCAATAACTTCAAAGTATTCATATGAATCATCTTCTTCATCACTGCCAAACTATTTTCCTTTCAAGCTTCCTCCTTTTCTACCAAGAGTTAGTTTGGCTTTGAATTCATATTCAAGATTTCTAGAAGTAGGAGCATAGTTATCAAAGTTATCCAATTCAAAAGAAGTCAATCTTCGAACAAGTGCATCCAAGGTTATACCATTTTTTGGAGTGCATCTCATCCATTGTATTTTAGAAACTATAATTACATAACTAGGAAGAAGTGTTCTTAGTACCTTGTTGACTACTATTTCATCATCAATTTTTCCTCCTGTAGCTCTCATTGCACTCACACTCTCTTTGATTCTTTCACTATATTGGCAAATGTTCTAACCTTCTTTCATATTCATTTGATCAAACTTTCCTCTCAAGATTTTTTCCTTGGCTCTTTGCACATTTTGATCACCTCAATACAATCTTTGTAATTTTTCCCACATATCAAATGTAGTAGGACAATCTTTAACCTCATTAAATTTAGAGAGGAAGCTATATCAATCATCATGATATTAAGATCCTTTGCCTCTTTCATCTGCTCTACAATCATAGGTTTAGGTGATGGCACATATCTATTTTCCAAGTAAAACATGCCAATATCACTTATGCTTGATAGATGCAACTTTATCAATTCATGCCATGTAGAAAAGTTATCTCTGTTAAGCTTAGGAATCTCCCTTCTATAATACATCTTTATCTTTATCTTAGGTCCTTGAAACCTTTCCTACAAGCACCAAATGATTTGATACCAATTTTTGGAAATGTAGAGTGTAACTGAGAGGGGGAAGGTGAATCACTTACCACAAAAATAATTCCTTGTCCCTTAGATGTTAATACAAACATTTACCAATCATGCAATATTGTCCAACTTGGTTAACACAAAAATACTAATGATACTTGGTTAACAAAGTAATATTATTATTATTACTTTGTTTTAACCTATTAAGCTATCATTTTGGATCATGCTTAACAGTAAGAATCATTTCAAACTACTCTCTTGAAAAGATAATCTAGGATCAACTACTCCAAGGTTTTGGACAATCTTGCGACCTACTCCAATCCACTCAATTGAAGATAAATGTGTATGTTCATGAGGAGGCCTTTACTATTCAACCAATTTTGGATAAGATTTTTGATCTATTGTTTGAAAAGTAACCACAAAAGAGATATTTTTGATATTTATGTTTTATGATGAATGCAATTTATCGATGCAACTATATGAATTCATATTTTAACCAAGGATTAGAAAAGAAAATAACAAATATAAGGTAACGAGAGATTAAAGAAAATAACTTGAAAGGGAAATTCCTAACAAACATAAACCATGGTAACAACAAGTCTATGATTTAAATCATCAAAAGGATCAAGTAGGAAACCAATGAAAATAGGAGAAGTGCTTCCTCAATTCAACTGATGCAATTGTCAATGGGAACTCAATAATAACTAAAAGATGTTTCACTTCTCATCCAATCACAAGGTGATAGAAAGTACACTCATGTGAGACAAGAAGCTATACAAGAACAATAGGTGATATTTTCTACAACTTGGTACATCAGCAAAATTCATTAACACAAGGCAAACACCAGAACTAAAAGGTTTCACAATAATAAAACCATTGGCTTCATTATTATTCATGAACATGCATTCACAAAAATAGCACACTCTAGTAACAATAACTAAAATTAAAATGAGAGCACCAATAGCATATATTATTGCATCAAAATAATAGCCTAGAGTACATATTACATCCCTGTATTTATAAGAAATCATCTCCTCTTATTGTGTTGAGAGTTAGAGATCCTATCATGCAAAATATGCTCAAAACTAATTAAAAAAATCTAATTATATACAAATTGACTCTCTAAATGGTGCTAAGTAGGTCTCCACCCTTGTTTATATCAATTAATGGATGCAAAAGCCTTTTTATGACTTAAAATATAAGAGTCACTGGAAGCTCTTAAAATGGAAGCTTGACCTTCTCTGGATGTTTCTAGGAGTTGAACTATCATTAAAATGTATTTTTGATGCATTGAATGCTCTAAATTAGGAACTGGAAATTAATTTTTGATGCACTATTACTTCTTCAACATTGAAACATACCTCTATGAATAGTGCACTTGTGCACCTTGATGATAGGTTCCAAAAACCAAAATTTTTCCAAGCATCAAAATTGAATTTCCAACATCTGAGTTTTCTTCCCCTTTATACCAAAATGATGTATGGATGTTTGCTCTTGAATTTCTCAATGATCTATATTACTTGGGTAGCTTTTGGAAAATCCAAAGCTCTATATTTGTCTTTAAATATTTTTTGGTAATTGCTAACCTCTATACAAGTTTATACAAAATCCTCAAGTTTAGTGTCCAGTTCCAACAATACCTCTTCAATCTTAAATTATTGCATGATATCTTTAGCTGATGAAGCGTCCTTAAAAGTTCTTTAGAATTGTTGGACTAGTGGTTGCACTAAATTAAGCTTGGTTTTTTACTCATCTTCAAAAAATTCAATGCATGTAGCATTATAATACCTCTCTCCTTCCAAATAATTCTCTTTAGTCTAGTCTCTTAACCTCTTAGTATCCTCATGTAGTCCCTCCATGAATTTATTACTGGAAGCTGTCTTCTTTATCCAATCATCAAGTTGATCAATCTTTTTTACTCTATATACATCCATGAGTTTATGATACTTTGAGATTTTATTGATGTCAAAATCTATAGGTCTTTTGCTAAGGTATGTACCTCATCCATCAATCCAAAATCCTAGTTCACTATGGATATTAGATTATCCATGCTCGACTGAATATGGTGCAATAGGCTTAAATTGGCTTGTATTATTTGTACACCCTTCTCTTCAAAATTATCACACCATTGCTGACATGCTCCCAAAAATGAATCCACATGTACAGTGCCCTTCTCTTTTCTCTCTAGTATCACAACAAGAGTGAATCCAAGTCTAATGGGCCCACAAATCCATCCAAGTAGCCTCTTAAAAGCTCATTTTATTTATGCAATAGTATCAACTTAGACTCATCTTGATCCATGTGTCTAAACACCTCTTTTATGCCCATAGTGATCAATACTTTGGTTGTATCTACCATGGACCTTCTAGCTAATAGGACCTCCTTGATTTGATAATCATTAGAAGTCAAATCCTTAATGTCAGCATGTCAAGGAGGGATTCCTATGTGCACAAGAAACTCCTAATCTTGGTTCTTCATAATGAAGGCCATTGGTCATGCATCACCTATAGGTAGCTCAAGCTTCTTGATGGCTTTTACTAGCTCATCCATTCACTCCTCAAGAATTACATTTAGCTACCTCTTTTGATTGGAGACATATATTTGACTAAAGAGGGGGTTTGTACTACAAGACCCTTTCCCTTATCATTTCTCTCTAGAGTCTTTTCTCATTGAGAGAGATCACTAGTTTGAGTCTTTGTACCTACTTGGGCTAAGGTCCCAACCTCAGTATCATGAGGAGCTTTTTGAGGTTCCTCATGTATTTTCCCCTCCTCTAATACTTCATTGGCTTGAAATTTTTGTGGCTCTTCTTCCTCTATTGCCTATTCTTCTAAGTCTATAATGGGAGGAAGTGGCATTGCTAATATTTTCTCTAGGAATGACACATCTTGAGATGGTAGTGGTGGTAGGCCTAGAGGTCCTTAAGGTAGAGGTGGTAATTGGTTCCAGTCCTCTCTTAGGAATTAACTTGTAGGAGTGTCTTGTATCTTATCTGAGACCATCTCAATGCCCACCGGCATGAAATCAAAATCAGAGAAGTCAAAGACATTAATCTCTTGATCCTCCATGTCTGTGATCCACTATTTTGGCTCATCCTCTGAGTTAATAACCTGAATAGGTTCCTTTGGAATAGATGGTGGTGTTGTAGTGGAGCTTCTTCTTTTATCCTTGTTTGTGGCCCTAGCTGAGTGAGCCCTCTAACTCAAGCGGACATATTCAACTTGTTCCCCTTCTTCTTCTTCTACTTTAGCTTCAAGAATAGTTTTGTGCACCTATAGGGGAGGAGTATTCTTTTTATTCAATCTTCTCTAATGTGTCCCTCCCACAATGGGCTCAACCCTAGCTTTTTTAGGAGCTAAGGGGGAGGATTCTTCCTTCCAACCTGTCAGTGGCACCCTTGTAATACCCCAAAATTGGCTCATTGCCATGTTAACCAATTCTGGTCTATTTCGATCAAAGTCCTATTTTCCTAGGCAATTCTTATTCTAGTTTTTTCTACTCAACTTAATTCTCAAATGCAAAAAGCCCTAAATCTACATTAATCAGGCTACCTATTTAATTCCTAAGTATTTATTCAAATTAGTCACATTAAACCTATTGATCAAGATTTAATTTAATTTTAAGTGTTTGTACTTTAATTAAATTAAATTACATCTTAAGGATAATGTACTAAGGAATTAAAAGTATTTAATTTAATATTTATGCTCACTTTAATTAATTGAATGAGATTATTCAATTAAATGGAAAAGGCATTTATGAGCTCATATGTCACTTTATTAAATTAAATAATATCTTCAAAATCTTCTCTTCAGTTCCAAAATGGAAACTCTGAGTGAACTATCTTTTGAAATTGGAATTAACCTAATTAACTTGTTCTCACACTCATGAAAAGCTCAGTTAACTACTCATCACATTCAGATTTGAAATAGTCAACTTGACTTGCCCAAGGAAGTTTCCATTTTAATTGAATCTTCTCTTTAATCTCAACCATCCATTCAAATTGATCTTGATCGTTGATCAATTCTTGGATTCTATTTAAGGGGTTCTCAATCCCTCATTACAAAGGTTGTAAGTTGATTGTATGGAATTGTTGTCAAAATAATCACACATTCTAGCTTTCGTATTTGCTTAAATACTTTAATGTCATTTTAGAATAAGAATGCATACATTTAGTTTAATGTCTTTTATTTCTTAGATTAATGCTTGCATTTTCATATAGACTAATTTCATAATCATATTCTTCATCAAATCCTTCATTCTAGAAAGGTATGGTTCCCTGCATCTTGTTCTGAGAGCACAATAGGCAAAATCCTTCTAGTTAGAAGGCAATAAGTCACATTGTCTAGCCTCTTGGATAAATGACCCCATGTTTATTTTAGCATGAATCTACATTTAATGACCATGTTGAAGTGTAGGTGAAATATCCAAGGCCTATTTTCACATTTAAATTTCTAGCACCCACCGTGGGGTAGAGAAAAACAATTTTTCTGGCCTCATCTGTCTAGTTTTCTGATATTGTCATCATTCTACCATACTTGTCTGTACAATCTTCCAAAATTTTGCATAGAAAATCTCATTTTCGTGCAAAGATTTGTGATTTTTTCCTATTGCTCTCCATTTTCTTGTATGAAAAAGTGTCTTATTGCATAGATTTTCATGTGGCACCTCATTTTCTCATGCATGATAGTGAAATACTTCATGTGGACTTGTGCAATATTTCGAGCAAAATCTTGAAATAGCACAATTAAAAAAATGTAGTCTTTCAGTATGTTGTTTATCATTTTTTACTGACATCTTTTCTCTAAAGAATCATTATTTTAGTTTTTTGGTTTTTTATAGCTTAATAGTTGTCTATAGGATGTTTGATGAAGACTCCTTTATAAAAAAATTCTCAAACCTAAACTAATTATGTATTTGCAGGACACTATCAAAGATACAATTGTCAAAGACCAATATTAAAACCCACTTAAACAATGTCTCTTTTTTTTGTTTTCTAAATATAGTCTAATTAGGGCTTGTGAACATTGTAGGGTGCAAGACAAAGGAATAGGGGACTATGCTCTTCACCACTTGGAGGTCATGACCAAGGGTGAATTAGAAATCTAGAAGCCTCTGAAAGATGGCATCCGAGGGAGGCAATCAACTTAGTGGTTCTCTAGTACGAACCCTCTTCTATGATGAGATGATGATTTCATTTTAAGGGATCATAATCTTTAGAAAGGATGAGTGTAGATTTATTAAGCTAAGTCAGTGATTAATTTGTTCTACATGTTTGGGTGAGAAAATAAGGTAGAGGAGTATGCTCTTTCCCCTTGAGGGAAATCAAAAACTTTGACCCTTGTGTTCAAACCACCAGTCTGAGTCAATCCTTTAGAGGACCTATCAGAGTGATCCAACCTCTGGGAATGACCCAAGTGAGCACACTTCTTTCGTTTGAGATTCCAGCTCACTATAATAAAGAAGCTTTGTTGAGTGAAAGACTCCAAAGCCATATTAATTTCCTCTCCTTCATTCTTAATATCGCATATCAAGGGGAGGCTCTATCTGTTGAACTAGTCAACACTAGTCCTAGTCTTGCTAAGTAAGTGCGTGCACTTTTAGATGCTAGTGTGGGCTACTAGTTTCAACTCTACTTGCAAAGCCACTGAGAATTAATACAAATGGAAGCCAAGTAAAAACCTTTAGTTAGAGGCTACCTAGTTCACCCCCGAAAGGAGGCATAATCTTTGTGCAAGGAGGGGGAAGAGTCTCTCCTATAGAACTCACCATAGGTATGCTACTAGGCATTAGAAGGTGGTATATGTGCTTGTCCCACAAGGTTGTTCATTTAGCATATATGTTATTGAGCCCTTTGAATACACCAAAAATATCAGTGCCCTCTAAGGAGTGACATGGCTATGTGAGGTGCACGCATGTGCATAAGTTATGGGATAAAGGTTTTTCCTTCTCTACCATTTTTGTTTTTAGGGATAAACTGTGTTTGTTATTTATTCTTAAACATGTCCAAACCTATCTAAAAAAATTTAAGGTCAAGACTCCCTTGTCCCTTTGAGTTTCTTTACCCTCAATTGGATTGTATTCAATTACTGCTTGCTTCTCGTGTCTTGTTGAAAACACTTTGTCTTATTTGGAACCCAATTTTATTTCACAGACTCTAAAATTTACCTTGTAATCTATCTAATATTTGTCAAACAAACCAAGAATCTATCCAGAATAGTCTAAAATTGTCAAAACCTCTTCAAAATCAAGTTCAGTTGTCAGTTTGGTCTCAATTTTTGTGCACAGTTTGCAACATTTTGCGTGAGCACCTTTTGTCCTATCACTTCCTTATGCAGGTCTATCAAAATTCTTGCACAAAAACTTGCATACCTTCATGTGAGATCTTAATAACATCGTCCTATTTTTATCTGCCAAAACCTAGCACTTCTTTGCATGGCCTATAGCACATCCTCATGCGAGTTTATTTTTCTATTCTGAGATTTTTCCTTTGCTTGTGTACTTTCTTGTGTGCCTCCTAGAGGATCTTCATGTGAGACCTTGGGTCTAAATTCCCAAATCAACTTGTTTGAACAATATGTACTCTATGTCTGGTCTATTTCCTACATCAATTTGCCTCTTCTCTATCTGTAAACAGTCCCAAATAGTAGCATTTTTCTTAGCTAATGACTCGCGGTCTATAATTTAACTAGTCTTTTCTCTTAGTTGTCTTATACTCATCCTCTAGTATTTTTTATACTTAGTGTCATGATAGTCATAATCATTGGATGACCTTGTGATTGCAACAAGAAGTGGAAATGTATTTTATCCCCTTAGACTTAGGAAAGATTTTGCTAGGGGTCATAATCATGGTAGAGGTTGTCTTCCATTTTATACATCATTTGCATCTAATTTTTCCAATGAGAAATCTTCACAATCTCCCTCACCTTTTAGATAACCTCAAGTCCAGCGAACGTTCTCCATAAACTTACAACAAATCAAGAATCCCTTGTATCAAGAGGATCCTAAGGCTAGCAAAGGTCTCGCATATCCAAAAAAAACCTTTGAATTCCTTTTCAAAGGACCTTTCCAATCAACAACATATTAAAACTGAACACATTCCTACAATGGTTGATTATTAACCTGAACATGGTAGTCACAGGAGACAGCAAGATCAACCTAGGAATGACAAAGAGAAATACCATGACACTAATGAGGAACAAGAAGAAGTGGAAATAGTTCCTAAACATGTAGTAAAATGTCAAAAAGAAAAAAACTTTTAGAAGGTCATGGAAATCCTACTCAATAAAGAGAAAGAAAAGTACTTTCTCAAACTTGCCCAAGAGGGAGCTAAGCTACCCCATCATTTCAATTTGGAAACCATCATCATGCCTAAAGAGGAAACTGAGACTTCCAAACTCCAAAAAAAACTAAAAATTATGCAAGACCAACTGGTTCAGATGATGTGTGAGAAAGACAAACCCACAAAAATATACACCTTAGATGCTCTTTATGCATTTCCATTTGACAGGAGCACTACTTTTCCAAGAGTAATAGAGCTACCTAAGTATGATAAATACTTTGGAACCACTGATCCCCATCCCCAAGATCACTTGAGGGAATTTGGTGCCTTGTCTATGGAATTGATGCATAATTAGACATATCTCATACATTTATTCTCAAGAAGTCTAGGTGGTCAGGCTATGGAGTGGCTCTCACACTTGCCTCCTAGTATCAAGACGTTTGATGAAATTGCCAACTTTTTTGTCTAGAAGTATTCTCATAACATTCAACAAATCAAGATTTATGTAACCTTGAGCAGAAGGCTGGGGAACCTTTCCTCACATTCCTTCAAAGGTGGAGACAACTTTACACTAAGTACTCATACAAGATTCCTAAAACAGAAAAGCTCGATATCTTCACTAAAAATCTCCTACCTAATTTTGGCTATAGAGTCCAACTTCAAGGTCCACATACCTTTGAAGACATGGTCATACAAGATATCTACATAGGAGAATTCATGGTCAAGAAGGGGAAGTTTACCCTTCATAAGGACACAAACCAAGGATGCACCTCTAACAAGGACAAACCCAAGTACTTCAACAAGAACTGAGAAATTGTACATGATGGGGTTGTTGACAATGTCACTCCTAAACCTACTAAGGTAGCATTTAATCTCATAGATGGTCTCAATGTGGCCAAGAATGCTAAGAAACCTCCTCTTGACAATAAGACATCTGGGAAGAGATTGAGAAACTCATGGGCTACATGCCCTAAATGAGAGTATACACCTCTGGGTGAACCTTTTGATGTGATTTACAAAACATTGTTACAAAACAAGCTCATTTCACCATTGGATAACTCTTGTCCTTATGATCCGCAACCATGCCCACCATGGTGGAACGAAACTGCATTCTACGAGTACCACCAAAATAAGGGACACAAAACTAGCAACTGTTTAAACTTGCATCACAAAGTCTAGGACATGATCAATGATGGTGACATTTTGGTAGATAGACATAACAAGAACTTGGATCACAAGGCCTTCAAAGAGCCCTTCTTGGCTTATGAAAAAGGAGAGAGCTCAAAACCAAAACCTAACAACAAGGTCAACTATGCATACTCTAATGACAACAATGTGATCGACATGGTTGAACCTATGGATTTTGAGTACTATAACATCATTACCATTAAGGGCAAGCAAGATAACAATAAACCCAATACACCATTTGTCTTGATGGGCCCTACTTCTTGCACAATAGACAAAACATCTTTGCAATACTATGCCAACACTGTTACATCCTCTTGCACTAAGTTGGTGCTCAAAGGCCTTGTGCCTTCTACTCCTAATCTTGAACAACATAGAGATAAAACCCTTACTAGTCCATTTGGAAAAGGTGCAAAACTCACAACAAATTTAGTAGCAACTAGCTACAGTTTTCTTGATCAATTAAAATAAACTAATGCTAAAATCACAATCTTTGAGTTGCTTAAAATCTCACCTACTCATAGAAAAATTCTAGACAAAGCCCTCATTGAGGAAAATCTTCCTCAAGATCTAGATCTTGAGTGATTTCAATTTATGGTAGGTCACCTAGCCTCACATTACTTTATGTCATTTTCTGAGGAGGATGATAGCTCATTGAGTCACCCACATAATCAACCTCTACACATTGAGGTCTTGATAAATTAGACACGTGTTCATCGGGTACTCATCGATAATGGCACTAGGCTAAACATTGTCTCTGCTACTCTATTTAGACAACTAAATTATTCTAAGGACTCTATTGATCCTCACTACAAGATCACTATCAAAGTGTATGATAAAGTCGAATGAAAGTCTCTAGGTCTTGTGGTCTTGCCCCTTTGCATCAGTCTTGTGGAAAGGAATGTCACTTTTTAGGTCCTTAATATTCCCCTAGCTTATAACATTCTGCTAAGATGGCCATGGATACATGAGATGGGCATTATGCCTTCCACATATTATCAATGTGTCAAATTCCCATTTCATGGTTCTGAAATCACTATTCCTACCAGTACTAGCTACACCTGCAATATGCTCAAAGTTGCTAAGAATTTTTTCCCCACTAATAGGAAATCTATTGATTATTATGACAACAAGCTGAAACAAATTGAGCAGTCATTCAAGCTAAAAGAAACTAGCATGGGTGAGTACCATATTGAACCAATGCTATGATTAACATCTCTTCTTGAGTCTCCTTGTCATTATGGGAGACCATCTGAGGTAAAGAAGCCATTTATATTAACACCTCAAACCAAGTATAATGGAACTTTTGTCAAGGCTACAATCTCCTTAGAGGGTGAAAGTGAAAATAGATCCATTGCTACGTGGATTTACAAAGAAGAGACTCTAGTAGACCTAACAAAACAAGCTCGTAAGATCACTCCTGAGAAATATGGCTCCTGTCTTAAACTCATAAAGAATTTTTGCTATAAGGGGAATTGGTCCTATTGGGTGCAATAATAATGGCCTAGTTGATCCTATCAAAGAAATATCTCAAAGAAATAAGGATACATCTAGTATAGGCTTTAAGAAGGTTCCCTTCCATTTAGGGGTTAAAAAATTTATACTAGAGTCTGAGGGTTCATCCAAAAATGAGTTGCCAGTTGAGTCAGACACTCAAGAAGATAATGAGGATAATAAGGATCCTTATCCTTATCCTATTCCTCATGACCTTTCTAAATTCTTTGTTGAGCTATATGACTTTGTGCCACATGTTAGCACTATGGATCATAGTAGTGATTCTTCTAAGGACAACACTGATCCACACAGTGCTCATTTAGAAAAGGGAGAGTCTAGTCAAACATTATGTGTTGAATACTTGTGTAAAAATCTAGATGATGAAGGTGAGTATGTCCCTATCACTATTGGGGAATTCTACAACCTCTCACCATGCAACACTAATTCTAAGGAATATGAGTTTGACTCCCTTTTAGAAGCAACTATAGATAAAGATATTGACTAAGTTCATGTCTATGAAAACCAACTCGAAGTGGTTGAAATGTCTAGGGTTAGGTTGGATGAGTTTGATCCAACTAGTGTCCTTGAGTCATTAGTTGTTGATGTTAGTACTCAAAGGCATTCAAACACACTTGTGGATGAAGCTTCCCTAGGTCTTCAATTACTGGTCGAAGCATTCAATAACTATACCATGAATGCAATCAAACCTACCACTAATCTTTCACTCACATGTCTTGAGCTTATAGACTAGAATCCTAATGCATCTAGTGAAGTCCCCACATTCCAAAATGACTATGCTCTTGCCTACTACTTGAACACTATCAAACTCATAACATCTTCCACCAGTGAATAGAGCATCAACATGACTGAAGCTAACATCAAATATCTCAATCATACAATTAAAAAGAAAAAATATAAAAGGTTTGATGGTGAAAACCACATTGTGGTAGTGTCAAAACCCAAAAAATAAAAAATAAAAGACATATCTAAGGACAAAATTCTCTCTAAGGTTCCTGTGGATGAGATATTTGATGCACTTCCAAGTCACTTTGAAGAGAGATCATCAGTTTTGATAGAGCTGACATAGCCAATCAACCTGGGCACAAAAGAACATCCTCATATGATACATTTGGCATAGTCACTATCTCCTAAAGAAAAGGAAGATTCCATTCCCTTTTTTGGAGAGAAGAAGATAATTTTTTCTTGGACATATTCTGACATGCCAAGACTAGATCCTGATCTCATTATGCATCATCTATCCATCACCCTAGGTATTAAGCTAGTTAAACAAGAACTTTGAAAAATGCATCCCCATGTTGCATTACTCATCAAAGTTGAACTAGAGAAGCTTCTAAAAGCTAGTTTCATTGTGCAATTGATTATGTTGAATGGATATCCAACACTGTTCTAGTCTCCAAGCATGATAAATCTATTAGAGTTTGTACTAACTTCTGTGATCTCAACTTAGAATGTCCTAAGGATGATTTTCCAATTCCCAACATTGATATGATAGTGAACATGACAGTAGGATATGAGATGTACTCACTCATAGATGGGTTTTCTGGTTATAATTAGATCAAAATTACATTAGAAGATCAGGAAAATACTACTTTTACATGTGCATGGGAGACCTTTTATTGGAATGTAATGCCATTTAGCTTGAAAAATGCTATTGCAACCTATTAGAGGGTAGTCACTACAATTTTCCATGACATGATGCATAAGACCATGGAAGACTACATGGATGATACCTCAAAATGCAATACTCATCTACAATATTTGGGACCCATCCTAGATTTCATGGAAAAGTTAAATCTTAAGCTCAATCCTAAGAAATGTGCATTTGGCATCACATCAAGGAAACTACTGGGATACATTATGTCTGTGAAAGGAATCGAAGTGGATCTAAAAAAATTTCAAGCAATTATGGATATGCCTCCACCCTGTAACATTAGTGAGATGAGAGGTCTACAAGGAAGACTCCAATCTATTCGCAGGTTCATCTCATAATTGGCAGATAGATCACAACCTTTTACAAAGGCTTTACATAAGGGTGTGAAGTTCAACTGGAGTCAAGATTATGAGAAAAGCTTGACACAAATAAAATAATATCTTGCGAATCTACCAATATTGATGCCTCCTATCTATGGGAAGCCTTTTATTTATACATCTCAGCAACTGAAACATCTCTCAAAATCTTATTAGCTCAAGAGGACAACAATAACAAGGAATGAGCTATTTACCACTTGAGTTGCATGTTGATCTCTTATGAGATGAGTTATAGCATCATTGACAAAGCTTTATTGGTAGTGGTCTTTGCTTCCCAAAATTTGAGACGCTACATGCTTGCCCACACTACATGGCTGGTGGCTAAAATAGATCCACTAAAGTACTTGCTCAGCAAGGCAGCTCTCATAGGTAGACTGGCTAAGTGGGTCATGATACTCAGTGAGTTTGACATTCAATATATCGAATGAAAGGCTATCAAGGGACAAGCAATTGCAGATCAACTAGTAGATGCACCTATGTAGAGCCTTCTCCCGATGACAATCAATTTCCTTGATGAGTCAATTTTGACACTCACACACCAAATGTGGGTGATGTTCTTCGACAAGTCCTTCACACAATAAGGATCTGGTGCTAGATTACTCTTCATAATGCCACAGAGATATTCGATACCCAAAGCATACAAGATTTTGTTTTCTTATACAAACAACATTGTAGAATATGAAGCTCTAATTAATGGCATGAAGATTGCAGCTAAATAGAGAGTGGATTAGTTAGATATCTTTGGGGACTCTCAGCTTATAATCAACTAGGTTAATGATGTGTATCAGACAAAGGATGAGAAATTAATCCCTTAAAAATGCATGGTTGATGACATGAAGAAGTATTTTTCTCACATCACCTCCAGCAAATTCCTCGAGCAAATAACAAAGCGGTTGATACTATGGCTACTTTGGCCTCCTTGCTACAAATGCTAAAACATGACCTTCGACATGAGTTCCTGGTGGAATCTTTACTCTACCCTACTTACGATACTCCAAATTCTAGGATGATCTATTCTATTGTAGGATAAGACTCATCTTGCTACCATCACATCTACTCCTATCTTTGTAACCAAACCATTCTGGATAGTCTAACTCAAAATGAAAAACATTACCTCATCCATACTACTTCACAGTATGTCATTATTGCTAACAATTTATTTAGGAGAGGTCTCGATGAAACACTCCTTAGGTTTCTAGAACCCAAAGAGTCCAAACATGCATCAATTGATGTTCATGAGGGTATGTTTAGATCTCACTCAAATGGCTTGACACCAGCTCACAAAATCATTAGAGTTGGTTACTATTGGCCAAAAATGGAGCAAGAGTAAATCAAGTACACCAAGTCCTAAAAATAGTGCTAGCTCCATGGGAATCTGATTCACACTCTACCTAGGGAGTTGATTCCATCTACTACACTATGGCCATTTCAACAATGGGCCTTTGATCTTGTGGGTCAGATTCACCCATCTTCCTCTAATGGACATAAGTTCATTATTAGGGCTACAAACTACTTCACAAAATGGGTAGAGGCAGTACCTCTCACAATAGAAAATAGCAAAAATATAGCCCTTTTTATCACAAACTACATCATCTACAGGTATGGTGTACCATCCTCCATCATTATTGACAATGGAGGATAGTTTAAAAATAAAAACCTTAAGGAGCTATGCAAGAAATTCAAAATCACACAACATTGGTCTTTTATCTATTACCCCCAAGGTAATGTCAGGCAAAGGCATCCAACAAGGTGATCCTCAAGATTCTCCATTGCATAGTCAACAAATTTGGGAGGGACTGGCACCTCTAGATTAATCCAACCCTATGGGCATATCGAACAAGTATCAGGACTCCTACAAGTACAGCACCCTTTTCTTTGGTTTATGGAGTGAATGTGGTGATTCTAATAGAGGTTGAGATTCCTACTCTAAGAATCTCTATGAAAGGCCTCATTACTAATGAAGATTATAGAATAGCTTGGCTTCAAGAGCTAGTACTACTAGATGAATTTTGACAAGTGGTGTGTGATCATTTGTGAGCTTATCAGCAAAAAATGTCCAAAAGCTACAGTAGGAAAGTTAAGCCACGTGACTTCCAATTGGGTGATCTTGTCCTGAGAGAGAATTCTAAGAATCAACAAAAATGGATACAAAAAGGGAAGTTTGAAATGAACTGGCTTGGTCCTTACATAATCATTGCAATGTATGGAACTAGTGCTTACCAGCTTTCTATAACCCAGGGAGAAGTGCTCAAGGAACCTATCAACACTCTCCACCTAAAGTGGTTTTACAACTAGTCTAATCTTAGAAGCTCTCTATAAATATTTAAATGTCCTAAAAATATCTAAAAATTGTAAAAAATTCTTGAAAAAAATCATTACCCTAGTGAAAACTTAGCAATAGACACCTTGGTAATACCAAAAAAATTGAAAATTTTTTAAAAAACAAGAAAAGTGCCATTGATGAAAACCTAGAAATAGGCATCATGGTAGCAAAAAAATGAAAGCCTTATCAAGAAGGTGAAAACCTGGTAAATATGCACCTCTTGTTCCCAATGTTCCATCTTGCAGCACATCTTTTGGCTCCTTGTACAGTTTCTTTCTTGCTTTTCCTACTTTTCTCCTCGTGTATCCATGGATTGAATCTTGTCATAACTTGAGGGCACCACCCTTTAGTGTCATAGAACATTTTTCGATAGTAACCAATCATTCTGGCTATGTCTACCTACTTTCACTAGTGTCACTCTCTTCAAAATTTTGGTCATGAAATCTCTTTCATGACAATCACCAATTATCCGAAGTACATCTTCCTATTGTTGCTAGTGTCACTCTTTTCAAGATTCTCCTCATAAAATCTCTTTCATGACAATCACCAATTATCTCAACTACATCTACCTACTTTTCTCATGTCACTTTTTGAGATTCCTTTATGAAAGATCTCTCTTGCATCAATCACCAGTCGTTCTGGCTATGTCTGTCTACTAGCACTCAAATCTACTTAGGTTTTTCACTCTAAAGATTCTTTTTTGACTTCAGTCACAAGTTTTTCTAGCTATATCTATCTACTGTCATCACCCTACTCAAGAGATTTCTTTCATCCATTTTCTAGAGATTGACACTTGACATCAATCCCAAAAACACAAAAACTCAAAATGATACACTTGTTTTGGATATGATGAGCATTTTCCTTTGTTTGTTTCACTTCCTCTTTCATCTTGCCTCTTCGAGCAACTCGATGATGTCATTCTACTAGAGAATTAATGATTGGGGGGCATGATCTTTTCTTTGCATTATATTTGTAGTTTAGTTCTAATAAATTGAAATATTCATATCAGTGGGCTGTCCATTATAAAAGCCTCCATCTTGTATTCGATGGTCGGGTGTACCTCAACTCATTTTTATGTGGATACATCAAATAACATTGGTTCTTCTCCTTTTTTGTTGTAGTGAACTCTTCATGCTACAGTAAATACCAATACTTGTCTTCCTAAGTGAATGTATGGGTCACTATGAGTATATCTAGCACACCTTTGTCTTAGGTTACAAATTCAAGGGTCGTTCTGGATAGAATACTTATTGATTACTTAGCATAAGAGGGATCTCCCATATGTTTGGTGTGTCTACATGCAAGCAACATTCTGATCATTCTAGTGTTTATACTCTAATGCTTATGTTAACTTGCTACATTAAAAAGGACAAATGTTCTGGTCATTCTGGCTTCTTGTGCCTCGAATGCTTACATTTCATCTTGACAAAACTAGAATAGATATCCTATTTATATTCTCATGATTGCAATGTCAGTTAGAATTGTATGACATCTAGGGTTTTTCTATATGCTCAATGATGATAAATTGTTGAAGCTTGGTAACCAGACCTTGGGTTGCATCTAGTCTTAAGTTGCATCATATATAGGGTTACATTGTATGCATTTACCTAGTTCATCGTATAATTTGATTGCAAATTTAATTTCATCTCTTGTGATGAGGGATTGTTGGTCTTTTCAAAGTATCATGATTCTTCATGACTTCACAAGCATTTGATTCCTTGGTTTGTCCTCTTCTGCTCCTTGATGGAATACCTGTCACTATTAAGCAAAAACATGAAAACACTACATAAGATGTCAATTTGTTTACCTATGCATTTCATTCATAAATCCATAAATTCATTTCATCTACATGAACAACTCAAATCAAAAATGTATCCATACATCACATTACATTTGCATCTCATAATCATAGCATAAAACATCTCATGTATATCAAATTAAAAGATGGACACTGATAATGATATGTGCACAAGATGCTCAAATCAAAATCTCATATATATAATAAATATATATCAAATAATGTGTCTGTACAAAAAATGGGTGCTACTCAAGCACTATCGATCAAAAATGGTACAAAATGGTACTAGTACACCAATGGATACATATCCAGAATCAAAACTCAGAGGTAAAATAATCAGATCTAACTCTGACTAGTACCTTCACCTCCTAAAGCAGGAGGAGGGGGAGGAGGCAACATATTTGGCCTAGCAGGTGGTCATGAACCCTCGAACTCTCGAGCATACTGGGAAAAATGTGGCACCTATTGAGCCTCATCAGGCACCACTATGGAGTACACTACAAAATAATAGGCTACTTAGGTTGCCTATAGTCTGACCTCATCCTATATCATCTATGCCCTTAGCTCAGTTGCCTGCACCTACTCTCATAGCCTAAGGATCTCACAATCATGCTCCACTATCCACGTATCCCGCACTACCACCTATATCTATAACTCTCCCAGCTATTGAGAGGCCCATTTAATCTACTCTCTCACCCTCCATAGTCCATCTTGGGGCCCAGCAATAGGCTGATCTGGCATCTTCTCATCCATCATCTCAACCTTCTTCTCTGTTGGTGCCCACTCCTCTATACGTGGTCTATGTCATCAACCCTACTTTGCCCCACTACCTCCAGCACTTGGATCTAACCCCATCTATTGAGAGGGGATATGTACCTACCAAACTTAATTTCTCACCTTCTCAACTGGTCCCTATGGTGACTATTGTACCAGTTACTAGACTGGACCCTATATGGGTGCCTATTGTGGTCCTTGTGCTACCATCCCCACTAGATCTATAAATCATGCAAAGGGTTGACTAATAAAATATGTTTGGTATGTAGGCATCATCCCAACATCTAATATCTCTAAGAGATAGTCCAACTATGAAAAAACTAGGTTGCGCACATCTATCATCGACCTCTCAGGATCTAACTTCGCAGACCACCCCTAATCTAGATCTCTTGCCACCTAGGCATATGAACAATACTCCTATGAGATGTCATGGGGCCACCCATACTGTTGCCACACCCACGTAACAGGGAATCTCTCTATGATGTGTGTGGCTTGGCCTAATAGTGTCCATTAGGAGAACATCCAACTAAGCTCCCATGGAGCATCATCCCAATCCTTGGTCTCTCTCTAGGTTTGTTGTACGATAGAGAATAGATCATCGAGAAGTTTCCTCCAATGCTCTATCTTACCCAGACCTACCTAGGTAAGCTACACCATGTATCTACATATAAATGGCTCCATGGGCTTTTGGGCATCCTTAAAGATAGGTCATGTCACTAATAGGTACTCCCATGCCCAAATCTATAATACGTAGACATTGGCGGCCATGCTCTTTCATTGCATACAGAGGTTGACCACACTTAGAAACACTAGAAATATAAGTTGGAACAAGGTTGATTGCAAAGCTTAAACTAAGCTCATTAGTAAGTGTTGAGCAAGTTAGTTTTCCAAGCAAAAATTTAGTTAGAGCTGAGCAAATGGAAAATCTAGTTTGTGTCGAGTGAACATCAAGTGCCAAGTGAAATTCAAGTGTCAAGTGATATAGAAGAAGTCAAGTATTATAAAATCTTAGTGGATTTTGAGTGAATCCACAATAGGTGTCAAGCATCAATAAAATGTAGTTGATGTCGAGTAACACAGTATGTGCCGAGCACTAGAATTTCAATAGTGTTGAGCTACTGCATTATTAGAAATGTCAAAGATTCACCAGATCTAAGCTAACAAAGTTGTTACCTTGAATTTTTTGAACTAGTTTGAGAATAAGGATGATGAGTTGGTGGCATAGAATTCTATGTAAATCATTTTTGAGTGAATTCAAGAGGATTTTGCATGATGTTTCTAGAAGGAACAAAATGTGGGTTAGATTCAATGAATCCTACCGAATCCATTTGAACTAAAATTAAAAGAGGGAAGAATCGAGCAGGAAAAGATGTTTCAGACTTTTATTTAAGGAGTCACAAATCAAGAAGCAAGAGTTTCTAGTGTACCAAATTGTGAAGTGGGTGAAGGGTGTCAAGGAGAAGGCATCTAGGAGAAAGAAGAATAGAGCACAGAGACTCTAAAGAGAGGATTACACTGGTACATTGAGCATGGAGACTCAAGGTGACCAAGCTTGAAAGGAGCACAAGCTATCAAAACTACAAAGATTGAAAGTTAGGTAATGTTATGAGCTGAAGAGTGATCTGAAATCTGCAAGTTAAGTTGTATGTTGTAATTAGGTCAAAACTCCTTATTGTTACTCTCTAGCAATTGTATTAGTTAGGGAAAAAGAAAATCCTATGGCCCTAGATTGGTTTAACAACCATTTGTAAATCCTTTAATAGGATGAAATTCCAAGTGAATGTTCTAAAGTCCTCTAACCAGGCCCACTTATAACAAGCTGGTTAAATCATTTAACCAAGTCACATTTAACAGTGTGTTGTAGCCTTTAACAGGGCAGGCCTTTTACATGGCATCACTTCAAAAGTGTGAGAATTGAGTAGCATGTTGCTGGTGGTTTTTCCCAAATTGGGTTTCCATGTAAATCACTATGTTATGCATTGATCTTTACATGTGTTATGATTGCATGTTGATTTACAATAATTTTCTAAATAGGAATGTTTAAGCTTGGATGGATAAATAGTCAAATGGGCACACTTTACTTGATAAAAATTTTGAAGAGGACATTTGGACCTTGAATAACAAATTCCCGCACCCCCCTCCTCTCAGTTATTTTAAAGCATCTCTAACAATTGGTATCAGGGCCATCTGTTGATTTAGTCTCAAGGTACTAGAAGTAGGAAGATTAGGATGTCCAAGAGAGAAGTTCCCAAGCTTAACAAAGACAACTTTGTTGCATGGCAAAGTTTGATGAAATTGCACCTTGGAGCAATAGGTGACTATGCAAAAACCTCAATTGGAATAGAACATGTAGTCCTAGCTAGACCCCTCTCTGAAGATGATTTGAACAAAAGAAAGGAGCACAATTAGGCAATGCTAGAGATTACCTCTGCACTCAGTTATGTTGAATTTGATGACATCAAAGGATGTGAAACTATATTCAAGATGTGGAAAGCCCTGTCAGATATCTATGGAGGAGATCATAATGTTTAGAGAGCAAAGAGAGAAAAGCCTTAGAGGAAAGTTTGATGACATGAAAATGGAAGAAGGTGAGAATGCTACTTAATAGGGCTCCAGAATGAAAGAAGTGGTAAGTGCCATAAGAAGTCTAGGTAGTAAATTGGAAGAAGAGACTATCAATAGTAAATACTTAAGGACCCTACTCCCCATCTATGTTATTAGAGTTTCAACCATCCAAGAGCTAAGGTGTGTACAAGGAAACACACTAACCTTTGAAGGAATAGTGGGAAGACTCATTGCATTTGAGCTATCCAATTTTGATAACTACAGACCTGAGAACCTTGAATCTTCTTTTAAGACCAAACTGACATTGAAATACACTAAGGGGGTGAAATCAAAGAAGATGAGTAGAAAAGGAAAACATGCATCTAGTGATAGCAACACAGATGAGGAAGATGTAGAGCAGTTGGAAGCACTACCGACTAGAAGATTCCATAGAGGTAAAGGTAAATGTAGGTTGTAAAGTAGAATTTGGAAACAAATCTACCAAAATCTATGACACTAATGGAAATATGATAGGAAAAGGTGAACAAACTAGGAGTAACTTGTTTTACCTAGATATGGAAGATGCAACTTCTCTTGTTAAATTTGATGATGAGTGGTTATGGCATAAAAGATTGTGTCATGTCAACTTTGACAATCTGATTAGCATCAATAAAAAGAAGAAAGTTAGAGCTTTTCCAAAGCTAAAGAAACCTGAAAATGCAATGTGCAAACAATGTCAACTAAGGAATATGACTAAGTCCAATTTTGAAAGAAAAACATACACTTCCAAAGAAGTACTAGCACTAGTCCATATTGATTTATGTGGAACAATAGAAGTGCAAAGCTACCTAGGAGATAGATACATAATGCTATCTATAGATGATTATTCTAGGATGATGACTGCCACATTTTTGAAGCAAAAATATGATGCATTTCAAATGTTTAAGTGGTACTTGGCCAGAATTGAGAAAGAAATAGATAAAAGCCTGAAGTGCCTAAGATCAGATAGAGGAGGAGAGTTTACATCAAAAGAGGTTGAGATATTTTGCAATGAAAAAGGTATCAAAAGGAAAACAATAGCACCAAGAACTCCCCCATAGAATGGTATTGCTGAAACAAGGAATAGATCAGTGATAGACTATGCAAGAACATTGATGATGGAGAAAAATATTTCTCTTAAGTACTAGAGAGAAGCTATAAGTATTGTTATTTACACCCTGAATAGAGTCCAAGTCAAGAAAGGGACAAATGCAACACTTTTTGAATTATGGTATGGTCACTCACCTAATTTAAAACATTTCAAAGTATTTGGTTGTAAATTTTATATTCATAAAAACACTAGAAATGGCCAAGTTTGATTCAAAAAGTGATGAAGGCATATTCTTTGGATACTCCACTAGAATCAAAGCATATAAGTTTTTGAATACTAACACTAATAAGATTGTGGAGAGTGCAAATGTAAATTTTGATGAGCATGCAAAAGTCCAAGTTGATGAATCCAAGCAACCAGAAGATTATAGATCTTTTGTATACTTCAATGAAGGAATGACTATTGAAGATGAAACTACCAATAAAGTTGGGAATCAACAACAAATTTTAGTATCAATTGAGTCACAACTAGTAAATTTCAAGCTGCATTCAAAAGCTAAGTTGTAGATTGAAGAAAATGCATAGTCTAACTCTGAAAGTAGTACACATGAAAGAGATGATGAAATACCAGATGGAGAGGAGAAAAATGACTCTAAAGCTAAATAATCAAACATGGAAAGAAGGACAGAACCAAGACTAGCCAAGTATGTGAGGAGACATCACCCTACAGAACAAATCATTGGTGAAAAGGATGCCAGACCAATGACAAGGAATAGACTAAGGAATGAATCATGTCTACTGAGCAAGGTTGAGCCTAAAATAGTAAAAGATGCTCTACAAGATTATGACCAGTATAAATCTATGGAAGAGGAGATAGACCAGATTGAGAAAAATAAAACCTGGACCCTAGTTCCTAGACCAGCTGATAAGAATGTGATTGGTAAAAAATGGGTCTTCAGAAATAAACTTGATGAGAATGGTGAGATAACAAGAAACAAGGCTAGATTAGTCTACGAAGGTTGTGCACAAGAAGAAGGACTAGATTATGGGGAAACATTTGCCCCTGTAGCAAGAATAGAAGGAGTAAGAATACTACTTGCATATGCTACATACAAAGGTTTCAAAGTCTACCAAATGGATGTGAAGTCTACTTTTCAAAATGGTATACTGGAAGAGGAAATCTACATAGAACAACCAAAGGGATTTTTTGATATCAGCAACAAGGATATGGTTTGTAAACTACATAAAGCACTCTATGGTTTGAAGCAAGCACCTAGAGCATGGTATGAGAGACTACACAAATATCTTGTGAAGATAGGATTTGAGAGAACAGATGACAATAGCAACCTATACATCAAGGTAGAAAAACGTAAAGATATTTTGATATCTGAAATCTTTGTTGATGATATAATATTTGGAGGAAAAGATGTCCTATGCAAAGATTTTGTTGATCAAATGAAACATGAGTTTTAAATGTCAATGTTTGGAGAAATCAAATTCTTTGTTGGATTGCAAGTACATCAACTAAAACATGGCATATTTGTGACCCAATCAAAATACATCAAGGAAATACTCAAGACATTTGGATTAGAAGACTCAAAACTTGTCAGCACACCAATGGTAAGAGGACATAAGTTATCAAAGAATGATGAATCTACTAAAGTGAATTAGACAATGTATAGGTCAATGCTTGGAAAAATTGTAGTATGTTGTACATAGTAGACCAAAAATTGTATTAGCTATTGGAATAGTGGCAAGATTTTTGCAAATCCAAGAGAAAATCATATGATGGTAGTAAAGAGAATACTGAGGTACCTAAAAGGAACTAATGACTTTGGTTTTTAGTACAAGACGAGTGAAAAGTTTGAGCTAAGAGCCTACATTGATGCAAATTGGGGAAGTAATATTGATGACAAAAAAAGCACCAGTGGAGGACCACTTTTCTTATGTAAAAGACTGATTACTTGGACCAACAAAAAGAAAAGTTGTACCTCATAGTTCACAATAGAATTTTAATATGTTGTTGTTGCTATCAATTGCACTAATATCATGTGGATCAAACATTTTTTGCAAATTATGAAGGAAGAGGTAAATAATCTTGTGATACTTTATTGTGATAATACAAGTGCTATCAACATATCAAAGAATCCTGTAATGCATGCCAAAACAAAGCATATTGCAATCAAGTATCATTGTGTAAGAGAATTGGTGGAAGACAAGCAAGTAAGGATAGAATATGTCAATTCAAAAGAATGCATTGCTGACATTTTCACAAAAGCACTACCTAAAGATGTTTTTGAGTATCTTAGAGGTAATTAGGGGTGATACTCCTATCCAAGGCTACTTAAGATAAAACAAGAATTGCCCTGCATCAAATGAATTGATTATTGAAACATTGCACATTAATGCAGAGGATACTTACTTTAGGATTTTTCCTGAAGTAATTAAAGTCATGAAGTTCCAAATTAGTCACAAGCAAGGAGACAGATGGAGAAATTGAAAGAACCTAAAAATGCTACACTTGCATGCTAAAGATGCTGAGATAATATGTCTTTGGCATTATTGTCAAAGAGGGAGAAATCTTATTGGAAATAGATCAATAGTTGAGGAAGAAGATGAATAAGCTGATTAGAAAATATGGATAGAGAAACAAATAGTAGAAGATGAGCATGCATACATAGGGAGAGAATGTAAGAAGGGTAGAAAGGAAAGAAAAAGGATACAGCAGCTAAGAGGGAGAAGTAGAAGAAGAAATTATGTAATCCAATCCAATTTTTTTTTTGGCATTTGACTTATTGTTCTAACCTAGTTAGCATTTTGATAACATGATTGAATAGTTTGGTCTGATAGTTGATCAATTTGGTTTGCCATCAATGCCAAAGAGGGAGATTGTTGGAAATCCGATTGAAAAGATCATTGTGAAGAAGATTGATTGAAAGAGGGAGATTGTTAATAAAGAATATTTTTAATCATTGTTTTGTCATTGATTTCAAACCTACTATTTGTAGGGATAGAAATTTCTTACAAGATCCAAATACTATCACTTAATTGATTAATGAAGAGGATTTAATCAACAAGATGTAACAAGAGTACCTAAGGGAAAGGTTGAATTACAGCTTTGTAATGAAGTGTAAGGATCAGTTAAGACAATGGTTAAATGATGTATTGATAACATACTTGAAGATACAAAGGTTGACCGCACTTAGAAACACTAGAAGTATAAGTTGGAACAAGATTGATTGCAAAGCTTAAACTAAGCTCATTAGTAAGTGCTGAGAAAGTTAGTTTAAGCTGACCAAAATTTTAGTTAGAGTGAGCAAATAGAAAATCTAATGTGTGTCAAGTGAACTTCAGGTGCCGAGTGAAGTTCAAGTGCCGAGTGATATAGAAGGAGTCGAGCATTAGAAAATCTTAGTGGATGCCAAGTGAATCCACAACAGGTGCCAAGCATCAGTAAAATGTAGTTAATGCCGACTAATGCAGTATGTTATGAGCACTAGAATTTCAATAGTGTCGAGTTGTTGCATTATTGGAAATGTCAAAGATTTTCCAAATCTGAGCCAACAAAGTTGTTACCTTGAATTTTGTGAACTAGTTGGAGGATAAGGATGATGAGTTGGTGGCACAGAATTATATGTAAACCATTTTTGAGCAAATTCAAGAGGGTTTTTCATGATGTTTCTAGAAGGAATAAAATGTGGGTTAGATTCAATGAATCCTACCTAATCCATTTGAACTAAAATTAAAGGAGGGAAGAATCGAGTAGAAAAAGAAGTTCTAGACTTCTATTTAAGGAGTCATGGACTAAGAATTAAGAGCTTTTGGTGTGCCAAATTGTGATGTGGGTGAAGGGTGTCAACGAGAAGGCATCTAGGAGAAAGAAGAATAGAGCACAAAGACTCTACTTCGATAAGTGGTTAGAAAGAGAGGATTGCATTGGTACATTGAGCATGGAGACTCAAGGTGACCAAGATTGAAAGGAGGGCAAGCTATCAGAACTACAGATACTGAAAGTCAAGAAATGTTATGAGTTGAAGAGTGATCTAAAATTTGTAAGTTAAGTTGTATGTTGTAATCGGGTCAAAACCCCTTATTGTTACTCTCTAGCAATTGTATCATTTAGGGAAAAAGAAAATCCTATGGATTTAGATTGGTTTAACAACCATTTGTAAATCCTTTAATAGGGTGACATTCCAAGTGAATGTTCTAAAGTCCTCTAACCAGGCTCACTTCTAAAAAGGTGGTTAAATCCTTTAACTAGGTCACATTTAATAGTGTGTTGTAGCCTTTAACACGGTAGGCCTGTCACAAGGCATCACTTCAAAAGAGTGAGAATTGAGTAGCATGTTACTAGTGGTTTTTTCCAAATTGGGTTTCCATATAATCAGTATGTTATGTGTTGATCTTTACATGTGTTATGATTGCACGTTGATTTATAGTAACTTGTTGAATAGGAATGTTTAAGCTTGGATGAATAAATAGTTAGATGGGCACACTTTACTTGATGAAAAGTTTGAATAGGACATTTGGACCTTAAATAATTGATTCACCCCCCCCCCCCTTCTCAGTTATTCTAAAGCATTTCTAACAAGGTGTTCATCTTTGAATGGAAATGCTCCACCAAGGTAGTCAATAGGTAGTAATTCACCAGCACTATTGGGATCTAACATAGATATGCTAATTCCAATCTATCAATATGGGTCATGTCTGCATTGTCAAGACTTCACAACAAAGCTCTGTAACGAGGATAATGAGACCTAAACATGATGTCATCGAAGACAACCTACACACACGAGAAAAAACAACATGAAAATAGTCAATACTCGCTCAACAAGTCAAAACAATGACAAAATCAAAAATGCAAATTTTACTTTCACCTAGCCCACTAATTTTTGCATGAGAATGCATTTTCTAATGTGAGATCATGCATCTTTGGATGAGAAAACAAGTCCTCACACGAGGAACTAGTAGACTCTAAGTGAGATGCACCCAAAAATCCCATGCATCTCGTACGAAAGGTGGGCATCTCCCATGTATGATGTCCCACTGGAGTGCGCAAAGAAACACAGGGCCAGTGGATCTTCAAGTGAAGATAGATTGGTTTCACATGAGGAAAGAAACCCCTACATGAGAACTGACTAACATACCCTAAAAATATGCTAAAAACACACTAAAAACATCTCAAAATGTGTGCCAAAAATTCAATGTGAAGAGGGATTGTTGACTACTCACCAAAGGTCCATAGTTTGTTGGTCAGCTATGTCATCAAGAGTGCTCAAAATAGTGTGTGTGCACTAGAATTTCCATCTTCCTCTCAGAGCTTTCTCCTCCACTAAAGACAAAATGCACAATTATTTGAAAATGACCCTTTGAGCCCTTATATAGGTTTTGACCTAATTTTTCAAAGTCCTTCGATTCAAGCGAAAATCACCCCCTGGCTAATTTGATCGTTCTGAATCTATTTTTAGGATCGAATTCAAAATTTGACAAACTTAAGTGGCTCGAAAATGCATTTCAAAATTTTGGGACCGATGCAATAAAACGCTTGTGCAGTTCAAATTTTTGCTAATACTTTGTGAATCTTGGAATCTTTTCAACTCAAAATTTCTTCAAATTTCATCTTCAATCTAGAAAAAGTTAGCTATGGTCAAATCTAGTCAACTTTTGGTCAAACTTGGTATTCTAGACGTCATACTTATGTTTTATTGACTCTAAATTTTCTTTTGATCATTCTAATCTCTTCTATGTTTGGTTGACTCTTCAATTTCTTCTATATCTCTCTCTAGACTACTTTACATCATATTTCTAGTGTGTCATCTTTTGATTTCTCTCTCGCAAGGCAAGATGATTACATCATTGAATCTAAAGTTCAAAATCAATCTAAATCTTCATTGCTCGAGGCATCTTGGCCCCATCTTATGTCCTTATCACTTGGGGCATCTCATCACTAGGGGCATCTTGTTCCCCTCTATTTGGTATCATTTTTCATCTATTTCATCTGGTCATCAATTAATCACATTTTATAGTTGTTCCTATTAGAGGTCAATGGACAGGTATCAGGGAGGTCTAAACCCTGACTCCTTAGGATCAAGCCTCGTTCTAGGGATGATTCTATGACTCGTGATTAAATCTTGTTATCTTTTATGCTTAGGTATCTAGGTTTTTTACCTAGATCCCTTAACATTAAGCTTCATTCTGAAGATAGTCTTTAAAAGCTTATCAATTCAGGTATCTAGGTGTTCTACTTGGATCCCTTAAGGTTAAGCTTCATTCTAAAGACAGTCTTTAAAATCTTGTTAATTTAGGTATCTAGGTGTTCTACTTGGATCCCTTAAGGTTAAGCTTCCCTCTAAATATAATCTTTAAAATCTTATCAATTGGTATCTATATCAGCAATTTTGAAACCAATCTCATTTCTTGATCCTCGCATCATGCTTTCTAATTTTCTTTGATTTGAATGTGCTTCTCACACATTCATTCAAAGAGGGGAAAATGTAATACCCCCGAATTGGCTCATTTCCATGTTAACCAATTCTGGTCTATTTTGATCAAAAACCTATTTTACTAGGTAGTTCTTATTCTAATTTTTGCCACTCGACTTAATTGTCAAATGTAGAAAACCCTAAATCTGCATTAATTAGGCTACCTATTTAATTCCTAAGTATTGATTCAAATTAGTCACATTAAACTTATTGATCAAGATTTAATTTAATTTATAGTGTTTGTACTTTAATTAAATTAAATTATATCCTAAGGCTAATGTACTAAGGAATTAAAAGTATTTAATTTAATATTTATGCTCACTTTAATTAATTGAATGAGATTATTCAATTAAATGTTAAAGGCATTTATGAGGTCATATCTCACTTTATTAAATTAAATAATATCTTCAAAATCTTCTCTTCAGTTCCAAAAAGGAAACTCTGAGTGAACTATCTCTTGAAATTAGAATTAATCTAACTAACTTGTTCTCACACTCATGAAAAGCTCAATTAACTACTCATCACACTCATATTTGAAATAGTCAGCTTCACTTGCACAAGGAAGTTTCCATTTTAACTGAATCTTCTCTTTAATCTCAGCAATCTATTCAAATTGATCTTGATCATTGATCAATTCTTTGATTCTATTTAAGGGGCACTCTATCCCTCATTACAAAAATTGGAATTTGATTGTATGGAATTGCTATCAAAATAATCACGCATTCTAGCTTTCACATTTTCTTAAATACTTTAATGTCAATTTAGAATAAGAATGCATACATTTAGCTTAATGTCTTTTATTTCTTAGATTAATGCTTTCATTTTCATATAGACTAATTGCATAATCATATTCTGTATCAAATCCTTCATTCTAGGAAGGTTTGGTTGCCTAAATCTCATTTTGAGAGCACAATAGGCAAAATTCTTCTAGTTAGAAGGTAGCAGGTCACATTATGGGGCCTCTTGGATAAACAACCCCATGTTTATTCCAAGATGAATCCACATTTAATGATCATGTTGAAGTGTAGGTGAAAGTTTGAAGGCCTCATTTTCATGTATACAACCCTATATTATTCCTCTTCTTATTCTAGTTCCTATTCCTATCTTGGTGGAGGAACTTGCTTAGTCTTTTGGACTTGAGTTGCCACCTCATCTTGAGACTCTACTTGTTCAATATTTTTTTGTGGTTGTTGAGGCAGTTGGGCCTGAGTTGTTTGTTTCTTACCCTTTTCCCCTCTCTTCCTTTTCAATCCTATATCCACTTCAAAATACTCTACTTCTTGCTCATGTTGTTGATGTCTACATTCTCATCCCTAAAAATCTCTACATTCATGGTCAACCTATCATAGATTTTGTCCCAATTATACGATGGATTGAAGACATCTTCAGTGTCTTTCTTGATAGCCTCTAGTAGGGTCTTCATTTTCATGGCCTTTTCTGCCAGATATAGAGTCATTCTACAATAATCCCTTATCTAAATATCATATTCATCTATTACATTCATCCATTGATCCTCTAGTGCATCTTCATGTACAAACACTTACCTTCCAGATGTATAATCATCACTATGTTGTCAAAATAAGGGCAAGGAGAGTTGTACTCTTCTAAGGGATATTGATCCTATTCCAAATCAAAGGTCATGATGTATTTCTTTTGTTTGACCTTGAAAGCACCAATGATGATTGGCCACACCCATGTCTTTTTGTGTTGTTTCCTCACTTTGTCATATGCATATGTGAGTTGCCTAAAAATATCCAAAAAAATGAGCCTATTCGATGGATATCTTAGGAGCTTCTTTGGGTTAACCATGGTACCAGCTACCCTTAGGTAGGTGAATGTTTTAAACTAGGTGTAGTAGGAACTGATCTTCATGATTTTGGCTGCTACCTTTAGTGACATCCTTTTGGCATAATCACCCTCTATGAACTGTATGATTATAAATATAAAATTGTCATTCACTATCAGGTACTCTTTTCTCTGATCTAAGAGTTTCTTCTTTACCATCTAAGGATATACCACATAGGGCTAGGCATTAGCATCTTATATGCTACATCTTTTCCAAATTCCTAGGTAGTTAGTTATTTTGGCCACCAATAAGTACACCAAATTTGATGTCATGTAGATTTTGGGGTTGGCCTTAATAGCTACCAGTTACACATCCAAGTTATTACTCAGCATTGTGGCCCACTCAATAGGTATCTTGGCCATTTGGATGGTTTCTATGAAATGGACCATCCATATATGAAGATGTCTAGCTACCAATAGGCCCATGACTCTACTTAAAAGAATAATGGCATATTTGATGTCATCCTTCATGTATCCCCAAGTCATGTCTACCTTGCTAACTCTATAGCCCACTAGTGTTCTATCAATCAAGAAAGATGATTAAGTTATCTCTTTGTCCTCCTTCTCATTTTCTCAATACCATCTTTCAGCCCCTTCATAAGAAATTTGTAAATACTGATCAGCTCTAGGAAAGTGGAACACTTTCTCTATGTTTCGAGGTTAGAGGTCCAGGACTATCTCACATGTGATACTCTTAAAAACCTTTTCTTCAGTGATATAATTTTTTGCAAGAGCCATGATGAGTTTTCAAGACTACACAGATGTAGGATGTGATGCTGCATTGACAAGCCCAAATCTTATTAGTGTTGGTACCATTGCAGATTGTTCTCTTGGCTTATTGCAAATGGTAAGGAAGGCATTCCAGTTAATGTGTCCAAGCTCAATATCTCTGATTTCATAATGTCCATCTTGAAAGTAGGATTTCCTCAGTGTACCTTTTTATTTGAAAACTAAAAATTTGGGAGCAATATTTTTATCCATTGAAGATGATGATGATTTTATTTTATCTATGCAAGAAAGAAGACATTAGTCTAAAAAGCTAAAATTGAACCTAAACACAAACCTTGACAAACAAAAACCTAGTAAAATTGCCCCAAAATAATGCAAAATAATAAAATTCCCCCAACAAGCCCTGGTATATAGAAAAATGCACCTACTACACCCTTACAAGTGTGCTAACTACACAAAATGGTCCCTATATGACCATTTTGATGTAGTTGTGCACCTGTGCATTTGTGCCCCTTTGCAAGGTGTGCACATGCACTTGTGGCAAGTGAAAAATGGGGAATTTTACTTAGCTCTTAATGCATTGGAGTGTACAAAGAGTGCACACATGTGCACCCTGGTAGGGTGCACATATGTGCACCTTTCCTTAGGTGTCTTTGTGTTGATTAAGTTTAAGTAGAAGGTGTGCACATGCACACCTTGATGAGGTGTGGATGTGCACACCTTCTAGTGTTCTCTTAGTCTTAGGTTCTTTTAGTTTTTCTTGAGTGAAAAAAGGTTTGCATATGTGCACCTTGAGGAGGTGTGCATGTGCACATCTTTGGTGTCTAACATTTTGTTTGTATTTTTGTTTTTTGCAAGGATGAGCACACCTTTAAGGGTGCAGAGATGTGGTTGATTTCGAAGAATAGAGACAAGTGAATGAAGAGGGAGGGGTCCTAGGTTTATATAGACCTAGACCCATTGTGTACATCCTTCAAAGGTGTG
The DNA here is from genome assembly GCA_028749045.1 of Cupressus sempervirens. Classification (NCBI taxonomy): domain Eukaryota; kingdom Viridiplantae; phylum Streptophyta; class Pinopsida; order Cupressales; family Cupressaceae; genus Cupressus; species Cupressus sempervirens. The sequence continues at coordinate 437,904,725 of CM053788.1, forward strand.
CACCTCTACATGTGTGCATGTGCATATCTCTAGAGGGAGATGAATGCACACTTGTGCACTAAGCACACCTATGCACCTTGATGGGGTGTGCATGAGTGCTAGTGCACATTTTTCACTAAAACCTTTAGAAATATTGAGTTTCTCCCCAGATCTGACACTCTAGACTTCCCCAGTCAATGACTGAGGCTTAAGCCAGATTTGTAAAGAGTTCCAACATGACCCAGGCTGTAGACTAGGGTTATAGGAGACAAAAATTTACTAGGGGGTTCCCATTTCTCTGTTGTGAAACCACAACATAATCTTTAGTAACTTATTTGGAAAAACATAAAGCATAATCACATAATATGAACATAGATGACACAAATATTTAACATGGAAGTCCAATTTGGGAAAACCACCATACAACTAGTCATAATATTTTTCACTTTTCTAAATTGATCCTTTTTAGGAGCCAACCCTATTAAAGGTTACAAAACATATTGTTAAGTATGACTCTGTTAGAGGATTTAGATCACCCTGTTAGGAGTGACCTAGTTAAAGGTCTTTAAACACTTTAATCTTGAAATGTCACCTTGTTAGAGGATTTACAATATGACTATTAAGTCAACTCTATAAAGATATTCCTTTACAACTACAATGGTTAGAAAAAAACAATAATTTGACCTAATTTATGAAGTAACTTCCTTTGCAGATTCAAATCTCTATTTTGGCTTGATTTCTAGATCCTTCCTGATCAGATGTTCTTTGCATCTTATCTTCCACTCTTTCCTACTCTTCCTTTTTCTTCACTCACATATTCATCATATTTCATATTTTACTTGTACATTTTATCCTCACAACTTGACCTTTCTTATATATCATAAGATTGGACAATTTAGCTTGAATATCCTTCCAAATAATCAAAAAATATGTAAATAGTCAGCCCCAATCAATTAATTATTAGGAAAATGCATTACATTGCCTTTTGATCAATACTAGGATTGAACACTTGATCAACACTACAAGTATTTTGATGCATGATCACTCAATCAATACTACAAGAAGGATTCCTTACACTAACCAATTGCTCAGTTAATACAAGAAAGTCTTCTTTGTTTGAGCACTTGGTTAATATTGAGATATATAAGGTTAATACTTCAAACTCTATATTTCTCGGTTAATACTAACATTTTTGTAACATCAATGACAACATAAAATTGAAGAATTGTTTCCAGATAGTGTGGTTTTTTTAATTACGTAATTGATGTTCAGATGTTGAGGATGTGACTTTGGTCATAGTAGAGAAGGGGGTTATGTTGAGGTTGATTTGAGTACATCAAAGGAACTATATTGAAAAAGAGGTTGTAACATAGGTCAGTTCACTACTTGGATATGTTATCCTAAAGATCTAGTTTTGTAATAGTGCTAAAGCAATTTGGATATTGGGTTCACTTGATGTCATGTCCCCTATTCAAATAATTTTAAAAAAAAAACTTTGTTAAGGCAGGCAGGCTCCAAAAAGGTGAAATTTCGGGAAAAGGGGCTAATGTTTGGAAACCAATGGACTAATAAATAAAAATTATTATTAAATTATATTTTATTAACCCCTCTTGGATGTGAGTTAGGGTTATCCCCTCTTTAAAAGAGGTTTGGAGACATTTTGGGCTCATTCTACATCTTGATTCTTGCTAATTTTCTTGTTGTTCTTCAGAGGCTGCCAAACCTGTGGAGAAGGAGACCCAAGAATGGGAGTTTGCAGGTTTCCAGGAAGGCTAAGGATGGGAGTTTGAATCCATTCCATGTGCATGCTCATACAGAGTTTTCCTTTGTGCTGAATAGTGCCGATTTGGGTGTTTTCAGGGTTGTTTTTGGTTTGAGTTTGGGTTTTCAGTTGAGTGTTTCATATCAGTTTGGTTTGCTGCTGTATTTCAGACTTTATGATGTTAAAATAGAGCTGAATATATGTATTGGGCTGTGATTAAACTTCTGAGATAGTTTATGAGTGTTTTGTGTGTTTTCGGGCATTTTTGTGTTAATTTCGGGAGCCCGATTGAGCATAGTTTTGCCCTACATTTGTGAGCTGTTGTGTAAAGGTTATAAAAATATAGAAATGTCATTTTGTAGGATTTTATGCTGCTGAAATTTCTATAAAAATTTCCATTTTCAGATTTATTAATAATTTGTGAAGTTGTGAAGTTTTTGGCACTAATTTGGACATACCCGATTTGGGTTTTATTGGGAAATTGGTAGATCTTTGTAATATTGGTTGTTTGATTTTAAAGTTCTGATTTGAGGCTGGAAATATCATAAAAAATTAGTAAAGGGACATTACAGTGGTATCAGAGCCGTGATCTTGCCAGCCTGAGGGTTTGTAGAAGTTGCATGTCAGTTTTAACAACTACCCAGATCTTGCATGTCAAGTTTTGATAACTACCCAGATCTTGCATGTTATATTTTATGATTGCATGCAACTAAGTGAAAGAGAAAAAAGATATTTGCAGCGAGAAAAGAATAAAAAAATTTTGATCAAACCCCCAGTTGAAAGCAAAAGTACAAAATCTAGGGAAGAAAAAAGTATGGCTGATCCAGATGAGATGGCAAAGAAATTCTTCCAAGACATCCAAAATACTCAGAAGCAAATAATGGATGGTTTGGTGGAAACTAGAGAGGCTTTGCGAATATTGACAGAAAAATTACAAGGAATTGAATCTATTAATGAGAAAGGGAGCACTTCAGAGGAGCCAAGAAATGGGAGATCCACACCATCTAAATCAACCAAATCTATTTTCTTGCCTGTAGATGAGCCACCAGTACCAAATCCAGCCATTAATCCAGTGGAAGAGGTTACAGGTAATTTGATTACATTAAGAGCTACTTACAATGGCTTAGATGATGACTTTCGTAGTTCAGTTCCTTTTAGAGAATATGTGGATATGATGAACGCTTTGATGCCCAAGAAAGAGAATAGGAGGGAGCATGACACAAGTGGAAGAGAGCTCAAAAATAAAATAAGAAAGTTTACAGCACCTACTTTTGATTGAACAAATAAAATTTCAGCTAGAGCATGGCTACAAAAATTACAAACTTTCTTCACACTTAACCCCATGAAAGAGAGTGATGCTATTCAATTTGCAAGTCTACACTTGGAAGATGCAGCCTATGATTGGTGGTATCATGGAATGACTACTCAAGGTCATGATCAGGTAACTACATTTGAAGATTTCAGTCAAAGGGTGATAGATAGATTTGACCTCAAGGATGATGAAGAGTACTTTAAAGAATTGTCAAAGTTGAAGCAAACCAAATCAGTTAATGAGTATATAAAAGAATTTCAAAAAGTGGCTATTATGGTACCTGATATGAGTGAAAAGATGATCATTTATCTTTTTCTTGATGGTTTAGAAGATTCTGTTAAGGGTTTGGTTAAGGCTTTCTCACCCTCAACCTTACAGGAAGCTATCAAAAGAAGCTTGCAACTTGAAACTTGCGTGCCTATGAAATCAATCACTAATCAAAAACCCCCAAATCTTTGGCAACATAAGGGAAATTTTCAGAAAAAGACTTTCCCAACACTACCACCAAAAGATGTGACAAATGTGGCAAAAAAGAAGGTAGATGAAGAGACTAGGAGTGAATTACGAAGGAAAAAGCTTTGTTTTACTTGTAGAGAACCATGGGTTCCAGGACACAAATGTTTGGGGAAAGGTCAAGTGCACTATATTGAAGTTGCTTTAGAATCGGATTCAGATGAGCATGAAGAATTTCATGATACTAAGGAGGAGATAGAAGAAGAGAAAGTAAAAGAAATCAGCAAAGATGGCACTTTAGCAGCATTATCAAGAGTCCCAAGATACCATCCATTCTGAATTCGAGGGGTACTAGCAGGGCAAAGGTTGACTGTTCTTCTTGATAGTGGGGCAACTCACAATTTTATTGATGAGGGATTTGTCATGAAAAGAGGGCTTAAAGCAGAAGATTTTGAGGGATTCAATGTTACTGTAGCTGATGGATTCACTATGCCTTGCACACGGGTGGTGAAACAACTCAAGATGTCCTTAGGAGATTATGAGTTATGTGATGACTTCTATGTGGTTGGTATTGAGGAGACAGATCTTGTATTGGGTGTTCAATGGTTGCACTCTATCGGAGGCTATTACATGAACCATCAAACTATGGAGTTTAAATTTCATTCCAATGGGAAAGAAGTCATATTGAGAGGGTTATCGAATGGAGCACCTAAGGCGGTCTCTGCAAAGAGGATGGAGAGGACTTTTCGAAGAGGACAAGTAACATGGGCAGCAGGAGTCATAATCCAACCAACAAGCTCTCCAAAGAATCAAGGTAATTTCCATTTTGAAATTCAAAATATTCTTGATAAGCATAGTATAGTTTTCAATGATTTTCCTCCAGGATTACCACCAGATAGAGGTTTTGAGCATGTTATAGAGTTAGAACAGGGTGCCAAACCAATTATAACAACCCCATACCGCCATCCAAGAGGTTATAAGGAAGAAATTGAAAAAACTATTAAAGAACTCTTGGACATGGGATTCATAAGGCCTAGCTCTAGTCCATTTGCATCATCTATGGTACTTGTCAAGAAAAAGGATGGTACAATGAGAATGTGTATAGACTACAGGGCTCTAAACAAGAAGACCATAAAAAATAGGTATCCCATACCATGCATAGATGAACTCATTGATGAGTTACATGGTGCTGTATACTTCTCAAAAATTGACTTAAGATTAGGCTACCATCAAATCCGAATGAGGAGTGAAGATGTGGAAAAGACTGCTTTCAGTTGTCACTATGGGCACTTTGAATTTCTTGTTATGTCATTTGGTCTCACTAATGCACCTGCAACATTCCAATCTTGTATGAATAAGGTATTCAGTCAGCATCTTCAAAAATTTGTTTTGGTATTTTTTGATGATATCTTGATATACAGTAAAACATGGGAAGAGCATCTAAAGCACATAGACACTGTTTTGGGAATCTTGGAGCAGCAATCCTTCTATGCTAAGCTATCTAAATGTGAGTTTGGTTTGACAGAGATCCTATATTTGGGACATATTATAAGCTCTAAAGGAGTACGGGTTGATCAACAAAAAATCCAGGCAATTTTGGATTGGCCTCCACCCACTAATCTTACACAGTTGAGAGGTTTCTTCGGGTTGTGTAGCTACTATAGGATATTTGCCAAGGGATTTTCTCAGCTTGCTGCCCCCTTGACTAATTTGACAAAGAAAGGAGCTTTTGTTTGGATAGAAGAGGCACAAAAAACATTTGATAAGCTTAAGAAGGTAATGAGTTCATGCCCTGTGCTTGCAATTCCAGATTTCTCTTTACCTTTTGTTGTTGAATGTGATGCTTTTGGAGAAGGTATAGGGGCTGTCCTAACTCAAAGGGGACATCCAATAGCATTTGAGAGTCAAAAATTAAATCAATCAGAGAAAGGGTACTCCATCTATGATAAGGAAATGTTGGCAATCATGCAAGCACTTCATAAGTTTAGACAATATTTGGTATGTGGGAGATTCATTGTAAAGACAGACCATAATAGCCTCAGGTTCTTCTTGAACCAAAGGGATTTGAATGATCGTCAACAAAAATGGGTAAGAAAATTGCAAGCTTATGATTTTGATATTGAATACATGAAAGGAAAGAATAATGTGGTTGCTGATGCTTTCTCAAGAAAGCCCACTTTGTGTTCCTTATCATCTATCTCTGTTGATTGGAAAGTCTCCATAATTTTAGAGTATGCTAAAGATTCATTTGCCACCAAGATTTTGGATAAGTTAGTGGATGATAATAGGTACAAGGTTTTTGATGAATTGATTTATTACAAGAATAGGATCTTCTTAGTGCCAGGGTCAAAAACTAAGGAGAGGATATTGAGGGCCTTTCATGACACACTTTTGGCTGGTCACCAGGGATACTTCAAGACATACAGGCAAATTCGAGAGTGATTTTCATGGAAGGGTATGAAGGAGGATGTCCTTAAACACATTAAGGAATGTATGGTATGCCAACAAAGCAAGAGTGAGCAAAATTTTCCTGCAGGGTTGTTGCAGCCACTTCCTATTCCCGAACAAAAATGGGAAAGTATTTCCATGGATTTCATCACTGGGTTGCCCAAGGTTCAAGGTAAGGATTGCATATATGTGGTGGTAGATAGACTAACTAAGTATGCACATTTCTTTCCTATCACATCTGATTTCAAGGCATCACAAGTGGCCGAATTGTTCTTCAAGGAAATTTTTAGATTACATGGTTTGCCTAGAAACATTGTTAGTGACCGAGATAGTAGATTCCTCAGCTCTTTTTGGAAGGAGCTCTTTCATTTGACAGGAACTGAACTCACTCCCAGTACTAGCTATCACCCTCAAACAGATGGACAAACAGAGATAGTTAATAAATGGATAGAAGGATATTTGAGGAACTATGTTTCAAATCAACAACATGCTTGGGTGAAATGGTTACACCTAGGGGAGTATTGTTACAATAAATCTCATCACATGTCTATTGGTATGCCTCCTTTTCATGCTCTTTATGGTTATGATGCCCTTTCCTTTGTTGATCTAATACTTTTTGATAGCAGAGTACCCGCAGCAAGTGATTTCATCAAGCAAAGCCAAGACATAATAAGGTCCCTCAAGGATAATCTACAACATGCACAAAACCAAAAAAAGATATATGCTAATAGGAAAAGGATTGAAAGATCTTTTGAGGTGGGAGATTTGGTATTTGTTAGGTTGCAGCCATATAAGCAAAGCACCTTGAAGAGAAGTGGAGCAGAGAAACTCAAGCCAAGGTTCTATGGGCCTTATAAAATCATCAAGAAGGTAGGAGAGGTAGCTTATGAATTGGAGCTCCCACCAAACAGCAAAATACATAATATTTTTCATGTATCTTGCTTAAAAAAGGTTCTAGGCCAGAAAACCATAGTATCTACAAAATTACCACCTCTTGATGATGAAGGGAAATTAGTTTTGATACCAGAAGAGATTTTGGATACAAGAGAGAAAAGGTTGAGAAATAGGAGCATCATAGAGCATTTGGTCAAATGGAAAGGATTACCACTAGAGGATGCAACTTGGGAAGGAGCATATATTCTTGAGAATTCCAACCTTCATTGCTTGAGGACAAGCAATATTTGGGAGGGGAGGACTTGTCATGTCCCCTATTCAAATAATTTTAATAAAAAACTTTGTTAAGGCAGGCAAGCTCCAAAAAGGTGAAATTTTGGAAAAAGGGGCTAATATTTGGAAATCAATGGACTAATAAATAAAAATTATTATTAAATTATATTTTATTAACCCTTCTTGGACGTGAGTTAGGGTTATGCCCTCTTTAAAAGGGGTTTGGAGGCATTTTGGGCTCATTCTACATCTCGATTCTTGCTAATTTTCTTGTTGTTCTTCAGAGGCTGCCAAACCTATGGAGAAGGAGACCCAAGAATGGGAGTTTTCAGGTTTGCAGGAAGGCTAAGGACAGGAGTTTGAAGCCATTCTATGTGCATGCTCATACAAAGTTTTCCTTTGTGCTGAATAGTGCCGATTTGGGTGTTTTCAGGGTTGTTTTTGGTTTGAGTTTCGGTTTTCAGTTGAGTGTTTCATATCAGTTTGGTTTTCTACTGTATTTCAGACTTTATGATGTCAAAATAGAGCTGAATATATGTATTGGGTCATGATTAAACTTCTGAGATAGTTTATGAGTGTTTTGTGGTGTTTCTGGGCATTTTTGTGTTAATTTCGGGAGCCCGATTGAGCATAGTTTTGCCCTACATTTGTGAGCTGTTGTGTAAAGGCTATACAAATCTGAAAATGTCATTTTTTAGGCTTTTATGCTGCTGAAATTTCTGTAAAAATGTCCATTTTCAAATTTATTAATAATTTGTGAAGTTGTGAAGTTTTTGGCACTAATTTGGACATACCCGATTTGGGTTTTATTGGGAAATTGGCAGATCTTTGTAATATTGGTTGTTTGATTTTAAAGTTCTGATTTGAGGCTGGAAATATCATAAAAAATCAGTAAAGGGACATTACACTTGACTTCTTTATGTTAATACAATTGCAAGATATATTGTCAGTTAGTGTCAAAATGCTTAATAATATAGAAAGATGGAAGTAACTGAGTCACTAGTATACAGTGTTAACTATGCTCACAAAGGAACTATTGAAACAATGTTAAATGTGCAAGAAGTAAGAAGTGTCAACCAAGTTGACAATTTACACTGAGTTGATAGTTTACACCAAGTTGTAGTGTCAACTAAGTTGAAAATGTCTATTGAGCTCTAGTGTGAACCGAGTCAGCAAACCAATTTTGTTCCAAGGTGATAATCAAGTTGGAAGAATAGTGTGAACCAAGTTAAAAGTGTCTATCGAGTGATCAGCATGAGCTAACCATCCAATATCACCTAAGCGCTAGATTTAGCCTAGGTGATAGTGTTTCTTGAATATCTTCAGCATTTCCAAGTAAGCCATTGAACCTGAGCTACACCACTGAGATGACTCGATAATTACTTTTGGAATTAGTTATGTTGTAGCTAACCTTTGATGGAATTATTTGGATGGATCTAAGTCTAAAGTATTTTTTTTATCCAAAAAAATGAAGAATGTGAGAAGAAAGTAATTGTAATTAAAGAACAGTAGTGAATATGGAAGAGAAGATTGTTTAAAGGCTACAAGCATTCCAAGGAAAAGAAGAGACTCATCTATCACAAACAAGTTATTATTTTACTTCAAAGGATCTTCATCAGCAATCATAGTTGCACATCAAAGATCAATCCACTGACTCATCCTAATAGGTCCATCAATTCAAAATCCTTTAACTATGTGGACCTAATAGTCCTTTGCAGAAACTCCTAATAGAGTACATACTTAACTATATTGTATAAATCCTTTCAAAAGGTGGACCTAATGGCTAATAGTCCTTATTGCTCTTCACCAAGTAAGATCATCTGAAGTGATCATTTGTGAGCCTTAATAGGTAAAATTTAATATTGCAGTAGTGAAGCATTGTAGGTTTCATTTCCACCACATTTTACCTTCTACTTGGAGGGTTTATGGGTTACCAAATATTGTGTTATTGTGTTGTTACTTTACTACTTTATGTTTGATGCATGCAAGTAGATTAGACAACTTAACAAAGTGATTTTGTTAAAAAAAAGTTTAAGTGGTTCCTCATTCACCCCCTCCCCCCCTTAGTCACCTAGTTTACATTACATTTCCAATAATTGGTATAAGAGTAAGGTTCTCATACTAGAAATTTTAGCAACTTGAGAGAAAAGATCAAAGATGATGGAAGTATACAAGCTAGAGAAAGCCACTGAGAATGAAAAGTTAGACATACATTTGGCCATGAAATAAATCAATAAACTAAATGAGCAACTCTCTCAATCTCTGAAAAGAAAAAAAATAATGAGGAGAAAAGATGAATGATAATCTATACATAGAAGAAAGAATTGAATATATTTGCAAAGAGAGAATTTTAGATCAAGCAAATACAACTATACAAGATCTACTTGGAAGGAACCTTATTCTTCAAGAAGAAGGCAGAAAATTGAAAAGAGAACAGGAGATCCAATGAGTCACGATATGTGAATTCATGAAACAAAAGAACCAAGTTGAAAATGAAAAAAATAAGGAAAAAGAATACAAAATACTACTCAAATATAGGATAGAAGAAAATGATAATGAAATCCACCAGCTTGACTACATCAAGCAGATATGAAAAACTAGTCGAACAATGCAAATCAAGAATTCATTAGTTTAAGGATAGAAAATAAAAGTTTCAAGAATGATCTTAGGCCAAAAAGAGAAACCAATGAAATAATGATGAGATCACAAGCAAGCATGGATTTGTTAGCTGAAATATCTTAGAATAGACATAAAGGGAAAGAAAGATTGAGCTGTACTAAAAAAGGAGAGTCATTAAAATAAGGAGCTCAAAAAAATAAAAGGCCTACATGAAATCATTGTGGAAAAATAGATGATACTTCAAAAAAATGTTGGAGAAATATAAAGTTAACATTTAATGGAAAATTTTATATTTGTAACAAACATAGACAAAAGGAAAGTGAATGCACAGAGAAAACCAAGTTTGAAAGAACATTTTTTACATGCAACAAACAAGGCCATAAATCTTTAGAGTGCAAGTTTGAAGGAACATTTTTTACATGCAAAAAGCAAGGTCATAAATCTTTAGAGCGCAAAACAAAGAATTGGAATCCTACTAAATGACTTACTAAAACAATATTTAGCTAGGACTACAACACTTGGTATAGATGTTGTTTATGTGGATAATTTGGACATATAGGAGAAAATCTCATGAAGACTCACCTCAAAAAGAGATATTCTATCAAAAGATGTTATGTATGCAAAGAACTACATGAATAGAGGTAAAATTGAAGATGAAAATAAATTAAAGGTTGATAATATCAGGACTCAAATGAAGTAGCAATGGGCAAAGAAATCGTAAAAGAGTTTGAATGAAATTAGTGAGGCTATTGACACCCAAGACAATGGATTGGGTGATTCAATTATCTCTACTTAAATAGGCAAGGACATCACTATAGCTATGATCAAACTCATATTCCACATCAGCTCTAGCCATCCAAGCAAGATAGTCCAAATTAGCATATCAGATGCACTTGGATAGAAGTAAAGACTCAAACAAGTCTGAGTTGTTAGTTCTAACTGAGTCACTCCTTTTTCCTAATTGAGTTGTTAGACCAAACTAAGTCACTCCTTAGACCTAACCGAGCATGGGTAGACTCGTCTGAGTCACTGACTAAATTAAGCATGGTTAGTTAGTGATAGCTGAGCATTCAAGGGTTGAAGACCAAACCAAGATTCTTCCACCTACCCAAGTATGGATCATTTAATGATGACCTAAAATTGAAAATTTAATAAAAAGGAGAAATTGTAATTTCATTTTCATATCAAATTAAAAAATTTCTAAAGAGTGTAGAATTCCTCGAACCCCCAAAGTGATTAGGCATAATTATTTTGAAGGAAATTCTCAAGCAAAGACATTAGTGTCAAATCCTTCATCAACCAAGCAATTGTAGAAGGATTCAATTGCCAAAGGAAAAGCTATCATTCCTTCTTCATCAGCCAATAGCAAGGGCAAAGGGAACATAGTTGATGGCATTGATCTTGATGAGGAGATTGTAATCCTAAATTAGGACCAATTGTAGAAACTTAAAATTGTCCTAAACACTATGAATTTATTAATATTTTCCTTAACATTATAATTGATTATTTATTAATTAATTATATTTATCATGTTCTTCTACTCATTTAATTAAATTTATTTAATTAAATAGGTTCACTTCCCTAATGTATTTGAATTTAATTTAAATGCATCCCCTCTAATGTGTTAAATTTATTTAATGCATAGTGCTCCATAAATCCGCTTTTAAATAAATTCTAAATTATTTAATTCCCTCCACTTTATTAAATTCTCTAATCCTATGATTAAGTTGAATCCTATTTAATTTATTCTTAATCTCACGTAAAACCTAGTCTACCACCCATCAGTCTCATCCTTCTAAGTCTACCCACTAGTTAATCCCACTTAATTATCCTAAATCCCTTCCTAAGCACCTTTTAGTCCCTAAGTATTTGTACACACGTGTGTGAGAAACTCAAAATCCAAGAAAGCCTCCCTTTTATTATTTTATTCAAAAGCCTCTTACACTCTTACTCACTTGTCCCCCTTTCCTTTCTCCAAGGTTTCTCACACATGTGTGAGCAAACCTTGAGCCATCTCTATCACCAAGAAGGCTTATGTTGACCTTTTCATGGCTTGTCTCCTTAGCCCATGTGTCTCTCTTGTGACACATATGTGGATGCCACATAGGTGCCACCTGCCCAAGGCCTCTCTCAAGCCTATAAATAGATCTCCTATCTCAAGCATTTCTCATCTCCCTCATTTTCTTTGTAATCATACTAGTATAGTTCTAGAGATCCTAAGTGATTTCATGCATTGTTACTAACTCTTTGGTAGTTATTAGATTTCATTTGTTGCATTAATAATCTAATTTACTTTCTTGCATTCATCTCCATTTCCTAGATTTTTTTTAAGAATGGCTTCTTCCATATCCTCCTCTTGAAGCATTACTCACTCACCTAGCTTGGGTTCATATCTCATTCTCATACATTCATCATTCAAGGGATTCATTCAATCATTGTGTTTGGAAGAGAACATACACATCCCTCCAACTAGAGTACACCAACAAGGTTCACACAGGTTTCCTTGTTGAGTTGCTCCGAGGTTGCCTGGGACTCATATCTTTTGGTTGTTCAGCTTAGTAAAATTTAAGTAGTTTTAGTTGTGTATTGTTTGAATCTTGATATATGAACATGTACAACTAATGTTTTCCTTGTTTAAGAATTCTCCCAATAGGTAGGTATTTCACGTATACATTTTGGCACACTTGGTGGGACCTATGTCCCTTTACCATACTCAAATTCAGTCAAAAATTTGACATTTTCTATAGAAAATAGTGCAGTGTCACCTACATTAGGACATAGTCTCATTTGAAAAGATAGATCATTGTCTTCACATTTTGGCATTTGCGCTAACAACAAACTCAACAACCCACAAAAAATTGCCAAAAGAATTAAATTAAATTAAATTATGTCATCTCTGATGTTTGGATGTCTCTACATACTTAACTTTCATCTCTATAGTTTAATGTTTTTTCGTCTACATTGTGGGTGGCTAAAAATTAGCAGTTTTACTTGATTGTTGTATCCGCATGTAGACTATTGTCTATGATTTCCTCGCCACCCATTGTTTTGGCATCTATGGTTTACCAGTGACTACTAGTTTTTTCATCTACAATTTTTCTAGCAGCTATAAGTTTTGTCATCTACGTGGTTTGGTGTCTCTACTCTACTACTATTGTCTATGATTTACAAAAGTAGGTATCAGGTATAATTTTCTTAGTTCTATTATGTCCTCTTTGTTTAGTCATCTCTAATATTTTTTTTATTTGCACCTAATAAACTGAAAATTGAGTTTTAGTGGTTTCATAGGATATGGACTATTCTATGTTGATTTACATGTATAAAAAATAATAATAAAAGTTAAAATAAGTTTTCCCATAGTTAAGCTTTCATTTTTGGGGATTTTGTTCAAGTTAATCAAGTTTTTTATTGTAGTATTCTAGAAGGGAGCCTTCTAGAAACACCTAAACATGTTTTCTTGCAAATTTTCTTAAATTTTTGTCCTCTTGGGAAATGAACTTGAATGTTTAAACACTTGTCTTTTAATGTATGTTGCACTTAATTGGATAAATCAAACACACTCTTGAATGTCTTGCAACTAAAACAATCCAAAACTCAATCTTGAATGCCTGAAGGGAACTTACAATCTAGCATGGGAATGAATGTACTAAACTCAATCTTGAATACCATTTATTAAAACCTACATTTTTTTTCATTGGAATTGAATGCTAAAATACATCCTTAAGTGCCCTAAAGAGAACACATTTTTCATCGGAATGCATGCTAGTGAACACACTCTCAAGTGCTCAAGGATCAAAGAACCCTTATGATGAAACACTCAAGTTTGATGCTTAAAATAAATACTCACTCAATCTTGAATGCATCAAGAAATTGACTCTTTTCTTATCAAATTTCTTACATGGATGATGTATGATTTACTTATGTTGGAAAACTATCAATTTTTATTATGTTGACAACATTATCAAGTTGGAAAGAATATTGTATGATATAAACACGAGTGTGTTCAACAATAGATTACAAAATCTAAAGCATCAATTGGAAAAGGAAAAATTTCTTTAAACCCAAGACCACTTACGCATTCACTCCTCTCATGCCTTTGGGTGATCTTAAGTGCACAAGAAATAAGTGGCCTTGTTTTACACATTTTTTAGGAGGCATGTTTGGATATTTCATCACCCCTTAGGATGACCTCAACTCTAGTATTCTAGTAGAGTATAAATATTGGGAGATGAATGGAAAGACACCTCTCTTGGAAGTAAAATATTGTCACTCTTGGCTAAGCCTCAAAGAAATATATACATTTGGGAACTGAAGGTGGATATTTTGGTTATTGTCTCCTACTAGTTGTGTGGCATTATTTTCTTTCATCTATAGATTTGGGCCTCGTGTACCTTGCGGATATCAAGGACACCCCTAGCTGAGCTTGTATATCCCAATCAAAACCTTATAGGATTATTGGTGTGTTCAATGTGCTAAGTGTTCAAAAATCTACCCATTTGAATGGGACATGCCATATAAGATTTTCTTTTATATTTTTTTCATTGTATGCTTTGCATTTTATGTTTTAAAAAAATCCAAAAAACATCATAAAAGTTCAAAATCCAAAAACATTTCAAAAACAAAAATAACAAAAAGAAGGTCGTATTTTCCACATCACTTCTTCTATTCATCCATTTCATCAAACTCTTCAAAATTTCAACCATCCTAATCATTACTTCATTTTCTTAATCATTCAATCGAATCCCTAATCTTCATCCTAGTCATGACTCATAATCCACGTCAAGAGCCAATTCCCTCATTCAATGATTCATCCTCATGATTCTTAATCCAATCCATTGTCAAATTCATTCCTTTCTAATCAATTCCTAATTCAATCTATTTACATCTTCATCCAAAATCAATTTTTCTAATTTCATCCATTCAAATCTTCTTCTAATTCAATTTTCATAAAATCTTCTACTTTGGACTTAGCAGCACCATTATAATCCTTGGACTTTAATCCTAGTTATCTTGAATGACCCAAATCTGATCAAGGTTATCTCCAACCTTCATCCAATATCAAATCAAATCCAATCCAATCCAATCAATATCATGTTAAATCCAATTCAAGTCAAATCAAATGCAAAGTCTGAAATTGCTCCTAGTCCCAAGTTCATATTTCATCCATCATCAAAAATTTCATCACCCCTCATCTAAGTTCCATGGATAAAAATTGGCTTGACCAAATTCTTGGTGACCTTCAAAGGCAATATAAAATCACACCTCCAACACAAAGCCCATACCAAATCAATATTCAAAAATTCATATCTAATTTTGATCGATCTCATTTTCACTATTCTTCTACCTTTCACAAGTGAAATCCACCTTCTTGTCCTTCAAACACATATGATTTCATTCATAGCCCACACAATTCCTCAAATAGAAATTTCATTGCCAAAGACATTGAGGAACTCAAGAATTCTATCTTGAATTGATCAGAATTAAGCTGGCATATTATATTAAGTAATGAATTTTGAATTTTGAATTGTTCAATTAGTTTCTAATGAGGATTTAAATGGCATGGCCTTTCAACTTCCATGAAGATATATAGAGAAGATAAAATCAAACTTAATGAGAAGAATGATATGGACAAACACCTTGTCTACTGAGATTACCAATTTCTATCAAATCTTATATATAGAGTTCATGGGCAAACATCTCAACCATAGGATTTCCCAACTCCTATAGAGTTCATGGGCATGCATCTTATTCATAGGATAGCCCAATTTTTATGAGCTCAAACACACAACTCCTCCACGAGTTTGTCCAAATTTGGTTGATTTGCAGGCATACATCTCACTTACAAGATTGTCCACAATTGCAAGAAATTCTATTTAATATCATGAGTAAATTGAACTCTAGATATTATTTATTATGTGTTTACAATACCATTAAGTATTCCTTTGGTATTGTCCTCTGAATTGAGAAAACAATTCAAATCAGTGGTATCAAAGCCAAGTTTTGTCTCTAGTACTATTGTCTAGATAGAATTCAGTATGCCTAATTGGTGGTATTTGAAAGTGGAGAATACTATGGAATATTCAAGTATTTTCCATTTAGTTACTATGTTGATCCTTTATGACTACTTGATCCCTATTTTTTTGTATGTTTCAATTGAGGTTGTCAAGGTTTTGCAAGCGATCTTTATAAATCAAGACATCTAGATCTATAATGAAGAAACAAGTACCCCTACTCAAGCTTAGAATTCAAACTTTAATGAGGAGCTAGGACAAGTGGATACTATTCTTTCAAATAAAATAGGAACCCTTACATTTAATTAGATGGACTTTATCAAGTGTTTGATAGCTGGTATTTCATATGGCATTGTCTCAAGTGAAGTGGAGATAGCTACAACAAAATGGATGGAAATGGATATCAAGGGTCACCTATCTTTTTTGGGTATCCCAAGTCTTAATAGGCAAGAATTAAGTGCATCTAGGAATGATATCTAGAGATGAAACTCAATGGAACTAGAGATTGAACTATAGATTGATGGGCAACAATGGACTCAGATGACTACAAATCCTTCTATCAAAGGATTCAATTTTAAGGATGACCAATTCATGAATGGAAACTGGGCAAAGGAACCTAACAGAGATATGATTTTAATATTTTTCATATATTAGTAATTTTTCATAGGGTTGTTTCAGACCATGATGAAGAGACAAGTATGCTAAGTTATGAAGTAGAATCACTTGATGAAGATGCTTTTGTTGTAGTAGCAAGGGAGTTTGGTTGTGATTTTTGTAGGTGAACACAAACAAGTGTAATAATTAAGGAGTGGGATCCATCTTCTAAACAATAGATCAAGAGGGAGTATAGATTGTTCAATCTTTTGAAGTTCAATATCATGAGGAAGCATATGTTTGTTATTGTGCGGAACAAAGATGATCAAATCTTTCTACTGTGCAAAGGATAATGTCATCTTTGATAGACTTGGGAAGAATGGAAAAAAAATTCAAGCAATAGATATCCCTACTACATGGACTTGAACCACAACCTTTTTACATTCTAAATGTATATATGCCATGATGAGAAAAAATATCAAATTCTCTCGCATATGAATTGTCATTATCATCGGTTTTGTTGACTTAGCAAAGGCATATGAGGTAAATGGCTCAATGGGGCTTGTTTTTAAGTGATTAAAAATTATTATGACATCAAATTCAGCTATCATTACTTCTATTATAGGCACTAAAGGAGTTACTCAACACCATAGAGAGTATGTGTATCAACCAATTTATTTATGTTGACAAGAAAGCTAATATGTTTGTGGGGAATTTCTTACCTCTTTAAATTGCTTATGAGGGTGACATGGTTTATAATCTAGAGATATATTTATTCTAGAGAAAAAATTGGGTAGAATACCAATAGTGGAAGGATAGATAAATTGGTGCTATTAAATATATTCATCTAGTCATTTCTTCATTCGAATGATTGAAAGGTCATGAGAGCTCAAAGGGTATCACCAAATAGGGATTTATCTCAACATATCTCATTTTCATGTTGCATGAAAAAAAACCATTATTGGTTGCATATAATTTAGAAAGTGATAAGGAAATGGGGCCCATTTCCTTATAAGAGGGGAGAATGGTCAGAATTAGGTTGGGATATTATGTTAAATAATGACTTTTCAATTTTGAATTGTTCATTTAGTTTCTAATGAAGATTTAAATGGCATGACCTTTCAACTTCCATGAAGATATATAAAGAGGCTCAAATCAAACTTAATGAGAAGAATGATATGGACAAACACCTTGTTTGCTAAGATTACCAATTTTTATTAGATCTTATATACAAATTTCATGGGCAAACATCTCAACCACGGGATTGACCAACTCCTATAGAGTTCGTGGGCATACATCTCATTCATAGGATAGCCTAACTTTTATGAGCTCGGACACACAACTCCTCCATGAGTTTGTCCAAATTTGTTTGATTTGCAGGCATACAGCTCACTTACAAGATTTTCCACAATTCTATGAAATTCTATTTAATATCATGAGTAAACTTAATTCTAGATATTTTTTATTATGTGTTTAAAATACCATTAAATATTCCTTTGGTATTGTTCTCTAAATTGAGAAAACAATTCAAATCATGAGCCTAGCAAATAAAAAGCAAAAATCTACTTTCCAAGACATATGTCCTCTTCCCCCATGTTTCAAAGACCATAATCCTTATGTCCCACACAACTTGAATCCTTCATGTAATTCCCCATACTTTGACCTTAATGTCCAAAAACATCATCACAATCCCCTACCCATGCCTCAACCTCCACACAATCCTAATTCTCCAAAATCAACATCATCCCCACCTTATAATAGGTTTATTTCACTAGAAACCTTTTCTAAGTATACAAAAAAAAATAAAGTGATCCAATCACCCAAATCCATGCACCCAATTCCATCTCAAGACCTTCCCCCAAAGCATGTCATTATGGATTCCTTTTCTCCTCTAGATCTAAGAAACTCCCCATCCCATGATTCCCTTATCCCTCAAAATCCATTTATCCCTCTTAATTCATTTCATTATCCTCTTCCTAATCAACATCAATAAATTACCTCTACTGCACCCATTAATGATTCCACTCCATCTCAAGAGTTAGCATCCATAGATCCTCCACTTCATGAATATGCTCCTTCCACTCCATCCACTAATACTCCTCCATGTAAGGATCAAATCACTCTATCTCATGGTTCCATTCTCTCCACTCCACTATATGATTCTATTCCATCTCATGATCCAATTATTCCACCACATAATCTTCTTATAAGTCAAGATCAAAGTACCCCTTCATGTGCATTTCATGATCCCAATCCATCTCATGATCCTATTATCCCTCATGATTCCTCTCACAATACTAATCCTCCACAAGACCTTGCCACACCTACCCAATCCACTCGTGAACCACCTATACATGGACTCACATCTTGTATTAAAAATGATAAGTATCCCATTGAGGAAGTGTGATCTCAAGATGTTGGTATACCTTCAACTCTTTCCAAATCTGAAATCCCTCCATCCAAACCCAAATGTTCCCATCATCCATATTCCAAGTCCATTTTGGGACCTTATATCCATCATCTGCTTCCTTCCTCACTTAAATCCATTTTGGGTCCTTATGTTCCAAATCCAAACCCTTCATCCCTTCCATCCATTATGGATCCTTACATACATCTGTCCACCATATCCATGTTTCCATTTCACCCCCTCATATACCTATTAAAGATCAACAAAGGCACACATCCTTGAATTCCTTCCAATGTTCAGCATCCATAAGCTCTCCATCCCATTTTATCCCCATGCACCTGTACCATGGCCAATGGAAGCAAATTGGATGCCAAAGATAAAGTGACTGAATCTAAAAATCTGACAATCAACATGTCCCCTCTAAAAGACATGTTCAAGAAACAAAAAATATGACCTAGAAGAAAGAAAAAATCAGAAGACCACAAAGGCTAAAAATTAAAAAATTCATAAATTATGTGGATTCCAAAGCTACTTAATGAGGAAATGAATTTGAAAGAAAAATTAAAAATAGCATCAAATCTTGCAAACTCAAAGGCTTCCTTCATTCATAATTTTTTCAAACTTCCATTTTCCAAATCCATTTTGGGTCCTTATGTCCCAAAATGCACCATCCTAAATCCATCATCTCCTTCATCCATTTTGGGTTCCTATATCCCAAAATTCAAACTTTCTTTTATGTATCCTCCCATATTTCTTCATGTCCATCACCCTTCAAGGTCTTTGCCAATGACAATCTTTCAACCTCATTCATCCACTCATTCACAATTCTTCCAACCTAGCATCCATCAATCATGTCTTCCTCCCAACCACTCCAGCCCCTTAATCCAAACTTTTTCATAAGTCCTTGACCTCCATTTCCTAACCCATTTCATCCTTCTTTTCACTATCCTACCAATATCTATGAGAAAATAGTAAAAAGTTCCTTGAAAATAACAAAGAAAGAGAAATAAATGTCAAGGGATACCATCCATGTATCTAGATTCTTGAGTCCTCCCTTTGTATCCAATGTCTTCCAATTCCACTTATCCATCCATTCACTTTTCCTCTTCCACTTGCACTCTACACTAGGGGAAAGCTTCATCCATACTGCACTGCCTTATATATCTTCCATATCTCCATCATCATTTTCCATCTTTGATCTTGACTATCATTTTCCTTTCATCCATCCATGCTCACTCAACATATCCCTTGCACATTATCCACACACTTTCCTACATACTCCCACCATTTGTTCACATATTTGATCTTGACATCCTATCAATATCTTGCATCCCATATTCCTTGTCATGTTCATTTCATCCATCCATAATCCTACACACTTCCATCCTTCTTTCATATTTCATTGGTCTTGACTATCTCATGCATTTTCTCCATTTCACATTCCATATTTCATCCATATCCTTCATTTCATTATTCATGTCATATTCACTTCTTCCACATCATATCCTTTGCCCATCCATCTTCCAATTTAATACCTATGCTTGTGAGAAAAAATAGAGGCATAAAAATTAAAAAATTAATTTAAAAAGTAATAATATCCATGTATGCTTTGGAAAAAAATTCATGAACCTCCATTTCCTCCATGCATATCCTTCACACCATCTTTCCACATTCATGCATCCTTTCCCACCATATTTCCCATCCTTGATATGGGGCATTTTTTTCAACTCCTTTAAAACATGATTCTTTTCATCCATCTTCCTATTCCCCATATATTTTGGGTTCCTCACATACTTTCACCATTGCTTCCACCCATTTATCTTTAATCCATTGAGTCTCGTTGCTTCTCATCTATTTACCATGCCTTGATTCTCCCTTTTTAGTGGTCCCAATCTAGTCATTTTCATCAATTAAATCACTTCATCTATCCTCTACTCTAATAAAATTCCCTTCTTCCAATCATTTTATAAAAATCAATTTTCATCCTATCTAACTATTTTTTTCTTCTAATGCAATCTTATCAACATCATTCTTCTAATTAAATAAATGTCTTCCATCATCTGATCACATCTTGTCCAAATCCTTATATTCATCATCTAATGTCATGACATTGAGTTTCAACCCATCAAACTAATCTTATCAAAATAGTTATTGCAAATAAACTTACACAAATTCACACTGAGACTACATGATTTGATAACCTTGCTCCTTTCACACAATTTCCAATGAACAATTATAAACATTTCAATACAATTCAATCAAACAATCACATCTTACCTTATAGGATGCATCCCTCCTATACAAGCTTAATAAATTTACCATCAGAATAAAGTTCATGGCAAGATCTATAGACTGAATGACTACTTGGTCATAATTTTTTTTGTTAATTTATCTTTGTATGTCAGCAAGAGCCTCCCTAAGTGTGCCTTGATCTTCAATATCTTGGTATCATTTGAATGGATTAACCTAATTGCATGGGTCATTTTTCAATATGATCTATTTTAAAGATTCTTTGGCACATCTACATCAGTTTTGAGTTATGGTTATGCATTGTCCATAGGGAACAATAGGTTAGCACATTTTCCACCAAGATCCCTAATAAGACTTTGGGTGTACCTAGACCTATTTAGTGTGTATATGTCATGTATTCCATCAAAGCTAAAAAATCTACATTGTTCTTTAAGAGTCTAGTCCATGCAAAGGAACCTTTCCATCTATGCTATTATAGCATTTGATGCATAACTCCTTTTGTAATATCAAACTAGGGCATGCTCTCCCATATGAACACAATTGAATCTCATGCATTCATGTAGTTAAGTTGTATTTAGATTAATCATTATCCAATTTACCCTGCTTCACTCTGATATTACCAACAAGTTATGGAAGGCCTTCTTTTAAGCCTTTTTCCTTCCCTTTTTCTTCATGTGTCTATTTTTGAGAAAATGGGGAAAAATGTATTCCTTTTTCACCCTATTTCCTCAAGGGGGCACCCTCCTTCCTCATCACCATTATGAGACAACTCCTAGGACTCCTCTCCTTGCTAAGACAAACTATATTTAATTTTCTTTGATGCAATGTCATCCTGACACTACATCAAAGAGAGGAAAAGTGTAGACACTTAAAATTATCCTAAACACTGTTAATTTATTAATATTTCCCTTGACATTATAATTTATTATTTATTAATTAATTATATTTTTCATGTTCCTCTACTTATTTAATTAAAATTATTTAATTAAATAGGTTCACTTCCCTAATTTATTTAAATTTAATTTAAATGCATCCCCTCTAATGTGTTAAATTTATTTAATGCATAGTGCTCCATAAATCCCCTTTTAAATAAATTCCAATTTATTTAATTCCCTCCACTTCATTAAATTCTCTAATCCTATGATTAAATTAAATAATATTTAATGTAATCTCAATCTCACCTAAAACCTAGTCTACCACCCATCACTCTCATCTTTCTAGGTCTACCCACTAGTTAATCTCACTTAATTATCCTAAATCCCTTCCTAAGCACCTTTTAGCCCCTAAGTGTTTTCTCACACATGTGTGAGAAACTCAAAATCTAAGAAAGCCTCCTTTTTATTATTTTATCCAAAATCCTCTTACACTCTTACACACTTTTCCTCCTTTCCTTTCTCCAAGGTTGCTCACACATGTATGAGAAAACCTTGAGCCATCTCTATCACCAAAAAGGCTTATGTTGACCTTTGCATGGCTTGTCTCCTTAGCCCATGTCTCTCCTTGTGGCACCTATGTGGATGCCACATAGATGCCACCTCCCCAAGGCCTCTCTCAAGCTTATAATTAGAGACATTGTCTCAAGCATTTCTCATCTCCCTCATTTGCATTGTTATCATACTAGTATAGTTCAAGAGCTCTTAAGTGATTCCATGCCTTGTTACTAACTCTTTGGTAGTTGTTAGATTTCACTTCTTGCATTAATAATCTAGTTTACTTTCTTGCATTCATCTCCATTTCCTAGAATTTTTTAAGAATGGCTTCTTCCATAGCCTTGTCTTGAAGCATTCCTCACTCACCTCGCTTAGGTTCATATCTCATTCTCATACATTCATCATTGATGGGATTCATTCAATCATTGTGTTTGGGAGAGAAAATTCACATCCCTCCAACTAGAGCACACCAACAAGGTTCACACGAGTGTCCTTTTTGAGCTGCTCTGAGGTTGCATGGGACTCATATCTATTGGTTGTTTAGCTTAATAAAATGCAAGTAGTTTTAGTTGTTTATTATTTGAATCTTGATATATGAGTATATATAACTAATATTTTCCTTGTTTAAGGGTTCTCCTAACAAGTAGTTTTTTCACATATACACCAATCAAAACTATTAGCTAAGGAAATGGAAATTTTGGGAGAGTTATGCAAGAAAAGAGCGAAGCAATGAATGCTAAGAGTTGAAAGAGATAGAAGAAAAGTCTTAGAAGACATAAAAGAATTATTTGTAGATGCTTTATCTATAGAGGTAAATGATAAAGTCTATATTATTGATCAATTAATTGATATTTTGTATAAATTCAATGAGGACATGATTGATGGGTAGGAAAAACTCTTTATGAAAGCTAAAAGGAAGTTTGAGAATAAAGTGTTAGATAATGTAGCATAGAAGATAGCAATAGATCAAGTAGAACTGTCTACTTTAATTTTTACATTAGAAATTTTTGCAAATAATGTTGTATCATTATTTATAAATTTAATTTATTCCACTAACTTTACCAATGAAATAAAAAAGAAACTGACCAAATTTGACATGGAGTTGAAAGATAGTGAAAATCAGTTGGCACTCAATCCTTGCTCCAGTTCCATTCATTTTGCAAAAACTAGATTTTTGATATATCTTTAGGTAGAAATACTAAGGGAAGAGGCCAAAATAAGATAAATATTGATTGATATACATGGTATGATACTTCCCCTCATGGAAATTATGCAGAAGAGAATGGATCATGCAAGCACATTGGTCAAAGACACAAATCTATCAGTTGCAAATCATATGTATGAGTTATCAATAGAGCTTCAAATTGATCCACACATCTTGAAGGTGCTACAAGATAACTTGGACAAGACATTATCTATAATTTTGAAGGTATACAATGATTTTCTTTCTCATTTTGGCATAACATTGTAAATATATTTTTTGGAATTTGTAACAAAAATAAGGGGGAAAGAAGGTGTACAAAGGAGGAAAGCATATAGAGAAAGTATATGTACATACTTATATTCATGAAGGTAAAAATATATATAGTAAGAAAGATATGTAAAAGGTAGATAAAGAAAAATAATTTTGAAAAACCAAAAATAGAGTTTTTAGTTCAAACCAAGTTGCAGAGACTTCAGTCCAAACCGAGCTACTAAAAAGAGCATACTCAAAGGGGGAGCTTGACTGAAGAATTTTTTCAGATCTTGTGTATGATAAGTTTTTTTATCACTAATGCCAAAAGGGGAGATTATTAATCTAATTGCATGATATATTATTAGTTAGTGTCAAAATACTTAGTCATAATGGAAAGACAACAGTAATCGAGTCACTAGTATGTAGTATTAACCAAGCTCACAAAGGAACCATGCAAACAATGTTAAATGTGCAAGAAATAAATAGTTTCAAATGAGTTGACAATTCACACCAATTTGCAGTGTTAACCAAGTTGACAGTGTCTACCAAGCTCCACTATGAACCAGGTCAACAAAATAGTTTTGTTCTAAGGTGATAACCAAGCTAGTAGAATAGTGTGAACTGAGTCAAAAGTATCTATTGAGTGATTAGCATGAACCAAGCATCCAATATCAATCAAGTACCATAGTTAGCCAAGGTGACAATGTTTCCTAAGTATCTTTAGCATCGCCTCAGTAAACTATTTGACTCAACTTACAACACTGAGTAAACTTGGTAATTTCTTTTGGAATGAATTGTGTTGTATTTGATCTTTGATGGAATTATTTGGATGGATATAAGGTAATTTTTTATCCAAAAAAAAAAGAAGAATGTGAGAAGAAAGTAATTGTAATTAAAGAACATTAGCAAATATGGAAGAGCAGATTGTTTAAAGCCTACAAGTATTCTAAGGAAAAGAAGAAACTCATCTATCACAGTCAAGTGATCAGTTTACTTCAATGGATCTTCATCAGCAATCATAGTTTCACATCAAAGTTCAATCCATTGATTCATCATAATAGGTGCATCAGTCCAAAAAAATTTAATTAGGTGGACCTAACAATCCTTTGTAGAAAATCCTAACAGAGTACATTCTTAACTATATTGTATAAATCCTTTCACAAGGTAAACCTAATAGCCCTTTTCTCTTAACCAAGTAAGATCATTAGAAGTGATCATTTGTAAGCCTTAATAGGCCAACTTTATTACTATAGTAGTGAAGCATTGTGGGTGTCATTCCCACCCTAATTTTACCTTCTACTTGGAGGGTTTCTTTGTTACCAAATATTGTGTTATGGTGTTGTTACTTTGCTTCTTTATGTTTCATTCATGCAAGTAGATTAGACAACTTAACAAATTGGTTTAGTTAAAAAGGTTTAAGTTGTTCCTAATTCACCCCCCATCCCTTTCAGTCACCTAGCTTGCATTAGATTTCCAACACTTTAAAGCTCCTAAAAGGGACTCATATTTACTAATTGTATTGAATTGTTTTGCTAACAAGCTCATTGATGACATAAAGAAATAGAAGTCTTATTAGCCCTTTTGGTGAACATTTGTCTATAACATACTGAACTTTATCATCTTTTAGTATAAATGTTTTTGAACTTTTGATGTATAAAGTATGGACATAGGGCATAAAATGATAATAGGAATTATATCTAAAAAGAGGTTCATTTTGTGGTAAAAATCTTTCTTCATGAATGTTTGATATGGGTAGATCTTCTTGCAACTGGAGAAATTGCAAAAACTGTTAGTTGAATAATTAATGTCTTTTCTTTATAAACTAATAAATGAAAATAAATGTTTGTGGGAAGTCTTGTGTGTATTAAATGTTGATCGCAGGGATACAAGCTGAGTAGGAGTTAATCAAAAATAAACTATGAGGGAATAGTGTTAAGGCATTGATGGTATTAAAGAGAAGCGTTGTGATATCGTTGCAGCTAGAAGACTTGGCGACAAAGTCAGAAGGGACCTGTTTTAATGAATAAAAAATTGGGACCTGATAAAGCGGCTGAGCAAGGAAGCAAGCATCAAAGCGATCAGTTCAGCATGCAACATATGGTACCTAGATTCCTAGAAGCTATTTAAAGATAGATAAAAGAGCAGATCTAGCTTTTACTATGATCTATATTTGTGGGGAATTTAAGGGATAATTAATGTCTTTACAAATTGCATGTTTGTAGTCTTAAGTTGTAATTGAATTTCCTTCATGAAGAAGTTGTAGTTTTAGGAATTTTTTTTTCTTCCTTACTTTTAAATAAGACCTCGTCTGTATCTATGAGGTTAAGTAGTGAGTAGACAGATAGAGTCGAGAGACATCTTTTTGTTCTCCCTGAGTTATTGTAAAACTACATATTTGAATAAATATATGCCTTTGTTGAGTTTCTACACTTTTATCTGAGCTTGTCTTCCCTTCATTCTTCCATGGGGGGCCACATAGAAGGTGGAGTTTACTTTAGTAAGTAGGAGTTAGACTCAGTTTTCTAAGTTAAGATTAGAACTGTTGTTCCTGCAGTCACTAGAAACAAAACCAGCCACTGTCCCTGTAGTAGTAGGTGCATAGATGTATGGTTAAATAATTAGAATTTTCTTCCAAGTATTTGATAGTTTTCTTTCTTTTGGATAAACTAGATTTCCTTAATGGTTATTGCATTCAAGGTAGTAGTGACTTTTAGCGAAAACTAGAGCATATACTTTGCAGACATCATCTCAAGTTCACGCTCCCGGATTGACATTTAATAAAAATCAATATAGTACTTTGGTAGTAAGGGGTGTCCAATCCTACAACTAAAAAGGTGTTATATTGATTAGACATATTTTTGGCACCATTGTCGGGGATGGTGTCAGTCTAGTATTCACTATTGAGTCATTTAGTTTCATTTTTAGCATTCTTGCATGCATAGAAGAAAAGACCAACTTGGAAGATTTATTCCCAACTTCAATCAAGAAGATCCTTTTTATCCTAACCCTAAAGAAAGAGAAGAGAGAGAAGAAATAGAAGAAGAACTATTTGAGAATGTATTTGCAGAAGTACTAGAATAAGTACAATCACCGACCACATCTAAAGAATCCTTCCATTTGAATAATCTTTTTGCTGAGCCAGAATATCAAGATAATCCATTAGCTCTAGTCATTTATCAACCACCACTAGGACATCCACAGATGGAAATAGCTTAGCCTACCTTTCCCTTTCCAATTCCTCCCTAGTAGGGTAATCAAAATCTGAAAAATATACCTTCAGCTGCCCTGCCTAAATTCTATGGCCTTATTAATGAAGATCCAAAAACTTTTCTCTTTGAATTCAACATCCTTTGTTGAATTTATGACTACACAACTGATGCCCATAAGCTGAAATTGTTTCCATCAACTCTCAAAGAAGCCACTTTGAGATTTTTCATGAGTCTACATGCCAATGCTATGACAGATTGGCCAACTATGAGTAACCTTTTCCTTAATAAATATAAGGAATATTGTAGAGGCCGTGATTTGAAAGGAGATGACATTTTTAAAATGTCACAAAAGGAGGATGAGAATTTGGAGGACTATGTTGCCCAGTTCATGTTTAACCTAAAGTGCAATACACAACATCAGATGAATGAGGAGTCCCAAAAGCATCTGTTTCTGAAAGAAGTGCATGACAGGAGTATGGAAGCTTTAGACTTAATGGTTGGAGGTGACATTACATAGAAGATGTGGGCTGAAATCTAGAATATTTGTTTGAACTATTCTAGAGCAACAACAAAAAAAGGATGAGGTTTGAGGGACTTACTCCAAAAAACTCTTGGGGTAGGAGTATCTAAGATAGAACTATCAAACCTCTTATCGGATTTCAAGAAAGACATCATTAATGATGTTGCTACACAATTGGATACCATGCAAGCATGAAGGAAGAAGGAGGATGTTGATAGTATGTTGGTAGAATATTGCCCCCATTGCAGAGAAAGGAAATGCAACTATCAATGTAAACCTATTGCTAGCTTGGAATCACAGCATGTGTCTATTGAGTTCAAGGTAATTGATGAAGATGGGGAACTCCTCTATGTTTCTCAAAGAAGGTCATGGGCTCCAAGATTAGGTATTCCTCAAGACCCGCTCCATAATTATGGTGGTAATAGTCAATGGCAATAGCAGCATGGTAATTATAATAATTGGCAGCAGCCCAACCAAGGTTGGAAACAACCTAACCAAGGGTGGAAATAGCCTAACCAAGGTTGGCACCAACCTCAGCAAGGTTGGCAGCAAACCTAGAACTAGCAACAACCTCAGCAGGGTTGGCAACAAACCCAAAATTGACAACAGCACTAACATCATCTAGCCTTAACTCAACCTCCTCAACAGCAAGCCTTAATGCCTCCTATAGCCAATACAGCCCCTCCAAAATAGCCACAGTTACTTGCACAACCTGCACCTAATCCTAATAGTGCAAAACCTTCAGCTCAGCAATAAAGTTATTCCATCACCCTAAATTGTATCCATCTATGATCTAGAACAATGCTTGCCTCACCTCAATAGCCCATTATAATAGAAATAGATGATACAAATGTTGAGTTAGTTCAAGAACCTACCACCATTATTTCTCCTACAGCCAAGACACCACCATTTCCTAGTAGGTTAATAGAGAAAATCCTACCAAGCGAAAATCAAGCTACACTAGACTTACTTGAGCAACTCAAGCAAATGACGATAAAAATTCCCTTGCTTGATGCAATAAAGGAAGTACCTTTATATTCAAAAGCCATCAGAGAAGCCTATGTTAAAAAGCTAGGAAGGAAAAAGAAAGACCCAAAGACTATCCATGTCCTTGGATAGCTTTTTGATCTTATCCTTGATAACTGCAAAATGCCTAAGTATGTGGACCCTGGAAGCCCAGTAGTGACCCTCACCATTCAAAGAGTGCAACTTGTGCAGAATGTCTTAATAGACCTAAGAGCATCCATCAAAGTAATGACCAAGGAAGTAGTGTCCAAATTAAGCATCATTGGTCTCAAGAAAACACCAACAATCTTGCAACTAGCAGATAGTTCTACCATCATTTCTAATGGTATGTTAGAAGATGTCACTATCACAATACATTCATGGGAGTATCCAGTTGATTTTTTCATACTCTCTCCAAAAAAAAGTACTGGGGGATACCCTATCATTTTAAGATGACCATGGTTAGCCATAGTAGATGCTTATATTGCATGCCGATCAAGGAAAATGACTATTTCAGATAGAACGAACACTAAAAATTTAACCTTGTATTCACCTACTTAGCCTTTGCTACAAGATGATCAAGTTGTCTGGCCAAATATGGATGACTTTGATATGGACATAGATTCTATTCAACAATTGATGATGATCTCATGGGACTCATTTATAAAAATTAAAGAAGAAGATGATATTATTTCTTCTATCATACTGAATGAGTATGGAACACAACCTAAGACATCTTCTAAACAAAAGTGTGTCTTAGAAGCATTCTACCTTTATCTGCTAAACTTCATTATTCTGAGTCTGCACAGCCTATGCATTACTCCTGCCACATAAGATAGATTCACAACCAATTGTGAAAATTTTAATGGCTGAAAAAGTAGTCAAAACAGCAATCATTCCAGGAAGAGAATTAAATATAAGCAAGTCCTTATCTCAGGCACAACATCATAATACCCTACAGCTGCTACAAAAGCACCAAGATGCTTTTTCTTGGGAGTATATAGATATGAAAGGTTTGGATCCTACACTCTATACCCATAGAATTTATATTAGTCTGGATTGTAAACCTCTAAGACAACCTCAATGTAGGATAAACCCAGCATTAAGGGATATTGTCATAAATGAATTGCAAAAGCTACTCAATGCCAGCTTCATATATCCTATTTTAGATAGCCAATGGGTGTCACCATTGGTTATTGTTCCCAAAAAGGGGGGAAATGGTGAGTTTGCATAGATTATAGAGAACTTAACTTGGCTACTAAAAGGATCATTTTCCATTGCCTTTTATCGATCAAGTTCTTGACAATCTTGCAGGAAAAAATTACTTTTCATTCTTGGATGGGTTCAGTGGTTACAATCAAATCTAGATAGCACCAAAGGATCAAGAAAAGACCACATTCACGTATCCATGGGGAAAATTTGCTTATGATGTCCTAAAATTTGGTTTATGCAATGCACCTGCAACTTTCCAAAGAGCTGTTATTAGCATTTTTTCTTACATATCTGTAGATTGTTTGGAAGTGTATATGGATGACTTCACCACATATTGACAAACATTTGAAGAAGCCAATGAAAA
Organism: Cupressus sempervirens; assembly: GCA_028749045.1. Lineage (NCBI taxonomy): Eukaryota > Viridiplantae > Streptophyta > Pinopsida > Cupressales > Cupressaceae > Cupressus > Cupressus sempervirens. The sequence continues at coordinate 437,934,923 of CM053788.1, forward strand.
CTTGGATAAGGTTTTACAAAGATGCAAAGACTACAATTTGTCTTTAAATAGTGAAAAGTGCTTTATGATGATGCAAGGAGTGGTGTTGGGACACTTTATTTCCCCTAAAGGAATTGAAGTAGATCCAATAAAAATAGAAGTCATACATACATTGGTTGTACCAGCTAAATTGAAAGAAGTCAAGAGTTTTCTAGGACATGCAAGATATTATCAGCATTTTATCAAAGATTTCAATCAAATTGCAGCACCTTTATATAAATTGCTTCGAAAAGATGCAAAATTTGCATGAGATTCAGAGTGTACAAAAGCTTTCCTGTAGCTTAAGGAAGTCCTTGCAATAGCACTAGTGCTCCGAGGACCAAATTGGGAGTTACCTTTTCACATACACATAGATGCTTCAGATCATGCCATTGGAGTGGTACTTGGCCAAAAGATAGATTCAGTAGAACATGCAATTTACTATATTAGAAAAAATCTTCAAGGAGCCGAGTATAACTACACTGTGACAGAGAAAGAACTGCTTGTTGTAATTTATGCTCTGAATAAATTCAAACATTACATTATAGGATACCAAATATTTGTACATATAGATCACTCTACTATCAAATATCTAATGAACAAGCCATCAATCTCTAGATGATTGGCTCGATGGTTGTTACTAATGCAAGAATTTGACATCACCATTCTTGACAAGCCAGGTAAAGCAAATGTTGTAGCTGATTTCTTGTCTCATCTTCAAACACCTAATGATCCTACAGCCATAGAAGATAGCTTTCCTGATGAACATCTCTTCCTTTTTTCCACACAAAACCCTTGGTACGCTGACATTACCAACTATCTAACTACTGGCAAAACTCCTCCACATTTTTCTGCAAAAGAAAAATGATTGATGGTAGAAAAGAGTTTTAATTTCTCATGTATCTTAGGATTCATGTTTTATACTAGACCAAACCAGGTAACACGAAGATGTCTCAGAGAGGATGAAACATATGATGTTCTTCATGCTTGTCATGATGAGCCCTCTGGTGGTCACTTTGCTAACAAATAGACTGCATTAAAGATTCTAAATATAGGTTATTATTGGCCTACACTTTACAAGGATGTGGCTCAATATACAAAAAAATGTGATAAATGTCAAAGAATCGGTCGATCGACTAAAATAGGTCAAATGCCCCTACATCCATAGATAGTAGTAGAACCATTTGATAAATGGGGAATTGATTTTGTTGGCCCTATTGAACTACCATCAGAAGGGAAAACTTACATATTGGTTTGCACTGATTATGTTACTAAGTGGGCCGAAGCAAAACCCATGAAGTATCCTCATGACAATAATGTTGCAAAGTTTTTGTATGAATGTATCATTACAAGATTTGGTGTTCCAAGAGAATTACAATCAGATCAAGAGCCTCAGTTCACATCTAATCTGATAGCAGCACTCATGGAGGAGTATAAAATTTGACATGGCAAATCATCTCTATATCATCCACAGGCCAATGGATACGTAGAAGTGAAAAATAAAGAGTTGGAACATATTCTCACTAAAATAGTGTCTTTGCATTGCAAAGATTGGGCAACTAAACTTCTTGAAGCCTTATGGGCATACAGAACAACATGGAAATCCACTACTAGGTTCATGCCTTTTCAACTCCTATATGGGAAAACAGTTGTTATGCCTATTGAATTTGACCATAAAACTCTGTGGATAGATTTGGAACTTGATATTACCCTTCCTATAGCACAACAGGGTTGCATTTTGCATCTCAATGAGTTGGATGAATGGCAAAAATCAACTCTTCATAACATAGAATTAATTTAGAGTCAAAGAAAGCAATGGCATGACAAATTCATTAAAGACAGAGAATTCTCTGTTGGTGATTGGGTGCTCCTGTATGATTCACGATATCAGCATCACCAAGGCAAATTTTAGACTTGATGGCTTGGTCCCTATGAAATCATTGCAATTTTTAACAATGGAGTAGTTTAACTATCAACAATTGATCTGGTCAAATTCAAACTCCTAGTTAATGGGCATCGCCTAAAGTTATATTTTAAACCAGCAACCTAGGAAGAATTTCTTCAATAGTTCACCACAACAGAAACATCTCTTCCTGCAACCACTCCATCTGAGTCTCCCACTCAGACGCCTGTAGCCCATTGAATTTATTTTCAAGGCTTTCATAATAAAAATTTTGCACTCATGCAAAAATTCATTCCTTTTCCACTGCATTCCATCCCATCTTCTTGTCTTTCCATCATCACACCATCTCACTTTCTTTCTCTCATATGGCAATATTCAGACCACCCTTCCTATCGCACCTCAAGTCAGTCACACTCAACCCCTTTGTATTTATTTAATTTATTATTTATTTAGAAAAGCATGTTATTTTGATTTTCAAAATTTGCAATCTTTATGGTCTGGTGGGACCCAGTCTCTGCTAGGTTGGGGGGTGGAAAAATTGAAATCATGAATGCAAATCAAGGAAATCTTAAGTTGGCATGTAGGATGTATGGGGAACAGTCATTTCAGTAATAAGCTGGCACTCCTTTGTACTTCCAAAATGTGTGAAATAATGTAAAGAAGGCTAACCATTAAATCATGATTTCACATAACCCCTCATTAATATGGCGTATGTTTTTTAGCGTGATCTTTATCCTCATCACAGTTTGGTGATTAAAATGTTGTCATGAAGTACTGAAGGATGTGATGTTTTGAAAGCATTGAAGTATTTCAATTTCTCTTTGAAATCCCTATAGATATCACTGCCCATACTCTCAAAATCACTTGCAGTGAATTTTCCTGTAATAGCATTTTTTTTTTTGAAAAAAAAATGGGTGGAGAACCTTACCGGCATGAACCAATAGACCACAGAGTCTTACTAGCAGACCCAGCAACATGTAGTTTGTTTCAACAATGAAGTTGGTTGGCTTATTGTCTTAGTTTGAAGTAGTTTGATCAAGAAATTGCACTCCAATTTCATAATACATTGAGGGATGGATATGCAACTATTAAGGGCATTCGAATAGAATTCACTGAAGAAGTGGTGGCAGAAGTTTCTAGGTTGCCCACAAACGGAGAACGTTGGACAAAGGACATGGATGCATGACAAGCAAAAGACAAATTCTTAGTACCTAGAGATCCTCAGATGGAGGAAAACAAAAAGCAAGGTACATTATGATTATCTCTCCCTCTGCAATTCATCCACCCTGCTGAATTTATCATAAGATATTTTACTTGTGAAGGAAGGTATTCCTATTTGCATGCTGTTCATTTCAAAATTTTGAGTGCTTTTCGGCATGGTAATCATCTTGAAAATCTCCTAAGTTTCCTTTATAATATTATCAAAAGGCAAGCTACCTATGTACAGCAAGGCAAAACTCAGTCGGTATCCCACCATTGCTTGATTAGGGCTATAATTGAAAAGGAGTTGACTAGGTAGCACTTGGGAACATGGGATGATTTTGTAAAACTAAGGATAGAGGAAACTAAAAGGGGTGGGGACAAGAGAGAAAACTATTGTAGGAGTCAGGAAAGTAGTATATAGAATGGCTCAAGAAGTTTCAGTTTCTGCTTCTGTACCTAAAACTGTAGAAAGGAAAATTTTGGCTGCAGAAGCCTCAACTTCTAGGAAGAGAAAATCACACACAATTGCCATAGAGGAAGGTTCAGAAGAAGTATCTCCAGTATCACAAGAACCTACACTTAACCTAAATAAAGGGAAATTTGTTGATAAGGGCAAGAAACCAATTTCTACCCCAAGTTCTACTCCATGATGAGTCACCAGAATATCTGGGGTAAATTTGAGAATTGAACCTTCTATGCCACCTGATGAGCCTCCTATACCACCTATTGATGTTGAAACTCTAGTACCTACACCTGTACAGTCACCAAAGCACACAACACCTACTCTTGAACATGAAAATGATCTTGAGGAAATTCTTGCAAGGCCAAATAGCCCTATTAATGTTGATAGTGACACACAATCCTCAGAGGAAATGGTGTCCGAGTTTTAATAGCCAATGGAGGAAACTGATAATCTACCACCAGAGGAATATCCATCTGTTGCACAAGAAATAGTTCAAGAAATTGTTGAAACATTTCAAGTTAAAATGACTATTGCACGCTATCCTGCTGTTATTTCCCCTTTAGAAAAAGTTGATAACACTATTGCCTCTTAAAATAAAAGCTTTATTGAATGTCAGCATTCTCAAGATGATAGTACTGCTGACCACCATCATCCTAAGCACTGCCTTGAAGATTATAAACCTATTGTTCATCATCATACACCACCAATATTTTTACTCCGTTAATAGCCAGCTTTAGTTTGTACCAACAATTTCAATGGGAAAAAGAAAATTGGGACCTAGAAAGGAAGCAATTACTTAGAACTATCAGAGAACAAGCACAAAAAATTGAAGAGAAGGATAGTGAAATTATGGTCTTGTAGCAACGTGTCACAAAGATTACAGAGCTCATTCTAGAGCTTGTAAATTGTAGGTCCCCATCTCCAATTTACACACTGTTCGTAAAGGAGCAAATGATTAATTTTCAATTGTCTCAAATTACTTGGGGGTTGAAACCTTCCTTACACACTCCCCAAGAATTCTATGCAGCATTCAAATCAGTTTTGATGACTCTACAAAATCTCCTATGTGAGTTATATGTTCATAATCTTGTTGTTCCAGGTGATAAAGATTGGAATTCATTGTTATATGTGGGAGATGTACAGTTTAGAGTTGTTATGTCATGGATACAAAATGAGATTAATTGAGAGAACCAGGTTGCTCCTTATAGGGAAAAGGAAATGTTTGAATCATTACACATTCAGCCAGAGGTACAAAACACTCATAGAGTATTCTTCAATTGGCTTTCTATTAACAATAATCAAAGTGTTGCTACAAAAATTCACCTTGTCCACGAACAGGCATTTCTAGATTGGGAGCAGCATTGTTCTGCAAATGCCCCTGATGCTATACAAGCCTCCCTTCAAAGATGGATTTGATTGCTAGAAGATCTGAAAACAAGGGAGTTGCACTCTCCCCAAAATCTAGAGTTAGCCATCAGTAGGATGCTCAAGTATCTGATGTTAGGTAGAAGTCAAAAAAATTATTGGGTACCTCTTCATTTCCAATTGCCAATACTCTTGCATCCTATGCTTGGAAAGTATGATTCATTTGATGAATATAACATGATTTTCGAAGAACAAAAATGGGAAAGGTTGAAACAAAATCATGGATATTTTAATTATAGAGCTCATGAATCAAGGAAGAAAATTGCCAATGATCTTAGGTGCGGATGAGGATCAAAAACCTATAGATGTTGAAGGGACCAGCCTCAAGAAGGTTGGGGGGGGAAATGATGACATGAAGAAATAGAAGTCTTATTAGCCCTTTTTGTGAACATTTGTCTATAACATACTGAACTTTATCATCTTTTAGTATAAATGTTTTTGAACTTTTGATGTATAAAGTATGGACATAGGGCATAAAATGATAATAGGAATTATATCTAAAAAGAGGTTCATTTTGTGGTAAAAATATTTCTTCATGAATGTTTGATATGGGTAGATCTTCCTGCAGCTAAAGAGATTGCAAAAACTGTTAGTTGAATAATTAATGTCTTTTCTTTATAAACTAATAAATGAAAATAAATGTTTGCGGGAAGTCCTGTGTGTATTAAATGTTGATCACAGAGATACAAGTTGAGCGGTAGTTAATCAAAAATAAACTGTGAGGGAATAGTACTAAGGAATTAATGGTATTAAAGAGAAGCATTATGACACTATTGTAGTTGGAAGACTTGGCGACAAAGTCAGAAGGGACCTGTTTTAATCAATAACAAAGCGAGACCTGATAAAGTGGCTGAGAAAGGAAGCAAGCATCAAAGCAATCAGTTAAACATGCAACATATGATACCTGGATTCCTAGAAGCTATTTAAAGACAAATAAAAGAGGAGATCTAGCATTTTCTATGATCTATATTTGTGGGGAATTCAAGAGATAATTAATGTCTTTACAAATTGCATGTTTGTAGTCTTAAGTTGTAACTGACTTTCCTTCATGAGGAAGTTGTAGTTTTAGGAGTTTTTTGTTCTTACTTCCTTTTAAATAAGACTTTGTATGTATCTATGAGGTTAAGTAGTGAGTATACAAACAGAATCGAGAGACATCTTGTTGTTCTCCCTGAGTTATTGTAAAACTACATATTTGAATGAATACATGCCTTTGTTGAGTTTCTACACTTTCATCTGAGCTTGTCTTCCCTTCATTCTTCCATGGGGGCCCACACAAAAGGTGGAGTTTACTTTAGCAAGTAGGAGTTAGACTCATTTTTCTAAGTTAAGATTAGAATTGATGGTCCTACAGCCACTGGAAATAGAACCAATCACTATTCCTGTAGCAGTAGGTGCATAGATGTATGGTTAAATAATTAGAATTTCCTTCCAATTATTTGATAGTTGTCTTTCCTTTGGAAAAACTAGATTTCCTTAATGGTTATTGCATTCAAGGTAGTAGTGACTTTTTGTGAAAACTAGAGCATATACTTTTCAAACATCATCTCAAGTTCACGCTCCCAAATTGAAATTTAATAAAAATCAACATAGTACTTTGGTAGTAAGGGATGTCCAATCCTGCAACTAAAAAGGTGTTATATTGATTAAACACTCATACCCTCTTATAAGGAACTTTATATTAGTATATCATTGTTAGAATGGTTTAGAATAACTGAGAGGGGGGGTGAACCAATTTTCCTCAAGTCCAAATGTACCAATTCAACTTTTAACAGCTTCAAACAACTTAATCAACCTCATAAAAAAACTCTATACATATATCATATCATCAACAAATAAACTTTCCATGCAATTACTAAACTCTCTATTTCTTACATGTGTCAACTGCTAGTAAAATAAATAACCACAAAAAATAGTATGCATAAAGTAACATCCACACATGTAAATAATACTTTGACACCACAATTTAACATGGAAACCCAATTTGGGAAAAACCACCATGTGACATACTACCATTTTTTTACTCTTTTGAAGTGAGCTTAGTTAAGAACTAACCCTAATAAAGGCCTTACAACACACTGTTAAATGTGACCCTATTAAAGGATTTCATCACCCTTTTAGGAGTGACCTTGTTAGAGGACTTTGGATCATTCCATTAGAATGTCACCTTGATTAAAGGATTTACAAGATGACTCTCAAGTCAACCTTGATTAAAGGATTTTGATTATCACAATGGTTAGAATTAAACAATAGGTTTGATCTATATATACAACTCACTTTTCAAATATAGATCTTCATTTTCTCATTTGTTGATTCATTGTCTGGCCTCCATTATCATCTCCATTATTAATATTATTGGCATCCCTTTAAGAAAGCATCTCTTCACACTTCTCCTTTGCTACTCTAATCCTCACAACTTTTCCTTAAGATCACCAATCAAAAATGAACCAACCTTAGAAAACATCTCCTATGCCTCCTTAAATAGATAATTTTTATCTTTTTCCACTTAAACATCATCTTAGATCTTAGGATTATGTTAGATTCATCGAATCCTTTGATAATTTTACTTTTCTTCTTCTTCTAGAAACTTATGATTAAATAGTTGTCTTTGATCTCATAAAAAACTATCTTCATGCATTAAATATGCCAAATCATAAATCATTATCATCCATGCACTTTTACTAGTAAAATTTCAACTTTGTTGGCTTCAAATTTAATTCTTTTACTAACTGTAACTTTTTCTATCACTCAGCAATCACTATGTTCTTCTACTCAGTCATCACTGTGTATCTCAACATACACTATACTATTTCTCTCATCATTAACAAGATCACTCAACCATTACTATTCTTGGTTGCTACTAACCTTCCTTCGTCAACTTTCTTGATAATAACTATTACATGGCATGAATTGTTTGTTCAGCTTATGCTTAAGTTTCTTAATCTTTTGTTCTAGATCCTTAATTGACTGACCAACACTGATACTTGGTCATGCTTAGAGCTAAATGTAACTCTTGTCATTTCTCTCATACATAAATTCTAACTATCTTCTTCACTTCATATATTGATTAAACAATACATTATCTTGTCAAGGACTAAGTTATCAAGTGTCAATTGCATCTTCATAATACATAACTTCACATCACTCATCAACATTACTAGATTATCTTATTATCTCTTCTTTTCAAATTCTCTTCATCAATCAATAGATATGGCACTCTACACTATTATTAAATGTCTCTCCAAGAGTTTGACACTCTTATCTTACTAATAGATTTGACATCAATGACAGCATAACAATTATTCCACTTATAGTTTCCAAGAATCTCCCTGTTTGACATTGATGGAAACAACTCTAGTTACCATGCAATCCAAAAGTTTTAATACTAGAAGCTCCCTCTAGGTTTTTTCCCACTTTCTTAGTTTTATTATAATTCTCATCCAATACAATCTTTGGATTCTCCCTCTATGATCAAATGTAGTAGTATAAACTATATGATAATTCCTCTATTATTTCAACACATACTATATCTTTGTCATGTCTTCCTCTTGATAATACTCTCTCTCTTTCTCTCTCTCTCTCTCTCTCTCTCAATATATATGAGTGGTAACTACTATATTTATCCCTCTTTGACAATAATTCCAAAGACATAAACCATTCACATGCATCTTCATGTCACTATTCTAACTAATATAAAAATTCCATTGCAACACTAACTCCTTGCAGCTTCATTTGCTCATAGTTCAATGTCGTGCTTTTCCAACCCCTAGGAAAATCCTAAAGAGTGACCTCTTGCATCAATATTGTAAGATATTATGATCATAAAAATTGATGCAATGCAACATCTCTTCTTAGTTTTCTTTAGGTAGGAGGGTGATCCCTAACTTACCTCGTAGATACTCAAAATCATCCTTACGTCATGCCTTTGTGAATATGTCAGCTATCTATTCTTTTGTGTTTATGTATTCCAATCTCACTTCTTTGTCTTGTACTAGCTCTCTCAAGTAATGATATTTAATCTCAATATGTTTAGTATTTTTATGCATCATAGGGTTCTTTTATATATTTATAGCACTTGTGTTATCACAATATATCACAACAAGTTTAATGATCTCTTCCTTCATACCTTTCAACAATTTTTGAACAATTTAGTGTTGTAACAACACATTCAACCTCTGTTATAAATTATAAAATACATTTTTTCTTCTTTCTTGTCCATGAAATCAGACTCCGTCCTAAAAATAAAGTGCCTCCAATTGTACTATTTCTATCATCAATATTTCTTTCCCAATCAGCATTTGTGTAGACCTTCAATTCAAACTTGTCACTTTTCTTGTACCATAATCCATAGTTTTATATTCCTTTCAAGTATGTCAGTATTCTCTTTACTACCACATATTATTTTCTCTAGTATTAGTAGAGAATATAGCAACAATTCCAACTACTAATGCAATGCCAAGTCTTCTTTGTATAATATATTGTAGTTTTCCAATCAATGACCAGTATAGTGTTTGATTCACCTCAGCATAATTATCATCTTTTGGCAACTTCTGTCTAGTCACCATAGGTGTTTCAACTAGTCCTGAGTGTTCCATACCAAAAGTCTTCAATATCCCCTTCACATACTTGGATTGTGCAATCTATATGCATTCTATTCATCTGATAAACTTGTAATCCAACAAAGAATTTTATTTCTCCAAACATTGATATCTCAAATTCCTTCTTCATTTGATCAAAAAATGAATTACTCAATAATTATTTTCCTCCAAATATGATATCATCAATTAAAAATTTAGCTAGAAATATCTTACTTTTAAAGTCACTTTTCAATTATAGATTTATATTGTCATTAGTTCTTGCTAAACTAGTTTCCACCAAATAATTGTGCAACCTTTCATACTGTGCTCTAGGGGCTTTTTTTAAACCATATAAAGCTTTTTGTAACTTACATACCACATTATTTTTTCTTAAATCAAAAAATCCTTCAAGTTTTTCAATGTAGACTTCTACCTCCAAAATTCCATTTAGAAATGTTCGAATATGACTCAACTCCTATATCCTAATGCTTGAAAGTCTATTGATTCTCAACAAAACTCTTCTATAGAACCTTGGTAGTGCCTAGCTACTGATGCTTGATAGCCACCTTCTATGAGGCCTCACCTTAACACATCATAGCATAGATGATTTAGTCACATTTTGATACCTTATGACTTGATATTCTGACACACTTTTGGTTGGTTAGATAGTGACTCACATTATTCATTTACTTGTGATGTTTACAGTTTGGTGATCTCTACTTATGTTAGTACTAGGACCTGTCTTATATGCTATAATGATTTAATGGATTTTTTTTTGCATTTCATTGTTATGATAGAAATTGAATCTTGATGATACTTAAAATGTTAAATTGGTTAAGTTTAAAGTAGGAATTAATGTGGATGAATAGATCATGATATTTTAATGTTGCAAGTATTTCATATGAGATTGTTTAGAATGGAAAATTTAATTGGAATGAATTAATATGCATGTCAAATATTAAATTCCATTATGTAATATTGATTTTTTGTACACACATAGATATATATATATATATATATATACATGATTTTTTCCTTGGACTACTAATGCTCTAGTTTAGTGTGTAGGGAATTAAACTATGGAATTTAATCAGAGAACTAAGGCCCAAACTTATGTGAACACAATAAAGCCAAGGTTGAATCTATTGGAAATATTTGAACCTCGTTGTTATGTGTTTTGTTTTGTAAAAATGAATTGTATGTGTGTAATAGATTTAAAATCATGTTGTAACTAGAGACATGTCATTGTGATATGGAATGTGTTTTAAGGTGTCACTTGGCACTTGTAATTACCATGTGTTGATGAGTACATATCAATTAGGGTTTTTGGAAAGAAATAATTTAACCTAAAATTAACCCCAATGAAGTACTCAAGGTAACCCCACTTGGAAGAGTTGTTTGGAATAGTCACATCATTATGAATTTCGAATTCAAACTTCCTAGTGATTTTAGAGGACTTAAAAGTGGTCTCAAAGTGTCATTTTAGTGGAAATTAGGTACTCACGTGAGGGTATTACATGTTAGGGGTCTAAAATTCACCATTTAAAGGTCTAGATAATTTTAGAGACCCTATAAACATGTCATTCCCAAAGAATTTCGAAAATGGACTTGTCTCATAACACTTTCCTCACCCTCATACTTGGCCAAGCTTATATTTTTGGAAGGGACAATAGTGTAAGATAAAGGAGGCTTATATATTTTCCATTTTTGAGATAGTGGGTGGATTAGAGGTTTTGGGGGCCTTTTTAGAGAACTTTGGGAAAACTAGTCAAATGTTCACCCACTCTTTAATTTTAGAGACACCTAGGGTTTTGGAGATTGGAAGCTAAGTTTTGTGATGTGGAGCCTAATCAAACTCCAAAGTTTATTTGGCGTAGTTTTCCTACAGATTATTTCTCCAGGGGTTTTCAAGGGCAACACCCTCAAAGCCAAAATGACCTTATATTGTAAAAGGCGTCGGCTACAATTTTTTCTATTATTCTAGCCCTAATTTTGTAAGTGGCAAAAAGCTTGTATCAAAAGGCTTAGGGTTAGGGATTTTTAGAATATGTGACGTGAAAATTGGTTCTTGCAGCAGTATTGAGTTGTAAGGGATTACAAATTGTAATCAAGTTGTAATCATTGGATCATAATAATATTAGACTTGTTGTTCGTGGATGTAGCCTAGGGATTGGGTGAACCATGTTAAATTTTGGTGTCTTGTGTTCTTTTCTATGTGATCTATTATTTCTAGTATTGGTTATATTTACATGTAATTGTTATTTCTATGTGAGGTTAATCCTAAAAAGTGGTATCAGAGCCAGACGACCATCTTTTTTTTTAGCCAGATCATCATCTTCTTTTTTTAGCAATCTTCTGCAGGAAGGTCTCATGGTTGAGTGGGAGTATCCTGGTTGAGTGGGAGTAATAGAAAATGAGGGTAAGCTGAGGGTTGACAAGTTCAATGGGTAGAACTTTCAATTATGGAAGATGCAAATGGAGGACTATCTCTATCGAAATGATTTATGGAAGCCACTAGACAGAAAAACTAAGAACCAAGGAACTATGACAAATGACGAATGGGATATTTTAGATAGAAATGCACTTGGAAGAATTTAGTTATGCTTGGCACCATCAATGACATTTAATATTACAAAAGTGAAGATGGTGGAAGAGTTGATGAAAACCCTAGCAAAATTGTACAAAAAGCCCTTTGCTTCAAATAAGGTATTTCTCATGAAGCATTTATTTAATATGAAAATGGAAAAAGGTGGATCTATTGTAGATCATTTAAATGAGTTTAATATTGTTACTAGTTAGTTATATTATGTGGGTATTAATTTTGATGAAGAAATTAGGGCTCTATTGATTTTGTGTTCTTTGCCTGAAAGCTGGAATGGCATAGTAATGGTTGTGAGTAATTATGTTTCTAGATCTAATACCCTAAAATATGATGATGTGATCAATGTTATTTTGAGTAAGAAAACTCATAGGAAAACCTCAAGTGGATCTACATCATGAAGTTATTTGATTACACAAAATGGAGGCAAAACAACTGAGAGGAAATAATTTTAGAAATCATGGGAAATCAAGAGGAAAGTCAAAGGGGAGTAGGTCTCAATCTAGAGGACCAAGAGATTGCTAGTACGATGGTAAAATAAGGCATAAGAACAAAGATTGTTGGACTTGAAAGAACAATGAAGGAGATAAAGTAGAAGGAAGCAATGAGACAAATGTGGTAAATAACAAATCTAAAGAGGATGCTTGCTTTTGTCTTTAGAAAGTGTTCATGATTCATGGGTTTTAGATTATGGTGCTTCATTTCATGCTACACCTCATTGAGGTTATTTCACTGATTATGTCCAAGGGGATTTTGGGCTTGTTTATTTGGGGGATAATGAACCTTATCAGATTTTTGAAAAGGGAAAATTTAAGATTAAGTTATAGAATGAGAATCATTGGCTACTACATGAGATAAGACATGTTTCAAGCCTGAGTAGGAATTTAATTTCAGCAGGGCAACTCAGTGATGAGGGTTGTGTAGTTACTTTTAATGACAAAAATTGGAAGATTTCAAAAGGCTTCCTTGTAGTAGCAAAAGGTGTGAAAGTAAGAACCTTATATCTTTGTATAGGCTATATTGTTCCTTCTACTTTTATTGTTTCAGAGAAAAATAAATGTTTAGGAACAGTTGTTGCAGTTGAGCAAGGAGAATAAATAGTTATTGTAGATTCTGATACAACATTGTGGCACAAAAAACTTGAGCACATGAGTGAAAAAGGTATGAAAATACTGATTTAAAGAAAGTTTTTCTAGGTTTGAAATGTGTCAATATGGATTTCTATGAAAGTTGTGTGTATGGAAAATAAAAGAGAGTGAGTTTTGTGAAGACTAGGAAGCAAAATAAAAGTGAGAGATTAAAAATTGTGCATATAGATGTATGGGGACCAGCTCAAGTATCTTCCCTTGGTGGCTCTCATTTTTATGTAACATTTATTGATGATGCAACTACAAAAGTATGGGTTTATTTTCTTAAACAGAAATTTGATGTATTTCAAACTTTTAAGAAATAGAAATGCTTGGTTGAAAATGAGACTGGTGAAAAAATAAAATGTCTCAAATCTGATAATGTTGGTGAGTATTGTAGTCATGAATTTGAAGACTATTGCTCCACTAATGGTATTCATAGACAAAAAACTATTCCAAGGACTCCACAGGAAAATGGAGTTGTTGAATGCATGAATGAGACTATAATGGAGAGTGTAAGAAGCATGAGGTTGCATGCATGGTTGTCCTTAAACATGTGGGTGGAGGCTATCAATACTGTTATATATTTCATTCATATAGGTCCCTCTACTCCTTTGGGTTTTGGTATTCCAAAAGAAGCATGGACTGATAAGAAGGTCAGTTTTTTTTTTTTCAAAACATTTGGTTGTGAAGCATTTGCACATGTTGATTCTAAAAATAGAACCAAGCTAGAAGCTAAGTCAAAGAAATGTGTATTTGTTGGATATGGCATTAATGAATTTGGTTATAAGCTTTTGGATTTTTAAAATCATAAAATTGTAAGAAGTAGGGATATCATATTCAATGAGAAAGTATTGTATAAAGATCTGTTGCAAAAACATGAGAAGAAAGAAGATGATTATGTAGTGTTGGATGATACTACAAAAGGTGATTTTCCAAAAATTTCTCATCATCTGCAACAACTACAACAACAAATACCACACACCCCAATGAATGTTAGATAGTCAACAAGGCTAAGTAGACCTCCAAAAATATTTTCTCTCTTTGTATTATATTTTACTTATTGATGTTGGTTAACCTAAATGTTATGATGAAGCTCTATAGGTGGATACAAATATTCAGTGGGAGTCTACAATGAAAGAAGAAATAGACTCTTTTTTAAAAAATAAGACATGGGATTTATGCAATTTGTCTGCAAGTAAAAGGGCTTTATAGAATAAATGGGTTTGCAGGTTAAAAGGGGAGGATGGAGGTAAGAAAAGATTTAAAGCCAAGTTAGTTGTAAAGGGATTTACACAAAAAAAAGGGAATTTAAATTTTGATGAGATATTCTCTCTTGTTGTTAAAATGACCTCTATTCACACTATTTTAAGAATTGTGACTATTGACGATTTGCATTTGGAGCAACTTGATGTTAAAACAACCTTCCTTCATGGTGATTTGGATAAAGAGATATATATGGCATAGCTAGAGGGATTTAAGGTCAAAGGTAAGGAGAACTTAGTGTGCAGATTGAAGAAAAGTTAATATGGCTTGAAGCAAGCACCTCGGCAATGGTATTTGAAATTTGATAGATTTATGCATGAGTATGAATATAGAAGGTGTTACTCAAATCATTGTGTTTATTTAAAGAGGTTGGGTGATAACAGCTACATTATTTTATGTTTATATTTTGATGATATACTTGTAGTTGGGTCTAACATGGATCACATTAAGGGGCTAAAATGCCAGTTAGCACATGCATTTGCTGTAAGGAAACTTGGCAATAAAGAATATAACCGTTTCCACATAACCCATAATAAATCTAAAATAATCACGGAATTAAAATCCACATGCAAGAGAATAGACAACATACCCACAAAATTGTGACACAAGATATACCCTGGGAAACCCTCATTGAGGGAAAAACCCAGCTTCCAAAAGCATCCATCATTATGTATTATTCAGCAAAAATACCATTTCCATACAACCATGGAAGCCTTCATGGCCATAGCCACAACTGAGCAAACTATGTGAACAAGCATGAATCCACACATCCCATGCCATGCTTCCAACCTTCACAAATGCTCCCTTGGCTAACCTATCAAGCCTTGTCCCGCTCGACTCTTGCCTTCTGTCTTCTCCTTGTCACTCTTACTCTCTCTTTACAACAACTATCCTTGTGGCTGCTTATATAGTAGCAAGTCCCACAAAACCACTAAGTGGTATTACATAAACCATGTACTAAAACCATGTGCTACCTAACCCACTGACCCCACATTTAATATTGGGCATTTAATTCTTTTCTCCAATATTAAATAATTACATGAAATATTATCACAATGTTACAATACAACTCATCAAGAATATTCCATGGGAATCTTTACATGTTGCACGTCCATCTAGGCACAACATTACATACTAAAATAAAATAATAAAATAACAATATTATGCAATGTGTGCAACACCCATTATCTCAAAAATCTCCCACTTGTTGTATACATTGCATAGGGTCAATCCGTAGCCACATAAATGAACAAGGGAACAATCCCTCCCAGCACATCCACCATCATGGATCAAAATACACCAAGTGCTCCATCTTGGTACCTGTGACAAAATAAAAGTATCCAGCATCTCAAACATGAATGATCTCACCTCCTATTGTGCCACTCCCACTGGACATACATAGAAGCCATCCAAAGAGAAAACCACCCAACCTGTCACATTAGAAGATCATAAAATCCTATACCAACTGAAATTCCAAGCACAAAAACTTGATCCAAAGTAAATCACATGTATCCATAGTTGTCAAAATATCCATATCTAAAATAGCACCCACAGCAAAGTGCCAAACCCATCCAACTATCCATACCTCAAAGGTATAACAAGTGAATCTCATATCACCAACATATCCAATCTATAACCTACAATCACAAGCCTCAAGAGCAATACCTACCACATATATACCAAGAAGCTCCCATTGCAAAAGATAATTTCAAATCTATAACCAATCCACTCAACACATCTCAAAGAAGTGAATCCATGTAGTATCAAGGACATCCACAATACATAAACTGATATCCTGCAAGAAAAATTCTCACAACAAGTCTCCAATAGTCTCCAAGTTCTCCACAACCAATAGAGGAAAGAGATAAAGAAATAACCATGTCATCTCTCACGTGACATACATGAGCACAAACCAGTGATCACAATCTCCAACCAATCTCAAATCCAATGTAGGAAAAACTGAACATCCAGGAAGATAACCAAGACCAGAGAAACCATGCAAATCATAACCTGTATCATGTCCTTCTACACACACCTCTAGATGTAAATTGTACAAGTATGATCTCCTCCATAAAACCCCAACAAGAAGCCTCAACAACACCCAAACCATACCATATAACTCATCATGGGTGTAAGCCTCTCACAAGAAGACCAAACTCAATAAAACCATTCCTAAACTAAGGAATAACCATTCCTAATCCAAGGAATATGCTCAATATAAAACCATCTCCCAAACTCAACCAGCATAACAACATATGCACATGGAGATAACCAATGCTAAACCATCTCTCAAATGAACCCTCCAGAACTAACTCATGTACCATAGCTCAAGATCCATATCCATCAAAGACAAGCATAAATTTAATGCAACTGAGAGAAAGAATGGGCTATACCTCTCAAGTAGCAAACCGCCGAGTAGACCAAGAGTGGGGAATGATAATGCTCATCAAGATACCCAAGTCTCCAACCAAGACTCATCTAAGAACAATCTCCTCTCAAGTCCATATCAGGTGACTACCCCTCAGACTTCCTGCTGAAACTATCAACCGTCTCAACAAATACTTCTCTAATCCAAGAGAAATTAACATCACCACCGTCTCTAAGTATCCATGAGCACCTATAACCAATAAATACATGCCAACTCCAAATGCAACATAGCAATATCATGAAGTATCCAGCTTGTGATCAATGTAATCAATACCAAGAAACTAAACCAAGATCAATTTCCAAGTTCCAACCATGGCCTCAGGAACATAAACATGACAACATGATCTTACCATCTCAACCAAAGAGATAACATGCTCCACATGAACATACTATAACATGTCACAACTCTAAACATGTATCAAGAGTATACCATGACATAATAATGAAACCATTTTCATACCAAGGATAACATGCAAATAAAAATATAAACCACACTTTTGCCAAGAACTTTGTGAGTCCTCAAGATGCAACCATCTCCACACACCATGAAGAAAACCATCTCCACACACCGTGAAGAAAACCATCTCCACATACCAGGAAGAACCATCTCCACATACCATGAAGATAACCAAGAACTCCATGAGTCCTCAAGATCTAACCATCTTCAAACACTATGAAGATAACAAATGCACCATGCAAATGTCAAAGACGCTTCTGCAGCAACAGGATCTAAGACAAACCTCCAACATCTGCAAACACTCAATAAATATATCAATGCCAACAAAACTCCCACTCAACCGTGGTACCAAGTCACCTTTGGCATCATAAAATCCATCCTCTCCAAACCAAGAAGATATAAACCAAACCAGGAACTAATCCTGCACTGTCACCCCATCACTATCACAAGCTTCCACTAAATCGTGTATCCAAGCTATCCATGACATCATGATGAAAATTCATCCTCTAACCATGAGAATCAACCAAGGCATCAAACCATCAAAGAACTCAAAGTGCACATCATGAGCTCCTCAAAAGAAACTAAATAACTATGATCCTCAATCAAGAAGATATACCACCATAACTGAATTAGAAATCCAAGCTAATGAACATCAAGGATGTACCTGTATAACCAATCATGTCATGCCAAAATTCATGACACCATGATCACATCCATGAATTGAGCATCTAGTTCTCAATGTGTCCAACCTATCACATAAAATAGTCAACCACAATCCTCCACCATGACTGTACCTGGTAACAACATCTCATCCCTTCTACATGAAGATAAAATCATGTGACTTAGGGCATAGACAACCCAAATCCAAGCCACCAATCTGAATATGCATCAATAATGAAAGATCAATGGGCAAAGACAACCCATAACCAAGCTATAAATGCAACCTGTAAGTATAGACTGCTTACAACACTCCACAACTTGTAGATCCAACAAGTCATCATGCATATCCAAACCAAACACTAATAACTATATCATCATGAGACCAATCTGAAATATGAACTGAGTATATAATGACATCAAATCTTAAATCTCCAATGCCATAAACTCACAATGTTACCATAGTCAAAATATACCTATAAACTATTCAGATCAATATATCAATAGATAAATCATGCCAAACCTGCACCAAATCTAAACCAATGTGTAGAGCTCTCCAAGAGCTTTCCATTAACTACTCGAAGTCCAAAATCCAACTCCGTATGCCCAAGTTATGCCCTAATCCGTGCTCAAAATAAACAACATCTGACTTTAGGGCTCTGAAAACCTAAAAAAAAATTCAAAATCATAGAACCAAACCTACACCATCTTGTAGTTCTCTGAATTATCTTTCCAACGCCTATAAGAAGTCTGAAATTCGATATTCTGAGAGAAAGTTATGGCCATTTTACTAAGACATTCTTTTTACCATTTTCAGTACGATTTTTCATTTTTTATTTTTTTTCAGTGACGAAAATTTTGACGGGATTAAATTTGACGACCATCATGGGTTGAAACTAAAAAAAATCTTTCATTTCCTCTGAACATGGCCAAACTAGGGCATATTATATATCAAAATTTATGAAAATGTCGACCTGGATCCAATGGTGAGGTCTGTTTTTACCCAGGAGGTCATTTCTGCAAGCTACCCCCCAAAACCCTCATTTAAATGAAACATCCGAAAAACTCTTTTGTCCAACAATTTCACATGCCTAAATCTTTTAACATCCCATCATAACAGCAAACCCAAAACCCTCAAATCTGCAATAAATCATTCATATATCTTGCCATTTTCTTTTATCATCTCATGCATTCCCATGGATTCAATCTAAGGTTATAATAATAAAACCATAGCTCTGATACCACTTGTAAGGAAACTTGGCAATAAAGAATATAACCATTTCCACATAACCCATAATAAATCTAAAATAATCACAGAATTAAAATCCACATGCAAGAGAATAGACAACATACCCACAAAATTGTGACACAAGATATACCCTGGGAAACCCTCATTGAGGGAAAAACCCAGCTTCCAAAAGCATCCATCATCATGTATTATTCAGCAAAAATACCATTGCCATACAACCATGGAAGCCTTCATGGCCATAGCCACAATCGAGCAAACTATGTGAACAAGCATGAATCCACACATCCCATGCCATGCTTCCAACCTTCACAAATGCTCCCTTGGCTAACCTGTCAAGCCTTGTCCCGCTCGACTCTTGCCTTTTGTCTTCTCCTTGTCACTCTTACTCTCTCTTTACAACAACTACCCTTGTGGCTACTTATATAGTAGCAAGTCCAACAAAACCACTAAGTGGTATTACATAAACCATGTGCTAAAACCATGTGCTACCTAACCCACTGACCCCACATTTAATATTGGGCATTTAATTCTTTTTCCCAATATTAAATAATTACATGAAATATTATCACAATGTTACAATACAACTCATCAAGAATATTCCATGGAAATCTTTACATGTTGCACGGCCATCTAGGCACAACATTACATACTAAAATAAAATAATAAAATAACAATATTATGCAATGTGTGCAACACCCATTATCTCAACATTTGCTATGAAGGATTTGGGGGCAGCCCAAAAAATCCTTGGTATAAAGATTTGTAGAGATAGGAAGAATAGGAAATTGACTTTATCTCATGTTGATTATATTGAGAAGGTGTTGCAACATTTCTCTATGGAGAATGCTAAAGCTATCACCACAACTTTACCTAGTCATTTGAAGTTGACTAAGGGGATGTGTCCCAAGACACAAGAATAGGAGGATAAGATGTCCAAGGTACCTTATGCTTTAGCTATAGGAAGCTTGATATATGTTATGGTATGTATAAAGCTAGATATTACACATGCAATGGGAGTCATTAGCAAGTATATGAGTCATCCAAGGCTTGAGCATTGGAATATAGTTAAATGGATTCTCAGATATTTGAGAGGAACAACTTGCAAGTGTCTATACTTTGGGGGCTTTACTACTTATTTACAGGGATATGTTGACTTAAATTTGGTAGGGGATATTGATACCAAGTGGATTACTATAGGTTATGTATTTATTATTGATGGGGTAGTCGTGAGCTAGGTTTATTGATTATAGAAGGTTAATGCTTTATACACTATAGAGGCAAAGTATGTTGCTACTATAGAGGTAGCCAAGGAGATGATATGGCTTCAATTCTTCATGGAAGAGTTGGGATATCCCTAGAAGGAT
Organism: Cupressus sempervirens; assembly: GCA_028749045.1. Lineage (NCBI taxonomy): Eukaryota > Viridiplantae > Streptophyta > Pinopsida > Cupressales > Cupressaceae > Cupressus > Cupressus sempervirens. The sequence goes on from CM053788.1 coordinate 437,955,658, forward strand.
AATTATTTTTTCATAGATAGCCAGAGTGCCATTTGTCTTGCAAAGAATTCAGCTCTGCATTTAAAGGCAAAACACATTCAATTGTGGTGCCATTTTGTTTGATCAATTTTGGATGATGAAAACTTAAAGTTGGACAAGATACATACAAATGATAATTCAGTAGATATGTTTACAAAGGTAGTTACAAGGGAGAAGCTAATTTTCTCTTCAACTTTGGTTGGTCTTCTAAACTAAGTAGCATAAAAGAACAATAGAGTCCAAGGTGGTTTGATATATTCCAGTGGTAGCTACAGGTTTAGTAGTGCTATGATTAGTCTCCAAGTGGGAGATTGTTATGATGTGGAGCCTAATTAGACTCAAAGGTTTATTCAGCACAGTTTCCCTCTAGATTATTTCTATGGGGTTTTTTGGTGGTAGCACTCCCGAAGCCAAAAATGACCCTATATTGTAAAATGCATCAGTTACAATTTTTTTATTATTCTAGCCCTAATTTTGTAAGCAGTAAAAAGCTTCTATGAAAAGGCTTAAGGTTAGGGATTTTTAGAATGTGTGATGCAAAAATTGGTTCTTGTGGTAGTAATGAGCTGTAAGGGATTACGGATTATAATCAGGTTGTAATCACTTGATCATAATAATATTGGACTTGTTATTGGTGGATGTAGCCTAGGGATTTGCTAAACCACATCAAATCTTGGTGTCTTGTGTTCTCTTATGTGTGATTTATTATTGTTGGTATTGGTTATATTTGCATGTAACTATTATTTCTGTCTAAGGCTAATCCTAACACTAAGGAAAAGGGAACTCTTCTCAACATTGATTGTCATTTTCATAGGACCAAGGTTGGTGCTTCTTGCCATGCAATTTCTCTTAATTTGAATTCATGAATAATGGTGCTGCATTTATGAACGGGTAGGAATGTGAATGCATATTGTAAGTAGATTGTTGTTATGTTGTGTAGAGATGAGTATGAAGAATTGTTGCAATGTTCTTTCTTTCTTGATTTCCTTTGTTTTGTATTTTGAGTGTTATGTTTGGGTGTGAAGGCTTCACTCACCCTTGGGAGGGAAGATAAGCCTTGGGTGAAGGGGTTTGTTGGGCTTGACAATGTAGTTGAGAGCCTTTTCTAATGGAGAAGGAAGGAATTTCTAGAATATGGGCTCCATTAAAGCCATACTTATTGATAATGAGTTTTGGGGGTGATGAGGGAAGTTTTATGGAGAGAAGAATGTATTTGAAAGCCTTGTAGAGGAATGGTAATATGCATGTTATGTTACTTGTAAAGCTATGGCAATTCTCCTCTTGAAGAGCCGACCTTCACCCTATGTTTTTTATTCCATTTGTGATTCATTGTGAAGCCATGGCTAGGTAAGTTCAATGTTTTAATTGTGATTTCTTATGCATTTGTGAGCTTGTATGGTTGTAACCCATTTAAGTCTTTATTTTCCTAGCTTGGTGGGTGGCCTCAATGGGCCTAGGTTGGAGACAAGCCTCCATGGTTCTTTTTTTAAATGTATTTTTAGGTTTTTGTGCTCAATGGATTAATAAGATAAGTTGAAATTGATCTTCACGTTGGTGTAGTATGCAGAGGAAACTTGTCATTGCGCAATGCACTTGAAATGGATAATTCTCCATCTTATTCACATTGTTGTAATGCATGATTGCATGGTAGAAATGAAGGAATTATGAAAGAGTTATATGTAATTGTATCATTGTTTCATGGATATGAATTTGTATGTAATGAAATGTAAATTTGAATTATCTTGATAGGTGTAGTTGAAAGGTTTCAAGAAATAAATCCAAGTAGTTATTCAATGGTACTTAATGTTCATTTCAAATACATAAGTGCATGTTGGAACTATGTCAATTTGAATTTATGAAATGTAAGGAGGATATTGGATTCGACATATGCTTGATATTGAAAATGATTTTCATAAGGTATTTAGTTCAATATGCACATGTAATATTATTTTCATTGAAATGGTGAATAAATGAACAAATTGAGTTCATGTAGGTTCATGTTTTAACACAATATTAAGTTTTCTTGTTTGTAAAAAGTGTGGAATAGATCCAATGACCATAATAGGCTTCAATATAATATGCAAATTGATGTACTATGTAAACACACTATAGGAATGTTAGCTCTAAATCTAAACTCAAAACATTATAAATCAATCTCATGATCCTAATGCAATAATTAGAGGAAAATAAACTAGTTATAAACCATCTTTTAAGCATAAATAAGCAAAAAAAAAATCTAGAAGTGTGCATTTTATTCTCTGGATTTTGTATGGAGATGAGAAAAATAACTCACTGTCAAGAAAACCAATATAGTCCTATTAAAATAATTAGGGCATAATTTTAAAGATTATATTCCATAGGATGTAATTACATAATAATATAACCTATTATCTAACAAACATGTTTATAACCTAAATTCTAATAAATGCAAGCATTGGTGAATCATAACATAACTAGACTTCCATTACCTTATTGAAATTATTATGCCAGGTCATTGAATGAAATGAATCCTCTGATCGTGACAAAATAACAAGGATTATCCATTCACTCCAAACATTTTTTATAGGTTCCTTCATCATAATTATATATACCCATAGTACCTAAGTCTTAGTTGAGAATATTAATGCAAGTAGGACATTGAATATTCCTAGAAAAGTTAATTTTTCTAACTCAACCATTGAGGTGTTACCTACAATTAAGATAATGATGATAGCAAGAGATGGAATTAGATTAGTAAATTTTAAGACTCCTACACTTAATGAATTGTACATTACCTTAAAGATATATTTTAGATGCATCTTTCTTACTCAATTGACCTATAACCTTATTGAATTATGTTAATGTTGATGTATAGGTAACCTCAGTTTACCTAGGTTAACCCTTCAATTTTGTTTTTGGTAGTTGTGGTCTTACACTAAAATTTTAGGATTGAAACCTTCTCTATTTCAAGTAAAATGCTAGGCTCACCTTCATATATATATATATATATATATATATATATATATATATATATATATATACACACAAAATTTCTATAGTCTTCATGTTCTTCTTGCATTCTTCTTCATTCATCTCTGCAAAATCATCAACTCTAACATTTTCACTTTCTACAATCTTGTTAGTGTTAGAATTCAAACACTTATAAGCTTTGATTTTAGTGGAATAACCTAGAAGTGTGCATTCATCACTTTTTGCATCAAGTTTACCCTTTCTTGCATCTTTCAATATGTAACCCTTGCTTCCAAAGACTTTGAAATAATCCACATTAGGTACATAGCCATACCAAAGTTAAAAAGGATTTTTTTTTGTACCTTTTTTCACTTGAACTTGGTTGAGAGTATAGACTATGGTACTTACAAATTATCTCCAATATTTATCAAAAAATATTCTTCTATCAAATTTCTTGCACAATACCTAATTGATTTATTCCTTCTTTCAGTTATACCATTTTTTCATGAAGTCTTAGGTGCACTCATTAGTCTCTTGATTCCTTTGTCTTTGCATAATAAGTTGAGCTCATCTAAGATGAATTCACCTCCCCTATCTAATCTCAAGAACTTCAAACTCTTTCTTGATTCTTTTTCAACTCTAGCCAAATACCACTTAAACATTTGAAATGCATCAGATTTTTCTTTAAGAAACATCATAATGATCATTCTAGAAAAGTCATCAACAAGAAAAATGAAATATTTATTACCATAATATCTTTTAACTCCAATAGGACCAAATAAATCATTATGAACCAACTCCAAAATATCATCATAAGAACAAGTCTTTCTCTTGGAACTAGACTTTATCATTTTACCCATTTGACATTGTTTGCACATCACCTTATTAGGTTTGTTTAATCTTGGTAACCCTCTAACTCTCTTCATCTTATTGATTATTACTAAGTTATCAAAGTTTATATGTCATAGCCTTGTATTTCATAACCAAATATCTTCACATTGTACAAATAGACAAGTATCTTCAAATAGTTCTAGATAGAACAAGTTACCTCTTTTTTTCTCTCCACTTCCAATTAGTTCACTATTAACATCATATACATTTTCCTTTTTGTTTTGGAAATCACCTCTGTAACCTAAAATTATCAATTGTTCCACACTCATAAAGTTATATTTTCAACCATTAACCTGATATTTATTGACACATTTGATGTTATCATTCATTTTAGTCGATCCTTTACCTTTCACATAATATGATGCATCATTTCCAAACTTAACACTACTTCCATTATAATGTTCTAGTTTGTCAAACTTACTTGTATCACTAGTCATATGGTGTGACAAACCACTATCAATTATCCATCTATCAGTTTTACTCTCATGTGAAATCAATACAATTTTCTCATCTTCATTAGAATCATCTTTCATTGCAACATGAATAACTGCTTCTTCATGATCATCAAAATCACTATCAGAACCATCTTATTCAACAATATAACAGGATTTTTTACCTTTTTCATTATAGTGCTCGTAATATTTTTTACCTCAAATGTTCCTATTATCTCTCCTTTCTTTGTGATTGAAGTCTTTTCTTTCCTCATTGTCATCTCTGTCAAGACATCTAGCAACAATATAATTGGTTTGTTACGTGTAAAACAAATTATAGGAAGCTTACCTTTTTATTTGCCTTTTCCTCTAGGTAGTCTTCTAACCAATAATGCTTCAAGATTATCATCAGATCCATTGTAACTTTCTACACACTTTCTTTTATTGTTTTTCTTATATCCATCAAGGATTAGTTGTGCCTTAAGTGTAGATTCAACACTAGTAGAGGAATAATTGTCAAAATTTGACAATTCAAATGTAGTGAGTCTACCAATTATACTATCCAAGGTCATATCATTAGCAGGTGTGCATCACAGTTCTTGAATATAAAATACATTAATTGCATAGATATGAAGTAAAATCTTCAATACCTTACTTATCATAGTCTCATTAGATATGTCTCCTGCAACTCCTTTGATAGCATTCACTACTTATTTGATTTTGTCACAATATTGTGCAATAATTTCACCATCTTTCATTCTTGTGTCATCAATTTTTCCTCTTAAGCTTTCTTCTTTAGCTCTCAACATATTTTTGTATCCTCTATGGATTTTTTCCAACTTGTCCCACATTTTCTTTGTAGTAGTGCATTCCTTCACATCATTAAATTCAGCAAAACTTAAGGCTACTGCAAGTTCAATCATCATTTGTGCTCCTTGTTCTCTTTCAACTTCTCATTTGTCATAGGTTTTTGTATCTTAATATATTCATTATCTAGGTAGTATGATGTGGAATATCCAATACTACATAAGTGAAGTCTCATTAGTCTTTCCCATGTTGGGAAATTCTCCTTGTTTAGTTTAGGGGTCTCTCTCTCTTGTGCATCTCAATCTTTAGCTATAAGTCCTTCAAAATCTCCTTTCAAGCACCAATTCTCTAATACCAATTGTAAAAATAATTTGGAATAATTGAGAGGGGGGTGAATCAATTATCCTTAGGTCTAGATGTATCAATTCAACTTTTAACAGCTTCAAACAACTTAATCAATCTCATAAAAAAACTCTATCCATATAGCATATAATTAGCAAATAAATTTTTCATGCAATTACTTAACTCTCTATTTCCTATATGTGTTGACTAATAGTAAAATAAATAAATATTAAAAATAGAATGCATAAAGTAACATCCACACATGTAAATAATACTTTGACACTAGGAATTAACATGGAAACCTAATTTGAGAAAAAACCACCAAGTAATATGCTATCAATTTTTCACTCTTTTGAAGTGAGTTCAGTTAAGAGTCAAGCCTATTAAAGCTTATACAACACACTATTAAATGTGACCCTATTAATGGATTTCAGCACCTTTTTAGGAGTGACTTTGTTAGAGGACTTTGGATCATTCCATTACAATGTCACCTTGATTAAAGGATTTACAAAATGATTGCTTGGTCAACCTTGATTAAAGGATTTTAACTATCGCAATGGTTAGAATGTAATATCAAGTTTTATCTATAAAGTATAACTCACTTTGAAGATTCAAATCTCCATTCTCTCATCTATTGGTTCATTAATTGGCCTCTGTTATCATCTACATCTCTAATTTTCTTAGCATCCCTTTATGATATCATATTTCACCAATTTCTCCATACTTCTCCTTTGCTCTGATCCTCACAACTTCTCCTTAAGATTGCCAATTAACAGAAAACCAATCTTAGAAAATATCTCCTATGCCTCCTTAAATAGAAATTTTGATATTTTTTCACTTAAACATCACCATCGATCTTAGGATTAGGTCAAATTCATCAAATCCTTCCATCATTTTCCTTCCCTTCTCCTTCTAGAAACTTATGATTAAATCCTCACCTTTGATAACATAAAAAACTCTCTTTGTGTATTAAATATTCTAAATCATCAATCCTTATCATCCACGTGCTTAAACTAATCCAAAATTTCAACCATTTTGGCTTCAAATTTAATTATTTTACAAAGTGTAACTTTTGTTGTCACTCGATAATCACTATGTTCTTCTACTTGTTTGTCATTGTGTAGCTTGCATACACTATATTGTTTCACATGGCATCAACAGGATCCCTTGGCCATTACTATGCTTGGTCTCTACTAACCTTCCTTCATCAACTTACTCGAAAATAGCTATTACTCAGCTTGAACTATTTGTTCAGCTTCTACTTAAGTTCCTTAATGTTCTATTCTAGCTCCTTCATTAACCAACCAAAACTAATACTTGGTCATCTTGCAATTAAACTCAAATCTTGTCATTTCTCTCATACATCAATTCTAACTATCTTCTTCACTTCATATATTGATTAAACAACACATTATCTTGTCATGGACTAACATATCAAGTGCCCATTGGATCTCCATAATACGTAACTTGACATCATTCATCAACATCACTAACTTAGCTTTCTATCTCTTCTTCTCAAATTCTCTTTATAAATCAATAAATATGGAACTCTAGAGTGTTGGTAAATCTCTCTCCAGGGGTTGATACCCTTGTCTTACTAGTAGGTTTGACATCAATGACAACATAACAATTGTTCCAATTTTAGTTTCCAACAATCATATTGTTGGATCCATCCCCAATGGGGTTTTCCTTCTAATAAAAGGTTTTTATAGTTAAAAAATCATTGTGTGATTATGCATGTTGCATCTCTTGGTATTGCTCATAATTTTGGTTACTAAAGTTGAATTCGATAAGTTAAGTTTAAGTTTGATTAAGTATATAACTGATTCACCCCTCTCTTAGTTGTATTAGATATATATACACATACACACATAGATATATATATATATATACAAATATATATATAGACATATATAACTATATATATACATATATACACACACAGATATATGCATATACATATTCATATATATATAAATGTACACATATATTCACATATATACATATAAATATATACACAAGCACAAACACACACACATATATATAGAAAACTTAGCAGCCTCCAAGAACCATTGAAAAATATAGTGGGGTTGAAGGTGGAGGACTACATTGATGACCAAAGGAAGTGGAAAAGCTTGTATGTTGTGAATCTTTTTTATAGTGAGGAACCATTGGTTAAAGAGTTGGAGGCTATTATAAGTCACCACCTACTCCCCTTGCATAATCAATGTAATGAGGTGGTTTGGGATAGGAAGACTAATGGTCATTTCTCAGTTAATTCTTCTTATCATTTTATATTTGAAAAAGATCTAACTTCCATCAGCTAGAGAAAGATCTAGAATTGTCAGTTGTTTCCAAAAGTTAACTTCTTCTAGTCAATGGTCATGCATGGAAAGATCCTAATTACTAACAACCTAAGAAAGAGAGGCATACCAATTACTAATAGATGCTACCTTTGTAAGGAGGAAGAAGAAAGCATCATGCACCTCTTTCTTGAATGCCCCTACACTTTAAAGCTTTGGTCCTACATCTGGAATATGTTCCTATTGGCCTAGATCATGAATAGAGGCATGGAAAAATTTGTGGAAAACTAGAATTTCCCATTCTACCACCTCATCTCAAAATCCTTTGGAACCTTCTCCCCCCACATGTTTGTTTGGGCATCTAGAAGGAGAGGAATAATTGAGTCTTCTAGGAGGAGGAAAGAGGAGAGGAGATAGTGGGAGAGATATTGAGAATACTCATCATGGAGAATGTTTTGGTGGCTAAGTACAAAGTTCCATAGGAACCCTCGAGCAGGAAGGAGGAGAAATTTTTTGGGAATTGGAATATTCTCCCCAACTTCTAGATATTTGACAACTCAAAATTGTTAGCAGAAAAAGTACCCATTGGATCCCACCCATATTGTATACAATCAAACTCAACTGCGATGTTGTAGCACATGGAGGTTAGGTAGCTGGAAGAGGTGTGCTACAAAATGAAAAGGGTGATGTGTTGTTAGCCTTCGCAAGGAATGTGGGCAAGGGTACCAATAATGTAGCAGCAGTCACTACCTTACTTTGGAGTCTAAAATTTGTTGTGGAAATGAAAGTCAGTAAATTGACCATTACTTATCATAGACTTTGTCAAAGGGTGTACTAAACCTAGTTGGGCTCTACACGACATTGTGGGGGACATCTGGCACCTCCTCATGGCCTTTGACCATTAAAACTTACATCACACCTATAGGGAAGGCAATATGGTGGCTGGTGCTCTGGAAGGTTTGAGCTTTGATCTTGCAAGCATAAAAAGATAGAAAAGTACTAAGTTGTTACTAGATCATATAAATTCCCTTATTAGTAGGGAAAAGACTACTCTAAACTATGCTTCATGACTATCCAATTTTGGAGAATGGGAAAATTTGGTGGCCTTTCTATAATTATGATGGTTAAGATCACTTTGAATTTGACAACACATTTCGTGATGATCAAGCATGTGGTTTTTTTCACACGAGGGCACATGAAAGGGGATGAAATTAATAACCATGACTTCAAATTTAGCGTCATCATTTTTTGGTGGTATGGGATGATTACAAGAAAAATTTACTTTATTATTATGTCCAGATCATTAAGATATTATGTGTGGATTATTTGCATCCCTGTACTGATGCTTTAAGTTGGCCAATACATTATGGATTTTACATCCCTATGAAGAGTAAGGAAAAAGGCATTTTAACTATTGGATACAACATTTTTAGCTATGCCTCTATGATTTTCTAGGTGCAAATGAAAATTACTAAGATTGTGGAAAAATAGATTTTTGAGGAAAGAGTTATCATGAGTGGAGACCTTAACAAACTGAAGCCCACAAAGACGAAGGATTTTTCTAAAAGATAAGGTACTTGGATAATGTTGATAAAGGGAGGGTTTATCCCTTACATACAGGCCATAGTTGGTTATTATGAAAATTGTTCATAAAAATTCATTTGTAGCTGGAAGGATAGGTAGGTTATTATCAATGGCATCAACTTTCAGTTGAATGAGGAATCCATTTCTATGGCAATGAGTCTAAAAATAAGTGGAAGGAAATGGAAGAAGGTCATGAAGTTAGTAGATATAGCTAGCCTAGCTAGTTTCTTTAGAGGCAATGAGGCCCTAGACTAGTAACATGGTAGTTTTAGGAAAGATAATCTTTTAGAGCCCTGGGATGATGTGTGCCTAATCATTATGAAGTATCTTACCATGGAAGGCAAACATGGTGTGTATTATCTTTACCATTTCTCTTTCCTTAACTATTTTCATAATAGGGAGTTTATATGCATTCCATTCTTTCTTATGCATGCCCTAGAAGAGACTTTGATGGTTTTTAGGGAGAAAAAGAAGAAAGGGGGCTAATTTTACTATCTTATACCAAGGGCTAATGTTTCATCTTTTTTAATTTCACCTAGCACTTTTCCCTCCTCGTATGATTTTTATTGATAATCTCCTTCCCTCTAGGGGCCCCCTTTGTTTGGAGTTTTCTAGGGTTAGTTGTGCCCCTACACCTGAACTCTCACCTAGCAAAACCCCAGTTAAGGGTAGGAAAAACAAAACCCTAGTCTTGGAGCCAACTGCCAGTGAAAAGATTAAAATTGATAAGAGAGTGGAGGCAGAAATTGGGGATTCCAATGATGAAATATGTGGGATAAAAGGTTAGGAAGATTAGCTAAGACTCATGGTAGATACAAATAAAAGGTTAGTCACTCTCAAGAGGATGATGAGGAAGACACCAATTTGAAGGAGAGTGATAAGATCTTAGGTGATGGTCAGGAGAAGGGGAAGAATGAGACTGATAAAGAGGTAGAAAAGTGAGATGACATGATCAATAAAACTTGGGATTTTGATGTGAAGAACCCTACCACAAACCCCCCAAGACCCCATGCATATTTTTGCTACCATCAACATGCCTTTTTTTGTTAACTAGGATAACCCCAAACCTAAAAAAAGCCTCCCTGAATACTATCTCTTTGCCTATAAGGAAAGATGGCCTAGAAACTATTGGGGCCCCCACTAACAGTCTAGATGTGCAAGACAAAAGAAACTCTCTAGTGAACTGTAGCGAGACCCTAAAGTTTGGTATTGTAGAGGATGGGGTATTACCCATAAATATTTGCAAGAGCTAAAGGATAGGTACTTTATGCTAGAGGAGGGCTTTACCCTCTTCTCAAAGTTCACCCTAAAGGTGACCCACGTAGCTGTGACCACACTCTAGCTTTTGGCTCACAAGTTGGAGGGGGAGGGTTCGGGGGAGGAGGAATCAAAGCTTCTCTATAAATTCCTCGTCAAAGATTGGGCTAAAGTCATCCTTATTGGGAAGGGAAAGAAAAAAATATGTTAGTTAGTGGCCTCCTAGTGCTTGGTGTTTTTTAGTTTTATGTTGGTTTTACCCTCCATCCTATGGTGAAGGTTATGTTTTTCTATTAAACTTGGATATTGGCTGTAGGTGGTATGATGTGATGACCACCTACATGCCCTTTGTTAACTTGATAAACCTTGTTGTTAATAAGAGTAGGAACTCTAGTAATGTTAATTTATGTTATGTTGATACTTATGTTTTTAATAAAAATCTTTAGGGGTCTGTGTGGTTGTGTGGCTATTTGTTGGTTTTCTAGTGGTTGTTCACCAATATTGTAAAGGCCAACCCCCTAGTTTTGGCTAATTTTATATCAAAATGACACACAAATTTGTGTGTGTGTGTTTGTACATATATAGACATATATATATATATATATATATATATATATATATATATATATATATATATATATATATATATATATATGTATATGTATTTATATTTATTTATATATGTGTATATATATAGTACTATGTAAAAACAAAACAATGCAAAAGGATTTTACATTTGCAACGAAGATGGCCCAATGGGCTAAAGAGATGACCTATGCACTAAATGAGGAAATGATCATTTGCTAAATTTGTAATTTTTAAGTGGTAAATGATAATTACATTAGAAAACAAAAAAAAGGGGGAGATTTGTATGCACTTACAACCAAAACATGAAATATCCTACTTCAAATCTTAACAATTGACAAAAAAATCTTGAGCATACTTATATTTTTTATTCTAAGACATCAAAGCTATAATTGGTCTCATTGTCAGATTTTAGCTATATCTAGAGGGCAAAAAATGGTTGAGTTATTTTTTTACCCAAGTACATAGTGGATTAGCCATTTTATAACCTAGGTTTATGCTCTAATCTTACATGGATCTTTTAATTATTTCCAATATGTCCAAAAATATTTTGACAACTCTATAGCCTATTCCTACACACATAAAATAGAGAAAAGATTGGGTAAAAGGGGTTTGCATTGGTCAAACCCCTATTTATAAATCAACCTCCATAAAGGAAAGTATGTAAAAAGGTAAAAAAATATTTACCTTGCTCAAATCCTTATGGATAAATGTAGAGATAAATCATACCCATGAAGATGATTAAATATTCTTAGAAGCAATGAGTTGACCATAATTTGTAAAATAGGAGTCAATGACTCTATAAAAATGCAGTGATCTATGAAAGACACTCCTAGATCTTGAACCTACATATGATTAATAATGAATTTATATGTAAGGAAGGATCTTCTTGCATGATTTATAATTCCTCTATTTGGCTAGCATGAGAGAGAAACTTTCTTCAATGGAGAATATTTCCTTTACATTGTCTTGAATGAATTGAAGAAAATAGATCTTGTGATGCAGGAACATCCTAGATGTAAGGGCCCAAAGATATTTTTGGTTTGCCTATTTTTTAAGGGTTATCTCAATACAAATTTTCTAATTTTGGAATATTACTTTTATATTAAGTTTGTTATTTGAGCTCAACATGTTTTGATTTCTTTCCTTAAGGTTCACTTTAGCTATATCAACTTGCTAGTAAAGTTTCATTACAAGATCAAGTCTATTTTTGAAGATATTTTTAAAAAATAGTATGGATAACAAGGTATAAAGATTTTGAACTTAGTTTTAAAGGCTTTAGAGGCTCTAAAAAGGGGTCATACCTTGTTTTTATGGAGCTTTTTCTAGTTGAGAACTACAGAGTATCTCATGGCATTTATTAAATGCGGTCATAATAGACAATTAGATAAAATGGAAATGGGTTATGGTCTTTGAAATTTCTACCAAATCAAGGATAGTTTACCTTTGAAATTACCTTTACCTCTTAATAACCTTCTTGCAAGCAATGCTTCAAGTTCATCCAAATCATCGTCAAATTCAAACTCACTTTCTTCTTTACTTTTCTTCTCTTTATTTGAACTTCCCATGGTTTTTAAAGAATTAAAAGAAATTTCAATTGTAACCATACTATTTTCATAATTGATCAATTCAAATGTATGCAACCTTCCAACTAAATTGTCAAGTGTCAACACATTACCTGACATAGCTCTTACTTCTTGAGTTGCAGATACTTTGATAGCATAAATAGGAAAAAGAGTTCTAAGAACTTTACTTACAATTTTAGCACCTTTGTTAATTCTGTTGGTAGCTCTAATTGCACTCACAATGTCTTTGATTGGGTTCACATACTATGTAATATTCTTAGCTTCTTTCATTGTCATGTCATTATACTTCCCTCTAAGAATTTCAGCTTTAGCTCTTAGTGTATTTGGATCTCTATTATCTACAATTGCCAATTTTTCCCACATCTATTTAGCATTTGTGAAGTTCTTTATATCCTCAAGCTCAACATCATTAAAGGAAGATGTAATCTCAATCATTAAGCTATTGTGATCTATTTTATCAGTCATTTGTTACATTTTCATAGGAGAAAGAAGTGCAACATATTCATTATCCAACCAATGAGTAATATTATCTCCAATCTCAAATAAGTGTAGCCTCATTCTATCTTTCCATGATGAAAAAATTTCATTATTCAATTTTGGTATCTCTCTGTTATAAATCTTTAGATCTTTATTTCAAGTTACTTTAAACTTCTTTCTCCAAGCACTGTGGTCTAATACCAACTGTTAGATAACTTGGGGGGTGAATCAGTTACATCTAGTTATCCTACAATCCCTTCAAAAACTTAAGTACAAAACAAACTTCATAAAAATCATAAATTTACTCATTGTTCTCATACAACTTCACAATTAACTCACATAATCAATTTACTTCAAATTGTTCATTTATTGTCTCTATTATTATTGAATTTTAGTAATAAAATTTAGTTATTATCGAGTTGTAGTAACTAGATAGTAACATGTTAATCAACTTGCAACATGAAACATTCACATGTTTGCCACCAAGATTTTTAACGTGGAATTGTAAAGGGAAAAACCACCTGGGACCGACAACCTAAGATTTTCACTCTTTTGAAGTGAGCTCTACTGAGATCCAACCTTAATAAAAATTTACACATGAATTGTTAATGTGACCTAGTTAGAGAATTTAGACCTTATCACTCCTTGGTCCTATCTAAAGAGTGGCCTACTCTAGAATTATAAACACCACTAATCGATGTTTCCATATAGGATTTCATAGACTTGTTAGGTCCACTCAATTAATAGATTTTTCTACTGCAATGCTAATAAAGTAATAATACAAATTGATATGTTTGGTTTAGCACTATCTTCTTGGTCAAATCTCTTTTCTACTTGGTTTTTTTCAAATCTCTTTTATACTCGATTTTTTTCTGATCACCATCCTCTGATCTTTTTATTGGATGATTCACTCCTTCACTCTTTCACTTGTTCCTTAATTCTACTTTGATCTTCTCTCTTCTCTACTTTATTCACTTTGATTTATTCCTTCTCTTTGCTTTTCACAACTCTCCAACTTAGTAATCTCAATCGATAACATCAATATCCAAAAAAAATTCCAACTCCTCCTTAAATAGTAATCACCTTGCTTCCAGATTCTTCTAATTATTACTTCTTGGTCATGCTTATTGATCTTAGATTCATTGCATTTAGTCACATAGAAAATAGAGCTTTCATAGAACTTTTTGCTCATCCATATCCTTCTTCAATCTTCATCATCAAATCTTTATTGTATTTTTCTATTCATAAATATTGTAAAGCACTTTGACTTGTGCCTTTAAACTTATCAAACATTCTTTATTTCTACCAAAAATTGGCCTAAGGTTCCATCTTTACAAACTTGTTCTTCTTGCTTTTACTCTGCAAACATAACATTTTACTCAAGTAATATATCACTTTGTTGATACTAAACTTACTTAGTTAACATTGAGCACTCAACTTTTCTTTTCCAATTGCTTCGTGAACACACATAGTCACTCAGTGAATATTGTCTTCCTTCTTTCATCTTGTCACTTGGTATAGCTTGTATAGCTCATTTCATTAGAATATTACATGATTGTAAAATAATCAAACCAACATTGAATTATCACTATCCAACTCATTCAAGTTCCCATTGAATACCATACTTATCAACTCTGTTATAAACATACTTTCTTCAAATCATCTTCATCAGTCAACTGATATAGCAGTTTACTTAGTTAGCATAATGGATAGCCAACTAAGACTTTACATTAATGACAATATAATAAGATATGACTCTTTTACATGCATTCATAGAATTCTCAATTACATTTTCAGTCAAGGCTAACAACCTTCTCATTCCATTTTCATATCAAGCATACATAATATCAAGGCATCTAAGCATTATATGATCAAGTACTCACCCTCAAGAACTCAACCATTTAAGTCTTCAAGCATCATTCTAGCAATTCCTCCATTGAAGATCAATGATTCAAGAATTATTCCTTGAAGGGCTTTATCTAGTAATATCTTCTTCACTATCCTTTGTTTGCATCTTCTACATTCATTCATATTCATGTTCTTGATCCAAATCAATAGGTGAAGTAAGCACACTAAATTCAATTTGAGAGATCCTACTATTGTAAGGTGAATTCATACATTTTCTTTGCATGATATATCAAATATTTCAATTCAAGATTAATTCCTAAACTAGGGTTTGACCAAGGAAAAACCCCCCATCAACAAAAAAAAAACTTTTTTTATTGTAGGTTGCAGATCTTGGATTGAAGAACAGGTTATAGATCTAAGTACCCTTTTTATCTTTCTTTGAAACTGTAAAATCAAAATCAGCATCAGACACAATCAATCAAGGTTGCCCTCCACCACTAATAAACCAATTATTCATGATGAATCAACTCACTCTGATTTTTTTCCCCTAAAGATCTAGTTCACCCTTGATGGGCTAATTAGGGTCACAATGCACCCTTGATTTGACTAGGTCACCCTTGATTCCTCGTCAAACAAATTATGGGTTTTGTTTTTAGCTCTATTTTTAGTTCAAAATTGGGAAAAAGACCCTATGATATGTCATTTAATAACCTATTTTTCATGTTTTTCACAAGTTATATCTTTTTCACTCTTTTATTTCAATACACTTTATCATTTCTCAGTTCTAAATTGCACGTCTACTTAGCTTCTTTTCAGAGCTCTTGTAAAATTAGGGTTTTAAGGACCTTTGTATCCAATCTTCAATCCTATAACTATTATACTTTATTTTTCATTAGTTCTCTTTTATCACTTAGTTGACACTAATCCTCCTAGATATAGTTACCTTAGAGTTGAATTGAAAGGATCAATCTCCTTGACTCCCTCTTTGAGTTGTAATAGTGGGTTATGTGATGAACTTAGGCTTTATTATCCTTGATTCACATATCCCCCTATACATATTTGGTGAACCCTCACACTTTTCCTCCTTTTTTTCATTTTGGAGTTAGATTTTTATTTCTTTATCTATTTTAGATTTTTATTTCTTTATCTATTCTTTGTGCATCTAGATCAACTCTTGTTTGCATTAGTAGCAGTTATATCTTCTTAGCTAACTCATTTTTTCATGCATATTGTAATATTGAGTATGTATGTTTCATGCTTTATTGTTCACATGTTTATTATATCTTCTATACACTTCAATGACAAAATAATTAGTTGGATTTACTCTATATGTGCTTCACTTTTTCTTATATTGAAAAAGTTTTTGAAAACATATTTGAAACATCATTCCCTTATCTTTGACCTTAAACATCATCCTCCTATTAACTTAGCCTTACCATATGATCTCCCTTTTTATGTAGATAAGTGGTGGACTGATATTGGCACTTATTCTCCTTCAAGCCTTGAATATGGGGATACATTGGTTGAGGATGATCCTATATCTTTTTTTAATCCTCCCACCTTTGTGGACCTTCCTTAAACTCATGATTATTCATCTTCTATGATGTGCTTTATTAATGGATATGTTCCCTTTATTGATAATGTTACTATTTGGGATAAACCTCTAGACAAGGATGTTGACTATTCTCTTCCTCATGAAAAAGATAACATGATGATTGATGCCTTTTCTTTTCACTATGAAAAGATCAATATTTCTTCTTCTCCTAACACATATCCTAGTGATATTTTAGAGCAAGAAAAAGTCATTATAAACACTTCTATCAATTGGACCTTGCCTTCATTTAACACTCCTAGTCAAGAAGAAACATTAATGGAAACCCATCATTCTTATTTTAAAGATTCCTTGGAATAAGAAGATAATTTCATTCTTCTTAATGTTTTCCCTTCTAGTCACAAGTCTATGGAGATGTCAGATCTTAATCAAGTTAATGTTTCTCAACCTATCTTTAGTGTCAAATGTTATCCTCTTCTTACTGATAAAGGTTGTCTTATAGTTGTTAATGGAAAATCTAGTGATCCTTTCAATTCTTAAGAAGTGTCTCACACCTATCATATAGGGAATAATCCTCAACCTACTACATCTTGTTGAACTATTATTTTGCATGATGTTGGATAGTAGGGACCCTTTTGAATCCCTCTCTTGAAAAGTTGATCAAGGACCATCTCCAAGGTTTCGGGTGGGTTTTTTAACCGACTGGGTAACTTAATTGAAGATAAATGTGTATGTCCATAAGGATTCCTTTGCTAGTTTGAACCAATCTTACACAACCTATTTCTATAATGTAACCATAAAAGAGATATATTTTTGTATTTTCTATTTTATGATGAATGCAATTTATCGATGCAACTATATGAATTCATATATTAACCAAGTGTTTGAAAAGAAAATACAAAGATAGAGTAATGAGAGATTAAAGAAAATAAATAAAAGGAAAGCTCCCAATGGACATAAGCCAAAGTAACAATACATCTGCGAATTAAATTATCAAAAGGATTTAGTAGTAAATAAATGAAATTAGGAGCAACACTTCCACAACTCCACTGATACAATCATCAATGGAAACTCAATAATAACTAAAAGATGTTTCATGTTTCATCAAATCATGAGGTCATAGAGAGTGCGCTCACATGAGAGAAAATGCTATACAAGAAGAAAGATGATCCTTTCTCAAATTTGTCACAATAATGGAATTCATTAACACAAGGAAAATTATAGAACTAAAAGATCTCACAATCATAACAACACAATAAAACCATCTGCTCCATTATTATTCATGAACATGCATTTTACTACACTCATAATGAGAGAACCACTAGTATATATTATTGAATCAAAATAATAGCTTGGAGCACATACCACATCCATGTATTTATATGAAATAACTTCCTCCATTTGTGTTGGGAGTGAGAGTTCTTTAAATGCAAACTTATGCTAAAAACTAATAAAACAAATCTAATTATATACAAACTAACACTTTAAATGGTGTCAAGTAGGTATCCACCCTTGTTTATAGCCATTAATGGGTGTGTAAACCTTTACATGACACAAAAAAAATGAAAGAATAAGAATATAAAAAGAAGGAAGCTGTGAGATGATCTAGAAGTCTCCGGGAGCTCTAAAAATGGAAGCTTGGGCTTCTTCAGATGTTTGAAGGAGTTCAAAGAATGCTCTAAATTCAAAACTGGCAGTAAATCATCAGTGCACTACTTCTTCAAAACTATCAATGCACCTTTGAGAAAAAGTGCACCTACGCACCTTGGTGGCAAGTTCCAGAAAACCAAAAAATCTTTTAAGTGTCAAAACTAAATTTCTAGCATCTATCTTTTTTTCCCACTTTACACCAAAATGATGTTTGGATGTTTATTCTTGAATTTTTCTATCATCTCTGCTATTTGGCTAGCTTCTAGTATATCTAAAGGCGCATACTTATCCTTTAGTAGTTATCAATAATTACTGACTTCTACTCAAGTCTCTGCAAATTCTTTAAGCTTGGTGTCCAACTCCAACAATGCCTCTTTGGTTTTGAATGTTTGCCTTATATCATCATCTGATGAAGCATCTTCAATTTTTTCTTGGAATTGTTGGATGACTAATTATACTGCAAAAAGCTTGGTCTTAGATTGGTCTTCAAAAATCTCAAGGTAAGCAGCATTACAGTTGTAGACACCTAAAAAAATTTAGAAAATAAAGTATTTTTATTTTTTGAAAAAGTCATGATGACATCATCATTTATTAATTCATTATTTATTTAATTTTTTTTTTTTTTTTTGTGCCATTAAATTCCTTTATCTTAATTAAAAATATTTAATTAAGGAATCCCTCCCAAAAAATTTTAAATCTTATTTAAACATTATTTCCTTATTTATTAATTATTTAATTAATAAATTGACCAAAAAACCCAAAATAAATTTAAAAAAAAATTTTTGCCCAAAATTTGGCCAATTTCCTTAAGACCACTAACCTCTTCCAAAACCTTCTAATCCTTCTTTAATTTTGATTAAAGGCTAATCCCATCATTTCCTACCCCTAATCCCAACTCAAAATATTTAATTAAGATTAAATATTAATCCTCATGTTTATTAAAAAAGTTTTAATAAATATCTCCTCAACCTAAACCCTTGAAATAAATAAAACTTTATTTATTTCCTAAAAATCTAATTTATCCTCATCCTAAGAAGTTCTAGACTCTTCTAGAAAGTCTTCATCCTTATCCTAGGAAATTCTAGACTATTCTAGAAAGTCTTTATCCTCATCCAAAGTCTAGACTCTTCTAGAAGATGTCTTTAAACCTAATCCTAATCCCCTCCTAACCTTGTCACATTCCCTAAACATGGGTTAAAACTTACTAACCCAAGCCAAAGTTAACAAATATCTCCTCCTTCACCCACCCTCATTAAATGCCATCCACTTGCCTATCCCTAAGATAATCCTAAACCATCCTAATCCATCCTCTAATCATTTGCACAAGCCTAAGAAAGCTTAAAACCTTCCTAATCAAGCCCAAGTCGAAATTGCTCTCATCTCCCTCAAAATATCTCAACCATAAAACTTTATGAAGCCCACTAGGCCATAAATGACTCTTCCAAGCCCTTTTATTGCTCTTACAAGTCATTATGAGGGTCTTTATGAAGATTTATCCCTTGAGCCTCCTTTGTTGACTCATCCTTCCCCTTTCCTCCATCCTCTCACCCTGTGACATGTGTCACTCCCTGATTGGCTGTAAAGAAGCACAATCCATATGCTCTCTTCTCATGCAATCTAAGCCCTCCATGAGCTTTTTCCCGTCCTTGTATCTTAGCCCTCAATCCCTCAAGCCTCTTGCCTATAAATTGGATCCTTCCCCTTTGCAAAACAACACAATCCATGAAGTAAAGTCATAATGCCATTTTGAGAAGCCATTTTACATCAAAACCATACACTCACACCCAAATTCCAACTCCATTTGAAGCCCTTTTTGAAGTATAAAGCTTGAGCATACATCCTATCTATTTAGAAAAAGCTACTCAACAAGAGAGCTTCTCATTGAGAGAGCCCATTAATGGCTCATATTCTCAATTGAGAGCTCATCTTAGTCTATCTTGAAGTTTATGAATTTTTTTTAGTTTGTAGAAGCTTTATTTAAATTTGGTTTCTATTAGCATACTAACATTGCTCATATACATTTTGGCACGCCCGGTGGGACCCCGCATGGGTCATTTTCATTAGCTTTTTTAGTCAAGTTTTGTATGTCATTTGCTAATTTTGGCTAATTTTGCTTGTTTTTGTGATTGGTAGGATTGTATAAATTGGTTTTGTAGGTCCACATGAGCATGAAAAAGACAAAGGAACTCATAATCTATCTCATAGTGTTTGCAGATTTTTCAAGCTTATAGGTGGACAAAGAACTTGGAATTCTTCTTCCTCTTCTTGTCTATATTCTTCTTATTCCATATACTTCTTCTTCTTCTTCTTGTGAGAGATCTTGGCCATTTTTTTTTTAAGAATCATACACTTATTTTTAATGCTTAAAATGAACCCCCAAATCATACTTAAATCCATTAAAAAATTAAAAATTTGCAAAAAAGAAAAAATATTTTAACAAGTGAAACTAAACCAATCCAATCATTTGCATCCTTGCAACATCAAGGTTTTAGATGCATTCATGCAAAGTTAGGAACACTTCATTTTTGAGAATTTAAAAAGAACTTCAAGTTTCCATTTCAAAAGGTTCAAAATCAACACTAAGTGCACACTAAAATCTAAATCAAACTCAAAGCATCAATCAAGGATAAAATGAACCTTATTTGAAAATATTTTAAAGTTCTTTTAAAAATCTCATGAAAACTAAGAGTCCTAAATGGTTTCCAAAAATTGTCCTAAAAGCTTTGTTATTTGTTCCAAACAAATGTCTTGTTGCAAAATTTTGAATGTTTCTTAGGTTTTTCATGCATCAAAACAATCTAGGAATATCATTTTTGGGCTTAAAATATGCAAATTAGAACACAAAATCTTGAATGAAAACCAAAGTCCAAAGAGTCATATTCACTTTTGAGTCCAAAACAATCTTGAATGATCTAAGGTTAAAACAAAGCACTTCAAAGTTCTTAAAAAAACACACAAAATCTCAATCTTGAATGCTCAAAGGAAAAAACTTGAATGTTTAATCACTTGTCTTTGAATGCATGTTGCTAAAATCACTCTTGAGTGCCATGGATTAAAATCAAGTTTGTTTTTTTTATGAATGCATGATTAAAACAACAAATCCAATCTTGAGTGCCATAGATCAAATAATCATCTTTTGGAGCATAAAAAGAATCTACATTTTTGTAATCTTTTAAGTTATAAAAACAAATAAAAATGCTTTGAGTGAGTTTGTCATTGGACTCACCCTCTTTAATCACCCATCAATTTAACCATTGGTTGCAATCTCAGCGCCATCTATGGGGATGGGTCCACCTAAGAGGGTGTTAAGTGCTCCACACAAATCAAACTCCACTCGCATTTTTAGTGGTTTTTCTAAGTTAGAAAATTCTTTGAATGCGCATTAGTCTCGCTAACACTTCATTTGGGTATAAAAATTGAACAACTCTTGACGTGGAGGGCCTTTGGGTGTGCGCTTGACAAATTGAGTTTCACACATCTTTGTTTTGGGCTTAAAACAAACTCACACTCAATCTTGAATGCCTAACAATCAATGAACATTGCATGGTTTGGACACATTTTCAATGATGCTCACATTTCTTATGTTGACGATCTCTCAACTTTCATTATGCTGATGATGCTGTCAAATTGGAATGAACATTGTATGCCATAATCACAAGTGTCTTCAATCATAGCTTACAAAATCTAAATCCTCAATTGGAATAAACGCGTGTCTTTTAAAGCCCAAGATCATGAATGTGGTCTTGTTTTACACTTTTTAGGAGGCCTTCTTGGGGATTTCATCACCCCTTGGGACGACCTCAACTCCAACATTCTGGCAGAGTATAAAAATTGGGAGGTGAATCCAAAGACACCTCTCTTGGAATCAAGATTTTGTCACTCGGGCTAAACCTCAAGGAACTTTATACCCTTGAGAAGTGAAAGAGGAGAACTGGGTTACCGCTCCTCTCAGCTGTGTGACATCTTTTTGGTTTCATCTACTGATTTGGGCCTCATGTACCTTGTGTATATCGAGGACTCCCTAGCTATAACAAATTTCATCCTTGTAGAAATATTCCTAGGATGTTGGTGTGTTTGACGTGCTTGCTCCAAAATTTTGTCTACTTGTTTGTTCATAGCTTTTGAATGAATGTTTGCCAACTTTGGTCAAAATTCTAAAAAAGCAGAAATCTCCCAGCTCAAGGCATACTTAGCGTAGTCACTGCATCATCAGAAAATCATCCAAGCTCCCCCACTGCAACCGAATCTATCTAGTTCCTTGCTTTAGAACAATCCAAAATCCAAAGTCTCTCCAAATCATCCCCCCCAGCCAACTAGCAACCCAATCCAAAATCACACCCAAGCCTTTAGAGAGTTGTTGTCATTCTACTAGAATTTGCTATCCAATCAATCCGACCAATCCACCAGCCTCAACAAGGTTATCCCTTTTACAGAGCTTTGTCTAGGGTAATCTAGATTTTTCACTTGTTATCCCTCATCACCTTGAGCTAAAGGTTGGGATCCACAAGTGGTCAATCTCGTGTCATGCCCATAGGATCATTAGTCTATCCTTAAGTTGACACAATCTCCACCAATCCAGTGCATAGGAAAGAAAAACTCTCACTTTTTGACAGCATGCCCTTAAATTCTTCCATCCACAGGAAAGCCAAAAATCTCTAGCCAATCCTCCTTAGGTCTGTCATACAGCTTTGACTCTCCCTAGGAAATCCTTCATCAGCCAATCCAAAATCTACGCTTAATCCAAATCCAACCATGAGCTTCCGTGTTCATCCGTATGCAAGACCCCATCCCCATTCAACTCATCATCAAAACACGAAATCCCAAACCTATCATGATGTGTTCGGTCATATTGTCCTTGCTCCTACCACCTCCTATTCCAATGATGATGAAAATCTTGTTGACTATGATGGGTATATTGAAAGCCTTAGAAGCATTCCCCCAAGCATCCCACAAAATCCATGCATTCTTCCAAACTATCTAGTCATGCCATCTGATATCCCAACTTCTCCTCCATCACCCAATCAACCAAGCTTCCAATCTTCCACCCCCATCACACTAGCTATTCCTACCAATCCACCTCCACCTCTGACACACGAGTCTCCAAGGAATCTCCTAGAGTAAATACAAGAAAAGTCACCTCCAGCAGTCGATAAGCCATGTCATCTAATCCAACCATGTGAAGTAGTCAGTAATGAAGCTTCCCCGTCTATAATATCACCTCCATCTCACATAGCTAACATCCCCATACCATCCATCAAATTGCTTAAAATCCTTCCACTTCCCGCAAGCATCAAAATCCCACCATCTATCAAAACCCTCCAAATCCTATCCACATCACCTCCAAGCATTTCCCAAATCTCCCATAATGACCCTTATGCATCCATCTTCTACTCACCCATCTCCACTACTGAATCTCCCATCTACCCATCCACTGCCTTTGAAGAGTCCATCCCTTCACCTCCTATCATACCATCCACGCCAAACCAATCCTATCAAGATCATGCCCAAAAGCATGTTGACATCCCCTAAAGCATAAATGAAGATATCATCGTACCATGTCTTCCATCCATAGTGCAGTCACTATCCCCTCCATGTCCAAAACCTTAAGCCATACCTCCTCTATTGCAGGATATCTTTTCATCCCATCAGCTAAATCAAGATCCTATCCTACCATCTCCTCCACTCCATGCTTCCATCTTACCACCTATCCAAGCTATTCCACCATCTATAATTTACCCTCTTGGTTCACTTACATTCATTCATGGTGGCCCCCTCTCCACAAAAGAATTAAGAACAGCATCTCCCCATTGCAGTACATCTAATAAAGAACTTCTATCATTTTCTACAAGCAAAAATTTTCCTCAGCTCGTTCAAATGCTCAATCGATGGCATTATCAAGGTCAAGGTTTAGGACCACAAGAGCAAGGAATCAGAAAGCCTATTATTGCACGAAAAAATCTAGGATTTCATGGTCTTGGATATGTATCCAAAGGCTCACCATCTAAAGGTGTTGGTATACCACACCCCCAAACCAAGCCTATCTCCAAACCCCCCATGCCAGCCTCCCATCACTCCTTCAAGAAATCTTATGTCATCCCCACTCCACCATCTTTGCAACCTAAAACAACCTACCATATCCCCCCTTCATTTGCTAAATCCATTTTGGGTCCCTATGTCCCAAAATCTACCATCCTCCATCCTCCTATCAGCCATCATTCAAATCATATTCCCTCCATTCCTATGCAAGATCAACAAAGGCACATATCGAGGCACATCATCCATCATCATCCCCCTACATGCTCTCCCATATCCTCTCCATCTCACAAAGCTTCTCCTAACCATCTTCCCAAAGCTTACCATAGCAATGTAAATGCCAACTTCAAAATGCATAAAGCTAAAAATCCACATCCTAGGCAATCATATGTCTATTCTAACAGACATACTCCAAAAAGGGAAAATCCAATCAAAGAATGCAAAATAATGCAAAAGCCTATGAAAAGAAAATCCAAAACCATGTGGATCCCAAAGAAAAAAGTTGAAACCCAATGCATAATGATATCCACCATTGCTAATCCTCCATCCAGTGACTCATGTCCCCCATCTCCTAACTCCATCTTGGGTGCCTATATCCCCAAGCACGCTTCCACAAATCCTCCATCACGCTCACTTCTACCATCTATCCCCCATATGCTCTTTTCACACCCGTCCCAACATGTGCCAATGTTGCTCTTGCAAGCATCCCCATCTCATGCTCCTTTCCAACCTTTTCATCCCTCCATCTCCTACCATCAATCCCATCTAATCCAATCTATTGCATAAATCACACATCCAGTGTACCAACAGCTAGCAACAAAATTGAACATTCCAACAACCGGTGAAAATTTCCAAAAAAGCCAAAATAGCTGAAGAAAGCCAAAATCATTCCAGCTAAGTCCGAAGTCAAAAAGTCAAAAAATAATAATAATAATAAAGAAAAATAAAGTGTCCACTGGTGAAAACTCGGCAATTCAAGCACCTTGGACAAGTACCATGATGAAAACTTGGCAAACAAGCGTCATGTGTAATCCTGCCATCCCTAGCTTAGCCTATCACCCTCATGCTTTTTGTCATCTCTTGACATCCAACTCCATCTTCCAATCTATCCACCTATCCTCCACCCTCCATCTTCCATCTCACACCATCCACTTATCTCTTGCAGCTTCAGCCAACCATCCCAGCTATCATCCATCTCCCTAGCCCCTTCAGCTTTTTCCATCCTAGCTTCAATCCTATTACATCCAACATAAGACCTCCTTCCACATGTTATCTTCTGATTGGGGCCACTATATTCCTTGGAGATCTTGTCTTGTCCATCCTCCCTTGTCATTGGTATCTAGCTCTAGGCTATCCTCATGCAAACCCAATGTCATCTCTTTATATCCATCATAATCCTAGCTATCTAGCCATCTCATCCTGCTCCTCTAGCTATCCTTGGTCACAAAATCTCTCATCATCATTGGATGCATCCTACCAAATCCATATCTTTTGCTATCACCCCACCCTTAGCTTTCGCATCTTGCACAACATCGAACCATCTCGCTATCCTATCATCCTGAGCTTTTGCCTGCTTGTAACTATCTTGGTCAGCTTCAGCTTGTAAATATCTTGGTCCATCAGCTTGTACATCCTCTTTAGCTTAGTACCATTGTATCTATCTAGCTTTTATGTCAGTTCCTCCTTGAATAGCATCTTGCACACATCGCACATCTTGGTTAGCTGTTCCAATGCATCCTTTAGCTAGATCTCATATCACCAAAGTGTTATCCTTCTTAGTTCAGCTTGCCAGATGCATCACTCATCCAGATCCACCAGCTTAGGTGCTCTTAAATAGATCCTTGTAGGATATAGCTTTCCTCATGTTTGATCTCGGTTTGTTAGAACCTTGTCCTACCCATCTCGTTGGCAAATGTTTCTCTTTTGGATTTTCACTTTCTTTTGATTTGGAATCTTCCCTTTTGGGTCTTGAAGTATCTTTTCCAAACAATCTTTTTGTTCCCTCCTCAAAGTTGCCATGATCTTCCATATCATGGTATACTGCGAATGGGGTAATCTAGGTGTAAGGTCTTGATCAAGTCTTTTGTTTGTTTTTCTTTTCTGCTTGTGGGTTACCCAGTGTCGGTTCCACTCTTATTCTTTCAGGAATCATGTGTGATGCTAGGGCAATCCTTGTGTGTTTTTTTTGAGTCAGTTTGTCAGTCCTCTGGACAATTGGTGAAAAGGCCTTGATTTTCTTGGTAACCTTGGCAATTAACCAACAGTCCTATAGAAAATCTAGTGCTCAACTACATGGTGGTACTTCTCTTTGAAGTATCCCCCTGCTCAAAAAGCTTCAATGGTTTTCCTTCATCTCCATTATCCCCCATCCATATATAGCATCTATCTCTCCTACCCTAGCTTATGCATTAGTATCTCTTTGAATCACTCCTCACCTTTAGCTTTAGGGATCCACAATCCTAGTCTTAGGCATCCACCAATCCAAATCAATCCACCAAGCCTCATCTTTTGAGATCCACAATCCTAGTCCTAGGGATCTCCAAAACCCATCTTCCGCCAATCTGACTCTTTGAAATCTTGTTGCATCAGCTTTATAATCCCCTCATCCATCTCCCCATCCTAGATTCCTTCTATAGCACTCTGCTCCTTCATCCTCTACAATCCCTGAGAACTTAAGCTTGCTTCCTCTTGTGCCTCTGATTCTCCCTTTATCATTCTCCCATAGTGAGAGTTTGAGCTAACTAAACCTCTTCTCTTAAGCCAATCTAAGTCTTCTTGCTCATCTCAGATTCTTGTACTTTTCAAGAACTCGTCGAGCCTTACTTTCTCTCCCTGCCGCCTTCTTGAGGGGGCATCTTGCAGTCCATTCTCTCCTCTTCTGCTCTAGCCTTGGACATCTTATTTTCTTATCTTTGATGCCATGCCACTTGTGGCATCACATCAAAGAGGGGCAAAATGTAGACACCTAAAAACCTTTAGAAAATAAAGTATTTTTATTTTTTGAAAAAGTCATGATGACATCATCATTTATTAATTAATTATTTATTTAATTTATTTATTTATTTTTATGCCATTAAATCCTTTTATCTTAATTAAAAATATTTAATTAAGGAATCCCTCCCAAAAATTTTTAAATCTTATTTAAACATTATTTCCTTATTTATTAATTATTTAATTAATAAATTGACCAAAAAACCCAAAATAAATAAAAAATTTATTTTTTGCCCAAAATTTGGCCAATTTCCTTAAGACCACTAACCTCTTCCAAAACCTTCTAATCCTTCTTTAATTTTGATTAAAGGCTAATCCCATCATTTCCTACCCCTAATCCCAACTCAAAATATTTAATTAAGATTAAATATTAATCCTCATGTTTATTAAAAAAGTTTTAATAAATATCTCCTCAACCCAAACCCTTGAAATAAATAAAACTTTATTTATTTCCTAAAAATATAATTTATCCTCATCCTAAGAAGTTCTAGACTCTTCTAGAAAGTCTTCATCCTCATCCTAGGAAATTCTAGACTATTCTAGAAAGTCTTTATCCTCATCCAAAGTCTAGACTCTTCTAGAAGATGTCTTTAAACCTAATCCTAATCCCCTCCTAACCTTGTCACATTCCCTAAACATGGGTTAAAACTTACTAACCCAAGCCAAATTTAACAAATATCTCCTCCTTCACCCACCCTCATTAAATTCCATCCACTTGCCTATCCCTAAGCTAATCCTAAACCATCCTAATCCATCCTCTAATCATTTGCACAAGCCTAAGAAAGCTTAAAACCTTCCTAATCAAGCCCAAGTCGAAATTGCTCTCATCTCCCTCAAAATATCTCAACCATAAAACTTTATGAAGCCCACTAGGCCATAAATGACTCTTCCAAGCCCTTTTATTGCTCTTACAAGTCATTATGAGGGTCTTTATGAAGATTTTATCCCTTGAGCCTCCTTTGTTGACTCATCCTTCCCCTTTCCTCCATCCTCTCACCCTGTGACATGTGTCACTCCCTGATTGGTTGTAAGAAAGCACAATCCATGTGCTCTCTTCTCATGCAATCTGAGCCCTCCATGAGCTTTTTCCCATCCTTGCATCTTAGCCCTAAATCCCTCAAGCCTCTTACCTATAAATTGGATCCTTCCCCTTTGCAAAACAACACAATCCATGAAGTAAAGTCATAATGCCATTTTGAGAAGCCATTTTACATCAAAACCATACACTCACACCCAAATTCCAACTCCATTTGAAGCCCTTTTTGAAGCATAAAGCTTGAGCATACATCCTATCTATTTAGACAAAGCTACTCAACAAGAGAGCTTCTCATTGAGAGAGCCCATTAATGGCTCATATTCTCAATTGAGAGCTCATCTTAGTCTATCTTGAAGTTTATGAATTTTTTTTAGTTTGTAGAAGCTTTATTTAAATTTGGTTTCTATTAGCATACTAACATTGCTCATATACAACAGTACCTCTTTGCTTCCAAAAATAATTCTTGAGCTTCATCTTTAATCCTCTAGATTTCCTTATGAAATCCCTCTATTACATTATTTCGTGTCAATATCTTTTCAATCCAGTCATCACTTATCAAGCTCCACTATAGCATATACCTCCATGAGTACCCAATACTTTTGACCATTTATTTATTTGAGTGTATGTAAATCCTTGGCCCAAGTACGTACTTCATCCATCAACCCAAAATCTTGGTTCACTATAGAAGCTAACTTGTTGGCACTTGACTAGATGTGGTGCAACAGGTTCAATTGCCTTGTATTATTTGTACTCCTTTCTCCTAACAACTATCACATCATTGTTGACATGCCTCCAAAAATGAGTCCATCTATATTCCTGATTGCTTTCCTCCTAATGTAGCTCCAAAGGTGACCTCTAGATTTTCCATGTCAATAGGTCCCACTACTTCATTTAGGTAGCCTCTAAGTATCCCATTCTTCTTACATAGTGTTATCAAATCTAATTCATCCTGGTCCATGTGTTGGAATACCTCCTTTAGGCCTGTGGTAATCAACACTTTGGTCGTGTCCACTGTGGGCTTTCTCAACATGACCTCCTTGATTTAGTAATATTTTTGGAGTCAATTCTTCAGTATCAGCATGATAAGGAGGATTGGTGATATGAGAAAGAAGGTCATGGTCTTGATTCTTCATTATGAAGGAAAGTATTCTCACATAAGCCTTAGGTGGCTCGAGCCTCTTTATTGCTTTAATAAATTGCTTCATTCCTTCCTCTATTGTCAACTCCAATTGCCTTTTCTATCAAAACATAACCTACCTCTTCATCCATGATGGTGTGTTCCCCATAGGTGACATATACTTAGCTAAAGAGGTTTGTTTGGCAGTAGGATCCTTTCCCTGATCACTTCTCTCTAGATTTTTCTCATGTTGAGGATTATCTTTAGAAGGATTTTTTGTGTTCTATTGGGCTAAGGATCTATCCTTTGTATCTTGAGAAAGTTGTTCAGTTTCTTCTAGTATCTGTCCCTCCTCAGATACTTCATTGGCATGAAGTTGTTGGAATTCCTTGGTTTGTTGTTCTTCTTTCTGCTTGAATGACTAGAGGAGGTGGAGTTATTGACCTTTTATCCAGAATAGTTGCATCATATAATGATGGTGGTGGAATGCCCAGAGTTCCTTGAGATAGAGAGGCAATTGATTCCAATCCTCTCCTAAAGGCTCACTCATGGGATTATCTCTTATATTTTCACCCACCATCTCAATTCCCACTAGCATAAAATCAAAGTCTAAGAGGTCAAAGACATTTTTTCATTCACCCTCCATCTCTGCTATCCACTTTTCTTGTTCTTCTTCTGAAGATGATACCTAGATAGGCTCTCTTGGAGTAGATAGAGGTGTCAGTATAGAGCTTCTTCTTCTCTCTTCCTATGTGGCTTTGGTTGAGCAAGTTCTCTAGCTTAAGGGGAAAAACTTTATTTTTTCCCCTTCTTCCTCATCCTTGGCTTCTGGAATGGATTCTAGAACATGTGGGGATAGATTATTTTTCTTCTTCAATCTCCTTCTTTGATTACCCACAATAGTTATTTCTATGCTTTCTTTCTTTGGAGATGAGGGGGAGGCTTCTTCCTCTTAAGTTCTAGATAGTGAGACCCTTTGTTCCTCTATTTGTTCCTCCTCTCATTGTTCTAGTTGTGCCTTCTTTGGAAGTTGTTCCTATTTAGCTTGAGGTTCAGCTTGCCCTTGCTCTAGTTGTGCCTGTTCAAGAGATGCTTGGACATTAGCT
Organism: Cupressus sempervirens; assembly: GCA_028749045.1. Taxonomy (NCBI): domain Eukaryota; kingdom Viridiplantae; phylum Streptophyta; class Pinopsida; order Cupressales; family Cupressaceae; genus Cupressus; species Cupressus sempervirens. The sequence goes on from CM053788.1 coordinate 437,986,221, forward strand.
GCTTGTTTCTTTGCCCGTGGGGCTATCCTATCTTCTTTCCCTTATCTACCTCAAAGTACTCAACCTCCTACTTGTGTTGATGTATTATTTCTAGCCTTACTAGGGATTGAGTGGGGTAGGTTAGTATGGTGACCTTTGCACCTTTACCCTTTTGAGGCCTACTTGTGGCTTGTAGAAGTATGGCCTGGGGAACTAGATCCATTTGAAATGGCTTTTGGATCCATTCCCTTGTCAGCTCAACCACATATCTATCTTGATGATCTATGTCATAATTTTCCTCTCACCTTATCTTAGCATTCATGATCAATCTCTCATAGATTTTGTCTCTATTATACAAAGGCTCTATGACTTATGGAACATCCTTTTCTGTGGCCTTCAGAGGAATCTTCATTTTCTACTAGATATAGACTCATCCTATAATATACCCTTATGTAGACATCATAGTCATCTATTGTGTTCATCCAATGATCTTCTAGGGCATTAACATGTACAAATTGTTTCCCTTCTAGATGTTGAACCATCCCAATGTTGTCAAATAATGGGACAGGGGAGTTTTATTGTTCCAAGGGATATTGATCCCATTCAAAGTCAAAGGCAACAATGTCTTGCATTTTCTTTACCTCAAATGCACCAATTGTTATTAGTTAGACACATGTCTTCTTATGTTGTTTCCTTGCTCTATCATAAGCAAAAGTGAGGTGGCGGGCTATCTCCAAGAGTATCAATCGGTCTAAAGGATATGTTGGGAGATTTTTGGGGCATAGAAAAATACCAGCTACCCAAAGATATGTGAATTTCTTGAATTTAATATAGTAGGATCCCATGTTGCCACCTCTACTAACATTCTTTTCATGCAATCCCCTTCAATGAATTGAATGATGAAAAAGATGAACCCATCATTTACTACTCTATATTCCACACAATGTAGTGGGGGCTTCTTTTTCACCAATTGTGGGTATACCACATAGGGCCAAGCATGTGTATCTTGCATGCTTCCCTTTCTATATAGCCCTAGATATTCAATGGTTCTAGAAGCTAGGAGGTACACCATGTATGATGTCATGTAAAAATGAGGAACAGTCTTGATAATGACCAATTATTCATCCAAGTTATCACTTAGGATGGTCGCCCAATCCATGGGAATCTTTGAACTAATGTGGGATGTGATGTTGCATTAACAAGCCTAGACCAGAATAGTGCAAATATCATTGCTGACATCTTCCTTGGTTTGTTGCAGATGGTTAGAAAGGAATTCCAATCGATGTGGCCTAGCTCAGTGTCTCGAATCCCTGTGTGTCCATCCTAGAATCTTGATTTCTTAGGTCCTCCTTGGTATTTGAATACATCTGGTTTTAGTACCATTTTCTCTATCATATAAGATGATGAAGATGCCATTTTATCTGCACAAAAGAAGAAAACATTAGTCAACTTGATATCAAAAGACACAAAAATGGACTCTACGAGGCTCAGATTAATAACAAAATGGGTTGGAAACTAATCAAAATAGATAGAATGTAGTTTCTAACATCCCCCATTAAGTAGCCTATTTTGCATTTTAGTACACCTAGCACACCCTTTCAAGTGCACTAGTACACTTAGTTTAGCCTTCAATATGGCTAAGTGTGAAGTTGTACACTAGCACACATGGGCAACATGGCTAGTGCATAGGAGGGGGGGACTTAGTATTTTTTAAATTCTATGTGAGGAGGTGTGCACATGTGTGTACCTTCATATAGGTCCCTTAGTCATTGTTTAAGGTTTTAGGTGGAGGTGCACATATTCACACCTCTTAGGGGTGCACATGCATGCACCTCTTTAAGGTGACCTTAGTTGCTTTCCTTTTAGGATTTGTTTTCTTTTGTCTTTTTAGGGTTTTTTGGGTTTGGAGTTTGTTGCCGCATGAGATGTCTAACCTTGGTTATTTTTTCTTGTAGGGGGATTGGAGTAGTAGAGTGCTAGAGAGCATTAAGATGTAGAGGTGCAGAATCGGGGAGCAAGCAAGAGTGAAGTGAGAAATTGGGGGGTGGGGGGCCGGGGGTCAGGGTCTTTTGTAGGCCTCAGGGAGATGTGCACCCAAGTGGGATGTGCATGTGGGCACCTCTTAAAGGTGTGTAGGTGTGCACCTTCTTTAAAGATGAACATTTCCCCCTTCCTTTCCTAATTTTATCTTTCTACTCGTTTCAAGGCCAAGTTTAACATAGATGTAGTGAAGGGTCCAAAATGACTAGGGCTCCAGACTAGAAGCCTCAATAGGGGAATTTTGAAAACTAGGGGGGTCCCCATTTTAAACAAAATGGTGTGTGCATCATGAAACCACAAGACATCTCTTCCACCTTCTTAACCAATCCTTTCTCCTCCACCTCATATTCCTCAAAAGCTTGGGTTGGATTATGGTTTACTATCATAATTATGTAATACTCCCACTAAGACTTGTCTTTGGGAACTTCTTCAACCATCTCCTACATGTCATGAAGCCTTGAAAATAACTTTGTCCAATCTCCCATTCCTCTTCCTAATCATGATAACATCAATTCACTTTTACGATGCATGTGTACTACTCTTATTCTACCTATGATTGTGTTTACTCATGAGGATTTTCCTTCTAAAGAGATTCAAGATCATGATGACCCTCTTATGGTTGTAGTGTCTATTAATAAATGACTATATGACAAACTCTTATTGATAATGGTTCTAGTTTTAATATTTTTAGTATAGATATGTTAAAGGCATGAACATTTTTTCTATTCAACTAGATGACATTTCTATTTTAGGATTTATTAACATTGATAAAAACACTTTAGGTATTGTAATATTTCCTATGAAATTTGGTGTGATGATATTGTATACTCTTTTACAATGTATGTCTGAACCTCTTAGATATAACCTTCTCTTAAGAAGACCATGGTTGAATTCTATGCATGTTGTCCCTTCTACTCTTCATTGCAAGGTTAGATTTGTTTATAATAATCTTATGCATACCCTTCATGATGATGATGCACCTAATCCTTGTTTAAATTCAGACTATACTCAAGTTTCTCCTTCTACACAGAAAGTGAAGAAATATAAACCTAACAAAGACCCTTCTTCTTTTTCTCTATCCAAAGATGATAAGGGTACTTTATATTTCATAGCAGTATTTATTAGAGAGTATAAAGTTAATGATATTTCATTCATGAGAAATCGAGATGCTCTTCTCCTTACTAACTTTATTCTACTTCTAGTCATGAGGAACCTATCAAACCTTGTATGACCTTAGGTGATGGGGGGCATAAGCATTCTTTCAACACCATTTCTAATAATATATTAAGATGTGTGAAACAAAGTGATCCTTTTTCCACATTCTCTCCTGTATTATCTTCTACTAATAAAGAACTTGTGTTGCCTATGCTTCTTCATGATAAGTTTATTGTGAGACCTAAATGTTGCAAGAAACATAGTTAAAAACTTATGAACATTCCATTTTGCATGTATCATCATTTTCATGATCACTCTACTAATGATTTCCAAGCTTTTCATTTTATGATTTAGAAACTTTTTGATAATAGGTTATTCCTATATCTCATTATGATGAGATCTATGTTAATCCACATTTCTTTAAATAATATTTAGGTCCCTTTTATGTTTCTCCACACCACTTAACATTGTTTTCCTCTTTCTTGGGGGCTCATCATCATGCATGATCTTCTTTGTAATTAGCATAATAGGTCATATTTTTCTTTGTTCCTACATTTGAGGGGTAGGGGAACTTTTAGTCATGTTTTTAATTCTTTCAAGGATCCACTATATCTTTTGGTTGACTTTTATTTGTTTATCATGTCAAAAATTTATCTTCTTGGCGTTATTGTGCTAAAATTGTGCATGTGTTCTGAGTACGCATTGGCACACTCACCTCCTATGGAGGATGCACACTTGTACATGTGTGCACCCTTGGAGGTGTGCACCATCAAAGTTACACACCTCCATAAGCATGCCCACTGAGTACACATATGCACACTCACCTCTTGTGGACAATGCACACATGTGCATGTGTGCACCCTCATAGGTGTGCACCAAGAACACCCAAGGTTATAAATAGACCCCCCTCCTTGAATTCAAGTTGTATTTTTTGTTCATCCCTTCACTGCACCTTTGAACCTTCACTAGCTCTGCTCCACATGTTTTCATTATCTACTTGTTAGAGGTAAAAAACATAAGTTGAGGATGCACACATGCACATGTGTGCACCCTCAATATCAAGACACCTAGAGATTCAAAGAAATCTAGATTTCAAGATAAACATTCTAGGATTTGAGACATCGAATCAAGGCATATTGACTGGAATGTTTTTATGACACTGTGTAATAAACCTAAAGAGAGGTCATCCATAGTGTCAACACTAATCTAAATTGGGTTGGTAAATAAAGCTTCTCATGCAATGTGAGTTCAATCATCTGAAATTATCATGACATTAGCACATCATTATGTGCCAAAAGAGAAGGTGGACAAGAGTGTGACTGGAAAGATAGTTTCGGATGTCAAACCTTGAAATATTGAGAAGTTCTTCCACTGTCCATGAGTAGAATAGTACCTTAAAATCACTTATGATGGTGCAAAAAGATGTTATAGAGAGAATGAAACATAGGCAAAAGAGTTGGTGCAAATGAAGTACCTAATTGACAAAACACCTTTAGGGAGGAGAAGTGGAAAGGTCAACACAACAAGAGGCTATATGATTGATGATATTGGATACTCAATTATTATCCTAAGTAGAGCTATGTTAGCATGAATTTTGATGATACTACATTGGTGGAGTATCCTAAGCATTGAAGAGTATTGATATGTTACATTCATGACTACATTTTCCATTGATGTCAACATAGTAGTAATTCTATAAAGACTAGAAAAATAAAAGTTAGTAATCTTATAATGTGCAGAAGCTAAGGAAGTTTTAGATGATGCACAATGGAGGAAATATTCTTGAGGTTGTCTTGATGATGTGGTTAAGAGGACTAAGTCTGATTTAATGGTGTATGAAAGTTACACTTGATTTACTAGAAGTAGTGCAAAAATAGAGTACTAGAAGACAAAGTTCTTATGATCTATCACTATCTTTCATTTGAGATGTAATGAAGAGATGTGTAGTTACATAGGAATAGAGGAAAATCATGTGGTGATTCTAGTGTGTGCACAAGATTTGGTTTCACATGTGTGAAGTTATGTATATACTGTGAGCTGACAGTGCTATTGCAATTGTGAATTAATTAATTATCTTATTTTAATTAATTGGGAAAGCCTCGAGTCTGACTCAAGGAATTATTATGAGGATACGGTATAAATGAAATTTTTTTTCCTTACTTACAAAAATAAATTGGATTAGAGGATCAAGTGGAATTTGAAGTATTAGTGCGCAGTGTGAGAAGAAGCAAAATGCTTATTGAATGTGTATAAGTGATCCTAAGGATCATTGGATGTGTAGTATGAGATCTAGTTACAAGATCTAAAGGAGTGGGAATCTAGTTCTATTATTTTACAAGGAATACTCTAGAGATCATTTCGACAGTGGATTCTTTTTGTTGACTTGGTGGTCAGCACCTTCTTTGGGGTTTGTGACATGGCTTAATTACCTCTCATGGATTTGGGTAAGTCTACTATTTGTAACATTCATTGATAGCTCAAGCTTTTGGTGCAACAATAAACATACCAAAAATTGGTATTAGATCCTTGGGTCACAAGTTTGAATCTTGAGAGGTCTCCTTAATTTTATTGGTACAGAACCCTCCATTGGTGCTGAGGGGAAGATTGTTGACTTGGTGGTTAGCACCTCCTTTAGGGTTTGTGACATGGCTCAACCACCTCTCGTGGATCTAGGTAAAAAAAAAATTTGTCATGTTCATTGATAGCTTGAGGATTTGGCACAATGATAAACATACCAACACTTTGATCTTATTCTTGAAGTTATTTGGGTAGTGGGTCTAGCTGTCTTCCACAACTTTTAATAGGGTTGGCACAACTACTAATAGGGTTGGAATTGCCTAATAGGGATTCAAAGTCTCCTAGCAGGGACTCATATGTACTGAATGTTGTAATATACTCTTAACAGGGTCTATCCTCTAACAAGGAACATTTATATTAGTACAATATCTTTTGGGTACCATCCCCACTAGGGTTTTCCCTAGTTAACATATATGGTGTTAATTGTGTATGAGTATCTTATTGTGGTTTTAGTTTATATTACTCACATGGTTAAGTTTGTTTAAGGTTAATGATTGTGCTAATAGTTGGATAAGTGATTCACACACCCCCCCCCCCCCCCCCCCCCAATTATATCAGTGGACTATATATTCTAACAAACCATGGGTCCTCTTGCAGTAAGTCATCTAGAGACATGGATGGTGTATTTCATAGAAACCATCAGAACTAGCAAGATGCCTATTGATTGAGCCATGATACTAAGTGATAATTTGGATGAGTAGCTAATTTTGGTAAAGAAAAAACCCCACTTCTATATGACCTCCTATATGGTATATCTTTTGGCTGCAAGAACCATAAATTATCTAGGATTATATAGAAAAGAAAGCATGCAAGATGAAAATGCTTATCCTTATGTAATTTATCCACAACTAGTGAAGAAGAAACTCTGACTACAAAGTGTTGAATATAGGGTGGTTAATGATGGGTTCATTTTTTTCCATCATTACGTTTATTGAAGGAGATTACAAAAAAAGAATATCAGTAGAGGTTGCAGCATAGATAATGCAAGTTGATTTTTATTACATCTAGTTCAAGAAATTCACTTATATCTAAAATAGCTAGCACTCTCCTTTTCCTAAAGAAGCTCCCTCAATATCCATTAGATAGATTACTATTGTTGTAGATAGCAAGGCAGTTAGCCTTTTTCAATGATAAGATAAGGAAGCAGTATAAGAAGACTTGAGTATAGCCAATCACCATTAATGCCTTTGAGGTAAAATAGAAGCAAGATATTGTGACATTTGATTTGGAATGGGATCAATATCCTCTTTAGGATTACCAAGCACCTCGCCCTTATTTTCACAATATCATGATGGTACAACATTTAGTGCGATAGAAGTTCATGACCAAATAGGCGCTAGAGGATCATTGGATGAATGTCATAGATGACTACGATGTTCACATTAGGGACTATTATAGAATGATTCTATAGCTTGTTGAAAAGTTTCTCAACCTAGAGATACCCATCAAAGCATGGGACAAGGATCCCCCAAGATATTAGATTCCTTATATGACAAGGATAAGATTTTAAAAAGGCCCATAATGAATGTAAATATTGGACAAGAAGAGAATGATGGTATTGATCATCGGGCCTGACATGTAGTCATGTTAACAAGAGAATGGATCAAGAATCCTTTCTATATGGATCTGGTTCCCCAAGCCCCAACTCTTCAAGCTATAGCTTGACCCAAGAGAGGCAAAGGAGAGAAAGCCATTGTACTAACCTACCCTACTAAATCCTAAGTGAGACAAAAAATAATACACCAATATGAGTGGGAGGTTGAGTAATTTAAGATAGATAGGGGTAAGGGAAAGAAGAGAAAGAGAGCCCCTCTGATGCAGAGTCTAAAACCTTATTCCACCAAAACCTTCTTAAGTGCCTAGTAGCACCCAACCCATTGCAAGATGCCAAACAAGGTTTCCAGCCTTTAACTAGTGCTAACCTATGTCTCTTCAAGTAGACTCCACTTCTCCAAGGTCTTACCCTCTCCCTAGGGTTCTTAGCAAACTTGGGCCAAAATAAGACTTTAGGGACACTAGCCCTCAACTAGGCCAAATAGGGAAAATTAGGCAAAATGCTTTCAAGGGTTCAAAAAAAGAGTTTTTTTCTCATACTTAGTCCTATCCCACTAGAATTCATCCACTTTTAGGGTTCCCACACCATCAATAGACCTATTTCCAAAATCTAGGCCTAGAAATCCTAGTAGGTCTATTTTTAGTTTTCCAAGGTTAACTCCCAAACTCCCCAAGAAATGTGGCAAAAAAAATACTTTTCTAGACTCTTGAAGATTCCAAAGACTCATGGGTTGATCTTACTCCAGCGTACCCAAACACCAACTAGGTTCACAATCCTAATAGGCCTAATTAGGCTAGCTTTCCAAAGCAAGTGTCAAGAGATGGGGTCATAGAATTAGTACAACCACTTTGGATTATTCCTCACCATGCCAAAATCCATTCCACCCTTCACCTGGGTCATTATAACAAGTTTGGGATTTTTACACCAATTCTTCTTCAAAACTAGGTTGAACACATGAGGATGTTTAGCCTAGGGCCTCCAAGCAAAAATAGAAAACCAACTTTTCTGCCTTTGGAACTCTACATATGTAAGAATACACCCCTAAATTTCTTCCCTCTAAATGGAATCAAGATCCCACCGTTGGATTGCAAGTTAGAGGGCCATAAGTGAAATCTAGTCAATTTACAGGCTTAACTAGGCAGCCCTCAGTAAAATGGCAATATCTTATACAAATGAATAGATCAAATCCTCAAACCAAATGAAAATGAGAGATGATTCAAATATCTATCCAACATATCAAATTTTCACATGTGCCAATCTATACACATCTATACAATAGCAAAACATAGGAAAAATGGTAGAAAATCAAATTTTTATTGCTTCAAAAGACATCAAATCTATACAACCATCACCCCCTGAGGCCTATATGGTCATATCATATATATATGCTACCATTCTGATGGTTATAACCACATTTTAGATGGTGGTTGTAATGTACACTTGGTTTTTCAACAAAATTACAAAGTTGTTAGCATTTTTGCAATTTTGCTTTATAACTTTTACACTTTTCTGTAATTTTACACATCTTAATTCCTAGACACCTAAAACTTAACCCAATGACCCTAAGGACCTTTATAAACTTCTAGGAAACATAAAAATCCTTTGTTCTTGAAAAATCACCTATATTGCTTATTTTTGACCCCTTGGTTCGATTTGGCACTTTGGCTTATAATGGCACCTAGAGTCCAATTGACCTTACATCTTGGGTCTTATTACATCACTTTGAAACCTTGTTCCTAATTCAAAACTAGGATGACACCTATCTATTTTCCTTGGTTCCCTGCACCATACTCCTTAGGCCAAGAAAACTCAAGTCTCTTGAGTTGGCAAATCTTCCACCTTAAGTCCCATCTTGATCAAATCAGTTTCAGTCACCCAAATGGCATCCTCTATAGGCTTTTTCTTCCACTTGACAAGGTACTTGTAATATGTCTTTTGTTTGGTATCTTTCAATAGTTTGGAGTCTAAGAGGCATTCAACTTCTTTTGGTTGCTTCTTGGGTAGTTCTGCAGGTACCTCCACTCCATCCATTTGACTTGTATCACAGTCAGCATTTCCCTTATAGGGATACAAATCAAAAACATTAAAAATGTTAGATAAACCAATGTCAATAGGGAGTTCTAATTTACATGCATTTGTGCCATATTCTTGCAAAATTTTGAAATATTACATCTCCCTCATCATGAGCTTGGTGTATTTTCCCTTAGGAAACCTTTTAACCTTGTAATGGACCATGACCATGTCTCCCTCTTTAAATTGTAGATCCCTTCTTGTTTTATCTACCCTTTCTTTTTATTTTTCAGTGATCTTCTCCAACCTATGTTTGACCTCTTCATGTAACTCCTTCATGACTATAGAAAAATCCTCTACTTGTGCACTTTTCCTTGAAACTTGACTGACATCTCTCAACTCCAATACACCCCTAGGATGAGTTCCATAAACAATTTGGAAAGGGCTAAAACTAGTGCTTCTATTGGTTGAATCATTATAGGAAAAAATTTCCTATGCCAAAACCACATCCCATGTAACACCATAGTCTTTTGTAAGACATCTTAATAGGTTCCCCAAGGACCTATTTATGACCTCTATTTGGCCATCTAATTGTGGGTGGTATGTTTATGAATAAGCCAAATTAGTTCCTAACTTCCTCCACAAGGTTCTCCAAAAATGTCCTAAGAATTTACGATCTCTATCACACACTATGGACAATGGTAATCCATGTAATCTTACTATTTCCTTGAAGAATATCCCTACAATATGTGAAGCATCATGGCTTGTTTTGCAAGGAAGGAAATGGGCCATTTTAGAAAACCTGTCCACAACAAAAAAAAAAATGCAGTCATACCCTTATCTAGTCTTGGGCAATCCAAGTACAAAATCCATGCTGATGGAATCCCATGGTTTGTTTTGAATAGGAAGTGGTGTATATAGACTTGAATTTGATGCTATTCCCTTTTCTTTTTGGCATACCATGCACCTCTCAACAAACTTTCTAACCTTAGACTGCATTCTTGGCCAGTAATAAAATATTTTGACCAAATCCAAGGTGTTGTCCAAACCAAAATGTCCTCCAAGCCCCCCACGGTGCTTCTCCTTTATTATATTCTCTCTTATGGACCCCTTTGGGATACACAACTGGTTTCCCTTGAAGAGAAAACTTTCCTACAATATAAAGTCTGCAAAATCAGTATGGTAACTATCAGTCATTTCCTTACATACATGAAATGCTTTAGAAAAATCCTCATCTACTTCATACATATCTTTGATAGAATTTATTCCCATGCTCTCCAATCTAGTTTCTTGAATGGTTAAAATCCTCCTACTAAGGGCATCTACTACTTTGCTAGCAACTCCTTTCTTATGCTTGATAATGAAATCATATGCTTGGATGTACTCCACCCACTTGGCATGTCTATGGTTCAATTTATCTTATCTATCGAGAAAACTCAAAGCATGGTTATCAATATAAAGTACAAACTCTTTAGGCAAAAAATAATGTCTCCACTTCCTTAATGACTAAACCAATGCATACATTTCTAAATCATATGTTGAATACTTTCGTTTTGCCTCATTCAATTTTTCCCTAAAAAAGGCCACTGGTTTACCTTCTTGGCTTAGGACCCCTCCTATAGCCCTATTGCTTGCATCATATTCGATGGTGAGCACCTTGTTAAAGTCAAGAAAAACAAGGATAGGTGCATTTGCAACCTTCTTCTTCAAATACTCAAAGGACTGATCTACTTCTCTAGTCCATGCAAACTTGCATTTTCTTCCTCCCTTGATGGTATCAATCATAGGGTCACACACATTTTTGAAACCCTTAATGAATTTTCCATAAAAATTTGCTAAGCTATGAAAACTCTTTACCTCACTTGCATTCTTGGGTGTAGGCTAGTTAAGAATGGCTTCCAATTTTGTTGGATCCATCTTGAGATTGCCTTTGGAGATGACAAAGCCTAGGAACACCAACTCTTCCTTCATGAAGTCACATTTGTCCAAGTTGATTCTTAACACCTTCTCCTTGAGTTTCTTCAACACCATTTCCAAATGTGTGAGATGCTCCTCCCTAGAATGACTAAAAACCAATATGTCATCAAGATAAACAACAACAAAATGGTTAATAAAAGGCTTTAAGACCTCATTCATGAGTCTCATGAATGTACTTGGGGCATTTGAAAGGCCAAAAGGCATCACCATCCATTCATAAAGTCCCTCATTAGTTTTAAAGGTTTTTTTCCATTCATCTCCTTCCCTTATTCTAATTTGATGATATCCACTTTTCAAGTCAATCTTGGAATAGAATTTTTCTCCTCCTAGGTGATCCATCAAGTCCTCCATCCTAGGCATTGGAAACCTATACCTGATGGTTATCTTGTTTATGGCTCTAGAGTTTGTACATAACATCCATTTACCCTCCTTCTTAGGTACCAACAAAGTAGGGATTGCACAACAATTAATACTCCTTCTTATGAACCCTTTGGAAAGCTATTCTTCAACTTGTCTTGCTAACTCCTTGTTTTGTTCTAGTTTCAACCTATATGTAGGTTTGTTAGGCAATGTAGAACCTGGTATAAAATCAATACAATGACTTACCTCTCTAAATAGTGGCAAAGTATTAGTAGTATAGTCTAAAATAACCTCCTTGTACTTGTCCAATAGCTATCTTACTTCCTTTCGTTCCACATTTCTTTCCTCTGATTTTCCTTCCTTCCTTTTGTCTTCAAGTTTTAGCTTCACTGCAGTGGCAAAGCATGGTGTATTCTTCACCTTGAGGGTCTTCAAAAACTCCTTCTCTCCAACCACCATCACACTAGATGCATGTTTGGTCTCCTTCTCATCCTCTTGAAATATCTCTTAGTGTACTCCTTCCCATTTTTGGAGATGATATAGATATTCCTCCTTGCATCATGCTTGGAATTGACATCATATTACCATGGCCTACCTAACAAACAATGACAAGCATACATCTCTGCAACATCACAAATAATTTTGTCCCTATACTCCCTAATTTGAAATTCAACATTAACTTTGTCATTAACTACAACTTGTTGCTCCTTATTTACCCATGAAACTTTGTAAGGGTTAGGATGAAGTAACCTCTTTAATCAAAGCTTCTCTACCATCTCTAGTGATGCTATGTAATCATTTGAACTGAAATCAAAAATTACGTAGCCAACTTTATCTTTTACCTTGCATAAAGTTCTGAATAAGGTCTTTCTTTGGGGAGGTTCCTACTTTTCCACAGTCTTCAACAGGGTCCTATTAAACATCAGAGATTCTCCTCTCTCTAGATCAACATTTCCTCTTGCACCATGTTCACTTTGTGCATCCTCTTCTTGTGCCAAGTGAATTCTTCTTTCTCCATCTTGACTATTGTTGCCCATTTTCTCTAGACATCTTGAAGACCTATGCCCAATCTGATTACAATTAAAACATCTACCAGTGAAGACCCCTAGAGTTCTCCCTCCAAATTTGCCTCTTCCATTAGGCCTTCTTCCTCTAAATACCCCTCTTGGATTTTCTTCTCCATCTTATTTTTCTTGACTACTGCTAGGTTCACGTTGAGATCTATTTGATGAACCTCTGCCCCCAAATCTTTCTCTACCTCTACTGTTTACTCATTTCCCTCTACCATGAGAATCATTTTTCCTCTTGAGTTTCTCCTTAATCTTGAGGGCCATTTGATAACATTGATGGAGATTCTTGGGATTGAACAAAACTAGTTAATCCTTGATACAATTCTTGAGCCCATTCAAGTATCTTGCCAACTTTTTCTTTTCAGTCTCAAGAACTTGAGCCCTTAGAGTGAGTTTATGAAACTCCTCTATATATGCCCCCACATCCAAGTCCTTTTGCCGTAGACTTCAAAATTTTTGATGCATTAGGATCTCATAGTCCTCTGGTTTAAATTGTTTCTTGACCTTTGATTTCATCCTCTTCCAAGTGGCTATGGGCTCCTTCTCTTCCTCTATCCTCTCATTTTGAAGAAAATTCCACCAAGGGCAAATCCTTTCATTTTAGACTTAGCCACCTTTACCCTTTGGCTCCCAGGCACATTATCACACTCAAAGTGATTTTCAAGTGCTTTAATCCAATCCATGCATTCCTCTGGATTCAATTTCCCACTAAACATAGGTAGGTCTGATCTTTGGTCCTTTCTTCCTACCCTTTCTAGGGCCTCCAACATGGCTCTTTGATCTGTAGGCATCCTGTCTCTTTCCTACCTTGGCTCTCTTTCATCATTTCCTTCTTCTTCTCCTTTAGATTCCTCTATGACTCCTCTAGCCATCTTTCCCTTCAACTTTTCCAAAAGTCTTTTCATACTTCTACTCTCCTCCCTTACCGCTCTACTCTATGCCATTTGCTCCTTAACCAACTTGGCCAACTCCACATTGGTGATTCTAAGAGTTATCTCCCTCTCTCCATCCTTATTTTCAAACATATTTTTTCCTCAATAGGTTCTTGGTGGCTATGATACCACTTGATGTAGAGTCTACAGCCTTATTCCACCAAAACCTTCTTAAGTGCCTAGTAGCACCCAACCCGCTGCAAGATGCCAAACAAGGTTTCCAGCCTTTACCTAGTACTAACCTCTATCTCTTCAATTGGACTCCACTTCTCCAAGGTCTTACCCTCTCCCTAGGGTTCTTAGCAAACTTCGTCAAAAATAAGGCTTTAGGGACACTAGCCCTCAACTAGGCCAAATAGGGAAAATTAAGCAAAATGCTTTCAAGGGTTCCAAAAAAGAGTTATTTTGTCATACTTAGTCCTATCCCACTATAATTCATCCACTTTTAGGGTTCCCACACCACCAATAGACCTATTTCCAAAATCTAGGGCTAGAAATCCTAGTAGGTTTGTTTTTAGTTTTCCAAGGTTAACTAACAAAATCCCCAAATAATGTGGCAAAAAAAACACCTTTTTGGATACCCTTTTCCAAACTCTTGAGGATTCCAAAGACTCATGGGATGATCCTACTACAGCATACCCAAACACCAACTAGGTTCATAGTCCAAATAGGCCTAATTAGGTTGGCTTTCCAAAGAAAGTGTCAAGAGATGGGGTCATAGAATAAGTACAACCACTTGCAATTCTTCCTCACCATGCCAAAAATCCATTCCACCCTTCACCTAGGTCATTACAACAAGATTAGGAGTTTTATACTAATTCATCTTCAAAACTAGGCTGAGCACATGAGGATGTTCAACCTAGGGCCTGCAAGAAAAAATAGCAAACCAAATTTTCTGCCTCTAAAACTCTTACATATGTAATAATACACCCCTAACTTGCTTCCCTCCAAATGGAAATAAGATCACATCGTTGGATTGCAAGTTAGAGGGCTATAAGTGCAATCTAGTCAATTTACAGGCTTAACTAGGCAGCCCTCAATAAAATGGCATATCTTACACAAATGAATAGATCAAAACCTCAAAACAAATTCAAATGAGATATGCTTCAAATATCTATCCAACTATATCAAATTTTCACATGTGAAAATCTGTACACATCCATACAATAGCAAAACACAAGAAAAATGGCAGAAAAATAGATCTATATTGCTTCAAAGACATCAAATCCATACAACCATCACCCCCTAAGGCTTGTATGGTCATCTCATATATATATTCTTCCATTCCAATTGTTATAACCACATATAGAATGCTGGTTGTAATGTACACTTGGTTTTTCAACAAAATTGCAAAGTTAGCATTTTTGCAATTTTGCTTGACAACTTTTGCAATTTTTTGCAATTTTTGACATCTTAATTCCTAGACACCTAAAACTTAACCCAATGACCCAAAGGACCTTTATAACTTTATAAGAAACATACAAATCCTTTTTGTCTTGAAAAATTACCTATATTGCTCATTTTTGACCCCTTGGTTCAATTTGGCACTCTAGCTTATAATGGCACTTAGTGTCCAATTGACCTTACATCTTGGGTTTTATTACATCACTTTGCAATTTTGTTCCTTATTCACAACTAGGATGACACCTATATATTTTCCTTGATTCCCTACACCACCCTCAGGTAAGGGAGAAAGAGGAGGAGGTTCATGTTAGGATTAAACAATGGACAACAATAAAAATTACAAGCAAATATAAACATTATCAGAAAATAATAGATTACATAGAAAAGAACACAAGAAACCAAGATTTAACATAGCTCACCCAATCCCTAGGCTATGTCCACCAAATAGAAAGCCCAATATTATTATGATCCAGTGATTACAACCTGATTCCAATCTGTAATCCCTTATAGCTTGAAACTGCCACAAGAACCAATTTTTGCATCACACCTTATGAAAATCCCTAATCCTAAGCCTTTTTATACAATCTTTTTGCCACTTAAAAATTAGGGTTAGAATAATATAAAAATAGTAGTTGAGGCCTTTTAGAATATAAGGTCATTTTTGGCTTCGAGGGGGCTGCCCCCAAAAACCCCTATGGGGGCATTGCCCCTTGACCCTGCCCTATACTATGACAAGGAGTGCACCTGGGCCACTACACTAGGACCACATCTTGGGAGTACTACCCCCAAACTCCTGTAGAAATAATCTAAAGGGAAACCATGTTGAATAAACCTCTGAGTCTAAGTAGGCTCCACATCACAACAAAATACCATTTGGAGACTGATCAGACTCCACAACAATAACCTCCCACTTGGAGATTGATCATAATATTGCTAAACATTTAGCTCCTACTAGAACATCAAACTACCTTAGACCCTTTTGTTCTATTATTTTGTTTAATCTAGAAGACCAACTAAAGTTGAAGAGGAGTTTAGCTTCTTCCTTGTTACTACCTTTGTAAACATATCTACTAGATTATCATCTATATGTATCTTCTCTAGCTTTAACTATCCATCATCCAAAATTGACTGAATGAAATGGTACCACAACTATATGTGTTTTATCTCTGAATGAAGAGCTAAATTCTTCACAAGATGAATGGCACTATGGCTATCTATGAACAAATAATTATCCCTCTATGGATGTCCTAACTCTTCCAAGAAGAACTAAAGCCATATCATCTCCTTGGTTGCCTCTATAGTAGTAACATACTATATTTTTGCAGTGGATAAAGCATTAACCTTCTGCAATCGAGAAACTAAGATCACTGCTACCCCACCTATAGTAAATACATAACCTATAGTATTCCACTTGGTATTAATATCCCTTACCAAATTTGAGTCAACATATCCCTATAAATCAGTAGTAGAGCCCATAAAATGTAAACACTTACTAGATGTTCCTCTCAAATATCTAAAAATCCATTTTACTACATTCCAATGCTTGATTCCTAGATGACTCATATACCTGTTAACGACTCCCACTACATGTGCAATATCTAGACTTGTACATACCATAGCATACATCAAGCTTCCTACAGCTTAAACATAGGGTACCTTGGACATCTTATCATCCTCTTCTTATATCTTGGACACTTCTCCTTAGTCAACTTCAAATGACTAGGTAAAGGTGTACATATAGCTTTAGCATTCTCCATAGAGAAATGTTGCAACACCTTCTCAACATAATCAACCTGAGATAGCATCAATTTCTTATTCTTCCTATCTCTGTAAATTTGCATACCAAGGATTTATTTTTCTACCTCCAAATCCTTCATAAAAAATGCATGTGCTAACTAGCATTTCAGCCCCTTAATGCAATCCATGTTAGACCCAACTATAAGCATATCATCAACATATAAACATAAAATAATGTAGCTTCCATCAACCAACCTCTTAAAATAAACACAATGATCTAAATGACACCTACTATATTCATGTTCATGCATAAACCTGTCAAATTTTAGATACCATTATCGAGGTGCTTACTTCAATCCATATAAACTTTTCTTCAATCTACACACTAAGTTCTCCTTACCTTTGACCTCAAATCCATGTGCTTGTGCCATATATATATATTAATCCAAATCACTATGAAGGAAGGCTATTTTAACATCAAGCTACTCCAAATGCAAATCTTGAGTAGCCACAATACTTAAAATAGTCTGAATAGAAGTCATTTTAACAACAGGAGAAAATATCTCATCAAAATCAATGCCTTTTTTCTATGCAAATCCTATTATGACTAACTTGGCTTTAAATATTTTCTTAGCTCCATCCTCTTCTTTCAACCTATAAACCCACTTATTATGTAAAGCCCTTTTACCTACAGGCAACTTGCATAAATCCTAAGTCTTATTTTTCAGCAAAGACTCCATTTCATCTTTCATTGTAGACTCCTACTAAATCTTTGTATCCACCTATACAGCTTCATCATAACATTCTAATTCACTAGCATCAGTAAGTAAAATAGAATACACGGAAGGAGAAAATATTTATAGAGGTCTATTTAGCCTTGTTGACTATCTAACTTTTACTGGGGTGTATGGTATTTGTTGATGTGGTTGTCACAGATTATGAGGAACTATTGGAGCATTAGCTTTTGGAGTATCATCTTGTACTACATAATCATCTTCTTTCTTCTCATGTTGCTACAACAAATCTTTGTACAACACTTCCTCATTGAATATGACATCCCTGCTCCTTACAATTTTATGATTTTCAAAATCTCAAATCCTATAACCAAATTCATTAATGCCATATCCAAAAAATACACATTTCTTAGACTTAGCTTCTAGCTTGGTTCTATTTTTTGAATCTATATGAGCAAAAGCTTCACAACCAAAGGTCTTAAGAAAAGAATAACTCACCATCTTAGCATTCCATGCTTCCTCTAGAATACCACAACCTAAAGGAGTAGAGAGACCTCTATTATTCAAATATACAATAGTATTAACAACCTCCACCCACATGAGTAAGGGCAACCTGACATGCAACCTCCTGCTCCTTGCACGCTCCATTATAGTCCTATTCATGCGTTCAACTACTCTATTTTCTTGTGGAGCCCTTAGAACAATTTTCTATCTATCAATACCATTAGTGGAGCAATAATCTTCAAATTCATGAGTGCAATACTCACCACCATTATCAAATATGAGACATTTTAATTTCCTACCAGTCTCATTTTCAGCCAAGCATTTTCATTTCTTAAAAATTTGAAATACATCAAATTTATGTCTAAGAAAATAAACCCATACTTTTCTAGTTGCATCATCAATAAATTTAACATAAAAATGAGAGCCACCAAGGGATGATACCTGAGCCAGTCCCCATACATCTATATGCAAAAGCTCTAATATCTCCCTTTTATTTTCCTTCCCAATCTTCACAAAACTCACTCTCTTTTTTTTTCTATACACACAACTTTCATAGAAATCCATATTAACATATTTCAGACTAGGTAAAACTTTCTTTAAATGAATTATTTTCATACCTTTCTCACTCATGTGCCCAAATCTATTATGCCACAACGTTGTATCAGAATCTACAACAACTATTTATTCTCCCTACTCAACTACAATAATTGTTCCTAACAAATTTATTTTTCTTTGAAACAATCAAAGTAGAAGGAACAATATGACATGTACAAAGATATAAGGTACATATTTTCATACCTCTTGCTACTACAAGGGAACCTTTTGAAACCTTCCAATTTTTATCATTAGAAGTAACTACACAACCCTCATCACTGAGTTGCCTTGTTGAAATTAAATTCCTACTTAGCCTTGGAACATGTCTTACCTCATATAGTAGTCAATGATTCCCATTCTACAACTTAATCTTAACTTTTCACTTTCCAACAATCTAACAGGGTTCATTATTCCCTAAATAAACAAGTCTGAAATCCCCTTAGACATAATCAATGAAATAGCCTCTATGAGGTGTAGCATGAAATGAAGCACTAGAATCTAAAACCCATGAATCATCAAAACTTTCTTAAGATAGAAGAAAAGTATCCTCTTTAGATTTTTTACTTACCACATTTGCCTCATTTTCTCCATCTAGTTTATCTCCTTCATTTTTCTTTCGAGACCAACAATCTTTCTTCTTATGCCCTATTTTACCATAGTACTAGCAATCTCTCAATCCTCTTGATTGAGACCTCCTCTCCTTTTACTTTCCTCTTGATTTTCCATGATTTCCAAAATTATTTCCTCTTTCAATCATTCTGCCTCTACTTTGTGCCTTCAAAGCACTTCTGGATGTAGATCCACTTGAAGTTTTACTACAAGTTTTCTCACCCAAAATAACATCGATCACATCATCATATTTTAGGTTATTAGATCCAGAAACATAATTACACATAGCCATTCTAGCTTTTAGGCAAAGAACACAAAATTAAGAGAGCCCTAATGTCTTCATCAAAATCAATACCCACTACTACATTTGAGGCCATTTTTTGACCATTATTGGTTGAAATTTCGACCCATTTTTCGACCAAACTTCGACCAACTTTGACCAACTCATTGGTTGGAATTTTTTCGATCAAAATTTTGACCAACATGCTGGTTGGTCAATATTTTGACCAATACTTTGGTCAAAAAACTCCCATAGCCATAGTGCAAGTTTTGCCTGGAATTGGTCGAAACTTTGACCAATGAAGATATAAATTTTGACCAATAAAAGTGGAAATTTTGACCAATGATGGTAGAAAATGTTGACCAAGAAAGGTAGAAATTTCTATCAATGAAGGTCAAAAATTTTGACCAATGAAGGTAGAAAGTTTGACCAATGAAGGTGGAAAATTTTGACCAAGAAAGGTAGAAATTTTGACCAATGAAGGTTGAAATTTTTGACCAACGAAGGTAGAAATTTTGACCAATGAAGGTAGAAATTTCTACCAATGCCTGGGTGTAAATTTTTTTTCAAGCATTCTATAAAATAGTTCACATGCTTTGCATATGATATGACATTTTGCATGCATCCTACACTCTCTCATCTGGCTGAGAGTGATCTGATAGGATGACACTAAAAAAACACAATCAAATCCAAAATGAACTTGCATTACAAATTGATTGTGGAAATCTGATATTGTTGATTTTGCATGCATGTCTACCAGGACAATCATTTAGGAGATACAAAATTTGAACAACCATATGTTAAGATTCTACAATTTGTATCACTTGCCTGAGTCTGACAGTTGAGATTAAGTTCGTCATCCTCCCTACAGTATGTTCTGATGGCCTGCACATCCACAAAAGTTCTAGCATCTCGAATTTGTAGAATAAGAATTGTTTGGTAGTGAATGGACATGATTGACAATAAATCATCATATAAAAAGACTCCCATGTGAAGCATGAATAGAAAAGGAAATGAATATGGGTGATAGGGAAGAGAATTCAATAATAGAGGCTTTTAACTTTAGTTATATATAGTCATGATATGGGTAATGCACAAATGCCTCCTGGATTCACGATCCATTCCACAAATGAAGAGCTCATAACACATTATCTCATTAGAAAATTTTTAGACAGAAATTTCACAGGAAGGGCCATTACTAAAGTGGACCTCAACAAGTGCAAGCCTCAAGGAGGGTTCAATTCCCTCCTTTATTATTTACTGTGCATTGAATCCCACACACCCATTTGATCTAGAATGATATGTACTGAATGATGAGTGTTTGTGTTGAGTGCTCGAAAACCATTCATTTCATGCCTTCATCTATACACAATGTCTTTCTAATTTCTTTCTACTCGCACGCCCATTTTATTTCATATGATCTTCTAAAAATTGTGCCACTTTAAGCTCTCAACTATTTCCTCTTGATTGATCATCTCATAATTGTTGAATGAGAGCTTTAGGATAAGCTATAGGTATCCATCAAAGCATAAAGGATTTTTTCAGATAGTGTAGATGTAGTAGCATATGTCTTGGGAGACATGCTTGCAAAATAGAAGCATAGATAAGTCATGTGAACTGTTTGACAAGATGCCTGAACGTAATGTTCCTCCACAATGCTCCTAATTTTCCAATTTGAATATTTCCAATTTTATAAACACAAGTTAACTATGATTCAATCACCTTTGATTACTATATCATCCATACTAAAAGCATCACCTTTATGATATGTTGTTGGTGTTGATCATATGTAGGACTGAACACTTGTGAATAGCATTTAGTGGTCAGAATCCACCTTAATGAAGGCTGCACCCAAGATTTTCAAAGTAGATTCAGGTGCTGAGAATGAAAAATCACTAAAGCATAGCTATTTAGGAGCTTGGAAAACCTTAAGAATAGTCCATTACAGCTTGCAAGACCAGACATGACCATCTTCATCCTCACATCTAAGGTTTATCAAGCCAAAAAAAGTGTGTAACTGTTGAACAAAATCTGAAAATGTTTTGCTTAAATGGTATACTCTCAATTAAGCATCTAGTTGTTATATGCTGTTAGTTTTTCCTTGGACTAAAAGCTTCAATGGAAAAATAAAACTTAGTAATGGAGTCGTGTTTCCCTAGCACACAATCCAATTCATCATTCAATGCAAGACCCTGACCAAGAAGCTCCTCATTCCATGACATGCATCTTGTTCCATGACATGCACCCTCCCACTAGTGTATCCAATCCAAATTCTTGTTCCTAAAGCACACAAACATTGAATAGTAGCAGATGAATGCATGAATTCCTGAATACGATTACCCTGGCAATCTCACTGCACAAGCAATCCATTTGCATATCCAGTCCAAATCATTTGATTACTTGATGTTGCTAAAGCTTTTGATGCTAGCCACTTAATGTGATGCATGATTGAAAAACTACAATGGATGGTCCATTGAAAATTTCATTGCTTATAGATTTGCATTAATGACAGACATGACTGGAATTGTTTTGAGTATAAATAAAATCTAGAATCAAAAGAACTAGAGAAAGCAAACATCGACACAAGAGCTTACACAAATATACTAAGCAAAAACTTATGTATGGGTGAGAACTCTAGAAAAAGGTGATCCTTTGGGGATGTGTCAGATCTAAGAGGGATGTGGGGGCAATTCGAGGTAAGGTCGCACATGTGTTAGTAGAAATATACTACTCTTCTGCCACCTATAAAAGGCAACAGCTAATACCATAAGCATGCAAGGGCATTGCCCCGGCCAGTAAACTTGGAGTTGAGCTCAAGGTCTACCAGCCTTGCCTTCTCTGTAGTCTATAGGGCATTCTTAGACATTAATCACAAATAGGGCAGTTGCTGACTTCTAAGTGGTGTTGTCTATCAATTATAAAGGTGTATGCATACAAACCATCATTTTTATCTCTGAGAAAGCTCAGAATAATACTTATTCTCCTTTATCTAATTTTGCATGTAAGAAATCTATCTTGTAAAAGGAAATACCAAAAATAGTTCTAAATAAATAAGCTTTCTAAATAAATAGTTCCAAAAATGCATAAAAATTGCAAAATTGCATTAGCAATTTTTGCAACAAATTAGCAACTTTTTACAAATAACCATAAAACTGTCATTGATCAGTTAAAACTATTGGAAAATGCATTTATAGGCCCTGTACACCCGAATGAGAGGGCAAGAGAAGTTTTCAAATGTATTTTTCTTTCAAAATCTAATAGAGAACCTACTGTTACAGCATTTTCACTTTGTTTTTCCATACTGTACAGATTTTCAATGGTTGTAAGGTTGCTATTTTGCATTGCTTAGTTGGAGGTTGTATTTTAGAGAATTTTGGTGTTGGTTTGGAGGGAAGATCAATCTCCATTTGAAAGTTACACATTTTTCTTCCTCGCTGCCTGTGAAACCCTCAAAACAAGGTTTTGGCCAAATAAATGGCCCTAGTTTGAACTACCACCGTTGGAAATCCTTCCAATTTTGTATGGGGAAAGCTAGGGAAATGAACTTCCATATTTTGAAGGTTTGGAGGCAGGAGGTTGCAGCAAGGATTTATGGGAGCAAGCCCTAGGTCTAATATGCCCATGTATTAGACCTTATTTGATGCAATTTAATGAATCAGTGTGAAAGAGGGAAGTTGGGACCTTGTGTGAAGACAAAGAACCTTTATTTGGACTAGAAGCACACTCTAAAGTTGGGATTTTTATCCATGAACCCATATCGTGGCCATTTTCCTTGTAGACCAAGCCTAAACTTGCTAATTAGGCCTAAGTGCATGGTTGGGTTAATACATGCTGGAGTGGAGTCAAGGTTCCAAACTTTGAAGTCTTTTAGCACTTTGAAAAGGGTATTTGAAACTAGTCTTAGATTGCCAAGTCCTTTGTAACAAAATTAAGTGGTTGGTGAAAAATAGTGTTGAGAGAACTAATTGCCTACTAGGTCTGTGGTATCAATGATCATTATTTGATTGCTGTAAAGATTCTAATCAGTGGTATTCCTTGTTTGGATCATTATGAATGTGTCTTAAACCATCTCTAGTGTTTTTAAGTCATGAAGTCTCAAAATCCCACTTTTGTTATTTTGTGAAACAAGCCTAAATACTGCATTCTTATTTGGGTGATGACAATAGTCAAGCTGCTCATAAATCTTATCATTGTTTGGTATAGTTTGCTTGTGTTAGATTTTTTCTAGGCCCTTGCTATTGTTAGAAGGTTCGAGGGGGTTGAAACCACTTTGTTTTAAGTTGAGTGTGGAGGGAGTCTTGCGTGGTGCAAGGGAGAAGAAGTTGGGGTTCAACCTAATGTGGAGTATTGGGTTGTAAAACCTGTTGGATAGTGGTAAACAACAATATAGTCCCTTTTGATATGAGCCAAACACTAAATAACCCTGTGGTGTTAAGGAAATTTGGAGTAGCAACTTGATTTTGCTTGATACCTCCAAGGTGCTTAGACTTGTTTGGTGCTTCCAAAGCGCTGCCTCTGCATCATATTATGTAGCTTCTACTCTTGAAAGCCTCTCGTCCACCATATTTGTCAACTTAAGGCTTTTTGGTTGCAGTCTAGGGGGCTCCAAATCATTCCAATCTACAAAACCAAAAGAAAGGGAAAAAATATGGTTTTGGCAATACATAATATTTACAAAACCAACTCCAAATCATCACTCTATAACCTAAAACTAATCCAAGTTCATGTTTAAAAGAACTATTCATTCCTACTAGCTTTTTCAAGAGCCTTAGATATTCACAAATATAACCCATAGGTTTTGGTTATGGACTTGTTGGCTACCATTTCTTTACCTTCGGTTTGGGACCTGCTGAGAACCTCGATGATAGAGAGAGAACCATCAGACCTCAAGGGCATAGTAGTATAGAATGGCCCCCCTCCACCTTGTCCTTAGCTGTGATGAGTTATACTTGAAAGAGGATCCCTACCCCCTAAATGGGGTGAGAGGGAGAATGCAAGCTAGCTATTATTATTAGTGTTATTCATGGATTTCACTAGGTCTTATCACACAGACCACAACGCTTCAGCACCGGTGTAAAGAATATAGCCAATATGCTTATAATTTCATTGCAAAAACTTCATCTAACTTAGAGAATTTCTTATGTTAATCAATGCAGGTTAATCAATGATTTTATTGCCAATATTGTGTCAATGCAAATATAAGACAATTCTATTTTAAGAATTTGTTTATATGTCAAGTTAAAATTATAAAAAACATGCATCCAATACATGATACAAACCTGCATGGCCAATACAAGGAAATAAAGAACATAATGATATTTTCCCAAGATAATCGGCTTCATGTCCAAACACGCATGAAGCAAAGTTATAATACCGGCTACTACAAAGCTGCAAATCAATTTAGGTTTTTGATTAGCAAGACACGAAACAAATAAAAAGAAAAAGAGTGCAAAGAACCTAGTAGGCCAATTATATAGATAACAAGCTGCTAAAGTCCCAACATATCCAAATCAATATAAAACAAGTGCAAAGAGTGAAGCAAATAGAATACAAGCAGATGGGTTCAAAAGTTTGCAATTTTAAAATATTGCTTTAGGAATGCAATATGTGGTACTTACTATGACAACAAAAAGCGGTCTGAATGATATCGACTCAGTGTTAACAACCCTTTTCCTAAATGAACCAAACCTTGAGCAATGCAGACCTATAATATATCTATTTATGTTAGATTTCTTGAATTAAGATTTGTTAGACATTGTTAAACTTAGAAAATAAAATTGCAGCATCAACATTAATAATTGGCAATATAGCATGCATAGAAAAGAAGGCTAGGATCTTTGTAATAATAGCTCGATATATTTTGTAGCATGCCAGCTCATTGATCATTATTTGTTCTAGCACCAATTAATCCTAGAGCTAGTCTTGTAGCCTATAAATACACATTGTTATTTAGATTGTCAAATTTTAAGCAAATTCATAAGAAAAACCTATCTGGTGGAAATTGGAAAGATTACAAAAAAATATTATAATGAATACCACTCACCATAGCAACTTCTGAATCAGTATCATGACTAGGCCTACTCAAAGTATCCATCACATTGACCTAATATAGATGTTTACATGTCAGATTTCAGCAAAAAACTTCTATCACATAAATAATCAAGCAAATTAATGGGCCAAGAAACAAAACAATGAACATTACTTTTGGATTTGATATTGACAATGCCTAGAGCCAATGGGAGTGCTCTTCTAATATTCTACTCTCCATACTACAAGAGATCCTCCAAAGAATGAACGGCCATTTCAAGTCCTAGTTCTTTAGCCATTGCAACTAATGCAATTCCAATTGAAGGAATATTCTTGAAGAACTACAATGATAGTCGGTTGCTGACTAAGAACAGGCCTTGGATAGACACTAGTCATATTAAAAGTAATTTACTTCAGGATTGAAGATGTTTGGTGATCAAATGCATATGGAGGGATCAGTTATGAAGTGTTTATGCAATTATTTTGTTTTGGTGATATGGTTAGAGGTCCTGTTGAACAGGCCCTAGATTAGTGACTCCAAAACCAAGGGTTTGGTGGCAAATGTGTTGTGTAAAGGGTAGAACATTAAAATCTTGAAAATCTATTATTTCTCAACCCCTAGAAGGACTATTTCACCCTTTGGAATCATAGGGTTGAGTGGAGTTGTGGGTTGTTGTGTAAAATTGGAGCATTAGACCTAGTGTAGATAGGCTAGGGGTATCGGATCTTGGGTATGGTACAAAAGAGTTGATATTGAAACTTAGGGAGGATGTATAGATCCCAAAAGGGTATCTTAATTAGGTTTTAATTTATCTAGTTGTTTGGTAACTATTGGAGAGAAATCCAAATTAGTGACTGGTGAGGGCTACTAGCTTTAAGGCTAGATATGAATGTTGGGTAAGACATTAGTTGTCCAAAATGAATGGATGGATGGAACATGGTGGAAAGGCCATGAGGATATGATTCACAAAGGAAGAATGAAGGTTGAAGCCTTGGAAGAAGTTATGATGTTTGGGAAACTCTAAGTGCACTTGGGGTAGCCTGGAAGGTAAGTCCTTGAGGGGACATTGGAGTAAAGAGTTGTTGCTAAATGAATGGATTTGCTATCTGATATGAAGAAGATGGATACCACACACCACCTTTACATCATAGACTAAGAGTTCATTGCACTTTTTATGGCACTTGGGAATGTAGTTTCTTCATGTGATGCATTGGTCTTGGGGATCAATCTTGATTGGGTGTCAATATTGGGATTTCTCAACAAGAAGTAATGGAACTGGTTGGGATTCACTAGAGTGACCTTGGAAGATATAAGGATGAAAGTTTCAGACATTTAGGTGTTATTCACCATTTGACTAGTCACTTTGTGTCCCTGTTTCATCTAGAGATTGATTGGGACAAGATTCTCAATAAGGATTGGAGCATTGGTCAAATTGGTACACTTGAGATCATTGCTTGGCAATCCTTGGTGAAGGAAGGATCATTCCTTTAATTGTGAACTTATTGGTTGGTTGCAGACCAGCCACACCAATCTGTAGTTTGTCATAATAGTAGAGAGTTGGCAAGTTCTTCTTGGCCAAGGCGAGGAGAGTTTATAGTCTCAGACTCGTGTAGGCTTCTTCCAGCCACTTCTGAGGCACTCTGGACTGATTCATTACTCAAAATTCATGCTAAGACTATATGCCACTCCTATGCTTCGAATCGAGTGTTGAAATTGGTGATATCAGAATGTATTTCACAAATTCATGCTATGGGCAGCAGTAGTCGTGGATCATTTTAGACCTACCACATGTGAAGTGTCCATTTTATGTTAGTTTGAGCTTCACTTGGTTTCAAGAATACTATAATATTCTCTACTTAACAAGGCCAACCACGTGAAGGTGGAAGCTCATCTAGCCTCACCCCCCTCCCCCTAACATCAATCTAAAGTACCCATTATCATCTAATTACATACTTCATTCATTCATTCATCCATTTATGAACTATAACATTCAATCAATACAATCACATAACATTCATTAATATGATATAAAATTCATTAATACACAATACTAATCAAGACTTCATTAAGGCATAACAATATTCATTAACATAAGATAAAAATCGGTATTAATATGCATCATTCATATATAATTACTTAAAACAAAGTTTGTTCATTATCCAACAACATTTATCAAAGAAGATTTTTAAAACATCACTTCTTCTTTTTGTTTTTCTGAGCTCTCTTAAGAAAAACGCTCATAGGAGCATCCATATCTGCATCATTCTCCTCCTCTTCTAGCACGTGTAATGTCAAATTATGATGGCTCCTTCTCTTTGGAGGAGCAGGAGGCTGCTACACTAAAGGGGGCTCTATTGCAAGAACAAGTGAATGGGATAAATTGGCATACTCTTTTTCTTTTTTTAACTGTTACCAGTCTATAATAAAGTACTAGTACAACATAACATGCATTTTTCTTACCTGACAATGCCACATCATGTACATTAACATTTTGATCTGTCGCCACATCAACATGTTGAACACTTGGAACATGTTCCACTCCTTCGGCATGATGTTCAACATGCTCTAAAATATTCAAAAAAATATTATTATGAGAGATGGATTCATTTTGAGCACTACGCATGAAATATGAGTCAATAAATTTGACTCAGATACTACACAATTAAATCATGATAGCAATATCACAATATTTACTTTATGATATTTGTTAGAAAAAATGATTTATCAAAGTACAGAGTTGAAAATCATAATCAACTACTGATCAAAAGCTTAAAGATCCCTAATTTAAAATAATGAATATGTTTCAGCAACCAGAGATAATCTTTAAAGTAGTGATGTTAGAGAAATAAGAACAAAACTATGTGAATGTTCCAAATCATATAATAAATTGCCTTGCTAATCTATAAACCTGGTTGTCATTGCTCAAGAATACCCTAAATACATAATACAAGAAATACAAACTACTATGATTTAATAAACAACAAATAGGCAAGAGAAAAGTCTCAGCTCAAAAAAACAAAATCTCATGTACACTGCAATGGAATTGAGCAGCAACACAAATACACCTTCCAGTGATGAAAACTGTAGTTATGGATTTAAAATATTTATCATTAGCAAAGCTTCTTATGATTTCGTCCATGATTATTTTTAAAGATATGTGCTTTTTCAAATCATACATTAAAATAGCCTCACCGATCTAAAGACCTGGTGGTAATGGCTCACAAACTAATATGAATACTTTGTGTTTGATATGCAGTAAAATAATATTTGGGTCGCATTGTGGAAGTCAATGACTATGAGTAAAATGTATTAAGGCATATGATCATATATTCCAAAGTCAACCAAATTGACATTTTTGCCAAGTGAAAGAAATAGGATATGTCTCAATTCTTACTAGAGTTTAAAACTATTTAATCTACAACCACAATCAATCAAAATATTTTTGGCCTTCTCCTAGTAGGGTATTCTCATATAATGTATAGGACCATAACTCTTGCAATCAAAAAATTTACACTTAATGCACCTATTTGTCATCAAAACCCAATTTTTCTAATTGAAAACTACTAACAGAAGCTCTTCATTTAGCTTAGATTATAGAAGAATCTTCCTACCTAAAATAATTCAAACAATCTTCCTCTGTGAAGGTGCTCTTAGGGTAAATTCAACAAGATCTTGCAACCAAACCAACTATGTCATTTTGTTCACATCTCTACTATAAACTTGGGAGCATCCTTTGCTAAAACAGAACACAATCCTAAGTATGATCATTGCTTCTTTCAAATATTACTTAACCCAAATCATAAAAATAGTAGATAGTAAGGAGACATAACAGTTTTCTTGAAATCATGTTATATTTTTGTTACCATTTGCTTCATAGTGATTACAGTCTGTTATCCTCTTTCAACTATGACCAATATTTGAACTTAGATGGTGTATATTCAAAAAGACTCTCGAAGACTATAAAGTATAAAGATACACACATCTTAAAGATTAGGAAGTCAAGTCTCTCATGTCATTTGAGATGCATATTCTTGAGGATGCTAATAAGTGGTCTTTTATTATATTTTTATTAGCATGGAACCCTCACTTGGAGAAAAGTTTGAAGAGGTTGTAGTCTTTAAACAATACATTTTCTAAAAGATCTGCACAATCAGCATAGAATATATGTTTGGATAAGACCATGCTTGGACAATAAATGGAAGGAGAACATTTCATATTTCTGATTGCATAATTAATTTCCAATAGAAAATTAATACCTCCACCACTATAATGCACATTATGGCCTTCGTCACGAGCAGGTCCTGTGGTAGGATATGAAGGCTGCAATAAAATGTTATGCACATTGTTATGTAGTCAATTTACGTTCAAAACTAATACCAAAAAAGAAAAGGATCAACCATTCAATTTCATTTACTTTTCATCTAACCAATTTACCTGTGAGATATCATTTGGTGAACTGGATTCTTGGGCAAGGCTTACAGATTCTTCGCATAGGCGTGCAGCCACGACTTAATAGCCTTCCTTCAAGGCAAGTTTTCTATCTTCATCTGTGACCTCCACATTGGATTTTGTGCCCTATATTTTTTGCTTAATATCATCAGTTTTGTATGTATGGTTTCACTAAACAAAATTGTTTGCAACATTATATTTAAAAAAATTATTTCATATCATTGCTCCTACTTACAACTCGAGACTGGAGATTCATATAGCCACCAGAGCCAAGTTTGTGTTGGCCAAACTTTTCTAGTCTCGCTTTTGTAGCCATGGATGTGTCTTGAAATTTATAAAAAATTTCAAACATCTTAGATTATATATTTACAAATATGAATAATTAGTGCATGATTACAATGTACTTAATACTATCATGACACACCTCTTTTTGCCCTATGCTGCTTCATTATCTCTATCTTCGCATAGCCTTTTCTCCTTTGCATCTTCTACTATTTCATTCCACTCCATTGGTGGAATCATAGCTGTATGGTCATACTTTGGTTTATCCTTAAGAGCCCTTCTATGTTGATCCCTCATAGTCTTTATATGCTTTACTGCTCTTTTGAGAAGTAGGTCATTGTCAAACATGTCTTTTCCAAATTTCTCATCAAAAGATGCAATGAGCTGATTTTTTAATTCCATGGTTTGTAAATTCCACCTTTTTAAAAGCAAATAGATTTTTAGATCAATAACTTTAATATATTACAATAAATGGAAGAAAAGAAAAATTATGTAGCAATGATATGAAACTACGTACCTTTTACGTATGGTGGGTCTGAATAGTCTCAATGTCATATGAAAAAGATGTTCAAAGAAAACATTATTACCTACAAAAACATAAAAGATTTATTAGTCCAAAATGAGTAATATAAAAATAAATTAAATTTACACTTTAAATAAAAACAATTTTAAAGAACCTGGAAGCTTTCATTCTTTTAACGGAAACATAGTTTTCTTATTCAGCAATAATGTCCCTTCATATGAACCAGTACTAATCATGCGAACTACTCTAGGAAATGGATCAACTTTAGTAGTACTGCTCTCTGCTGGTCTATCAACTGAAACATCATGACAATTAAAGCAGACACCAAATGAATTAAAGCATACTTATGGATATAATCAAATTGAAGAAATTGACTAGCAAATGTGTTTTCTCCTCGCATTCCATTAAGGATTTAATTCAGGATTTACTTTCCATTTATCTTATTAATAAGATCACATTTTTGGAAAATCATTCATTCTAGACAATGTACGTTCATTTTGTGAATATATTTGTAAAGTAATCTCTACAAGCAGCAAAGCAATTAGAGTTTCTAGTGGGTACAAATAAGAGACAGCCTAACACCTATTCTTTGGAAGAAGTAATGGCAGTTGCACAACACCATGATGCATTAGCTGGTACTTCAAAACACCATGTGGCCAATAGCTGGTACATTGTCCAAAACATGATGTCTGATATTGGACTAGATAGTCTGGGATATGTTTCCATGAAGCGGTTGTGGTGCAAAACACCTAACCAATGAGGCAGGGGAACAAGTATCTATGACACAAGAGAACAAGTACCCATGATGCATGACACCTTGCCACTCCAAGAAAGGGAGAATTCAAGTAGTTAGGGTTTTGGAATAAAGGTTTGGTCCATACTTTACTAGGTGGCCCATGTTTTGTAATAAAGGCTCATGTATGTAAGGTCCATTAGCACTTTGGTGTGTTTATAAACCAAGTGGCTCAATGGGACCAAGAGGCCTTAGAATAGGGTGTTTGAGTCAATATAGGCCAATTTTATGGTTTTTGAACTTGTTGAGTTCATTAGGTAGTCAGATTTGTAAAAATGCAAAAAGTTGCATCAAAAAGTTGCTGACAACTTTTAAAAATGTTGCTCGATATTGTTTAAAAGTTTTTATTGTTTGTTTTAAGTTGGGGAATCATTACTTGGTTGTCCCAATGATCCTATAGGCCTCTATATATATCATGTGTGATCTCAAAAGGTGAGGGAGATTAGGTTGTAGTCGATGCTTGGAGAAAATGAATAAAAAACCTCTGATTTACTAGTAATTTTGTTGTTACAGTGGATTGTATGATTTCGTGTGGTACTATTATGATTGCTAAGTGTGTGGATTAGTTGTAACGGTGTGTTTATAAGTTTTTTGGCTTTGACTTGACATAAATTGGAGTTGGGGTTTGCAAGTTATCAGCATTTTAGTAACAAGGGGTCTGAACAGTCCTGTTTTCTAGGGCCTTGTACAAATGCAGCCCTAACTTGCAAATCCACCAGTGGAAACCTTTGAAACTAAGGGATATGCAAGTTAAGGGACCTAAAAATATGATTCCAAGAGTTGGAGGCATGGTGAGAAGGGAAATTATTTTTCCTAGTTGGCCCTAGGTCAAGCAAGACCATGTGCTTGACTGGTTTTTGCAAGTAGAATGGTGACAATCATATTGGGAAGCACTATTTACCAGTGCAAGTGCTGAATCTAGTTGCAAATTGATGTGTTAAGGATTTCCATAATTAATTGGGGTCTTGGGAACCCACCTTGTCCATTCTTCCTTGAAGCCCTAGCCTAACTTGATCAACTAAGCCTAGGTACCAAGAAGCAGTTTGGGGGTGCTGGAGCAAGATTTGCCTAAGAAACTTTTGGATCCTTAGTAAGTGCCTAAAGAGGTGCTTGGAGTGGTGGAGAAGTCCCTATGCCATTGAGGGATAGTTGGTGAAAATACAAGAAATCATATTGGAAAGGCTACAAGGACTGTAGGCCTAGAAGCGAAAAGGTGTCTTATGGGTTTGGTGGATTTCAAACTAATAGTGGATTGTGGTTGGACTGCATGTCCTATTCACTGTCACCATTGCTTGTGTCAGTGGGTGAAGTTTTTGAAGTGGATTGCCCATTTGGGCTCTGTAGTTGTGTATACCCGGTGTGGGTAAAGGGACTTGTGCTAAGTCCTAGTATCCTATGTTGGATTGTGAAAGCCATTAGAAGTCTAGTGGAAATTATAGCTTTAGTCTCTACTGACCAATGCTATAATTGTGGTTAAGTTCACTACCATTCATGTAGTTCTAGAAAGATCATGAAGGCTGCACTAGCACTAAATCCAAATAAACCACACTGTTTATGTGATTCTTGTTTTGCCAAATTGAAAAAAGCATCAGAACTGGCAATGGTATCATATAATAACAACCAAAACATGCTTCCTATGCATTTGAATGATATATGAGATAGACCAAAAAAATCAAAAAGAAAAGGTTCAAAGACACAATCTACAACTCTGGAAGTAAAGACCCAAGGTGACAAGTGTGGTATAGAGCTAGAATCTTCATCCCAAGTACCTCCTTTGCTATAGCTGAAGGATATTACTATCTCAAACTTACTTGATTAACAAGAAACACTAACAAAAGTAGCTATTTAAATTCCATAGTCAACAAACAACTTACAATCAATATCACCACTCTCAAGGAGATCGAGTCCAACACCTTGTTCTGCAACACCAACTCCAACAATGGGAGCCCTTTCTTCTAATAGAGGTCTAGTTGAAAACCTTAAGAAGAAAAATCAAGTCTTGAGTGAAGAAGTCCTCAAGTTGCAAAGGTAGGTACTTCAATTATTCAATAACATTTTCATTATATAAAAATGTAACTCTATTCCATAACACTTTGTAATTCAATATGGGGCCTGGAGCACTGGCCTCATTTTGTTGTCAGTGCCTAGTAAAGCCATGCAGCTTCAAGATCTTAAAAATTAGTATGCAAAGAAGGCACAAGAAGCCTTATCTTTTGTTGTGACATAATCTTGTAAATGCAAAGTTGCAAAAGAAGCAATCAAATCCTTGAGTGAACAAGTAGATTCATCTAGAATTCAAGCATATTCTGTAAACTTGGTTTTTGCACTGATTTGCTTTCAGAAAATGGTTGGGCACTATTGTTATTTGTCACTTAAACTTGTTATACCCCTTTCTTACAAGAACCACTGTAGAGGAAAGAATGTATCTAATAGCATGCTTTTTATTACAATAATTTCTAGATGTTGGAATTGGGATGTTAAAGGCAAGCCCAACTAATTGCAATATGAATATTCTTCATTATAAAAACTACAAGTTTTATGGCAAATTATCTTTTTTGCACTTTGGCCATTCTATTTATAGCAGCTGGCATAGATATTGCTTTTTGTTCCAATTAAGTCTTAATAGTTGAAATATTTCAAGATTTGAATTTTTCATACATTCAAAGGGGAAGAATGATTGGAAATTATTCCATTGTATGATTCAACACTACAAATTTAAGTTTCCTTGTGTTGATTGAAATGACAATTTAACAATGCAACTCAATGCTTCTTACGACACTATGACTAGCATCTATAGATCATATATTCATCAGGTCATTGCACAAATGCTCATATATATGCTTGTAGTCTCTGCATATAATATATCTAACCCTGTTCTATGCTAGGATCAAAATGTGATTTGTCTGGTCCATAAGATTGTTTCCTCAACTAATGTGAGAATTGGTTATGCTTCTTATGGCTTTTATGAACAAGTACTATTCTACTCACTACTCATGAAACATGGGTCAATGAGTTTGACTCAAAAATCACACAGTTAAATCCTGATAGCAATGAACATTTTGACTTGCTGTGGAAATTATCTCCTACTTATCAAGTACTATTCTTATAATCATCTTTATATATCATTCTCATGTTTTCTTAAGTCCTCCCAATGATGGAGTTGTGGCATGGCATGGAAACAAGCAAGAAAATGAATCAGAATGCACATATGAGAGATAAAATAAGAACTATCCTAGAGAAATGAGAGGAAACTGTGCAGAATGGTGAAGCTATGTTTTCTTATCGTCACTATAATCTTTCAAGTTTCTACAAGTAATTAGCTCTATTTGAGCCTTCAAGTGCACTGTAACTTTTGCCTACACTCTACTGTGGTCTATCACATTTCTTAATATGGGTTATTTGAGCCATTAAGTGCACTGACTTTGCTTAGACTCTACAGTGCTTTATCACATTTCTTAATATAGATTATTTGTGCTAACTAAAGGGCAACATGAGTGTAACAAGAAATTCCAAAAATCAGGGAATAAGAAATAGTTTATGCTTTCAGTTCTACATAGGTGAATCTGCCACGTAGGAGAAAACATCATGGCACATAGGAGAAGTCCCTATGCCATTGAGGGATAGTTGGTGAAAATACAAGAAATCAGATTGAAAAGGCTACAAGGATTGTAGGCCTAGAAGTGAAAAGGTGTGTTGTGGGTTTGGTGGATTCAAAACTAACAGTGGATTGTGGTTGGACTGCATGTCCTATTTGTTATCATCATTGCTTGTGTCAATGGGTGAAGTTTTTGAAGTAGATTGCCCATTTGGGCTCAGTAGTTGTGTATACCTGATGTGGGTAAAGGGACTTGTGCTAAGTTCTAGTATCCTATGTTGGATTGTGAAAGCCATTAGAAGTCTAGTGGAAATTATAGCTTTAGTCTCTAGTGACCATGGATGGATTGGTCACCAAAAGGGCTTGTAGCTCAGTGGTAGATCATACCAGCATCAACCTAGTGGTCCTCAGTTTGACTCCTGGCTGGTACACAAAAAATTTTACCCTGGTATCAAAGCAAGGTAAAGTAGATCGAGGCCAGGATAGGAGCCCCAGGCACTTCAAGTTTGGATGAAAGGGAATGTAGGAAACACTTGAACCATATTTCTAGACCTTATATTTTGAATTTACTTAACAAGTTTCTATGTCTAACCATCGTCCACCACTTATCTTTGTTACCTATGATTATAAAGTTGCTCAATAATACTTATTTCATATCCTAGGTTGGCATGGTTGTGTCTTTGAGGGAACTCCATGCAGGAATTGAAGAGAGAAAGCTATATTCATATGCATGGTGTGATAGGGATTTTATTCTTTAGTGAACTTATCTATAGTAGAAATGTTAAATTAATAATAATAAATTTGTAAAAAGTAGGTAGTAGCTTTGGCAAAGTCTACTCAATCAATTGACCAACAATACATGATTTTTTCAAAAAACTAAATACAAAAATAGTGTATTAAAGATACCATATTTTTAGAATTCATGATATATTGTTGCTTATGCTTATGATAAGATAATGTGTGATTTTTAATCATCTATGTTTAGGATAGCTTTCAATGTTCCATGGTCTGTTATCATTGTGAGAGTTCAAGAATATAAAAGTATCTATGCACATACATCGTAGAGAAACATAAAAGACAAAATTAAAATATATTTTTTAAATGATGTTTCAGTTTAATTTTGGATTCAAAATTTAGAATGTTTTTTCCATGTGAATCTAAAACATTAATTCAAAAAGTAGCACAATTTTATTTTCATAAATGCATATATAAAAAAGTCTTAAATAGTAGGTTGAGTAGAAATATATACAAAATGATTTTTATTTAATCTTTTAATAAATCTTTAAATAGAGTAGAAATTTCTCAAATAGTGATCAAATGAGATATTTTTAACAATTAGATTGTGCAATAGTTTATGAGGATTTTATGAGTAGTTAGTTCACAAGAATTCATCTCTCATGAATGGAACATATAGCAATCATTGCATCTATTCAGGGCCTTCACACCAATGAAAAATCAAACCTTCCTATGAAGTCATCCCAATATGCTTCATTGAAGCCCCTTTTACTCATCAATTACTAAATAAGAAATAAATTCTAGAACAAGTCAAATCTCAATATCAAAATTCAACTATCTACATCTTTTATCTTATAAAAAAACTAATTTTTGAACAACAAAATTGAACCATTCCCATGCTAAAATCTTGGGCACTTTTTTTTGTGGCTGGATAGTCGGTGACAAAATCTTGCCTACGTAGTATAGAAGGCCCACACAAAAAAAGTCTTCATAAGGAAAACCTCCTCGAAGTTTCATTTTTCCTCCACTAACCTGAAAAGGATCATCATTTTTGTTTGTGGGAGCAATTGATTTCAAAAGCTATTATTATTAAAGAAATAGCCTTTCAATTTTAGCACGTGGCAAGATTCTTTGTCCCCCACTCAACAACTTTCACCAGTCCACAAAATTTAGAACTCCATTTTTTTATCAGTGCACTCATATTTCTAGACCTTATATTTTGAATTTACTTAACAAGTTTCTATGTCTAACCATCGTCTACCACTTATCTTTGTTACCTATGATTATAAAGTTGCTCAACAATACTTGTCTCACATCCTAGGCTGGCATGGAAATGTCTTTGAGGGAACTCCATGTAGGAATTGAAGAGAGAAAAATAGTACACTATCTATGAGGAAGCTTACTCGACATTGATGGCATTCAAATTTCAAGAGCTTTAGTAACCTCATTATAACTCAAATTGAATTCATAGTAATAACAAGTCTTTATTCTTACTGGTAATTTGAACACAAAGTTAGCAGCTAAATTATAAAATGAGAAGTCATGTAGAGATTAAATGTTGCATGTGAAACTAATAGCTAGAGATAGGAACAGATGGTAACAACATATTACAGGGAGAAACAGTCAAGGGTCATGAGCCCAAAAATGTAAGAAGTGCAAATGAGAAGTCATGAGGAAAAGGTATACAGGAAAAAATGGAAATGTCTCTCTATGTCTGGGTGTATATATATATATATATATATATATATATATATATATATATATATATATATGTATGTATGTATGTATGTATGTATGTATGTATGTATGTATGTATGTATGTATGTATGTATGTATGTATGTATGTATGTATGTATGTATGTATGTATGTATGTATGTATGTGTTTATGTGTATGCAGGCTTCTGTAGACATCATTTAAGCACTGATATGCTACTTAATTGTTCATCAACTTGTACAAATACATTACAAAATATAGCAAAACAAGGTTTTACTAGTTCTAGTGGGCATAGATGAGGATGTTTGCATGGCCCTTGTTGCCAACAATGCACTAGGCAATAGTGGATCGGCAACCGAAGGAGGAGTCCGCACTTCATCATGAGCTAAAGAATAAAATATTGTTAGCAAAGACATTTGCAATGGATAAAGATCAAATGGGATACTAGCTAGAAATGTCCACAAAAAAAAAGTAAGTGTTATAATGTTGATGAAAACAAACAAAGTGCTACTTACACGAAGGTTGTGCGCAACGACCATCACCATGTTTACCATGTGATGTCACAAATGGCACAAATGTCTATACAAGTACACATAAAATTAGAGATCATGATCCATAAGATAGTATAAAATATTCATATCTATTGAACTTCTATTATTGCTTTAGTTGAATTACTACTTACCTGCAAAGATTGGATTCTACGGCCCAATTTTGTTCTCAGTGCCTCTTTCTCCTCACTTTTGTCACCCTCGATGATAATTTTAACAAGTTCATCAGTGTATATTTGCTTTATTTGCTGGGTGATGAACTCAAGGTCAGTACTAAGGGCAATGTTATGTAGATATGAAGCCTGTATTTCAGATCACATTTGATCAACGGTCATTCTAACTTTTTTCTATCATTTGTGACATTAAATATCAGTAAAATTTCATCAAAACAACTGCAAAGCCATAAAGAAAAGAACATAATAATATGACATTTGTTTCTATATTAACATTAAAATTTACAATATTTAACGTTTACCTCTACTGAAGGTGTCTAAGATGGTGCATCCATATAAATCAGCAGCAAAATTAAAGTAATAGACTTACCAAAAAAAATATTAATAATAAAGTAGATTGTATATGTAAATCATTTGTCTTAAGTTAAAAATTTAGTGTAACTAATGTGTATATCTAAAAAAATATTTGACATGTTCTACTTAATGTTTATATGTGCACATATGGTTTAGAAAAAAAATTTTGGTCGTACAAGACCCCATCATAGTTGACATTGATCCTAGCTAGACATTTCATTGATCATCATGATCTTCATCCATGTCATCATCATCATCATCATCACCATCATCATACTTTTCACTTTGATCATTGTCGTCACCACCACTATCTTCATCCCCATCATCACCATCTTCATCACCATCATCATCATCTTCATCACCATCATCATCATGACCATCATCGCCATGATCATGATCGTCATAAAAATCATCATCATCATTATCACCATTATCATTAGCATGACCAAAATAATCACCATCTTCTTCATCTTCATCACTCGGTAACTATTGTTCCTAATAATCATTTACTTCCTCTTTTGCTTCTTCAATTTCTTCTTCTTTGATCACATTATACTTTACCGACCTTCCTCTTGGGTCATGTCTAACAATAAATGACCAATCTGGTTTCTATGGAACACCAAAATAAAACACTTTCTTGCACTGGCTTGGAAGAAAATAGGGCTCATCTCTGACTAGCTCAAATGACCTTGTATTAATCATAGTAAATCCACTATCATGTTCAATAACAATCCTATCAGGATCATTTCGATTCAGTCGTAACCTGAACCATTTGATGACAAATAGAACTATTTTGAATGAATTAAAGTCACACTCAAGTACTCATCCAAAATCCCACAGTATCAATTTTTAGATCGTTGAGGATGTATGTTAGTTCTAGATGAAATATTGGTGACCGCGAAGACAACACTTATTCCGAAATCACATGTTTTCTTCATTTCATCTAACTTTTTTGTGCAAAATTTATAGCCATGGTAGTACATAGCTTTGTGGTGTTTGACCTGCAGTTATTCAAACATGTCAAGATTATTTGCATCAATCTGTGAGTTGATATTAAACTTATGTATGATGATTAGTAATCTTATGCATACCTTTGTACCTCTTAAGCCATATATTAGATCAAGTACCATTTGTGTAACATTGGGATCTCCATTATGATGAGATTCTTTAACCAATGATACAACACCATCCCATGTTAATGAGAGACCATTTTATTGAGACTATTCAATCCATACCATCATCCAATCAAGATTGTTTGCAATATACAATTGTAGTGCATCCCACTCATGATCAACTATAAAGAAGACAATTACACTAGTTAGAAACAACTTATATATATTGATGATGAATAATAATTATTAAACTACAAAAAAAAACTTATAATTACCTCTCACCCTCCTGAATCTACCTTTCCCCGTCAGGTACTCCCCTTCGAATTTGTCATTAGAGTTGGGATCCCAAATGTGATCTACATGGATATCTACTTCAAAATTTGGAAGATATTTAGTAATGTACACCATGATCTGGTATATCATATATCCCTCTATCATAGAACCCTCAGGACATGCTCTTTGTCGAACCAAGCCCTTCATAAATTTTAAGTGCCTCTCAACCATCCACATTGATCTAGCTTGTACAGGTCCACACAATTCAATCTCCTCAACTTGATGTATGAGGTAGTGTTCTTGAGCATTGAAAAAGGTTGGAGGTAAACACTTTTGCATTTCACACATAAGCTATGGAATTTTTCTCTTCCAATATTTTATATCTTTTTTGTCAATTTCTTTAGATGATAACCACCTAAAAGAGATTCAACACACAAAACCACATAAACGAGATTTCAAATAAAATTATACAATAGATTTAAGAGAAAAAGCTACAAATCTAAGAAAAAACACTTCTAACCTCGTGTATTTTCCAAGATCATATATAACTTGTTTAATACTATTGTCAAACTGTTGTGGAAGGGATAGAGGTAGGATGAACTGCCATCATTAAAAATGATCATTTCAATATATTATTAAATAATGCAATAGGTAGTACATTCAATCTTACAAATATACTGTAAATAGAGAACATGACTTACCTTGATGAAGGTATGCCAATCATGTGTTTTCAACCTTGGCCCAAAATCACCTTTCTTTGATAGAAGAGTGCTTATATTTGCAGCAAATCCTGTTGGAAATTTTGTTTTTTTATGACTTCTTTTAATGCATCACTTTGTTGCTCTGTTAATAACCAAGGAAGGGCACTTGTATTTATGCAGTCTCCATTGCTATTTGATTCAATGGAAGCTTTTAGTGCATGATTGGATTCATGAATGTCGGTATAGATTTTGGCAATTTTTTCTCTATCACGCCTTCCATCCAACATTTTCCATAGTGTCTCTATTACATTCTTTCCAATATGCATAACATCAAATAAATGCGCAATTGGGAGATCCTTGCAGTACGATAACCTACTAAATTGAGTAAGATAACTTTTCATTCCTCTAGGAAGTTGGTCATTGATGCCTTGACGACCTTCACAAGCATCAATTACAATGTTAGTAAATATAAGAAAATATCAAAATACAAATTTTAAACTTCGGACAACAAATTGGATATTACCTCGACAATTTAGTCGATCATATTCCAACTTCCATAAATGAGGTCTCATTCTTCGTGGCCTTGATGTGTCTCTTCTTTCCCATTGAAAAGATGTTTTTCGACAATTCAATACCTATGATTATTGTG
Source organism: Cupressus sempervirens (assembly GCA_028749045.1). Classification (NCBI taxonomy): domain Eukaryota; kingdom Viridiplantae; phylum Streptophyta; class Pinopsida; order Cupressales; family Cupressaceae; genus Cupressus; species Cupressus sempervirens. Next base: position 438,027,668 of record CM053788.1, read on the forward strand.
GAGAAAGTGTCTAAACTCATTAAATACCTACTTTTAAAAAAAAATTGAATGACGAGATTTCATCTTCAGACCACAAACTGGACATGTGAATTTTCCCTTTGTCTAAAGACCTAAAAGGTCATGTAAAAGTGGATCATGTACAATTATCATGTGCAACTTAAACATTTGATAGTAATGTGTAAGCACTATAACAAACCAAAAATATGTGATATTAACAATATAACATATCGCAAAAATGAGTTAGCCTAGGGGCATCATGTATTGTCCATACAAGCATTGCATGGAATTGAAATTGTCGATGTCCTATCGGTCTAGAGATGTCATACATAGTGATGCCATTCCATAACTTCAACAACTCATCAATTAGGGGCTCAATATACACGTTCATATCTTTAACTTGGTATTTACCTAGCAATTGAATGAACATAAACATTACATTATTATTATGACCATTTTCATGCACTATTTATAAATTAATTTAGATAAATATAAAATGAAAAAAATACCTGGCACAATCATTGACAACATTATGTGCTCCCTCTTTGTGGACATCCAAGGAGGAATGTTATTGTTAATAACAAAAATAGGCCACACTAAGTAAACAGATCTCATATCTCCATATGGATTGACATCGTCAGCTGCCAATGAAAGTTTCAGATTACGAGGTTCTTCTTTAAAGTGTGACCATATTTCTTCTATCTCTTTAAATGCAGAACCATCGGCAAGCATTCACATAATGTCATCCTGACTTCTATTGCGTGCACGATAATCCATAAATTGTGCCAAGCTAGCACACCTGTATAATCATTGAAAACATGGAATAATGGAAATGTACCGAAGAACCTTGTGAGGCACTTTTTTTGTTATTTGATCTTACTGATATCTACTACTATGAAAATCAGGGCATTCTGCTGCAAATTCACATTGTTTATGATATAGAATGTGACTATTGGGACATGCATGTATTGTTTGATACTTCATTCCAATCTTATCCATAATGTTAGATTATTCTCGGTATGAACGAGGCAAAATGTTTGATGGTGGTAACAAAACCTCACTAATCAACCTACAACAACAAATATGCATTGTTAATATAATGAATAGTAATTGTATGCTAACATTGAAGATGACAAAAATGGCATACCTTAGCATACATGACATTGCTATATTGGATATACCATTCATAACCTTTAAGTTCACCAACAACACTATAGCTGAGAGTAGAGTTGTTTGGGAGCCTTCGTATAAGGGCCCGTGTGCCTTCTCAAGTAAAGGTATATCAAGACCATCTTCATCATCATTATTAGATTCTCTAGTACCATCATTATGAGCCTCTTCATCACCTGCCCCAATACCATCTTCTTCAATCATGTCCTCTAGCACATTATCATCTTCTTCCATGAGAGTGTTATCCTCAGCTTAGATATTCACACCTCCATGTTCCTCCAGTAGGAAATCCACATTCAACAATGGATGGAAATTGTGGCCCCCTTCAACATGACCATGTTTCCTACAATGACTCTAGGCTATTGTGATTAGAATTCTTTGAGTCTTTAAGCCTTTACACTTTTTGCAAGGACAATAACATTTATTAGGCTTTCTTCAGAACTGAGCCCACAATTTAGCCATTGTCTCATTTTGTTCAGCGTTCATATTGTCAAGAATGGTCTTTCTTCACAAGAAAATATATTTGCAATAAATTGGACATGTTGTGATTAATTTTTATATCTGCACATATGGTTTTTCTTGATTAATGTTTTCAAATGTAACTAAAATGATCCTATAATTTCTAGAAGGCATAAATGTTTGCAAAATGTGCAGTACCACCCTTCTACCAAAAAAACACACCTAGTATACAATAATGGATAAGATCAAGACAATAATAATACTGGTCCTTCTATTGATACGCCTTTTGAAGGTTGAATAAGGTCCTTATTTTGCTAACCCACTTTGTTTTATCTGCTATACTTTCTAATTTCAACATAATTACACTATGTGTTGGAATAAAAAGCCATGAAACAAAGATCGGCAACCATTTGAGCATAGAAGGTGCCAATTTAATATACAAATATGTGCACTTGCAGTTTGAAACTTGAACCCCAAAAAGACACACACCTTTTAGTACTATTTTGTATGAAACCTTGTTGTTGATTTTGAATGTAAGACTTATAGCTACAGCATTAGGACCATTTGCCTTTTTTGATTTTTTAGAACTTGATTTAGCTAGAGCTAGAGAATCAAAAGTACCATCATTTGATACCTCCTCAATAATACAGTCTCCTAACATGAAACATTCATTCAGTAAAAATTATCAGCAAGCTTAGCAAAGACATTAATTCATTAAAAAAATTTGTGGTGCATGCTAGATAATCAAGAAAACCAAATACTCCATACAAAATTACATAATGGATAAATAGACAGAAATAGTCAATCTCATTTTTTCATTACTTGATTTAGAAGTTTAAAGGTTCCAATTACAAAACAATTTTTGTATCCTTTGGCGAACTTTTGAAAAAGACCAAAAGCCTTTACAATCACAAGAGATCAACTTGTAGTATACTTAAATGTTAGTAAAGATATGCATTGTAAAGTTTCTTGGAAGTGACTGGCGCACATTACAATTACTATACCACTTCGGCACCATGATATTGCCACATAGGCACTACGATAAACTTAACCATTTCTATTGGTTGGAGAGGCTATGGTGAATTAAAGTATATTATTTTGAAGGAAGAAGGTATGCTCGTCAAAACCTTATTAGATTAGCTGGAAATATATTGGTGAAGTTCACAATAAATCTTCATGTGAGAATATTTTCCATGAAGAGTTGAGCTGCTAATAACTTCATAGTCCACATGTTCAGTTGATGGTATAAATAGCTATGTAGTTCATACTTCTAGCCATCTAAAGCTAGGCATTACTTTCTTATGTCAATCATATTGCCTGAATTGGGCAGAGCGAGTCAGCAAGAACAAGGCACATCAAACTCCTTTAAGAGCACTCAAAAGTCTTGGCACTAATTGGTGGATCCTCACTGTAACAACTTGGTCATCCATTGCTATCTAGGATCTTAGTCATCCATTACTATTTTTTGAAAGATATTGGCAAATATTATAGTTTGAGGGCACCAATATGAGGAATTAGAAGATAAGGAATCATGTTAAGAAGTCAAATGATATGAAGGTATCATGTCGATACTAATGATAAATGAATTCAATCAAATAAAACATATTCATATGGAATTATTGACTAAGACCACTCTTAAAGAGGAGAGATCCACTTTTAGAGTAGGCCTCCAGTGTCCATCATTTACCTTGACATCCTAGTAGGTGCTTCTAGGTCTACCAAGACACAAACAAATATGTTGCCATGCATCCTCTTTTGAATAGGGCAGCCAAAACCATAAGTCTATAAAGGGCTTTCACAAACCCACATCTTTGATATATGGGATATTTAGGACTTCCATTTGGCTTTTAAGTTAGGCATGCTTAATACATAAAGAAGAATGCCTAATCACTTGAAGAAGAATAGATACATATATACTTGAAGGTGCTTTCCCATGATTAGCTTCTCTGAGAATGCTCCCACATGCATGGCTAGCAAATCTCCCCAAAGTGTTGGAAGCATTTAGTTGAATAGAAGCATGTTGTGTATTAACTAATTCAAAGGTCTTTCTTTTCTTCTTATTTTCTCCATAAGTTGATATTCATTGCAAGGATGGAATTGACTGCACAATATCTGAAAGGCAATACTTTCGACTACTTATTTTTGGAGTTATTTCAGATGTGTTACCATGAGAAGTTAAATAATCTAATGTTTGACCTATAAGATGTATACCTTATGCATTAGCTAGACGAAATTTAGTTAAAAATAGAAGGCACACAATAGACACAATTGACATGCCAACCCAACATGCTACCATTTTCCATCTCAAAAGTATAGTGAATTAGAAATAGAAACTTGCATGCTAGGGGGATCATGTGAAAGCTAGTTGCAAAGCTTTTGAATACAGTTGATGTTTGACAACCAGTTGAAGTCTTAACAAGAGAAGACCTTAACTGTTGAATGGAATTCCTATGCACTAATGATATTCTTGTTGTATATGATGAACTAGTTTTCCAATGAGTAGAATGTGATGGGAGCCCCTCCTTTGGAGAATCCATTACTTTTCTTAGATGATTATCCTCCATTGATGGATAACCTAAAGTGTCTCCCAGATGCAATGGAGACTTTGAAGAAGTGAGATCATGGTTAAAATAATACTTTGTAGCTGATGACAAATTTTATTAAAAGATTGGATCCTTGCAGGGTTGAGTGTGGATGTATTGACTCCATAATTGTGTCCACCAGCTGGGGGGCTTGAGCTAGTCTACCATACATTCTTATGATTTGGTTTAGACATCAACCTAGTGTTAAAAGGTGAGCTTCCAATAGAATTTTTTCCAGTATTATTAATTAAGGACAACTGAGAGTTCCTATCCCATGTAGTTGATGGACCATACTCTCCTCCTTGCTGAATACCCTACACAACACTTAGATGATTTGATGGTGAAGATTCAACAAGAAAATTATATTTTGGTAAATATCAAGATAATGGCATTCCCTTTATAGATCAGAATCTATAAATGCATCAAGATTAGACATAGATTCTGACATTAAATTTGAAATTTTTGTTATCTCTTTCTCTAGAGATGATTTCCCATTGTCTAAAAGGCTTCTTCTAATATCAATCTTGTTGAAATGAAACATGTGGATGGAACTAGAAAGAAGACCAGATCTACTTATTGATTCTTACTTGGACTCCAAAAGGGTAAAAAGAGGCTTGAAATCCATATCCAATTGTATTAGGAGGTAATAAGAATTTCCATAGTTTAGAAAACCCATGAGCAGTAAGTTTGAGCCTTTAATTATTGATTTAGGAAGCTTAACTATAGCCACACCTTTTTCATACACCTATAATAGGAAATATTGATAAACCAAAGCCATTAAAAAGCATGTCAAAAGATTTTAGTATGATTCTATTTCAAAAAAAATCTATACACTTTTCATACATAAACAATGGCAAAAACTGGATAAGAAATAAGTTCATAAATGCTCTGTCTTGCTAAAAAATATTGGCATGCATACAAAAAATAAAAAATATGATTTCTTAGATAAACTATTAGAAGTGCATTTAATGGACTAAATGGAACATTATGTTTCAATAAAAGAATTTTTCACAGGTATTCAACAAGTCTCAGAAACCCAATGCACATCTCTATACCCAATTTGGATCTTGCATCCGTATAGAGCTCATATCCACTCCTCAAGATGAACATAAATGTATACCATATTCCTTGAAATCAACCTTGAAGAACATTCTATCTTTAAATGGAAGTGTATTATAAGGGTTACTGGTCAACATATGATCTTTCCAATGAATCAGAACCATGTACTTGTCTATTGTCTAGATAGTAGAAATAGAAGTACATGACCTTGCTCCCCACAAAGATGGCTTGCTTCAAAGTTACTCTAGACTTCTAGAATTGCATTGTGAGACTAAAGCATCCCTAGGTTAATAATATTTTGCATTGCCCTTGCATCTCTACCTAGTGCAAGTTCCTTTGAACTGAAGATACACTGATGAATGAATCACACAATACACTCACTCTTCACAAGATTAGTTAATGTCAATGCTAAGTAGTGGTCATTCTATTCGAGTCAAATACTGAATAGCTTTTCTGATAGCATGCTAAGCTTGAAAGGAAAAAAGAATGTCAATTTAGATTTGTTGAGGAATTGTTGGATTGTTCTTTGTTAAATTGCACCTCACTAGCTCAGCTAACTCCTGAGCACATGTTTATTTCAGCTTCCAACTCCCACCCACTCCCAAACCCTGTCTTCAATTCCAAATCTTCATGTTTGAAAGCTATGGTTTAAGAACTTAATCATATCTAAAACATATGGTAAACATAAATCTTCAGCAAAGATGTATCAAAAGTTCTATTACAAATTACAACAATGACAAAATGATCCTACTTTAATCTATTGGGAACATTATAGTTCTAATGGAATGGTATTTATATTAGTAAAGATGGCCTAAATGTTGTTTGGATTGAACACCAGAATCTTGGCTCTCCAAAGAAAACAAAAACAAAATACCATCTATTTTTTAGTTCATTAATTTTCCAAGTAGGAAGGATAAGGAAAAGCATGTCCAAAAGAGTACACAACATTATAAAGTATGACTAAGGTGACTGATTATAAATTTCTCCTAGTTAATAAAAGATGATAGAGATATTGTATTTAAAGATTTATGTCAATGGTTGTTGTAGCTAGAATTTTAGAACTATGAGAAACTTCCCTAGAGGACTTGAAGGAGGTAGTTATATCTTTGAATTTATTTAAAAGTATTTTTTGACAAATAAATTTGTGTGGGAAGATCTTTGCTAAGTAATACACTAATTTTGTTTTGCAGCTCCATGATCTGCAGATACAAAACATGTTCAAGAGTACGGCTCAGCAAGTCTTTGGTTGAAACAAAAAGAGTTGTTCCTTGTGTTAGGCCTTATTTTCTATAATATATGACCTCTTCTATGCCAGAAATTGGCATTCATTCTCGAAGTATGAGGAAAAGCTACTTTTTCCCTTAAAATGGTAGACAGAGGATATAACTTCTAAAATTTAGGAAGTGTGAGATACTCATCCTCTAATCATATGAGCAACATGAGTCATGTATTTTTAGATACCTCTTGACACTTCTTGGAAGCTCATTCAACATAATTTCCATGAGCTAGAGGGTTCTCTGAAGTCCAATTGAATATGAGAATTATTCTTAAAAGATATTGTGTTCTCTGAGGACTTTGGAGCTTTAAGTGGTATATGTTTCCTACCTTGTAGGATAGAAAGGTCTTCTAATGAGCCTATTCAACATAATTTCTTTCTATTGTGAGATTTTCAAGATTTTAATTAAATTGACATTTCACGTTATTTTTCGGCATGCTATAATGTTGTACATTATACCCGGCAAAATGAAAACTTCTCTATTGTTTTCTTCATGTAAATAAAGCCAAGACAATTTGTGTATTGTTCATCAGTATAGATTTTATCTTGTGAAACATCTGCATAACATCATGAATTTGATTTTTCTTTCTTGTAATGTCTTCCAAAGGCTACCAATAATAGAAACAATTAACCTTTTTTTTTGTCAATTTTCCCTTTGAGCATTTAGAGGGTTGAAGACTCTATTATTGATGAAGTTTAATATTCTCATCACTTGTTCACCTTTTCTCATCCCTAAGAACCCTAACATTGGCATGATAGCCTCAAACTATCTAGCATAGTTGGCTCGATTGCATAGTAATAGATTTGTAGGTTATTCTAGTAGTTGATTTTATTATTTTGAAGCAAACTTTTTCTAAGCTTCATCTAGATTGATCTAGTAAGATGCATACATGTGTATAGAATTAATGTTGTAAGTATGGATAAGTTTGTAATTATACATGGGGATAGTAGATGCAAATTAGATAGGGATACTCAACTTTGTTATAATAGATGTTCTTTTTGAGAATTTTGGAATTTGAATCGTCTAGAGTTTAGAAATGATAGCGGTAATACGTTGGATTTCATCTAAGGGTTATTATTGGAGGGCCTTTTTGTGTCCATTGATTAGATCTCGATAGTTTTGTGTTCTATTTTTTGACTCATCAAATTTGTTTGCCTTGCTTTTGGATTACTGGTATTTATGAATATCTTAGGAGGTTGTTATAAGAACTAGTTTGAAAACTCAAGTTAGGGAACAAAGCAAATGAGAAATGTCTAGTCCAAAAAAAGGAAAACATTGTATAGGGTATATGAATATATTCAAAACAAGGCAAGAAAGCAAGCAATCAAAGCACAAATTACAATGACTAATGATTTTGAGAAATGGGATGGATTATTAAGAGTATGATGATAAATGGAAATAAGGACAAAGGCTTAAAGTTGTCAAAGTAATTGTTAGTTTAAGACATATTCTCCATGATGTAAGGGTAATTGGATCTTTAAAACGTTGATGATTTATGTACTTCTTCAAGCTTAATATAATTGTTACTCCTTATACAATGATCCTTCCTCATCTATCCATAGCTTCCTTATGATAATTGCTTCTTCATTTAACATATATTTCACTTCAACATTCAGATATATTATTAACAAGGACTATAATCTTCTATTTTCAATGTTTGTTAAGGGCTGTCAATCCCAATTTAGCAGAGCATAATAGTTTGCCTTTACAAGATTGCTTGTCCATTAAGCAATTTTAATGTAGGATTATCATGGACAACTTGAAATAGGAAGATTTTTGGTGTATGCAACTTTCAAATTTATTGGGAGTCTAATTTGAAATCCATATCTTTGCGGGGCTACTCTGATATTATATCAAGCTACTAATTTGAACTAGGATATTTTTTGCATGAACATTAAATGGAGGTATCTCAATGACAATCAAGAGTTGGATCTTGGTAAGGTTCAAATTTACTCATCCTTTAAGATGAAGGACAAAGTTGCATTACCTGATTTTGATAAGAATTGATTTTTTCATGAATGAAATAAATTAGTTAGATAATCGTGATGATGAGAGACACAAATATTGTGGCGATGATCAATGATGGAATTTGGGAAATCCTGATTTTGGAGTGATTTCTCATAGTTCCTTTAATTTTGGATAATGTTAAGGAATCATATTAGTGGTAGTAGTTGATCCCTTCTAGGCCTAATGCTTAATATGATGAGCTTATTCATTTTCATACCATGCATCTTGCTATTGTACTCAAAACTACTAGTTAGTCTTGTATGATGAACCTTTCTTGATCACCCATATCTCATTTTCTTTTCATTCTTGAATGAATTAATCAAATGGATACCACATCTATAAAACAAAACTTCAACTATAAAACAAATCTATAAAACAAAACTTCAATCAAATGTATTATGATTAATCAAATGTCAATCTATAAAACAAAACTTCAACTCGCCTTTGTAACGTTGGGAAGGAGACTCTTCAACATTTCCAGTTGTTATTTAATCCTTTCACGTCGCCTTCTTTATGAAATCTTTTTCAATGGATCAACTTTGAAGCATTCACAAGCTCTCCTCTGCTACAATCAAGCACCAAAGAACCCAAGATGTCAAACCCTATTGGTGCTGAAGCTATAAAACCCTTTTGGCGTGTACTCTTGGCCACAAAATGCAGTGTAGAAAATGGTTCAATGCACGAGTTGTCTTCTAGGTCACATAACAATGAGATTAGGTTGGGAAACAACACTTTTTTCAATTTTCACAAAGTGTGAGCCCATGTTGGTCAAAATTTTGACCAACACGAGCTCACATTTAACAAAAGTCATGATGTTCCCTTGTACATTTCAACCAAATTAACCCCAATTTATTAGATGGTCGAAAGTTTTGGTCGAAAATTGGGGTCAAATGTACTAGTGACCCACAGAAGATAACTGACTAGTAATAGTATTAAACTCATTTAAATGATCCACAATAGATCCACCTTCTACCATTTTCATATTAAATAAATGCTTCATGAGAAATACCTTATTTGAAGCGAAGGACTTTTCATACAATTTTGCTAGGGTTTCCATCAACTCTTCTATTGCCTTTGCTTTTGTAATATTAATTGCCACTAATGATGCTAGGCATAATTGAATGCTTCCAAGTACCTTTTTGTCTAAAAAATCCCAATTTTCATTTGTCATAGATCCCTGATTCTTTATTTTTCCTTCCAATGGCTTCAATAAATCCTTCTGATAGAGATAGTCCTCCATTTGCATCTTCCATAACTAAAAGTTCTACCCATTACACTTGTCAACCCTCAGCTTACCCTCATCTACCATCACTCCCACTCAACTATGAGACTCTCACTCAACCATGAAACTTTCCTGTAAAGGAAAACTAAAAAACAACTAGGCTTTGATACCACTTGTTAGGATTAACCACAAATAGAAATAACAATTACATGCAAATATAAACAATATCAAAAAATAATAGATTACACAGAAAATAACACAAGACACTAAGATTTAACATGGTTCACCCAATCCCTAGGCTATGTCCACCAAACAGCAAGTCCAATATTATTACGATAAAGTGATTACAACTTGATTGTAATCTATAATCCCTTATAGCTCAATATTGTCACAAGAACCAATTTTTGCATTACACCTTATGGAAATCCCTAACCCTAATACTTTTATACAATCTTTTTACTGCTTACAAAATTAGGGTTAGAATAATATAAAAATAGTAGCCAACACCTTTTACAATATAAGGTCATTCTTGGCTTTAGGGGCGCTATTCTCAAAAACCACCATAGGGGCGTTGCCCCTCAACCCCACCCTGTACTGTGACAAGGAGCACACATTGGGCACTAGCCTAGGACCCCGTAGGTCTACTACCTCTTGACCTAGTCTTGGGAACACTGCCCCTGAACCCCTATAGAAATAATCTAAAGGGAAAATGTGTTGAATAAACCTCTGAGTCTGATTAGTCTCCACATCACAATAGTTTAAGAGGAGTCGGCTACCTAAGAAGAAGAAGCTTGACATGAGAAAGAATAGGATCAACCAGCACATGAAGGAGGTCCAACACTTCAATACCTTATAGAAGAAGCCTCCAAGTTAGTGTCCAAAAGGGCTAGAACAAAGACAATGGTGGTAGGTGTAAAAATGAGGAGAATTTTTTTTTAAAAAGCACTCCATCATCTCAAGTGTTGGAAACTATCCTTGAGGTGCAAGATGAGGAGGAATGGAAGAAAATAGAATTTTTCCCTTTCAACAAGAGGATTTGCTTGGCTATAGTCGCAGAAGAAGAGAGGAGTTTAACTCAAACACCATCTTTTATGCCTCGGGAGCCTATCCATGTTGAGACCTCAGAAGAGGAACAACAAAAATGGATTAAAGAAGTGGAAGGTGAGGGAGAAAATGTTTTTTGACATCTAAATTTATTTTTTATGCCTATGGGAACTAAGATGGTAGGAGTGAAGCTATGAGATACTCCTCAAAATGAGCCATTGGGAGAAGATTGGAATCAACTACCTCCCTTACCATAAGGGCCTCTTGGTGTTCCTCCTCCACCAGCATAGGATATGTTGTCAATAATGGATTAAGGATCACTTTTCATACCTCCTCTAATGATTGAACCTAAGAGTCTAACTTTAGAGGAAGGAGAATATGTCCAATTACATGATGATGAAGTATCAAAGGAAGGGAATATTTTGCAAGAAAGGAAGCAATCTCCTCCCAATATAAAGGATAGATCTCTAGCTCAACTTGACATAGAAGCTCACTCTAAAGTTCTTCCTCAACATGAGAAGACTCCAAAAAGGAGTGATAAGGGAAATGAACTTGCATCAGAACCTACCTCTTCAACTCAATATATATCACCAATGGTGACAACACCATCATGGTTAAAGAAGAAGGTATTGTTCAGATAGAAGAGACAAATGAAGTTGATAGAAGAGGAGGGCATGAAAGAGTTGATAAAGGAAATCAAGAAGCATGAGCTAGCTAAAGGTGATGCAAAAATATTAGCCTTCATAATGAAGAATCAGAGCTTTTGATGCTAAGAAAACATCTTGACAAAGATGAATTAGAGTGTTTGATGATGAGGAAATAGAATGAATTGTTGAGGGGATATTTGAATGAAGTAGTGGGTCCTATAGACCCTAAGATTTCTTTAGGAACTACACTAGATGGAGAGGATGGGGTAACCAATGGATTCATTTTTAGATGCTTGCTAGAGATGGCATCACATTTTTTAGGAAAGAGGAGTAAAAATAATAGAAGGTAATTTGAACTTTCTACACAAATCCAAAGTAATGTCGACAAAGTGGTTACTATTATAAACCAAGATTTTGAGCTAATGGATGAGGTACATACCTGGGCCATTGATTTGCAAGCGTTGAAATCCATAAAAGGGAAAAGGTATCAGATGCTAATGGGTTTATTTAGCAAAGGAGTTAGATAAGCTGGATGATTGGATAGAGAAGATATCTTCAAGAAATAAATTCATGGAAGGGCTATACGAGGATATTTAGTAAATAAAGAATAAAGATTAAGGGCAGTTTTTGGAAGTGGACAAATACTAAAATGTTTGTAGCCTTAAGATTTTATAAGATGAATGGAGGAGTAAACTTTCCTTAGATTAGACAATAGTTCAAAAATTCAAGGCTTTATTCAAAATAGATTTGTCTAAAGATGATGTCTGGAACTAGATTCTATGTTATAGGATTTTGTTGATACAAGGATAGAAGTAAGTAACTACTGATAGGTAGTACAAAATATGTGTTAGTCACTATATTTACTAGAGACTAAGGAAGTAGTTGATATGATCAATAAATTCAAGAGCAGGCATTCAGACATCATTTTGGTATAACAAGGAAGAAAACTTAGATATTGGAAATCAAGTTTTGACACTTAGAAGAATTTTTTGATTTTTGGGTCCTATCAGCAAGGTGAGCTTTTCCAAGGTGCACCAATAGTTAACTTCTAGTTGATATTTTAGAGCATTCCATGTATTAGAAATGCATTTTTGATGGCATTTCAACTCCTAGAGATAGCTAAAGAAGGTTGAGCTTCAATTTTTAGAGCTCTCAGTGACTCCCAGATCATCTCATTGCTTCTATCTTCTTATCTTCTTCTCTTTTTATTGTTTTAAGTCCTTTAAATTCTCATGCACCCATTAATTGATATAAACAAGGGTGGAGACCTAATTAACACCATTTAGAGAGTTCGTTTGTATACATATCTTTATTTTATTAGTTTTTTAGCATGAGTTGCATTAGAAGAGCTTTCACTCCTAACACAAAAGGAGGAAAGGATTTCTTTTAAATACATGGAAGTAATATGTATTCAAGTCTGATATTTTGATGCAATAATAAATGCTATTGGTACTCTCATTTTGAGTGTAGTAAATCTTGCCAGAGTGTGTTATTTTTTGTGAATGCATGTTCATGAATAATAATGGAGCTAATGGTTTTATTGCATTATTATAATTGTGTGATCTTTTAATTCTAGTGTTTTCCTTATGTTAATAAATAATTGTGTTATGAAAAATTGGAGAAAGGGTCACTATTATTCTTACAAAGTGTTTTGTCTCATATGAGCACACGTCTAAGGCCTCGTGATTTGATGAAATGTGAAACATATTTTGGTTTATCTAAGCTTCCATTGATGATTGCATTAGTGGAGTTGGGGAAGCGTTGCTCCTAATTTCATTAGTTTCCTTCCTAATCCTTTTGATAGTTTAATTCATAGATGTGTTGTTACTTTAGCTTATGTCTGTTAGGAATCTCTCTTATAGTAATTTTCTTTAATCTCTTGTTACTCTATCTTTGTTATTTTATTTTTTAAACACTTTGTTAAAATAGGAATTCATATAGTTGCATTGGTTAGAAATTGTATTCATAATAAAATAGAATACAAAAATATATCTTTTTTGGGGTTATATTTCAGCAAAGTTGTATAGAAATGGTCGGTACCAGTAAAGGCCTCCTTGTGAACATTTACATTTATCTTCTATTGAGTTACCCAGTAGGTTGAAAACTAGTTATCGAAACCTTAGATTTGGTCATTGATTAACTTTTCAAGAGAGAGATTTGAAAGGATTTTTGTCATTAGCATCGTGCAAAATGACCACTCAACAAAAGTGGTGCTAGAAGGAGGGCTAGAAAAGCATTCTGCCCAAAGAACCAAGTTTATGTTTGAAAGTTCTACAATTTTTGGAAGTTCTAAAAATTTTGAAGTTTTTCACTATTAGAAGATGCACTTTTCCAAGGTGTACTTTTTGAAGGTTCACTTTTTCAAGGTGTACTTTTTAGAGGCACACTTTTTGGAGGTATGCTTTCTAGAATAGAAGAAAATTGGAAGATCTTGATCCACCATCTCAATTTCAGCGAGCTTTAAACTCTTCATCTAGTGGACACAATTTCCTAGAACTCAGTTACTTTTTCAATCCTCATATTGATAAAGGGATACCAATAATTCTACCACTCCCACTTCAAATTCCATCATCTTCCTCAATTCCACACTTGAACATACCTACACTTATCATTCTACCTAATCTTCCATCTATGTCTTTCTTTGCAAACATAGTAGATTCACAAATCAATCTACAAGATCCACTCAATGACCTTCCCAAGAATCCTAAGAAATTATTCCCAAGGTTCATCTATGGAGAAACAAGGATAGTTGAAAATCACATCAACATTTTCAAAGAAATATGAAATTGAAAATAGATTCAACAAGAGAATGTGGTCCTTCATTTGCTCCCATATAAGTTGGGAGAGGTTGCATTTAACTAGTACATGAATATCTAACTATTCACCAATTCATTCACACCTATCAATAACTTGTGCATGTAAAAATTATAATGTAAAACTATTGTAACACATAAATTTGGTCAATCACATGCATGAAAGTAAAATGTATAACATAATATTTTTTATCCAGAAACCCTCCAAGGTGAAGTTAAAACTAGGGTGGGGATGACACCCACAAATCTTCACTACTGCAATAATAAAGTTAACCAATTAAGGTTACAATGTTTGACCATAAAATATGATCTACCCTCTGAGGGATCTACCCTATTAAAGGCTTAAGAGACTATTACCTCTCACCTTGTTAGAGGATTTAACACTTATAATAAAGTAAGGACTTTTTTAGGAGATTTACAAAGATCTATTAAGACCACTACGTTAAGAGATTTACCATGATTCAAGTCACTTAAAACTGATTCAATAGTTGACTCTCAGTCTGCTTTGCAAGATGATTTTGAGTCTCCTCTTTGCAAATTGATCCTCTCCTCTGATCTGATATGCTTGTATTTTCCCTTCACTTCACTACCATGACTAGGTCATTTGCTCTGTTAGATGATAACATAACCCTTCACTAATTTTTGATCTGTTCTTAGTCCTTCTCTTACATAACACTTCTAGTTTGCATGCATACACCTCTCTTTCCTTGCACTTACTTTGCATGCTTATGATCTAGGTTAAGATCATTACTATTTAAAGATTTTCATAAAGATTTTTATACATGATTCCATAATAGCATCTTCATCTTGATCATCGAATACACCACATAGGGATATGTGATCCATGTCATGTAAATGTTCTGTAACAACATCAACAAATTAAATATTCCATTCAAGTCAGCTTAATAATCATTTTGCCTCAAACTATATTCCATTCATAACCTTTATGTGAACTCTCCTTTTCTTGGTCTTTATTATTTCTTGATGCTTAGCATTGTTGTTATTTAGATCAAATTGTTCAGAGCAGTATTGTTGAGCGAATAGATTAATAATGTGGGAGACAGTTGAGATCAAATTGATAAAACCTATCAAGGAACAATCATTATTTTTTCAATGATGTCAAGCTAGCTACTTCTTGGTGAGACAATTTCTTTTTGGCCCAAATGCTATCATTTGTTTGATTGATGAAGAGGATTTGAAAAGAAAAGATAACAAGAGCAGCAAGAGAAAGGTTGAGTTATTTGGTGTATTAAAGGAGCACTAAGACCAAGTAAGACATTGATAATATAGTGTATTTTTTATTTACTTAAAGTTTGTAATGAAAGGTAACTCAAGAAAAGACTAGAGGAAGATCAAGTAAAGAAATGTGTATGCCAAGCTAGACCGAGTAAATAGTGCAAGCCAAGCAAATTTGGTTCAACCCAAGTGAAAATCAATAGGTGTTGAGCAAAGAAGAAAAATAGTGGAAGCCAAGTGAAAGTTAGTATATTTTGAGTAAATTTTAGTTGATGTCAAGCATCAGGAAACTTTAGTATGTGTCAAGTGAACTAGTGTTAGCCAAGTGACAGAATACTGTAAGTGTTGAGTGACAGTAAAATTTGTCAAATCAAATATTTGATGAATCTAAGCCAACAAAGTTGATTTCTTGAATTGTGTGAATTGTGTGAAAGATAAACTTGATGGGCTAGAGGTACATAATTCAAGATAAGCCATTTTGAGGTGAATTAAAAGAAGATTGGAGAGGAAGTTTCTGGGAGGGACTAAAATGGAAAAGTGGGTAGATTCGTTGAATCTTACCACCTAAATTATCTATTTATAGAGATAATAGGCCAAAAGAAAAGGTTGTCATGTGTTATAACCTAAGGAATACAAGAAGTCTAAGGTGTTTCTTCATAAGGTGGCCGAAGGGATGAATCTATAACTAGTATGCTGAGAAAGAAGAGTTAAGGAGTTGAATGCTTCAAGGGTGAAAAAGTTGTTAGAGATGAAGAGGATGAATACCACGAAAAATGAAGGATTGAAATATAGATTTGTAATCTACAAGTGAATTGTATTTTGTTATCAAATCAAGTCTTTTTGTTACTTTCTAACCATTGTATCAGTCTGGATAAATCCTTTGGATTAAGGTTAACTTAATAGTCATTTGTAAATTCTTTAACTGGGTGACATTCTAATGGAATGGTCTAAAGTTCTCTAACAAGTCTCACTCCTAATAGGGTGATTAAAATCATTTAACCAAGTCAGTGTGTATTGTAACCTTTAACAGGGTTGGCCTTTCACAAGGCATCACTTTAGAAGAGTGAAATTTGGTAGAATGTTACTGGTGGTTTTTTTCCAAATTGGGTTTCCACGTAAAATCCTTGTGTCAAAATGTGTGAATGAGTGTGTAGTGTTTTATGTTTACATTGCTACAAATTTATTTTGATCTAGGCCATAAATATGCAAATGTTTAAGGTATTTGATGATCTAATGGATGCATGCATGATATGGGTATATGGATATGAATTTGTTAAGTGCTAAAAAGTTTTATTTGTACATTTGGACCTTGGATAACTAATTCACCCCCACTCTCAGTTATTCTAAAGAATTCCAACAATTAGTATTAGAGCCAAGTGCTTGTGAGTGGACAATTTGAAGGTACTAAAAGATAAAGATCAAGACAATTTTGATAACTTCGAATCTAAGAGTATTGATTTTGCTTTCAAAGCTAAACTAACATTGAAAGAACCTAAAGATAAGAAGAAGAAAAAGGTTAAGCTTGTTTCTAGTGATAGTGATATAGATGAACATGATGTAGAAGAGCCTAAAGCTTTTTTGGCTAGGAGATTCCGTAGAGGAAAAGGAAAATACAAAGGTAAGAAAGCTATCATGTGTTTCAATTGTAATGAGGTTGGTCATATTGTTGCAAGGTGTCTACAGAAGAATAATAATAGAAGTGGAGAAAAATATAGAGGTAAAAAAGATGAGAACAACAAAGATTATAAAGATGATGGAAAAAAATTCTAGTACATTGTTGAAGAGGAATCAAATGAGGGATCTAATGACCATGATGATGAAGTTGTGTATGTTGCTATGAAGGATAATTCTGATGAAGATGAGGCAATTGAATTAGTGTCCTATGTGAACAAAAATGATAGATGGATCATTGATGATGGATATTCACACCACATGACTGAAGACAAAGGTAAGTTCATTACCCTTGCATATTACAATGGAAGTAGTGTTAGATTTGGTAATGATGCACCCCTATCTAATTAAAGGAAAAGTATCAATAAGATTGACGGAAAATATCATGTGTGACAATGCTTACTATGTAGAAGGACTTAACTATAACTTGTTGAGTGTCTCACAATTGAATAGTTTAGGTTGTAAAGTTGAATTTGATAACAAGAAAGAAATGGTCTAAGAGAATAATGGAAAACTGATTGGAAATGTAGATCAGACTAGAGGTAATCTATTTTATCTCGACATGAATGATGCTACTTGTCTTGTTGTAGAATTTGATGATGTGAGGCTATGGCACAAGAGGTGATGTCATGCTAATTTTGATAACTTACTCAATATTAGTAACATGAAAAGAGTCAGAGGATTGCCAAAACTAAAGAAACCCAATAATATGATTTGCAAACAATAGTGTACACTCGAAAGTGTCTCACTCTAAACCCTTCTATCCAAACGATTCCATGAGTTTGAAATGCTTGGATGCCGACTTAGAGCTCCCTATCCACGGAGTGCAAGAGAGTGTATTTCAAGTTCAAGGGCTCTCAGATGAGCCTTAGAGAGATACTCTTTTTGCTAGTAAACCATGCAATGGGAGGTTCCAAAGACAAGATGCAAGAATGCAAATGTCCCAAGGAGTTCCTCAAGGATGCAAATGCAAATATGAAGACTACACTAGAATGAATATGCAAAGTGCAACTATTTTAAGCATGGATGAGAGTGTTACAATACCATTATTAAGCTATGTGAGATTAAGCTACATGTAAAAATGAAAGCTAAGCTAAGATGCTATGGTATGAGAGAATGTAGACAAGAAATAGAAGTTCTCCACAAAGTTCCAAAGAAACCTGTTAGAAAACCTGCAGCATAACAATATTCAAAATGAGGATTGAGGGGGAAAGCTCTCTCCCTTTTAAAGATGTATGGATGGTAGAGATCAAGATGAAGATGGTGGATGATCAACGGTGGAATTCAAAAAGAGGAGTGATCCATGTGCACACACAAGTCAACCAATAGAATTTAAGTTGACTTGTCACATAAGACAAAAGTCACAAAGCTTTTTCTTTTAATTGCAAAATAGAAAAAGGACTTTATGTGTGCACTTTAAGTGGGTTAGAAGAATGGGATATTTTATTTAATTAAAAGGGGACATGTTCTTTTAATCAAATAATGAACTTAGGATAGCATAGTCAAACTATAGATTATAATCAAATAAATTGATTATTAGCAATTTGGTCTAGGTAAATGATTAAATTAATTTAGCCAAAATGCTGAGAAGGGGGCTAATAGTCTAGATGACCATTTTTAGGTGATTACATTTGCCCCTCTTTGACTAATGCGTGATCGATCTGGGAACACATTATGTCAAAGAAAATTGAAACCAAGTAGGCGATGATAGATATAGATATCTAATTTTGAAGAACGAAATGTAGAAAAAGATAGCAAGTCCTGAATGTACAGCCTGATAGTGATAGTACTGAACACTAGGAAAAGATGATGTCAGAATTCAAGAAGAATGCTAACACTTAGAAAAGTGGATAGAGTGAGAGCAAGTGAGAAGATCAAACAAATGCTCCTAAGCAGTGATAGAGTATTTCTGCCCCCTCGGGATCAAAATTGAAATGAGGTAAGGGGATGCAAAAACTGGCTAGAAATGAGAAAAATAGAATATAGCAATGTCCAAGATGACAGATAGATGATTAAACCCCAAGAATGACAATAAAAAAACTGATAAAATGCCCCAGTTTGACTAGAGTTGACCTTGAAGGATATAGCATAAAAATTAGGTCAAAACGATTAGAAAGGTGATTTTAGAGATGAAACAGTGAATTGAAGTAGATATGAAGTATGGAAATGATGAAGACGTGAAGAAATGAAGATGCCCCAGTGATGATTCGGAGATTAGACCTCAAAAGGTCAGCTAACTGCTTAGAAGAAAGTAGAATTTTAAAAGACAATTTTGACCATCAAGATGAACTCGAATTTGGATTTCGATCCCGAAAATGAATTCAGGATGTTGAAATTATTTAAGAGGTCAAAACTTTATATAATGTGATGATAAGATAGAAAAGAGATGAAGCAAAAGATTAAGAAGGTGAAAAGACATGAACAAGAAGAAAGTAAAGAAATATATGAAAGGAGTTAGCTGATATGTCCACAAAAAGATGAAGAGAGAGCTCTCCCCATATGCAAGAATGCAAGACTAAGCTAGAAAATGAACCTAAAATGCAAGCTAACATGCAAAGCGGTTTACCAGCAAGAAGTGCATAACATTTAGACTCTTAATTTCATCATTGAGCATTTATTAGGGACATCATGAGATCATACAACCATCACTAGTATAACTATGAGGATATGAATATGATCGATATTAGATAGGTATGTGGAAATCCAATCTAAGCATCAGAGACATGTAAGTCAAGATAACTACACGATTAGATTCCCTAAGTTTAATTTAGCAAGATTACACCTGTATCAAGGCATGAGCGCCAGGATAAACCATGAGTGTGGTCTTGCAAAACAATCAAGGATGATACATTTATAAGTCAAAGTGTTGAATAGGACAAGCATGAATGCTTACAACACTATAGACAAAAAAAAAAGTATACCCACAAGCAGAAATCAAGAAAATATGTCCCATGCCCCCAGTCTTCTAGTCAATGACATCCTTGAAAGACTATTAGGGAGGGAATACATGGCAAAGAAATCATCATAGACAGCACACAAAGTAGATAAATGTCAGCATAGCTCAGTCATTTAAGTGTTAAAGTGCGTGTGTGTAAGTCACTTGGCCATTTCTTCTAGACTTGATTCTGATAGTGAGAAATATCGCAACATCGGAGACTGTAGGTAAACTATCTGTAAAGTGTTGAAAAACACTTGATGTCAAAGTGGGGGAAGTGTTGAGAAACACTATTTTGTGAGTTGTCAAAGGAACCCTAATGCACAAGAATACCTCAAAAGGCGAAGTAGCTATGCCCCCGGGATGAGGACAAGAAACAATTCCAAGCTAGGAAATGTGTAGTGAAGTGGATGATTGAGATTGATAGACATAGGTGCAAGGGTTTCAAGTAGCGCCTATTTCCAGGTTTGCACCACTTGACAGATTTTTTCAAGACTTTTTTCAAATTTTTTGTATTTTTTCTATTTTTGATTTTTTTGGTGATACATCAAAGTGCCTATTGCTAGGTTTTCACTAAGAAGATCTTTTTTTTTAGGACATTTTCTGATTTTTAGGATTTTTTCAGCATCATATATGATTTTTTTTTTGGAATTTTTTAGAAGGTTTTAGAGATCACTAGTTCTCAAGCAATATCACATCATTTTCTCCCAATGTCTAGCAAGGTATAGGACATGATGGAGAAACAAGCCGATGGATAAGCAAAGATGCATAAGAAAGGAATGTGAAGCAAGTGAAAGTGATCCTCAAGGACTGACTCCTCAAGAGTACCCAAGCTAGGGAAAGAGGTGAAATAGTCATATGAAGCATGTTTTGGATAAGAAATGGAAGTAATGAGAAAGATAGCATGTAGGATAAGCGGTGAAGCCAACAAGTGCGATAGCATATAAGATAAGCGATGGAAGCTAATGAGTAAGATAGCATGAAAGCATGTAGTCCAAAAGAGTAGCCATGTCAAGAGACCTATGAGAACCATGTTTCATTTATTATGATCAAGATCAAGGGGTCAACTAGATAGTATAGCAATGGGATAGAGCAATAAGAATAAAGCTCAAGACAGAGGCTATGAGTGAATGGGAGATCACAATAGAAAATCTGGTGGATAAGATAGCCAATATGCAAAGATAGCTCAACATTGTCAAGATCAAAGAGAGAAGAGGGGCTAGATGGATGATGGAAGAATTATGCTTGATGCCTGTTTGCCAGGTTTTCATCATGGTACTTATCCAAGGTACCACAAGATGTAGTTTTCACCATAGGATGCATTTATTTCTCTTTACTTTTGCTACCAAGGTGCCACAAGAAGTGGTTTTCACCAAGGCACATTTTCAATTTTTTTCATTTTTTTCTTTTTTTTTTTTTTTTTTTTTTTTCCTTTTTTTTTTTTTTTTTTTTTTTTTGAATTTTGAATTTTTAGAAAGAGCTCAAGCTTTTTTGAATGTAGATAGTGCTCCTATAGGAAAGATAAGTCATGATAAGCCAAGACCATAGAAAGGTATGCTCAAAGATGTTGATAGGGTGATGAAAGAGAAATTGTAGTAGGAAGAGTATATGGAGGATAATAGTTCATGTATAGAAAGTTAGTGTAAGCTTTAGAGGATTTCATGAGAGTAGTTGAAATATTGGACAAGATCAACGTTGACACACACCTTGAAGGGTATTGGAATGATGGAGGAATCATGGATGAAGTAGCTTGAGGTTTAGATGTATGAGGTGGTAGAAGAGATTTGGAAAAAAGTGGAGTGGAAGGCTTTGGAATATTTTTAGAAAGATTTTTGAAAGAAGATGGAATGGAAGCCTTTGGAAGCTTGAATGTCAACTTTGAAGTATTTTCAATATTCAAGTCTTTTAAAAGAGACTTGGGAATCCATATAGCTTTAGATTTTCCTTCGGATACTTCAAAACACATTTCTTCAATAATGGGTTTAGGAACCCATATTTTCTTTGATTTAGCTTTTTTAATAGTGGACCTTTGCGGTCTCTTTTGTGCATTCTCCTTCTTAGCATTCACATGTCGATTAGATGAGACATAGTGATCTTTCTTTTTCAATGGATTCTTATGTTTATTCTCACTTCCAAAGGACTTGGGATTTGTGGATGAATAAAGATGATATGATTGGTTTAGATGTATAGATGGGTGAAAAGTCATCAAGGATGAGTGTCTTTGTTGATCTTGAGGTAATATAGGAGAGCTAGGGAATGAGCTAGGAGTGAATGTAGGAGATGGAGGAACATAAGGCCCCAATATAGATTGAAGGTTTGAAGGCTTTAGCTTTGATGGATAAGGACCAAGGATAGATTTAGAAGATGCAAATGGATAGTGAAAAGGGATATCAACATCTTTAGAGTGAGCAACGTGGTCAAAGCCATCAATAGACTCATGAGTACCTTTGATAGGAACACCATTTTTAATAGGAGCACTTGAATCTTGAGCACAATTTTGAAGTGGATATGGAGAAGTAGAACATGAGGGGATGCTTTGATCTTGACAAGTAGCTTTGGATAGCATATGAAGAGAACTTTTCTCATAATTTTCAGTAAGCTCAAGGGAGATAATGGAAGTGATATCTTCATCATACTTAGGAGGTGGACAAGATATAGGATATGGAATGGAAAAATCTTGAAAGAGATGAACGGGTGCTTGATCTTGATCTTTCTTGACATTTATAGCTTTTTCTTTTTCAGAGTCCTCTTGACATGGAGCCACTTCGAAGGACAAGGGAGAATGAAGAGTGAATGGAGTAGTGCATGGATTAGGCATAGTAGTGCATGAAGGTTGAGGATGTTTAGGATTAGTAGCATGGAAAAGATTTGCAGCCAAGTGAAGGTTAGCTTGAGTTTCTTTTAGAGGTAGCCCTTTAGGATACATGTAGTCAATGTGGAAAGCATTAGGTTCTTTATTTGATGGAGGCATGTTGGAAAGCTTTGAGGTTTTGGGAGATGCACAAGTGTTGGAAGAAGTGGAAGATGTAATGGAGCCACTACTAGACATAGGTTCATCAATGTAATCTTGCTCAAGAGAAGTATCTTCACCACATGAGTCACTAGAGGTTCCAAGATCAACAATCTCATCATCAATGAGATCTTGAATTTTATATTTCAGCTCTATACAATTAGAAGTAGCATGGTCATTAGATTGATGATAGGCACAATAGGTATCTAAGAATGGATTTCCATAGGAGCTAGACTTAGGCAACATGATGAGCTTGGTGCCAAGAAGTGTTCTCAAAATGTCATCATAAGAATTCCCCAAGGGAGTAAAAGTCCTCTCAAAAATATGTCTAGGATCTTCTTGTTGTTTCTCAAGTGAATAGAATGCATTCATGTCTTCATCATTATCTTCGTCAAAGATAGGTCCATCATGAAATTTTGGCATAGGCTCAAGTGCTTGTTCTCTACAAAGGTCTTTAGCTCTAGAAGATGAAGACATTTGATGTCTTGAAGTAGAACATGTAGACCTAGAAGAATAGGATGACCTTAAAGAAGGTGACTCACATGCATGTAAAGACCTTAAGGAAGATTCATGTAATGATGCAATCTTATCCTCTAACCTTTTCTCAAGTTTAGACTTCATTTCTGTCATGCGCTTAGAGAGATGAAGGTAAGAAAGATCATTTGTCTCTTCTAGTTCTTTGTATTGTGCATATAGATCTTGAAACTCTTTAGTGACATGGAGGATATTATGATCATCTAGATTTGGTTGAATTTTGGTAGCACAAGGTTTAGATCCCATAGTTTTAGATGCAAAGCCAAGCATAAAAGAGCCTAGAAGATAACTTGATGTTGAAACTATAGGAGGTAGAGTGTTCACTTGCCAAGATAGTAGAGAGAGATTAAAGTGACTTGTCAAACAATATGTCCAAGAAACTTACGACATGAATGACTCAAGTCAATAGCTAGGCAAGATGCCCAAATAGCCAAATAGATAGAGCAAGCAGGGTGACAAGTGAACAACTTTCCCAACTCAAGAGTGTTGTCAAGAAATCAAGGTAACCATTTTAGCAAAAGGATAACTAGAAAGCATGCATAGACCATGAAGACAAAAAGACCAAGAGCACTAAGACCAAAAATTCACTTTAAGCATGTTCAAGAACTAGAGACATAGCAAATCAAAGTCAAATGATGAGACTCCCCTTAGGAAGCAACACAAGAAAAATGTTTGCATTTGATGTTTTGACTTGGTTGACAAAGTTTGACAATAGTTAGTAGCATAGCAAGTTTGATGTTCAAAAATAATTTCTTTCCAAGCAAGATATTGACACATGGAGTAGTCTTCAAACAATCAAGCAAGGGACAAAGCAACCTTGCATGATACAAGCATAGGTGACGTCTCAAAAGAATTCCCTAGAATTATCGTCATGTATATGTTCAAAATATTTTCACAAGTATACCACATTCGAGAACACATCAAGCAATATCTACCTAGAAGTCATGGTTCATTACTCAACAACTTAGCCCACACTTGATGCTCCTTTGCCTCACACCAAGTGGTTGCCCACAAGAGATATTGGCTTTGTCATGGAAGTGCCATAAGCACAACCAAGGGAACACATATGGTGAGTGTAAATCTTGGGGTGATCCGGGTAGTCCACTAGGATCGATCCTTGCACCAAGAAGTTGAGCGGCTAAAAAAAAGGTAGTTACTAACTTAGGGTGTTTAGATAGGGCTTCCGTTCATAGTGTTCCTCTTGCTCCCAATTACGGGACACCTCACCTTGCGATGAGTAACCGATCTCGCGATCACAAGAGTACCTTAAGCATTCTTGCCTAGTGATCTCCTTATGGTCGAAATCCCATAAGCGATCACACTAGACGAAGATAAACACTACGTCTACCAAGGTTTTGTGTCCTTGATAGCCTTGAGTTTATAGTGGGTTGGAAGAGCCAGGTAATCGGCTTGTTCCCACTTGGGTCGTTCCTCTCAGGTTGTCCGAGAGCAGGCCCTCTAAAGGATTCTAAACTACACAAAGAGTGGATCAACTTTTGAAAGTCAAGATTTCTGATTCACCATAAGGGTGAAGAGCATACTCTCCTATTCCAATCATTTTCTCCCAAACACACCAAGAAGATTCTGTTACCCCTTGCTTTTGAAACCAAATGGCAAGTCAAGATTTCTGATTCACCACAAGGGTGAAGAGCATACTCTCCTATTACCAAAAGACTTCAATCACAAGTTTTATGTGCCTAAAGAAAATGAAAAACTATTCAAATGCTGCACATGAAAATAAAAAAACAATTTTTTTTGGGTTTTTATGCTTTGGGCAGCCCTGCAAACAATTTTAGTAGCCCTTGCGCATTTGAAGCTTTGACATGCGTTCTTTTTATGCAATGTTTCAATTTATTTTTTTCACAAGGATGGCAACCTATTATCACAACTTGTTAGCACCAAAAGTTAGTATGAAATAACATAAAAATCTTCAATAAAAAGTGGTGAGTTGCCTCAAAAATCCAATTTATCTTCCAACCAAGTGCATGCAAAGAAAGTGTAAGTTAATCACAAATGCTCTCATTTTTACTCTTTGATTTTGACCTAGTCAACAAGATTGGACTTGTTTACTATGATTTTATATCCAAAAATGAAAATGAAAAGAAGAGACCCCTATTAAAAATCAGAGAGCTTTCCAAAAATGCAAGAAATTTTAAAAAATCTCTTTATTTGCGCTCTAGAGATCAATTTTGTCAAAACAGACCAAATTTATCAAATTGAGTTTTTGATCTTTAATACGACTTCAAAATTTAAAACACAAAAAAAGAACCCCCATTATAATTGAAAAAACTTTCTGAAAATATAAGTTTTTAAAAAAAATTCACTGATTTGCGATCAAAAATGGCTTTTTATGAAAAACTAAGAAAAACTCATAACTCCAGAAAATCACGTCAAAATGCTCTGCAAATCGGACTGAGACATTTTGAGCATATATCCAACTTGCAAAAAAAATTTCAGAACCAAAATCCAAGCGGTTTAAAAGATATGATCAAATCTTTAAACCAACTAAGTTTTTGACCTTCAAACCAATTTACTTATGGGTTGGCCTTAAAATCAAAGTGATAATTCTACAAAAGCATTTGATTAGATCCAATATGCTGCTGTAAAAAACCAAAGATGAAAAATAAAAGCAAATGGAGCTAGAAACTTGATTCAAGCCCCACGGTGGGCGCCAAAAATGTACACTCGAAAGTGTCTCACTCTAAACCCTTCTATCCAAACGATTCCATGAGTTTGAAATGCTTGGATGCCGACTTAGAGATCCCTATCCACGGAGTGCAAGAGAGTGTATTTCAAGTTCAAGGGCTCTCAGATGAGCCTTAGAGAGATACTCTTTTTGCTAGTAAACCATGCAATGGGAGGTTCCAAAGACAAGATGCAAGAATGCAAATGTCCCAAGGAGTTCCTCAAGGATGCAAATGCAAATATGAAGACTACACTAGAATGAATATGCAAAGTGCAACTATTTTAAGCATGGATGAGAGTGTTACAATACCATTATTAAGCTATGTGAGATTAAGCTACATGTAAAAATGAAAGCTAAGCTAAGATGCTATGGTATGAGAGAATGTAGACAAGAAATAGAAGTTCTCCACAAAGTTCCAAAGAAACCTGTTAGAAAACCTGCAGCATAACAATATTCAAAATGAGGATTGAGGGGGAAAGCTCTCTCCCTTTTAAAGATGTATGGATGGTAGAGATCAAGATGAAGATGGTGGATGATCAACGGTGGAATTCAAAAAGAGGAGTGATCCATGTGCACACACAAGTCAACCAATAGAATTTAAGTTGACTTGTCACATAAGACAAAAGTCACAAAGCTTTTTCTTTTAATTGCAAAATAGAAAAAGGACTTT
The DNA here is from genome assembly GCA_028749045.1 of Cupressus sempervirens. Lineage (NCBI taxonomy): Eukaryota > Viridiplantae > Streptophyta > Pinopsida > Cupressales > Cupressaceae > Cupressus > Cupressus sempervirens. The sequence continues at coordinate 438,054,687 of CM053788.1, forward strand.
ATGTGTGCACTTTAAGTGGGTTAGAAGAATGCGATATTTTATTTAATTAAAAGGGGACATGTTCTTTTAATCAAATAATGAACTTAGGATAGCATAGTCAAACTATAGATTATAATCAAATAAATTGATTATTAGCAATTTGGTCTAGGTAAATGATTAAATTAATTTAGCCAAAATGCTGAGAAGGGGGCTAATAGTCTAGATGACCATTTTTAGGTGATTACAAATAGCAGTAAGGCAAGATGACAAAATATAGACTCGAACCTTAAAAGAAGTTCTAGAATTAGTTCATATTGATTTTTGTGGAATAATTGATGTGAAAAGCTACAAAAGTGACAATACATCATCCTATTTTTTGATGATTATTCTAGGATGATAACAGTTATGTTTTTGAAACAAAAATATGATTTTTTTCAAATGTTTAAGTGGTATCTAGCAAGAGTTAAAAAGGAGACTAGTGTTACATTCTTAGGATAATAGAAATGGTAAATTTGATGCAAAAAGTGAAGAAGGTATATTCCTTGGTTATTACACAAGAAGCAAAGCTTATAAGTGTTTAAATATTAACACTAACAAAGTTGTGAAAAGTACAACTATAAAGTTTGATGAATATATAAAGGTACATGAAACTGAAGCTATGAAGGAATAAATTATTGAACTTGAGGTACTCTACTATGAAAATACAAGTGCTATAAACATAACTAAGAACCTTGTGATGCACACAAAGACAAAGAACATTGCTATCAAGTATCATTACTTGAGAGAACGGGTTCAAGACAAAGAAGTGAGAATGGAATATGTGAATATAAAAGAGCAAATAGTTGTTATATTCACAAAGGCTTTACCTAAGGATGCCCATGAATATATTAGAGGAAAATTAGGGGTGATACCCCTATCCAAATCTACTTGAGAAGCATGAGTAGTGGCCTACATCAACTGAGTTCAATGTTGTATCTTACAACTTGATGCAATGGGTCTTGCTTTAGGGAATGCCTAAAGTAATGAAAGAGCCAAAACAACATATTTATAGTCACATGCAAGGTAATAGAGGGAGGTCCTAAATTGATTATATATGCATGTATAGATGAAAAGTCTTTGGCATTGTTTTCAAAGAGGGAGATATAGAAAGGGAGATATAGGAAAGAGGGAGAAATTCCTAACAACAGAAGATATAAGTCAGAGGGAGAAGATACATTGAAGGAAATTGACAAAGCTTACTTTACCCTATATAGAGGAAGGACATGTATTAATAGAGGGAGATATTTTAAAGATATTTAATTTTCTTTTTGGTATTTTTGTTGATATTGGTTTTCCATCAATGCAAAGAGGGAGATTGTTGAGATCAAATTGTTTAAAGCAGTATTGTTGAGAAAAGAGATTAATAATGAGGGATACTGTTGAGATCAGATTGATGGAAGCTATCATGGAAAAATAATTATTTTGTTAATGATGTCAAACCTACTAATTTTTGGTGAGACAATTTCTTTTTGGTTTGAATGTTATCATTTGTTCAATTAATGAAGAGGATTTGAAAAGAAAAGGTAACAAGATCACCTAGAGAAAGGTTGATTTATTTGGTGTATAAAAGGAGCACTAAGACCAAGTAAGAAATTGATACTATAGTGTATTTTTTATGTACTTAAATTCTATAATGAAAGGTTACTCAAGAAAAGATTGGAAGAATATCAAGTAAAGAAATTTGTCTACCAAGCTTGACCAAGTAAATAGTGCAAGTTGAGCAAATTTTGTTCAAGCCGATTGAAAATAAATAGGTTTCAAGAAAAGAAGAAAAGTCATGGATTCTAAGTGAAAGTTAGTATATGTCGAGTAAAGTTTTGTTGAATTCGAGAATGAGTAAACTTTAGTATGTGTCAAGTGAACTAGTATTGGCCGAGTGACAGAATATTGTAAGTGTTGAGTGATAGTAAAATGTGTTAAATCGAAGATTTGACAAATTTGAGTTGACAAAGTTGATTTCTTGAATTATGTGAAGCGTAGAAGATAAAATTGATGAGTTGGAGGAACTTAATTCAAGATAAAATAATCTTACCTAACCCTAAAATGAATAATTGTGGTGAAGTAGAAAAGACCTAAATTCTCTATTTATAGAGATAGTAGGACAGAAGCAAAGGAAGACAAGAATTCTATAGTGTTGCTTCATAAGATGGCCAAAGGTATAAATCTATGACTAGTATCTTGAGAAAGAAGGCTTAAGGATTTAAATTCTTGAAGAGTGAACAAGTTATCAAAGATGCAAAGGATGAATGCCAAACAGAATGGAGGACTGAAACAAAGATTTGTAATCTACAAGTGAGTTGTATTTTGTTATTAGATCGAGTTATGTTACTTTCTAACCATTGTATTAGTTTGGATAAATCCTTTGGATTAAGGTTGACCTAATAGTCATTTGTAAATCCTTTAACCTGGTGACATTCTAATGGAATGGTCTAAAGTCCTCTAGCAAGGCTCACTCCTAACAGGGTGGTTGAAATCCTTTAACCAAGTCACATTTAATAGTGTGTATTGTAACCTTTAACAAGGTTGGCCTTTCACAGGGTATCACTTCAAAAGAGTGAAATTTGGTAGCATGTTACTAATGGATTTTTCCCAAATTTGGTTTCTACATAAAATCCTTATGTCAAAATGTGTGAATGAGTTTGTGGTGTTTTATGTTTACACTATTGTAAAGTTATTTTGGCCTAGGACAAAAATATGCAAATGTTTAAGGTATTTGTTGATCTAACGGATACATGCATGATTTGGGTATATAGATATGAATACGTTAAGTGTTAAAAAAAATTATTTGTACATTTGGACCTTAGACAACTAATTCACCCTTCCTAGCCTCTTAGTTATTCTAAAGAATTTCAACAATTACTCAGTCTATATTACCCTTTTGATGTTCGGCAAGAGTTGTACTTGGCATACACTATATAACTTGGTACTTGTATACTTGGAATTTACTTCATCGTTGATGATCTCGATTCATATAGAAAATACTCTATGACCAAAAACTTAATTAGCTCCTATAGAGTTCAATACAAACTCACTCATGTACATGACTCAACCTATATAAAGTAGCTCATTTGTAGTGATCACTGTCTAACTTTTCCTTTTAAATGACTAAGTGGTTGACACTAATAGACAATAATGGTTAGAGATACCAAAAATATCCCCCTTTGACATTAGTGGAAAAAATACATTGTCATATTTACATCGTTACATGCAATCTAATAAATGAGCTCTCCCCTATGTCTAATGACTTATGCCTTTATATGATCAATGCAAAAATGAATAAAAAATCCATTTGACCTTTATTGGACTTATGTTCCCATCACATTCTCTTTATCAACTCTATTTCCCCCTTGTCAACTATATTTCCCCCTTGTTTTGAATATTATATGTTATTGTTGTTGTGGTTGAATAGTTGGAAGTAATCCATATTTTTCAATGAATTCTTTTTGAAATCAGTTAAACATGGTCAATGCATGATCCCATGTGATTTGCATTGCCTCCAAAATTTGATTCTACAACTAGAATATTGTAGCCAAATCAATTAAGCTATTAGCCACTGATAGATTATGATATTCTATGATAAGATCCTAGGTTGTTTTTAGTTCTCTCTACATGACCTCCAAATGAGGTATCATCATCTCCTGAATAGAGATCGATTTGGATCTCATGTCAATGTTAGCTACCTAAATCTCAATCAATGTACCTTGAGAATTTAGTAGATTATTATAATGATCTATACTTGATCCTGCTGACTCGAAAATAATATTATTTGATCTCTTCATCTCATCCTGAATTATATTTATTTGTGCTTGAATGTTATTAGTGAATCTTGGCACATCTGAAAAGATTGTGTACAAATTTTGTACCTTTTGAATTAATTCAATCATAACCTATAATTTCTCCTATAATTATACTTTTTGCTTGGAAATGGTTATGGAGACTTTGTCGACAACCTTGGTTTCAAATCTTCTAGTAGACCAATCCATTAACTTCTCATTTGACTCCATACTTATAGCATTCATTTGATCAACTATATTTACAAGTTGATTTATGATTGGTGCATCTTCTTCAAAATTTTGAATGTAAAAAACATCAACAAAAATATGCTTTAAATCATACAATACATGTTTCTATTTTAGCTCTCTTCTCAGCTCTTCTTGTCTCTTTTTCTTTACCAAAACTTCCTACAACAAAATAGTTTGGCCCAAGGTGAGATTTTTCAGGTCCAATTGTATCATCTCAATGATTTCATCCAGACTAACCTCAATATCTGGTGAAACATCTTTTATTGCTTTCCTTTTTCTACTAGGTGAAGGAGTGTTGCTACTCGACATTGTCTTGTGAGTTGGTGAAGGGGTGGTAGCACTTGGTCTTGCTTGTGCATATGTGCACAAGACAAAAATAGTCACAATTTGTTCAACTTTATTTGACTCTTCTCCTTCTTCAATATGAGATGTTGAAACAATCTTATCATTTACACTTGTTTCCTTAGCTTCACCATCTACCTTTGTATCTATGAGCCTTGATTGCTTGGCCTCTGGAGTGTCAAGGGTATCAACATGTATAGGGGGCATGCTAGCTTGTGCACTCAACACACCTGAACTTTCTCCACTACTATAATTATCTTCAATGTTTACAGTGTATATCTCAACTTTCTTTATTGTTAACCAAAAAATGCTCTTCCACAACAACTCACTTTGTTGTTGTTCAAATTCCTCTTTATTTAGTAATATCAAAAAAATCTATACTTAGGAAAAAATCTTCTCATATGTTGCTCCAAAAATGTATCCTTTTTCTCCTGGAATAAGTCAGGCATTACTCTGACTAATGCTTTAGTCCTTATCTTTTTATCTTCCTTCTCTTCCTATTCCCATCTTATATTCAATCTATCATATAGATCTTGAGGTATCTTCTTCTCTATTTCACTAGGAGCTAACTTGAAATTTGAGATGATTTATACCTTAGCCTCCTCAATTTTATTTCTATCATTATTATCTAGTGTGTCATATTCAAAAATTTGTTACCATGCCTTCCTCGGCTTAACTACCTGTACAAAAGAGTTATCTGTATCAACAAGAAAATATATTTCATTGTAATATTTTATGACCAATTCTTTAGGAATCCTCATTCTCCTTTTCATCATTTTCTTAAAATCATCAAAGTAAGCATTCATTATATTTTCAAAATTTTATCCTAATTGAGTAATATACTCATTTACCTGTCTTGTCACTAGTTTGTCTTACTCCCATAAAACATCGCCAATACTAGGAAAATACTTCTGGATGTAAAAGAAAATACAAACAATGAGGGATCCAAACTTACACATTGAATTCTTCACTTTTCTAATCAATGATTTTATTATTCTAATTTATAACTTTTGTAGCTCAGAAAGATCATACTCATGATCTTTCATCACAATGTTCCATGTTTGATTTGTAGCCATACAAGGAATACTATTAAATTTTCTTGATTGATAGAATTTGTGAGCAATGAATCTCATTAAAAGTTCAATTAGTGGAAGAGAAATGTTTGTAATGGATAGACCTTGCCCATTCCACTCGGCTCCTATGTTAGCCTCAACTTCTTCACGACCCAAACATCACATGGTTTTCTTTTTCTCTAGGGTTGGATAACCTATAACCCTGTGAATTATTTTCCTTGAGATCTCCACTGGTCCATTGTATAACCAATACCTCATGTCATGAATTCTACTCAAAAAAATATATATCCATTCCACTTTGAAATTTGTTAAGAATTCTAGGGCACAAGTTAACCCTTTCCTCTCAACAAATTGAAATGTATCCTTCAAAATTCATTCATTACATAGCTTCTCCTAAGCTTCTTTGATTTTATAATCTCCTACCTCTCCAATTTTACACATATAACAACTTCTAACATCATGGATCTGTTAGCCTTAATTTGATTCACCATATTTTAAACTTTCTCTAGTTTCCCTTGAAGCCCAAAGTCATACATTAAACAAGCCTTTGTTGATCTCATATCTTATCAATATCGCTGACCCTTGCATATAGAAACCAACCCTGTGTTGTTCGTCGCAACTTTCATGTCTTGAACCTCTTTGAACCTTGGTTTGAATTAGTTCAAAGTAGTTCAACCAAAGGTTTTGACACTAACTATTTTTTATAGGTGGGACCCACTGAACATAATGAAGATGTTTATTTGAACCTTTTTGAACCTCTATTTGAAGTGGTTCAAAGTAGTTCAATTGCTGAATTTTTTTTGGCAAGCATTGATGATTCTCCAAGGGTGATCGATTCCTGAGAAACTAACTGAGATGATAAGAGTAATGATTGGGGATCGTGTTAGATTTAATTTTTGTTTAAGACATGACATCAGTTGTCATCGTGATTCAAAAAGGCAAATCTTTCACTCATGGGTTAGATTATTTGTCAAAAACTTGTAATTATTGAAAGGACACCCACAAAGAATGCTCATTTAATGAAGGTGTCTTATCAAAGTTTGAAGCATGCAAATCAAGCCAAAATGAAATTGCCATGAATACCTCATAATGGGGTAGTACTTTCACCAATATGTCTCCTTTCCTTTTAAAGTATGAGTTTCCTATTTCATTTCTTTACTATGCAAAAGTGCAAATTGAAGGAGGTGTTAACCTCATAATGGTTTTTAACACTTGAGTGCCAATACACTTAACCACTTTCTATATTGGAGCCAAGTACACCATGTATGCCGAGCCACAACATGAGCCGAGTCAGGAAAGACTTCAAGTGCTGAGTGATCTTTAGGTGTCGAGTAGCCTTCACGTGCCGAGTGAAGATCAGGTGTCGAGTGAAGTTCAAGTGTCGAATGACTTTAGGTGTCGAGCATGATACAAGTGATGAGTGATATTTAAGTGCTGAGTCACAGATGATGTCGAGCAATAAAAATGCAACAGGAGCCGAGTATGCCAGTTTGATATTAGCGTCGAGCATCTGGAATCAGCAAGTGCCGAGTAACACAGAATGTACATATGAGTTTGTAACTTCATTGACTCATATGTAAACCATTTTCATGGCCAACATATGACGAATCTTGAAGGATTAAATGATAAGATCAAATATTTTGTATTTCCTATGCAATCTACTTGCAGCCAATAAGAAAAATGGAGAAGGCATGCAACCAATAAGAAAAGTGCAAGGAATGAGTGGGAAGCAAAGATTCAATATGGATTATAGATCCATGCCTAACCCTAAGTCTTCAAATGTCTTTATAAGGAAGATCAAATCTCATTAGAAAAAGAAGTCGATGTACAAGGGTGTGGAAGGGAAACTATTTCAGATTAAAGAGTATCAGATCTCAGAGGATCAAGATCAGAGAAAGAAAATCAAGTGCCTGTATTCAGCAAATGAAGGATTGTAAGCTATCAGGTTTATTGTACCTAATACTCTCTAGAAATTGTATTAGAATGAAAACCCTATGGTGATAGGTTAGCTTAACAGCTATTTTGTAGATCCTTTAAATAGGTGATTAAATCCTATAATAAGGTGACACTTCATGTAAAGTGTTTGTAAATCCTTTAACCAGGTCACTATTGATACAGTGTAAAGCCTTTAACAAAGCAAGCCTTTAATAGGGCAGATCATCAGAAGTGGTCAAACATTATTACTGCAGTGATTTTGTGGGTATCATCCCCACCCCAGTTTTACCTTCTTATTTTTGGAGAGTTTCTAGGTTACCAAAATCTCAAGTGTTATGTGGTGATGCTTATGTGTTTCTCATAATTGTTTGATATGTTTATATGCATGCAATCTACTTTCAGTCAAAAAGTTTTAATGGTCAAAATACAATACTTCTAATTCACCCCCCCCCCCCCCCCTCTCAGAAGCATTCTTCCTATTTGAATATTCCAACAATTGGTATCAGAGCAAGGTTCTCACAAGAAGAAGTCTAACAACTTGGAGAAAAAGATCTAAAGATGGAAGTCTTCAAACTTGGGAAGATTATTGACAATCAAGTGATTGTTGTGCAACTGGCTCTACACAAAGTAGAGGAAGCAAGGGAGGAATTGAGAAAATCCTTGAAGAGAAGGAAGGATATAGCCATAGCTGAAAATGATATAAACTACAAGGAGATTGATATCACAAAACTGTGTACCAATGGAGACACAAAAGAGTTTGATGCAGCAATAGTAGAACTGATGGAGAAAAATAAAGTTCAAGTAGAAGAGATAAGATCTCTCAAGATGGAACATGAATCACAGGCCATAATGTTATGTGAAATCACTAAACAAAAGAAAAGAGCAGTTGAGGACAAAGTCATGATGGAAAATGACAAAAGAAATCTTGCAAACAGACTTGAAGAAAAATGTACTAAATTAACAAGGATCTCAAACATACAGATGGATACACTTGCCCAAATGATGAACCTTGATCATGAACTCAACCTAAAAGATATTGAGATCTCTACTTTGAAGATGCAGAATGAATAACTGTAGAATGAATTAAAAAAAGAAAAAGAGGTAGCAGAGAATCTCAACAAGTCAAGTGAAGCCATCAAGTATTTTGAACAGTTGCTGAAATCCCCAAGATCTGCCCATGATACATCAGGACTTGGATACAACAGCACTAAAGTTGGAGAATCATCAAAGAGTGTTGAGCAAAAAGATGACATAGGTAAGAATTCAAAACTCACTTGTCATTACTGTAATAAGAAGGGGCATACTACTAATTTTTGCAGGAGTAGGAGATTCAATCAGCCAAATACACCCAAGAGCAAGAGTTACTGTCACAAGTGCAACATGCAAGGACATATGACACAAGATTGCAGATCCAATGTAACAAGGACTCAAAGATTTGATGGGCATTGTTATAATTGCAAGAAGTATGGACATAGAGCATTTGAATTCAGATCAAAGCCTATGTGGACATCAAATCAACCAGCAAAATCAAAAGGAAATGAAAGTCACTATCATTGAGATTAAAACACCAGGTATAGCTGTCATTATTGTCAGGAATATGGACATATACCACAGAATTGCATAAGAACACATGTCAAAGGGAACTATAAAATATGATTGAATCAAACCACATGTTTCAGTTGTCTAAAAACTGGTCATACCAGCAGAAACTATCCTACAAGGTCAAAGGCACCTAAGACTAAATAAAATAAGGGCAAAGAAAAGATAGATGTCAAAAAGATAAGGGGGCAAATGAATAAGACTTGGAAAAAGAAAGATGAGTGCAACACATCAAGTGGAGGGATCACTTCACCCAATGGGTCAAGTGATCACACTTCATCAAACTAAGCATGAGAAGTATATGGGACTGATATAAAAATTTATATCACACATCAGTCCCAAGACAAAGAAGCAATACAAAGTATAAATCTGCATGAGACAAGATGTCAAGACAAAATCTAAATGATGTTGCCAAGCTGTCTTTGGATGTCGAGCTAAACTCCAACACATTCCGAGTTCCTAACAGCGATCGGGTTGATAACTAATGCCGAGTTGGTTAACTCCAATGCAAGCCAAGTAAAGTGGAAGTGTAATACAAGCTAAGTAATGTTAAAATCCTTCAAAAGCTGAGTTGGCAGTTGAGCATTTAATACGATGAAAATAGGGTATATTATCATGATTCCAATAAGTTTTCCTCATCGCAATCAAGAAGCAAAGAAGAGAAAGAGAGCAAAGCAACTTCATAGTAGAGAATCCAACATTTCAAGTAGACTGCAACATCTCTCAATGCGTTTTCATCAATCTTGAGGTATTTTCATTTGTGCCGAGCTATGCAGTTTCATATTTCATAAAAAGGAAACCCTAGTTTGCATAAATGGCATCAAGTTCCAAGAAAATCGAGGACAAAGAGTCGCTTGAAGTTTAGTTAGTGTCCAATGAGGTCAAGCAACCTAATTTTGGTCCCATTCCTAAAGTTGCATAGCAAAACGACCCATTCGGAGCTCTCTCCCAAATTCCCCCAAAAGTTTTAATGGTTTAAGACATGAGAAGATGCTAAAATTGTAAGATAGGAGCCCTAGGAGATATAGAGATAAGGCAAGCCTATGAGAAATTGTGTGTAGATGGAATCTTAAAAGATGAATTCAAAATTTTTGAAAGAAAGGGTTTGACCCGAGTTTTGAGCTTTCCACCGTATTCAAGACAGAATGGGTTAAACTTGTGTTAAGAAGAATTCATGGTGGAAGTTTGTGGTTGGAAGATACTCCCATAAAATTAACCAAAGGAATCATACATAGGGTAACTGGGTACCCTACCCTAGATCGGTTCAAAACCTTGAGAAGTGAATCAAAGGAGGTTATTGAAAGGAATACTGGTGCTCAGTGGAATAAGAGAGGAATGATAATTCACACCATTTAGGATCCTCTAGTTGAGTTTGTTGTTAGAGTCATTGCCCATAAGTTCTATCAATCCAGTAGACTCAACAGTGTGCCATGTATTGTAGTAGATGTAAGTTATAAACTGGTGAAAAAGGATCATACTTATGATCTTGTTGAACTACAACTACAGCAGATAAATGAAAACCTAGCTACCATAAGAAGGACAAAGGGTGCTCAATGCAAATTTGGAGCAATTCTAGTTTGTAAATTCTTTTATGTTCAGAATGAGTTTCCCTCTTTCGAAAAAGTTACATGGAGGAATGATAGAACTATCATTGCCCAAATCAATGAATATATAGAATAGATGGGAGAAAATTTTGATACCCTGATGATAAGTTATTTTGAGGATTTCAAGAAATCCATGAAGCAAAGGGTGAGAATACCAGTTTCTTTAGTAGAAAAACATATTAATGATATATGTTTCTTAGTTGATATTGACTTCACCTACATTCAAGCTGTAATTCCAAGCGTGAGATGGCTAAGGCCATTTGGTTATGAAATCAATGTTGATGAAGCATCTATAGCAAAAACTGCATTATTGGCAGAAGACACAGATAAAAGTGCTCCACACTTTGTCACTTATGATGTGGTAAGATCAAAGATAAATATGGAGTTAAAGACTACCTCCACATTAAAGAAGAAAGACAAATTGTTGAAGAAGATTAAGAAGAAATTTGGTGAAGGAATTGAGGCTAAAGTAGAAGAAGAAGAAGATGACAATGATGATGATGAAGATGAACAAGAACAAGGCCCAATGGAATTAACTCAAGGCCTAGGTGAAGACAAGGAGGAAGGTGTAGAGGAAGAAGAAGCCAAGGAAGCACCAACTGAAGCTAAGTCAAAGAAAAGAAAGGCAACAGAACAGCCTCCAGCTCAGCGAAAACCAAAGAAATCTGCCATGCCATCACCTCAAAAGCCAACAACCCGAGCTGCAACAAGGGCCTCCACTAAAAACGCTAAAGAGGAAGCTACAAAGAAGAAACCAATCAAGGAAACACAAGAAGAGCCAAGGAAAAGAAGAAGATATGTGGCTCAACCTGATATTGATGAAGAAGATCAATCTAAAAAGGTAAGCCATTTTTCAGTTGATACTTTATGTAAAAAGATTGGAAATGGTGATTTAAGCAACTTAAATAAAGTTGATTTCAATAAGTTTACTAAAGAAGAACAGAATATGATAGAGGAAACAGTTTATGGAATGATGGCACAGTTCAAGTACACTCCTCTTGAACTAGATGGACAATTGCCAAACGAACTGTCTAAAATTGTAGAAGACAGATGGCATTTTTGTTTGAAAATGGAGAAGGTGATGAGGGAATCAACCCTAGCAAGCGTATTGCCTGATTTGACTAAGGAACAAATAAAGAAAGCAGTCAAAAGGCATAATACTAGGTTTACACCTAAGTACATGGCATTCTTCATTCTCCAAAACAAAATGGAAGAAATTGTTCAAAGAACAATAAAATCATGGAAAAACTTGAACAAAAAGATTGAAGATTTTCTTGAAGAAGAATACAAGGAAGAAGCTACTGCTCCACTAGAAGAGAGAAGAAAAAGGAGAGAAGAGAAGATAGTAGTAGAAAAGGGAGAAGAAGAAAAAAAGAAAGAAGAAGAAGAAAAGAAAGAAGAAGAAGAGAAGAAGGAAGAAGAAAAGAATGATGGAGAGGAGGAAGAGACACAAAAACAAGATGTAACAGCAATAGCTGAGCAACAACCAGACTAGAGTGTGCAAGACACATAATTGCCACCCTCTAGCCCTCCTCATGTACCCATCACACCTACAAAAACTATAATTATAAAAGATGTTCCAGACACTTCTAGTCGGAACATCAATCCATTAACTGCAGAAGACCTCAAAAGAATCCTTGACCAATCTACGCAGCAAGCAAGATTGTGTACAGATCCAATATTGGTCAGTATGGATGAATTACAAAAACTAGTAGAAAGCACAGTTAGAGATAAGGTGAATCCAAAAGAACCACCTTCCATCATCTCTGCAACTACTAGTGGTCAACCTCAAATGCCCATAGTTATTTCATCAGGCATAGTTGACGCCTCAATACAAAAGCCAAGTGCAGTTATAGAAAAAGAAATAGAACAAACAGGACAAACTAGTACATCTGATCCTATAGCACAAACACAAGGTGCACTTCCTAAGATTACCATAATTGATCAAGGTAGTAGACAGTAGGAGGAGAAAATAGAGGAAATCCCTAAAGAGCAAGAGGCAATACAAACATTGATAAATTTGCCTACCTCGGGAACTCCTTCATAACAGCCATTGCAAATATCTGCACTAGGACCTAGTACTACAAAAGTTGCAAGGGTACTTCACTATGGAGACCCTAAATTAGATGAGAAGATAGTCATACTAGGTTATGACTCAAAAACAATAACCATTGATCAAATCAATGAGGTGCAGGAAGCGCTGAATAGGAGAAAGAGACAAGAGATACTAAGGAAGGAGTATAAACAAAAGCAAACACTACATGAGATTAAGGACATCTTTATGGATGCCTTTAGTTTGCAGTCACCAGATGAGTCAAAGCATATCATGGAGCAATTATTAGATATTGTTGACCAGGTGACAAATAAAGACCAAGAGACAAATGCAAAACTTATAGAATGGTCTGAAAGGAAATTCCAGGGAAAAGTAAATGAGCAAATATCAAGTCAAATTGCACTTTCCCAGGTTGAATTGGCAAAGCTAATAGACAAAGTGAAAAAGGTACCTGAGAATATATTCTCGTTATACAAAAAGTTGTGTGACTTTTCATATTTCACACAAGAGACAGGCCAAAAGATACTGAGCTTGGAAAGAAATTTAAATATTTCAAGCATGCAGCTACCAAAAGATCCAACTCAAAATGAGAAGCATTTTTCTCAATCGCTTCACACTCAGAAAGAAATAGTTGTATTAACAGCAGATGAGGCCAATATCAAGGCAAAATTGATACAGCTCCAGTCCTCCATTACCCCACATTTGGAAATACTCCATAAGGAACAAGTCTATGCAGAAACTGTTCTCAAGAAAGATCCTAATCTTTCTACTTTAGATGGACTTATTCATCTTGCTGCAGAGACTGCCATCCAGCACAAGTCACTGGAAATTGCTTTGAACAATTGGGATGCAGCTCTCAGGATGATTATGGAGTTAAACAGCACATTTTTGGTGAAATATGGTCTTAACCCTTAAAAATCCTTTGACATAAGTGTCAAAAAGGGGGAGATATATATCTTATTGACTAAGGGGGAGATATTATAAGATGCATGGGGGAGATGAGAGAATGGGGGAAACAAAACCAAGGAAACCAAGGGGAGCATGATATACAGATAATGGCACAAACAACCAACTTAGGGGGAGTTACAATAATTTTGAGATTAGTTAATGTACTCATAAGGTCAGTTAAGTGTTTTTGTCACTCATGTCAAAGGGGGAGATTGTTAACCTCATAATGGTTTTTGACACTTGATTGCCAATACACTTAACCACTTTCTATATTGGAGCCAAGTACACCATCTATGCCGAGCCACAACATGAGCCGAGTCAGGAAAGACTTCAGATGTCGAGTGATCTTCAGGTGCCGAGTAACCTTCAGGTGTTGAGTGAAGATCAGGTGCCAAGTGAAGTTCAAGTGCCGAATGACTTTAGGTGTTGAGCATGATACAAGTGCCAAGTGATATTTAAGTGCCGAGTCACAGATGATGCCAAGCAATACAAAATGCAACAGGAGTCGAGTAAGCCAGTTTGATATCAGTGCCGAGCATCTGGAATCAGCAAGTGTCGAGTAACACAGAATGTACATATGAGTTTGTAACTTCATTGACTCATATGTAAACTATTTTCATGGCTAACATATGACAAATCTTGAAGGATTAAATGATAAGATCAAATATTTTGTATTTCCTATGCAATCTACTTTCAGCCAATAAGAAAAATGGAGAAGGCCTGCAACCAATAAGAAAAGTACAAGGAATGAGTGGGAAGCAAAGATTCAATATGGATCGTAGATCCATTCCTAACCCTAAGTCTTTGAATGTCTTTATAAGAAAGACGAAATCTCATTAGAAAAAGAAGTGGATGTAGAAGGGTGTGGAAAGAAAACTATTTTAGATTAAAGAGTATCAGATCTCAGAGGATCAAGATTAGAGAAAGCAGATCAAGTGTCTGTATTCAGCAAATGAAGGATTGTAAGCTATCAAGTTTATTGTACCTAATACTCTCTAGCAATTATATTATAATGAAAACCCTATGGTGATAGGTTAGCTAACAGCTATTTTGTAGATCCTTTAAGTAGGTGATTAAATCCTTTAACAGGGTGACACTTCATGTAAAGTGTTTGTAAATCCTTTAACCAAGTCACTATTGATACAGTGTAAAGCTTTTAACAAGGCAAATCATCAGAAGTGGTCAAACATTATTACTACAGTGATTTTGGGGGTATCATCCCCACCCTAGTTTTACCTTCTTATTTTTGGAGGGTTTCTGGGTTACCAAAATCTCAAGTGTTATGTGGTGATGCTTATGTGTTTCTCATAATTGTTTGATATGTTTATATGCATGCAATCTACTTTCAATCAAAAAAATTTAATGGTCAAAATACAGTACTTCTGATTCACCCCCCCCCCCCCTCTCAGAAGCATTCTTCCTATTTGAATATTCCAATAGGAGGAGGAGCCATAATTGAAGGATAAAGGTTTGGTTTTCTCTCAGCAAATCATAGGTGAGAACCCAAGAAACTCCTAGTTCTTTCCTCTCTGTGTGTGTTTTGAAGAAAACAATAGTGTTGGGTTTTTATTTCCTTTGCTTAAAATGAAGTCTGTTTTACATTTCTTTGGGAAAATTTCCAATTTGAAGTATAGGAGGCATGTTATCACTGATACTAATTTGGAGGGTGTCAAAGTTTAGAAATTTCAAGGAAATTTTATGGAACAAGCTAATAAAGTTAATGGTTGTCTGGAGATTTTGACAAGTGGTTTGGTTGAAGCTGCAACTTTTTCCCTTGCTCTTCTGAGTCCTGAGTTACTCCAATTATGTATTGACCACTATGATGTGAGGACTAAGAGCATTTTTAATAAAGATGGAGAACCAATGTTATCCATCTCTAGGGAGACCATTTCATCAATCTTGTGTTTTTCTGAATGTACTTTTGCCACTTTTAGCCCTACCTAGTCTTTAGTTGAGTATCAAGAAAGCCTAGATAAACACCATAACATGTTGGCTAGGAAGTGGACAGAAATAAATTATAAAGGAATTTCAAGACTCCCCAAGATAATCACCAAAGACCATATGAAATCCCATATTCATGACCTTGTGGTCTTACTACACTAGGTTAAGGGTTCTTTAGATATCTTTCTCTTTGAAGAGTGGATGTATTGTTATGTAGAAATCATTCTAAAGGGAGAAAAGTTATTAGGTTGGGCAAAATTGATAGCCAACTCAATGAGAAATTAGCTAAAACATGCTAAGGTGTCTAGAGAGGATTTCTACATGTCTTCCTACCTAACCTATTGCATTGCTTGTGTCAATAACATTACTTCCCTAAGTTATGAAACTTGGAGCAAAGATGTAACTTTCTACCAATATTGTCCTTTGTTCTAGAGGGATAGAGTATTGGAGGATTTACGAAAACACATGATGTGCTGATAGAAAGTGTGCACCTGAACCTCAAAAAGGCACCCATGCCCAAATTATCCCCAGAGGCCCAAAAGCTAGATTAGGTTTATGGGAGCTATTTTATCCAGTTTCCTAAATTCACATACTTGAGAATGGGAGGATTTGAAGAAGAACCAATAAAATTGCCTCATTATGCTCTAGACTGTTTTGTCATAGCCAAAATTTGTAGATAGCATTTTTTAGTAATTAAAGATAATCTACCTTAGGAAAACTAGGAGTTTGTTTTCCCTATTAGTCTTGGTCATTTGACTTGCAGCAACATGATCAATGCCTCGGTCATTGGGAGTAACTTGCTCAATTTTAATCTTGGATCCTACCATGGAAGAAGAAATTTTGATAGCAAAGGTTTTGCGGTTAAAGTACTTGGTCTGAAGGGTCAATCACACATGGTTCCACATCTAGAAGATTTATGGCAAGATTATAATGATGAAGAAGAAGTGATAAAGAAAGACCATTTGAGACAAATACTCCCACAAATAAATTCTCTCAAATTGAAGCTTCAGTTGGAAGAAGTAGTTGAGGATGGGTTGGATATTATTGAACCAAGATGGGAAGAAGCAAGCAAGCTAAAACAATTGGAGGTAGATTGGAACCTAGGGGAAGATGATGATATAAATTTGAGAACCAGATCTATCCTTACTCACATGGATAATTGGTTAAGAAGAAGAAACATAAAGGCTACCAATGAAAAACAAGCTAGAAAATCTGCAAAGAAGGTTTCTTTCTCTGAGACATTGACCTCTGACATATCAATTTCATCTCATCTTGCAAGTAGTACTTCGACTTCCAATAAGGAGAAAATAACACCATCCCCTAAGCAAAGCATGGCCACTAGAACCAAGTCAAAGACCAAGTCTGAGGCACTCATGTAATGAGAGATTCAAAAAGAGAAGATGATGTCTCAGGATCAAGGTTTGGGAGAAGAACTCAGCTTCTCAGACACTCAAGATGGTGATATGCAATTAGTAGAAGCTCCTAGGTTGAATCAGCATAAGTTTATGACTCCTCCCAGGGGAAGTCAGGGGATGACTGCTACT
Organism: Cupressus sempervirens; assembly: GCA_028749045.1. Taxonomy (NCBI): domain Eukaryota; kingdom Viridiplantae; phylum Streptophyta; class Pinopsida; order Cupressales; family Cupressaceae; genus Cupressus; species Cupressus sempervirens. The sequence continues at coordinate 438,071,766 of CM053788.1, forward strand.
CCTACTATACCATCATGGTTGTCTAGTTCTATCAACAAGAAGTGAACCATGTAGCCTGTGTTTATGCATGTTAAGGATATTGTCACCAAGTATGTGGCTCATGGTTCTAAAAGTAAAAAGATGAAGAGTGGCACATGGCTAATAAAGATCCAATGATTGGAAGGGTAATGGCATAAGTGGTCACATACAACCAAAAAGAGGAATCTAGAGAAATTGATGTCGAGGGCTTTAAGTTCACCACTATGGAATTAGAGGCTATTACGAGAGACACTGGTAATCATTTCTTCAAATTCTCTACAGACCATATGCTAAAGGCACTAGCAATCACCATGGCAGCTTATATAGATTCACTGATGAATTTAGGAACCCCTCCCTTGGTCCAAACCCCACAGTCTTTTGATCCCAATTCCTTCGACAACCAGTAGTTGGTTAAACATATGCAAAGGGGTAAACTACTCTTAGACGTAGTACCGGATTGGGAGGTGTCCATTGTGAAGGAAGGCAATAAATTCATTTTAGATTTTACTACCACATTCACTGAAGGAGAGATGTTGTTGGGTGAAATTCAAACCCTCGTGCCAGATTGGGAAGCCGACTAGAATAATTTCCAAGTCATTATATTCTAGGTTCATGAAGTCAATAAGTATGAGGCATTAGAGTTTCTAAATGAAAGTCGCATGAAAAAGGTGATTCATGCATGTTTTTCATTCTTAAGAGAAATATGGGATGGAAGGAATCAATTTACAAAGGAGCCATTGAGGAAATGTGATTAGTGGAAGCTGAAATCCTAGGAATGCATAAAGAACTCCTAAAGGACATGTAGGTCATCAACCCAACCACAATCCTGCAATTCGAAGATGGTAACATGGACTTCGAGGCCTTGATCAAAAACTTTGATGATGTTATGACAGAAATCAAAGAAAATGACATGCCTACCCCTAGAGACTTCACTACCCTCGCAAACATCAAATCAATGTTATATCTAAACAAGAATCTCATGTTGAGGCAAAGCCAAATAATTAAGGAGCTAAAATGGAAAAAGGATGCTTGCAGATCGAAGCTACTCAACCTAAAGAATCCCCATTCCCATGCAATGTAGGAGTTCACAAACACCTTCAAGAGCTTAAAACTAGTGGTGCAGACTATGACAGATGGAGAGAATACTGGTGATGGTGTTTAGTTAGGAACAATTATTTTCTATTTTATTTCTCAAGTTGTTTTGAACACTTTTTCTTGTTTCTGCAACTATTTCTAACCAAAAGGTTGGGCTTTAATGGAGGTCTTTTGGGGTTTGTAATGAACTATAAGTGTTGGAGCATTTAGCTAGTTAGGGGTTAGATTTTAAGTAGCCAAAAATATACTCTGATAAAGTTAGTACTATTTTAAGTTAATTATCTGGAAGCAGCAATAGATAGATAGCCATATGTTTGGAAGTACTTTCTTAAATGACTTGGTGCTAACGAAGTCTTTTTGAATATATATCTGTCACATTTTGTCGTGATATAAAACTTAGAGTTTAAAGTGGTTCAATCATAGCTACTTTGTGAGTTGTGGTGATCGGTCCTATATGACATCTATTGTTGTTTCTCATTGTTGATTCTCATTTATTTCTCCTAGTTTCAATTTGAATTTATGGTAAAGTTCAATTTCTTAGTTAAATCCTGCTTATTTGTGGAAAGACTATCTATTTTTCATTCATTAAATCTTTGAGTTTGCAAGTTATTACCTCAACACCCAAGAGTACATGAGTATTCCTTGTGCACTTTCTATAAAAAGTGTACATTTAGTTGATTTCAATCTTTGAATTTATTGATAAATCTTTTGTAAAGGGAGTTGTACCTATGAAATTCAAACGGAAATTAATAACTCAATGTTTACTCAACTATTATGAACTTTATTGGATTTTCCAAGCCTTGGGCATAGATTTAATTGTTGTTATAGTAGGAAAAGACAATTTGTTCACTAATAGGATCATAATGACTTTAGGTGGTATCAAAGATAGTGCACCCATAGAGTCTCCTTTTATAGAAATCTTTGGAATAGCATGAAACTTAGGTGGAGGACAAGCGTCACTCTTCACTAGCTAGATTTTACCAACCTCTTGGTGCATTCCAATGGTTGATGAAGTTGTCATGATCGTAGTTAGGGTTTGAAGTTTTTTCTTCTTAGGATACTCGATACAATTTAGATCTTCACTCATTTAAGCTTCTTCATCCAAATTGCTCTCAAAATCTTTGCTAGTTGCCAAATTGCTTTGTGCTCTTGAAAATATGTGTGCAATGATGTAATAATGTCTTCAAAATTTATTATATACCTTATTTATATCAATTTAGGTTCTCCCTTAATGATATGTACTTAAGTAGGTGGAAGCCAACTATTTCGGTCAATATTGATGCCTTTCAACTAGGTCTTTGTCCTATAGTTCGGTCTATTCCATGTCATTTGATCTCTACCATATCATTTCTAAAGTGCTCAATCTATGTTGCAATGCTCAATCAACATAGAAAACTTTACTGACACTCAACAACCTTTCACAAATTTGTTATTATGCATCTTTTATATGCATATATAAACTTTTGGCAATATTCATGTAAGGAACTGATGCATGATATATATCAAATAATTATATAGTTCCATACATACCTCGTTTGCTTAGTTTGAGATGACATGATCACCTTCTCCATTGGATTGGGTGGCCATAGCACCATTAGCTCCACTATTTCCATATTGTGTTTTCCTTTTCAATTTCTAGTTCATTTCATTCCTAATTTGCTCAATTTCTACTTTCCCTTTGCCTTTGTCTTTTTGTCTGATTTGTTGAATGCACTTGAGTCCTACAATTCTTGCTTTGTCCAAACTTGTGACATTTGGAACATGCATTGTTAGGTGCATAATTATTTCTTTGATTTGTCCAGTAGGGTTTTTCCTATTGTATTCATCCATATGCTCTATGCCCATATTTCTAATAGTTATAGCAATATCCTTCAAATTTAGGTGTAGTAGATGTATTCCTCAATCTTGACATATACTCATGCATTTAATGACCTTGTTTCTTGTAGTATAAATAGTAACCAATAAACTTAGTTTTAGAATTTTGCATACCATGTCTTATTCTATAAATATTTTTAGTATGACCAAGCTTCCTAGAATGATAACATGTTTATTTTGACTTCGCATTCCTTAGTTATCCATTCCTACATGATTCTCCTTTCTCAATACATGAATGTCTTGACCCATCAGAACAACTTGATGACTTCATAAGTTCTTCAAAGTACTTCATTGCTTCTTTTGGTTTTTTGAATCTCTCCATGGATTTTCTCTCATTTTTTAGTTCATTCTCCATGGATTTTCTCTCATTTTTTAGTTCATTCTTCAGTATGTCCTTTTGTGATTTCAATTTTGAAATTTCCACATCCTTGTGATTCAATTCCTGATTTGCTAGCATTGGTTGATTCATCATGTCCAATTGAGTGTTTGTGAGCTTCTACACATCTGATATCCTTTCTTCAAGTCTAGTAGTCATTACCCTTTTGTCTTCTTCAACTATAGTCTTATCTTCTTCAACTTTCTTCTTTTGTTTGGTAACTTCACATAGTCTTATCGATTGGATTTCATGTTCTCTTTTTAGTCCTCTTATTTCTTTATTCAAGTGTTTATTCTTGTCAAATAGGTCAATAGAAGCTTTTTAATTTGGATTGATTGGTTCAAACAGTCCTTTAGTCTCAACTTCTTCATAGGAAATTTGGTTTATCTAAATTGCAATTTCCTTTCTCCTTTTTAGGGAATCCTTCAGATCTTGTCTTTCCTTCTCAAGTTTTGGCAATGTGAGTTGGATGTCAATCACCTAATTGTCAATAACCTTATCCATTTTGAATGCCTACACATCTAAGATCTAATCTCCAATTTGTTAAGATTCTCTTAGATAACCAACATTTTAATACCAATTATTGATTTATGGAGGAATAAACAAGATAAATTAGATATTGAGAGGGGGGTGAATCAAAATCTATAATGTTTTCTAACTTTTCGCCAATTCTTTCATACCTATCAATAACTTATGCATGTAAAACATATAATGTAAAAATATTGTAACATATAAATCTAATCAATCAAATGCATGAAAGTAAAACACAACATAATATTTGTTACCCAAAAACCCTCCAAAGTGAAGGTAAAACTAGGGTGGGGATGACACCCACAAATATTTACTATTGCAGTAATAAAGTTAACCAGCTAAGGTTAAAATGTTTAAGCATAAAATATGATCTACCCTATGAGGATTCTTCCATGTTAAAGGCCTAAGAGATTGTTAGGTCTCACCTTATTAGAGGATTAAACACTTACAATAAAGTAAGGACTCTGTTAGGATATTTACAAAGATTTATTAAGACCACTTTGTTAAGAAATTTACCCTGATTCAAGTTAGTTAAAACTAATTTAGTATGTAACTCTTAGTTTGCTCTACAAACTAATTTTGAGTCTCCTCCTTGCTAACTAATCCTTTCCTCTAATCTGATATATCTTTCTTTCCCTTTCACTTTACTATCATGACTAAGTCACTTTCTCTGTTAGATGCTAATAGAACCCTTCACTGATTTCTGATATATTCTCAATGCTTCTCTTGTATAACACTTTCAGTTTGCATGCATAGACCTCTCTTTCCTTGCTCTTACTTCTCATGCTTATGATCTAGGTTAAGATTGTCACTATTTAAAGAATTGTGTAAAAAAATTTCTAGATGATTCCATAATAGCCTCTTCATCTTGATCATCGAACACACAACATAGTTATATGTGATCCACGTCATATAAATGTTATTTAACAACCTTGAAAAATTAAATATTCCTCCCAAGTTAGCCTAATAATCATTTTACCTCAAACTTTTTCCATTCCTGACCTTGATGTGAATTATCCTTTTCTGGATCTTTATTATTTCTTGATGCTCACCATTCTTGTTGCTTGGTCTATATTACCCTTATGTTGCTTGAAAAATGTTGTACTTGGCACACAATACGTAACTTGGTACTTGTATACTTGGAATTTTCTCAGTTGCTAATGAGCTCAATTCATATAGAAAATATTGTATGACCAAAAACTCACTTAGCTCTAATAGAGCTCGATACATACTTTCTTATGTACATGACTCAGCCTATATAGAGTAGTTGAGTTGCAGTGATGAGCATCTGACTTTTTCTTGTAAATGACTAAGTGGTTGACACTATTAGACAACAATGATTAGAGATACCAATAGCTAGGATCTATTCAAAACTGGGTAGCTTTTGAAAAGTTGTTCTTGGACAATTCAAAACATTTATCAATCTGGTTGTGATATACCACCATTTGATATCTATCAAGAGAGATCCAACAGAGACCATCTCACACTTCAATCATCATTTTCAAATGGCATACCACAAGTTAGAAATCACTTACACCATACCAGTTTAGGCTACAATTTAGATCTATCTAAACTCTATGGACCACCTCACTAGTATCTTCCTAAGGAGGTTTCTTGCTATAGATATTGACACACTAGAAAAGGCCTTCAAAGAAGCAGGCATCTTTACTAAATAGGCTAACACTAATGGAGGAGGGATGATGGTTCCAACTCATTCCAATATGATAGTCCCACCATACCATGCTAGAGTGCAAGTGATGCCTGGTCAATTCATTCAATTAGCTCTAATACCATTACAACAAGCACCAGCTACACTAGCTCTAGCTATGATCAACCTAGGATACAAACCTCCAAAAGCTGCCTACTTTGAGCAAAATGAAGCATCATCACCTGAGGAAGAAAATAATGTCACAACTAAGCTAGATCAAATGAAAAAGACCATGTCTCAAATAACCAATGAGTTAAACCATCTGAGGTTGTCACAAAGGTAGAACTTCAATTTCCAAAGAACAAATGTTGCCCCTTACAACAATATCTATGGTCAAAATTACAACAATAATTTCAATGGAAATAATAATGTAGAGAACAATTTCAACCCACTAGATCATAACAATGGTTGCCAAAGATAGAATTGACAATGGAATACCCATCCAAACAATGAAATTATCCTTGCAGACAACAATAATAATGCTTAGTTCATTTACATCAATCCACTGGACACCAGTCAAAATATACCCAATGATGGCAGCTCATTTTTCAATAGAAATTAAGAAGTGAACCAAAATTTGCATTGCACTAATAATGAGCCCCCTATTTAGTTTAATGCCATGTTGTTAGAATCTTTTGATTCTCCATAGAATAGTGAAGTAGTAGACCAAGCCAATGAAGAATTTTTCTTTTCATTCAATCAAGAATCAAACCCTAAACAAGCAGAGATGTTCACTTTTCAGAATGATAACCAAAATACTTACAACTTATGTAGTTGAAGGAAAACCATGATTGATGAAATTCCCTTTCGAATACAACTTACACCACCAGATCCAAGAGCAAATAATAATCCTACACCTGCAATAGAACCCTTCTTTGGACAAAAAATTCAAACACTGGGATGCATAATCACTAAACCCTATCCCACGAGAAGAAATTATGATGCAGTTCATAGATAGCATGGTTGAAAATATATAGTATTTAGGAGAAGAAGCATATCTAAATATCTTGATCCTTCTAGGATTTTTAGGTTGATAGGGTGTTTCATTCAGAGTTTGAGTGCTTGGATTGTCAAGAAGCAATTTCTCAGTAGTTAACTCGAATAACACACTCTACAACTAGTCAAACCATAAGTGAAATACCAAAAGACAACTCAAGTCATTTGTTCACATCTAAGATCATGAATAATGAAGAGAAGATAAAAGAATATCTAAATACATCATGCAATGACACCTCTTCAAATGGGGGATCTTTTGTTAAGATTAACCTTAGATAGAAATCATTGTTACATTCAAATATAACCAATATCAGAAAATAATAGATCGCATAGAAGAGAACACAAGACACCAAGATTTAACGTAGATCACCCAATCCCTAGGCTACATCCACCAACAACAAGTCCAATGTTATTATTATCCAATGATTACAATATGTAATCCCTTATAGCTCAATACCACCATTTTATTATGAAATCCCTAACTCTAAGCCTTTTTATACAAGCTTTTTATCACTTACAAAATTAGGGCTAGAATAAGTCATCCAATAGGAAAATAGAAGTTGGCATCTTTTACAATATAAGGTCATTTTTGGTTGTGGGGGTGCTACCCTTGAAAACCCTCGCAAGAGTGTTGCCCCTTGACCCCACCCTGTACTATGATAGGGAGTGCACCCAAGTTGCTACTCCTAAGACCCTAGAGGGGCACTGCCCCCAAACCCCCATAGAAATGATATGGGGAGAAAACCACACCAAATAAACCTCTAAGTTTGATTAGGCTCCACATCGCAAAAACTTTATCTTCTCCCCACTAGGAATGAATAAATTTCTTAGGAGATGTTTTGTGAAAGGTCAAGAGTGGACCTTAGTGGTTGTTCGACCTAAACCACAAATTGATAAAATCATGGAACTGATTGGAGAAATCAAAGACCAACAAAGAAATGAACAATCCCTATATCAAAGGTAACCAGTTGTAACTCATCAAGCCCAAGACATGAAAGAATGTAGTGGGTCCCAAAGAAATAATCCTTCAAAGTCAAGTAAAAGAAAAGCTTCGAACAAATAAAAACAAGTCAAGGAAACCAAAAGAACAATCAATATGGACACTTCGGTTTGATGGTTCCATATATAAATTATGAGCCAGAGTAGGTATTGAACTAATTAATCCCAAAGGTAGGTCTTTTTACACTACATATTATTTACAATTCATGTATACTAACAATGTTGTATAATATGAAGCCTTGATATGTGGACTCTTCTTCATATTAGAAAAGGATGTCAAAGCTCTCATAGTTGAAGGAGACTCTCAATTGTTGATTTGACAAATGAAATTAATCTACTCTTGCAATGATAGAAAATTACTTGCTTACTGAAAGAGAGTTTAGGACTTGATGCAAGATTTTGAAGCCCTACATGTAAGATCTATTCCAAGAAGAAGAAATGTAGCAATTGATGCCCTTGCAATCTCAACCAATGCATTACAAATCATTGAAAGACCAAAACTCAAAATATTTTTAGTAGAACTTGTGGTTGCCTCCAGATAATATTACTAACTTCCAGGTCTTCCAAGATGATCAACGCATTCTAGAGTTCATTATGTGCACTGTTTTGTCCAAACAACAAGAAATTGATGACACGACAGATGAAAACCCAAAGAAGATGAATTGGAATATGAAGAAGAGATCATAAATTTGAAAACTAATACTATTCCTAAGGGGATGGTGAAGTTGGAATGTATCTTTGACCAAGATGAATCAGCATGCAGTAAGAGAACCAAAGAAGAAAAGGGAATTGAAGAATGTGACTCTTATAATCTAGGCATGGAAGATGACCCTAAGATGGTGAAAATTGGGAAGGCATGTAATTCCCAAGAATGAGAAAATATGCTCTAGTTACTCACAGAATATAGAGATGTCATTACATGGAGCTATGAGGAAATCAAGACATATGATCCATACATCATCACTTATGATATTCCTTTAAAGCTTGATGATAAGCCTTTTCACCAAAGGCAAAGACCTATAAACCCCATCATTGAACCCTTGATAATGAAAGAAGTCCATAAACTACTTAATGCCAAGATTATCTTTCCTATCTAACATTCTACATGGGTCGCCAACTTGGTACCAGTAAGAAAAAAGATCAAAGAGATTTGCCTTTGTATAGACCTTCAAAATTTGAATCGAGTATCATAGAAAGATAACTACTCATTTCCTTCGCTTGACGAAGTATTGAAAATTGTAAATGGATCTAAAATGATGTCTTTTCTAGATGGATATTCATAATATAGCCAAGTAATGGTAGACGAGGAAGACAGATTAAAGTTGACATTCACAACCAAATAGGGAATATTTGCATATAGAAGGATGCCCTTTGGATAAATCAACGTAGGAGCTACATTTCAAAGAGCAATGGATAAGGCATTTAAGGGATTTATAAAAAATGCATAGTTATTTATATGGTTGACCTAACAATCTTTTCAAAAGAGAGGAGTACTCATATTGTTAATCTAAAACAACTTTTCAACCGATGTTGAAAATATGATATATCTGTTAATCCTAATAAATGTTCATTTAGAGTTGCCAAAGGGAAGCTCCTGGGTCACATCATTTTTGAAGTTGATATTTCAATCGATCCTAAAAGAATAGAAGCAATTATGAAGTTATCATCTCCCCATAATCACAAAGAGCTTAAATCTTTCCTTGGAAAGATTAAATTTTTATGCAAGTTCATACATGGGTCTAATGAGATAGTTTGGCCCCTCAATGACCTACTAAAGAAAGGAGAGAAAAATGATTGGGTTCCAAAAGTCAAGAAATCTTTCAAAGATATCAAAGTGGTCATTTCCATTGTCCCAGTACTCATAAGTCCTATTATGAGTTGCCTTTCAAAATCTATTATTTTTCTTCAAAACACTCATGTGCAAGTATCCTCACACAAAAGAAAGATAAAGAAGATGAGAGACCCATCACATTCATGAGTTTCCCACTGAAAAATGTTGAATTGAATTATCCCAATCTAGGCAAACAATCATTCACTCTAATAAAAGCAGTCAAGAAATTTCACCACTACATACTCAAGAGTAAGGTATATGTTATTGTGTCAGATCTTGAAGTCAAATCATTATTTATGTAAAATGAGTTAGGAGAAAGAAGAGGAAAATGGATGGCTATATTACAAGAGTTTGATTTGGAAATTCAACTAATGAAGCTAGTGAGAGGGCATGGATTAACCAAGATGATAGTTGACAATGAAGAACAAATCATAGTCTCTCAAGTAGACACTAATGAAGGCACAATCACAGATGTTTGGTACCAAGATATTATATATTACCTCTTATAAAATTAATACCCTCAATAGATGAATAGTTCCCAATGTAGAGGACTAAAAATGAAATGTGAAACTTACATGCTTCAAGATAGAAAACTCTACAAGAAAAACTATGAGAGGATTTATTTGAAATGTTTAGGATGTGAAGAAGCAAGAGAAGTACTAGAACAATATCATGATGAGTATGGCACTAGGCATGGATTAGTAGAGGCCACAACCCATTAGATTTTGAGATTAGGGTAATTTTGGCCTACTATTTAAAAGACATGTTTGAGCATGTACGCTCTTGTCACATCTTCCAAATAAGTGCCAACAAAGAAAGAAACCTAGTTATGCCATTGCAACCAATATTTGAGGTACGCCCCTTTTCCAAATGGGGCTAGATTTTATTGGGCTTGTAAACCCACCATCATTAGTAGAGCATATGTTTGTCCTAACAACTGCAAATTATTGCACACAATGGATTAAAGCTTAAACTCTTAGAAATTGTACAACCAAAGTGGTCACTGACTTCCTAGAAGAGCATATTCTGACTAAGTTTGGAATGCATTTCTTCCTAGTGTGTGATAATAGGTAATCCTTTGTGTCAATTTTTCTTACTCAATAGTTATTAGAAAATCAAATCATAATCAAATTCTCATCTAATTATTATCTCCAAGGGAATGGTGTGGCTGAGTCCACCAACAAGAATTTGATTACAGTCATAAAATGCTTGCTCATAGAGAATCCAAAAGATTGGCATACCCAATTTAAATATGCATTATGGACAAACATGGTCAAGATAAAGAATGGTTTGGGAACATCCCTGTATTTATTATATTCTTGCTATTCTTTCAAGATTCCAATGTTGAAATTCATGAGACAATACATTGAGGATGTTGATAAGGTCCAAATCAAATTGATAAATCTTTTGGAATTGGATGTGAAAAGGACATCAAATTTAGAACATGTGTCAAAAAATTAGGTTGTCATAAAATTTTGGTTCAATTTCATAATCTCAAACCTTGTTCTTTTGTGGGATAAGGCAAAAGAAAAACTAGGCAATCGCACCAAGTTTCAGTGCTTGTAGATTGCTCCTTATTAGATTAAAGAGATTATGAGGGAAAATACTTTTAGCCTGAGTACTTTACAAGGGGGATTAGTCCCATTACTAATTAATGGCCAATTTTTGAAACATTATTTCGAAGCCTAACAAAGAAAGCATCTCAAAAAAATAAAATTTGTTTTTTTGTTTTTAGTTGACTGTTTACTTTTAGTCATCTATTTTCTTTACATTTGGTGTGTTTTTCTTATTTTCTTTTTCAATCTGGAGGTTAGGTGTAATAAATATTTCTTCCTGATGCAGACCAAGACCATCCCATTTGGTTTTGATTTTAGGGGAAAATTATGTTAGAAATGATTGAATTGATAATAAGAGTTGTTGGAATGATAAAGAATGTTCTCAATCATTGTTTTGTCATTGATGTCAAACTTGCTACTTGCAGGAATGACAATTGCTTTAGTGATCCAAATACTATCAATTAGTTGGTTGACAAGGTGGTGGCAATCAATAAGATGTAACTAGAACACCTAAAGAAAGGTTGAAGTTATGATGTTGTAATGAAGTACTAGGATCAGCTAAGCCATTGATGAAAAAGTGTATTTGATAACATACTATAATATACAGAAAAAAGGGCACACTGAAACATATTAAAGAGGTTAGGTGTTAGCTAAGTCTTTTACAAAGCTCAACTAAGAGAAGGTGCCGAGTATATCATATAAGCCGAGTGATCTTCAGGTGCCGAGTAAAGAGTAGGTGTCGAGTAACACAGTTTTCTGTAGGTGCCGAGTAACACAGTTTTCTGTAGGTGCCGAGTAACACAGTTTTCTGTAAGTGCCGAGTAACACAGTTTTGTGTAGATGCCGAGTAACACTGAGATGTCGAGCATCAGTAAAACAAATAATGCTGAGTTGCTACATTATTTCGAAGATCAAAGATTCACTAGAACTAAGCCAACAAGGTTATTACTTAGAAGTTTGTAAATTAAATAGAAGATAAGAATGATGAGCTGGTGGCACAGAACACCATGTAAAACGTCTTTGAGGATACAACTGGTGAAGTTTCTAAAAGAGAACAAGATATGGGGTAGATACATTGTATTTTACCTAATCCATATTGAAACCCTAAAAGTGAAGAGGGAGAATTGAGCGGCAAAGGCATATCAGATCTCTATATAAGGAGTCATTAGTTAATGAAAAAAAATGAGAGAGGGGTGGTCAAGCATGAAAGTGTAAAGTGCTGAAGAAGGTGGAAAAGAGGAAAGAGAGCATAGTTACTCTGTTTCAGTAAGAAGACCCCTGATATGGATGCATTAGTACAGTGAGTTAGAAGACTCAAGGAGACGAAGCTTGAATAAATGACAAGCAGTCAGAGCTGAAGAGATAAAAGCCAAGCATAAGGACTAAACTGAAAGTGTGATCTGAAATCTGCAAAGTATGTTGTAAGTTATATCAGATCAAAAGTTCATTGTTGTTACTTTCTAGCAATTGTAACAATTAGTTTAAATCCTATGGACTTAGGTTGGTTTGATAGCCATGAGATAAATCCTTTAACAGGGTGACATTCCCAGTGAATGTTCTAAAGTCCTTTAACCAGGCCCATTCCTAACAGTTTGGTGAAATCCTCTAACAAGGTCACATTTAATAGTGTGTTGTAAGCCTTTAACAGGCCAGGCCTTTAATAGGGCATCACTTCAGAAGAGTGAGAATCAAGTAGCATGTTACTGGTGGTTTTTCCCAAATTGGGTTTCCACGTAAATCATTGTTTCATGTGTTGATCTTGCATGTTTTACCTTTGCATGTTGATTTACTGTAACTTGCTAATATGATTGATTTAAGCTTGGATGGTTAAAAGGTTTATAAGTTCACTACATTTGGTAAAAAAAAAAAAAAGTTTTATTAGGGCATTTGGGACCTTGAATAACTGATTCACCCCCCCTCTCAGTTATTCTAAAAGATTCTAACAATTGGTATCAGAGCCGACTGCTGATCCAATTTAAAAGGACTAGAAGCAGAAAAGATCAAAATGCCTAAGAGAGAAGTTCCCAAGCTCAACAAAGACAACTTTGTTGCATGGCAAAGTTTGATGAAACTACATCTTGGATCCATAGGAGATTATGCCCAAAAATCAATTATTACTGAACATGTCGATCCAACAAGTACTCCTACTATAGAAGATATGAAAAACAAGCAAGAACATAACCAGACAATGCTGGAGATTGCCTCTACACTTAGCTATGATGAATTTGATGATATCAAAGGATGTGACACTGCATTCAAAATGTGGAAAGCCCTATCAGACATCTATGGAGGAGATCAGAATGTACAAAGAGAAAAAAGAGAAAGTCTCAGAGGAAAATTTGATGATATGAGAATGGAAGAAAATGAGAATGTTGTTCAGTACGGTGCAAGAATAAAAGAAGTGGTAAGTGCGATAAGATGTTTGGGTGGTCAATTGGATGAAGATACTGTTAATAGTAAGTATTTGAGAACCTTGCTCCCTATCTATGCTATTAGAGTATTAGCAATACAGGAACTAAGATGTGTGCCAGGAAACAATCTAAGTTTTGAAGGTATCATAGGAAGACTCACTGCATTTGAGTTATCTAACTTTGACAACTACAGACCTGATAATGTTGAATCTGCTTTCAAGGCCAAGTTATCACTGAAAGATGCTAAACAGGTGAAATCTAAGAAGGGAAGAAAGATGAAATATGTATCTAGTGACAGCAGCACAGATGAGGAAGATGTGGATCAATTAGAAGCTTTACTAGCTAAAAGATTTCACAGAGGTAAAGGAAAATTCAAAGGTAAGATGCCTATCATTTGTTTCAATTGCAATGAAGTAGGTCATATTGCTGCAAGATGTCCACAAAAAAAGGATTACAAGGAAAGCAACAAATAGAAGAACAGAAGAGATGATGACAAGAAAGATTACAAAGAAAAAGGTAAGAAGTGTTATATTGTTGAAGAAAATTCTGATGACAATGATGATGAAGTTGTTTATGTAGCCATGAAGGACCAATCCGATGAAGAAGAAGCCACAGCACTGATGACTTGTATAAACAAAAATGACAGATGGATCATAGATAGTGGATGCTCACATCACATGACAGGAGACAAAAGTAAGTTTGTTAACTTTACTCAGTATGATGGAAATAGTGTTAGATTTGGTAATGATGCCCCTTGTCAAATCAAAGGAAAAGGTTCCATCAAGCTCACTGAACAAATCTCATGTGACAATGCATACTATGTTGAAGGATTAAACTACAATTTACTGAGTGTCTCACAGTTAGGCAATATAGGATGCAAAGTGGAATTTGGAAACAAAACTGCAAAAATCTATGATATTGATGGTAAACTAATAGGAAAAGGAGATCAAACGAAGAGTAATCTGTTTTACCTTGATATGGATGATGTTTCTTGTTTTATTGCAAAATTTGATGATGAATGGTTATGGCATAGAAGATTATGTCATGTCAATTTTGATAATCTGGTCAACATTAGTAAAATGAAGAAAGTCAGAGGTTTACCAAAATTGAAGAAGCCTGATAATATTATGTGCAAACAATGTCAACTAGGAAAGATGACAAAGTCAAGTTTCAAAAGCAAAAACTATACATCTAAGGAGATACTTGAGTTAATTCACACTGACTTATGTGGTCCAATGGAAGTACAAAGCTATAGAGGAGATAAATACATCATGTTATTTGTTGATGATTATTCCAGGATGATGACTGTCATGTTCTTAAAACAAAAATCTGATGCTTTCCAAATGTTTAAATGGTATGTGGCTAGAGTTGAAAAGGAAACAGGAAAAAGCTTGAAATGTCTAAGATCAGATAGAGGTGGTGAATTCACATCAAATGAATTTGAGATATTCTGTAATGACAAAGGAATCAAAAGACAAACATCAGCTCCTAGAACTCCCCCACAGAATGGAATTGCTGAAAGAAGAAATAGATCTGTAATTGATTGTGTCAGAACATTAATGATGGAAAAGACTGTTGCTCTAAAATACTGGAGAGAAGCTGTAAGTGTAGCTGTTCATACACTAAACCGAGTACAAATCAAGAAAGGTACAAATGCAACACCTTTTGAATTATGGTATGGTCACTCACCCAATGTAAAACATTTCAAAGTGTTTGGTTGTAAATGTTTTATTCTTAAAGATGTTAGAAATGGAAAATTTGATGCAAAAAGTGATGAAGGTATATTTCTTGGTTACTCCACAAGAAGTAAGGCATATAAGTGTTTGAATGTTAACACTAACAAAATTGTGGAACGTACAAATGTAAATTTTGATGAGCACACAGAAGTTCAAGCTGAAGAACCAAAGAAAATGGAAGAATACAGAACCTTTGTGTACTCTTATGAAGGAATGACTGCTGAGGAGGATGATGTCAATCCAATTGAAACTCAACAACAAGTATCAGTCTCAGCCGAGTCTCAACCAGTGAATGTCGAGCTGCATTCAGAAGCCGAGTTGCAGAATGAAAGAAATGAACAATCTGATTCTGAAGACGGAATACATGATGAAGAACAACCAGACAACGAAGTGCAAAGTGATCCAGAATCTGAAAGATCAAACATGGAAACAAGGATAGAGCCAAGATTATCCAAATATGTAAAAAGACATCACCCTGCTGAACAAATAATTGGTGACAAAGATGCAAGACCAATGACAAGGAACAGACTAAGACATGAATCATGTCTAATTAGCACATCTGAACCCAAGACAGTGTATGGTGCATTACAAGATGATGACTGGTATAAAGCTATGGAAGAAGAAATTGATCAAATAAAGAAAAACAAAACTTGGAGTTTGGTTCCCAGACCAACTGACAAAAATGTGATTGGCACCAAGTGGGTATTCAGGAACAAGCTAGATGAGAATGGTGAGATTACCAGAAACAAAGCTAGACTAGTATGCAAGGGTTATGCTCAAGAAGAAGGAATAGACTATGGAGAAACATTTGCTCCTGTTGCTAGGATGGAAGGAGTAAGAACCTTGCTTGCATATGCTGCCTACAAAATTTTTAAAGTCTATCAGATGGATGTAAAATCTGCTTTCTTGAATGGTATACTAGAAGAAGAAGTCTACATTGAACAACCAGAAGGATTTGTTGACAAAAACAACAGGGATATGGTGTGTAAACTACACAAAGCACTTTATGGTTTGAAACAAGCACCAAGAGCATGGTATGAGAGACTTCACAAGTATCTAGTGCAAATTGGATTTGAAAGAACTAATGATAATAGCAACATGTACATCAAAGTAGAAGAAGGTAAAGACATTATTGTATCTAAAATTTTTGTGGATGACATAGTATTTGGTGGAAAGGAAGTACTTTGCAAAGGCTTTGCTGACAAAATGAGACATGAATTTGAGATGTCTATGTTTGGAGAAATCAAATTTTTTGTTGGCTTACAAGTACATCAACTCAAAAATGGAATATTTATTACACAATCAAAGTACATCAAAGAGATTCTTAAAACGTTTGGACTGGAGGAATCCAAACCAGTCAGCACACCAATGGCCACAGGAAATAAGCTATCCAAAAATGATGAGTCAGCTGAAGTCAATCAAACAATGTACAGATCCATGATTGGAAAATTACAGTATGTAGTACACAGCAGACCAGACATAGCATTAGCAGTTGGAATAGTGGCTAGGTTCTCTGCTAATCCTAAAGAAAACCATCTTATAGCAGTAAAAAGAATAATGAGATATCTCAAAGGAACTGATAACTTTGGTCTATACTACAAAAAGAGTGAGAAATTTGAACTCAATACATACACTGATGCAGATTGGGGAGGAAACATTGATGACAGAAAAAGCACAAGTGGAGGTGCATTATTTTTAGGCAAAAGGCTAGTTACCTAGACTAGTAAGAAACAAACATGCACATCCCAGTCCACTGCAGAGTCAGAATATGTGGCAGCTGTAGTCAATTGCACAAACATTGTATGGCTCACACATCTATTGAATGGAATGAAAGAAGAGGAAACCAAACCTGTGATATTGTATTGTGACAATACAAGTGCTATAAACATATCCAAAAATCCAATAATGCATGCAAAAACCAAGCACATTGCAATCAAGTATCATTATGTCAGAGAATTGGTAGAAGACAAACAAGTGAAGCTGGAGTACATTCACACAAAGGAACAAATTGCAGATATTTTCACCAAACCATTGCCCAAGGATGCTTATGAATATCTTAGAGGCAAGTTGGGGGAATACCCCTAACTCAAGTAGTTTAAGGCAACAAGGAAGCTGCCTTGCATCAATAGAAATCAAACATTGGAACAGTAACAGGTTGATGCAAAGGATGACAGCAGGAACAGAAACTCCAAATCAGTCACAAGCATGGTGGCAGAGGGAGAAAGACAAAGAAAAAGCCAAAGCTTATATTTAGCATGATAAAGATGCTTCATCTTTGGCATTTATGTCAAAGAGGGAGAAATATGACGAAACTGATCTATGCAAAGAAAGAGGGAGATATATATGAAAGAGGGAGATATATGCGCAGCAGCACAGAAAAGAAGCAGATAATATATACAATCAGTTTTGGTGGTAACTAAGTTGATCCATTGATCAGTTTGGTTTGCCATCAATGCCAAAGAGGGAGATTGCTAGAAATGATTGAATTGATAATAAGAGTTGTTGGAATGATAAAGAATGTTCTCAATCATTGTTTTGTCATTGATGTCAAACTTGCTACTTGCAGGAATGACAATTGCTTTAGTGATCCAAATACTATCAATTAGTTGGTTGACAAGGTGGTGGCAATCAATAAGATGTAACTAGAACACCTAGAGAAAGGTTGAAGTTATGATGTTGTAATGAAGTACTAGGATCAGCTAAGCCATTGATGAAAAAGTGTATTTGATAACATACTATAAGATACAGAAAAAAGGGCACACTGAAACATATTAAAGAGGTTAGGTGTTAGCTAAGTCTTTTACAAAGCTCAACTAAGAGAAGGTGTCGAGTATATCATATAAGCCGAGTGATCTTCAGGTGCCGAGTAAAGAGTAGGTGTCAAGTAACACAATTTTATGTAGGTGCTGAGTAACACAATTTTCTGTAGGTGCCGAGTAACACAGTTTTCTGTAAGTGCCGAGTAACACAGTTTTGTGTAGATGTCGAGTAACACTGATATGCCGAGCATCAGTAAAACAAATAATGTCGAGTTGTTACATTATTTTGAAGATCGAAGATTCGCCAGAACTAAGCCGACAAGGTTATTACTTAGAAGTTTGTAAATTAAATAGAAGATAAGAATGATGAGCTGGTGGCACAGAACACCATGTAAAATGTTTTTGAGGATACAGCTGGTGAAGTTTCTAGAAGAGAACAAGATATGGGGTAGATACATTGTATTTTACCTAATCCATATTGAAACCCTAAAAGTGAAGAGGGAGAATTGAGCGGCAAAGGCATATCAGATCTCTATATAAGGAGTCATTAGTTAATGAAAAAAAAATGAGAGAGGGGTGGTCAAGCATGAAAGTGTAAAGTGCTGAAGAAGGTGGAAAAGAGGAAAGAGAGCATAGTTACTCTGTTTCAGTAAGAAGACCCCTGATATGGATGCATTAGTACAGTGAGTTAAAAGACTCAAGGAGACGAAGCTTGAATAAATGATAAGCAGTCAGAGCTGAAGAGATAAAAGCCAAGCATAAGGACTAAACTGAAAGTGTGATTTGAAATTTGCAAAGTATGTTGTAAGTTATATCAGATCAAAAGTTCATTGTTGTTACTTTCTAGCAATTGTAACAATTAGTTTAAATCCTATGGACTTAGGTTGGTTTGATAGCCATGAGATAAATCCTTTAACAGGGTGACATTCCCAGTGAATGTTCTAAAGTCCTTTAACCAGGCCCATTCCTAACAGTTTGGTGAAATCTTCTAACAAGGTCACATTTAACAGTGTGTTGTAAGCCTTTAACAGGGCATCACTTCAGAAGAGTGAGAATCAAGTAGCATGTTACTGGTGGTTTTTCCCAAATTGGGTTTCCACATAAATCATTGTGTCATGTGTTGATCTTGCATGTTTTACATTTGCAGGTTGATTTACTATAACTTGCTAATATGATTGATTTAAGCTTGGATGGTTAAAAGGTTTATGAGTTCACTACATTTGGTAAAAAAAAAAAAGTTTTATTAGGGCATTTGGGACCTTGAATAACTGATTCACCCCCCCTCTTAGTTATTCTAAAAGATTCTAACAAAGTATTCCTCTGTCAAAGCATTTGGATAACTTTGTTTCTTCTACCAACTGAAAAATGGGTGTCACTTGCAATCATGAAGGACTTTTTGCCTTAAATTTAGAATCTAAGATTGATCACTCTCAACACTTTACAAATATAAAGTATTGATCATCTAGGTTGTCTTCAAAATCTAGGTTGGCAGTAGCAAGGGATAATTCAAAACTTATCGGTTCAGATAAAGGGTCTCTTCAAAGATGTGCAAAGATCATTGTTTAGCATGAGAATTTCCCAAAAGTTCATAAAAAGAGGAATGTAAGTATTATCAAACTAGAAATCAATCTAGAAAAGAACACCAATGCCTTGGCAACACAATCCAAATGTGGTTAGGGTAGAAAAGAAAGAAAGAAAGAATCACAAAGTTGTCACATATAAATATTCCAAACAATTGTAAAAGGTAATCAAGTATAGGGATACGCAATTTTGAATTGCTATCATATTCCATACAATTAATAAATAGCTTCAAGGAAGAATCAAGTGGAAACACGCAAGCTCCACAAAACAAGTAAAAAAGGGGATTACCAAAGACTTAAAGAAAAGAAGATTGATAACTCATTCAAAGCCGTCAGAATGGATTCTCTCATCTAGTCATATGGTGATGGATAAATAGGTTGATGGGGATTTCCAATGTTTGTTTTGATTAAGAAAAAGATTGATTCCTTGTTGCTAGACAATCATGATAAATGACACCTTGAGACATCAAAAGGAACTGGAACGCTAAGCACACACTGAGCCTGAAAATTTGAGATTCTAAAGTTTTGGTTTCCAAAGTACTTAAAATTTGTTTGTAGCATTTAGAATCCAATTGTCACTTGACACATCTTGGAAGAATGCTTGCTGATGTAGAAATGCCTTTGTCATTTCTTCCCTTTTATCAAGGCTATTTGTTGTGGTCTTACATACACCCATTTTGAGTCACAAAATGGGAACCCCCCTATTTGAAAATCCTCTTAGAGCACCCAATCAGGTGCCTCGAGAAATTAGGACTCTCCTCTAGGTCTAGGTCAATCCCCAACACCTGTTTAGGCAATCATGAGAAAAATCTAGAGGGTCATAAAAAAAACTTCTTGGACTTATAGTGCAAAAAGTATCTACATGCACATGTGTGATTAGTGTGCATATGTGCACTCACCTCCTATGGAGGATGCACATATGCACACTTGTACATGTTCACACCTTCATAGGTGTGCACCAAGAACACATTAGCCTATAACTAGACACCCCCTTTAATTCACTTTGCATCTTCTAATCATCCCTCCATAGCACCTTCACAAACTCTATAGCTCCACTACCCCAAAGGTCTGCACATCTACATCATCTACTTATTAAAGGTTAAAAAAACACAAGTTGAGGACGTACACATTCGCATGTGCACACCCTCAATAGTGTGCATGTGTGCTAAAAAAGCAATTTTCCCCCTTTGTAAAGAACTATTTTGTATGGATCATGTGCACAGTTACACACATGCACACATGCACTAGCGCAACTACGCACTTTGTATTAATAATTTAATTACATGATCACTAGCGCACATGCACACATTGCACACCTGCATAGGTGCACATTTTAGGCATAATAGAGGATGTTAGCCTATTTCTTCTATTTTTGGTCAAGTTTTTCATCAGTATGAGTTGCACTTTAGCATCATCATGGGTTTACAACATCAGAATACTAAAATTTCTCTTTTTGTGTACATACAATGACATCCTCTATGGTATCAAAGATACTACCAAATCCATTCGATTTCAAGTATCAACGAGCACTTAAGAAATGTCAATTTCAAGACAAACATTCTTAGATCTAAGACATTGAATTAAGGCATATTGACTGGAACATTTTTATGACACTGTGTAACAAACACAAAGAGAGGTCAGCCATGGTATCAACACTAATTCAAAGTGGGTTGGTAAACATAGCTTCTCACCCAATGTTAGTTCAATCATCTAAATTGATCATGACCTTAGCACATCATAATGTGTTAGAAGAGAAGGTGGTCAAGAGTGGGACTAGAGAGATAGTTTTGGATCAAACCTCAAAACATTGAGAAGGTCTTCCACCTTCCATGAGTATACCAATACCTACAAATCAGTTATGATGGTGTAGATAGATGGTACAGAGAGAATAAAATAGAGGCCAAAGAGTTGGTGCAAACAACGTACCTAATTAACAAGAAACCTTTGGCGAGGAGAGGTGGAAAGGTCGACATGACCTGAGGTACATTCCTTAGAAACCATTAGAACTAGCAAGATGTCTATTGATTGGGCCATGATACTCAGCGACAATCTGGATGAGCAGTTGATTTTTATAAAGAACAACCCTTGCTTCTATATGACCTCCTATATGGTATATCTTTTGCTAACAAGAACCGTAGTTATCTGCAATTATACAAAAAAAAAGGAAGCATGCAAGATGCAAATGCTTAGCCTTATGTAGTTTATCCATAATTGGTGAAGAATAAACTCCCACTGCAAAGTTTTGAATTTAGGGTGGTCACTGATGGGTTCATTTTTTCCATCATTAGGTTCATTGAAGGAGATTATGCAAAAAGAATATTAGTAGAGGTTGTAGCATGGATAACACAAGTTGGTGCATATTATATCCAGTTTAAGACATTCACTTATATCTGGGTAGTTGGCACTCTCCTTTGCTTAAAGAAGCTCCCATGATATACATTGGATAGATTATTATTGTTAGAGATAACAAGTTAACTAGCCTCTTCCTATGATAGGGTAAGGAAGCAAAACAAGAAGTACTGGTGTGGCCAATCACCATTGGGGACTTTGAGGTAAAATAGAAGCAAGATATTGTCAAATTTGATTCAAAATGGGATCAATATCCTCTTGAGGATTACCAAACACCTTGCCCTTATTTTGACAATATTAGGTGTTGGGTGATGCAACGCGCTCCCCTGCCCACAGGTGGTTAATTATGTGGTGTTCCATGTTCACTAACAGTCATTTGGTGCAATGGTAAATGGGCCCTACAATTGGTATCAGAGCCTGGTTTTGGCCTGGGCATGGGTTCAAATCTCCCTGGTTCCTTCCCGACTCATGTAAGCACTTGGTATGCGCGTCGAGGGGGAGATTGTTGGGTGATACGATGCGCTCCCCTGCCCACGGGTGGTTAATTATGTGGTGTTCCATGTTCACTAACAATCATGGCTTTTGGTGCAATGGCAAATGGGCCCTACATTAGGATGGTACAACATTTGGTGGTAAAGAAGTTTATGCCCAAAAAGGCAATAGAGGATCACTAAATGAATGGCGTAGATGAATACAAAGTTTGCATTAGGGACTATTGTAGAATGAATCTACAACTTGTTGAAAAGGTTCTCAACATGGAGATACCCCTTAAATCATGGGACAAAAAATTCCCTTAAGATATTAGATCCCTTATACAATAGGGATAAGATTTATGAAAGGCCTATAATGAATACAGAGATTGGATAGGAAGATAGTGATGATGTCAATTACTAGGCCTAACATGTAGTCGAGTTAACAAGAGAATGGATAAGAAAGCCTTTTTGTATGGATCTAGTTCCTCAAGCCCCAACTCTTTAGGCTATAGCTCAACCTAAGAGAGGTAAAGGAGCAAAAGTCATTATACTGACCTACCTTACTAAATCACCACTGAGACCAAAAATAGTACACCAACATGAGCAAGAGGTTGATTACTTTGAGATAGAAAGGGGTAAGGAAAGAAGATAAAGAGAGCCCCTTAGGTAAGGGAGAAATAGGAAGAGGTTCAAGTAGATCCAGCTACCCAAGAAGAAGAAGCCTAACCTGAGCAATAACACGTTCAGCCAACATAGGAAGGAGCTCGAACACCTCAAGACCCTATAGTAGAAGCCTCCCTGTTAGTACCCAAAAGGGCCAAAATAGAGATGATGGTGGTAGGTGTAAAAAGGAGGAGATTGAAGAAAAAGAGCACTCTATCACCTCAAGTGTCAAAAACCATCCCCAAGGTGGAAGATGAGGAGGAAGGGGAGAAATAGAATTTTTCCATTTGAACAAGAGGACTAGATTTTAATTCAAACATCACCTTATGTGCCTCGGGAGCCTATCCATGTTGAGACCTTAGAAGAGGAACAATAAAAGTGGATTGAAGAAATGGAAGGCGAGGGAACATAAGTTTTTGACATCTTAGATTTTGATTTTATGCCTATCGGAACTGAGATGGTAGGAGAGAGGATACAAGATAGTCCTTAGAATAAGACATTGGGAGAAGATTGGAATCAACTACCTCCCTTACCACAAATGTCTCTTGGTTTTCCTTCTCCACTAGCACAGGATGTGCAATCAATATTGGATCAAGATCAGTTTCCCTACCTCCTCCTATTGTTGAACATGAGAGTCAAAATTTAGAGGAAGGATAATATGTTGAACAACATGTCAATGAAGTCTCATAGGAAGGGTAGATTATGGAAGAAAGAAAGAAAGCTTCTCGTAGTACAAAGGCTAGGTCTCCAGTTCAACTTGACATAAAAGCTCACTCTGAAGTTCTTTCTCAAAATAAGATGACTTTGGAGAGGAGTGATAAGGGAAAGGAACATACACCAAAACCTACCTCTTTAGCTTAGTATATGTCACAAATGGAGAAAACACCATCATGGTTAAAGAAGGAGGTCTAGTTCAGACAGAAGAGATAGATGGAGTAAATAGAAGAGGAGGGAATGATAGAGTTGATAAAGGTAATCAAGAAGCCTAAGCCACCCAAAGGTGATGCAAAAACATTGGCATTCATAATGATGAATCAGGATCAGGGCCTTCTGGCACATATTGTCATTTGACCCCCAGACTCAAATACATAAGAATTAACTCCTACGGACTACTACATAAAGGAGGTAGTATTAGGGAAGCCCACAAAAGACACAACTAAGCTTCTGATCAATACAGGTCTCAAACAAGTGTTCACACATCCTGACAAAGATGAATAAGAGCTTTTGATGATGATGAAAAATAATGAATTGTTGAGGGTATATTTGAATGAAGTAGTGGGTCCTATAGACCCTGAAAATCCTAAGGTTTCTTTGTGAGTTGCAACCAATGGACTCATTTTTTGATGCTTGTCAAAGATGGCATCATAGTTCTTGAGGACAGAGGAGTACAAATAATACAAGGTAATTTGAACCTTCTACACAACATCCAAAGTAATGTAGACAAATTTGTTAACATTATAAACTAAGATTTGGCCTAATGGATGAGGTACATACCTAGGCCACTTATTTGCAAGCATTGAAATCCATAAAAGGGAAAAGGTATTGGATTTTAATGGAGATTTTGTAGTGCCTGCCCCTAGTTCGCATTTTTGTTATCATTGTCAATTGGCTTTAGGTTGATTTTGTGCATTGATTAGTTTAGAGATATTGGATTTACAATATTATGATACTATTTCATGACTTTGATTACAAATATATCAGTTATAATTGTTTAGTTGATTTCATTTCACATGACGTTAATGATGTTTTGATGATTCCTAGTTAGTAAGTGTGGTTTCTTTCATAAAAATGTTAACATGATGTCTTTAATGATGATTATGTTGTATTGATAGAGATGCATTATTATATGTACGCATTTGATGTTAGACTTGTGATTTTTACGATACTTACCCCATACTTGCATGTGTATGGTGTGCATGTTTATTTTATCTTTCTGTCTGACGTGTTTGATGTGGTTAAGGGAGGGAGTTGTAGTCACTTGCTAGTCGGGATCTACATGACGAACCACTCCCCACCATTATCTATTTAGTTTAGATATATTATATACATGTACATGCTCGTCTTTTATGCAGGATGTAGGTACCGGGCATCGACTTCCCTGAATTGCCAGGATGAGCATGCCCTATTACAAATACTCAAATGGTGAGAATGGGAAGATAATGATCAGGTCCAATCCTAGCCATAGCCTAAAATACTTGTCTTGCAAGGAGGACTCGTAACAGACTGTCTACCCTTTTTAAAACCCGTGACTATTTTGTGCGTATGTTTTTGATAAGGTAAACAGGTTTTAAGGGGTCTTGAAACCCATAAGTTTAACAACAAGAAAGGCTGAAAATAAGCGAAAAAACGCCCAGCCAAAACATAGTCCTTACAGCTGAAAATAAGCCCAAAGGACCAGCCCGAAACAACTGCCCACTAAAAAGGCCAGAGAGCCAACCAGAAAAACAGAGACCAAACAAAAAGCCAAAGCCAGGAGAAACAAAAACCGAAGGACAGAGACCCAACCTAGCAGACTACTTCTCCATCTCGAGCATGGTCTGGGTAGCTTCGGCGCACTCTTGTTGCTCTTCTACCTTATGATCCTGGGCGTATGTTGTTTTATGAGTCTTTGATGAATTTCTATTAATTAAGTCTAATTAAAAGATTAAATTAATGATTTAATTTAATGGAAAATTATTATGACATTTTAATATTTAATTATATTTAATTAATTGAGAAATTAATTAAATATAAAGAATTGAATTTGAAGATAAAAGTTTTAAGAATAAATTTAGAACGTGATAATATTTATTTAATTTAAATAATAATATATTTAGAGTTCATTTTTAAATAAATGCTACATATTATTGTTATTTAAGTTAATAAATATTTATCAAATTAAACGTTCAAAAAAAAAAATTAAGAAGTGAAAAGATATTAATTTATGAAAAAGTTTTAAGTTTGCATGATGCGTGCATGAGATTAAAATATATGAAATTAATTAAAAAGATAAAAAATGTGAACTTGAATAAAGATATTTTAATAATGTGTACATTAGATTTAAAAAGTTAATAAATTAATTTTAAAAGTGAAGTCTAGTGGAAAGATTAAATAAAGTAATTTAATAATTCACTTAAAATGCATGAAGGAATAATAAAATAATATTTTAATTAAAAATGAATTAATTGTGCATGAAAGAATTAATTAAATAAAATTATTATAATTTTAGGGTTGTGGAGATAGAAACCCTAAAAGGTAATTAGATTCTATATTAGAGGGTTTTGGGGTCATTATTATGGACACAGGTTTTGGAGAGCAACTCAGAGGGTTTGGGAAAGAAAGGAATTTCTCGTGGCTTGAGGATTTTGCGTAGGAATTTTCATTTTATTGTTAAAGGTTAGCATCAGTTCGAGGTAGGGTTTGAAATCCCGTGAATGCATATTCAATTAAAAAAAAAAATCTGTTTCCTCCGTGTTTGATTGGGTGGTTGGAATTATGTCTAGTCATCTTGTTTGTTTCTTGACTGATTGAAAATTCATCTCATTATTTTATAGAAGAAAATCTAAAGGGAAAACGAAATTGGTTCTCTAGATTAAAGAACTTATCGTATTTAATTCGGGTGTATCTTGAAATTTTATTTTTTTTTAAAAGAGGATATTTAAAAATAAAAGAAAATTTGATTAGTTGCTCGAATTTTCTCTATCAGATTAGCATTGAAAATAATTTTAAAAATATATAAATAATAAATATGTTTTTATAAAGAAAGTTTGTTTTATAAATTTTATATGTTTATAAATTTTATTAAAATAAAATTATTGAAGAAAATGTTTTTTTTTTTTTTAAATTAATAAATAAAAATTATTATTAAAAAAATTTTGAATTGGGAAGTGGGGGCCACGACCTCCCCCACCCCCTTGGTGTACTATCCGTCGATAGTCCTGTTGACACAGGTACTGCGCAGGCGAGCTGCCGCAAGCCCTGCGTCAACAGGCCTGCCGCCGGCAGCAGCCTTTTCAAAGGCATGCGATTGTTTTAAAACAATTGGCATTAAAATTAGATTTTTTTTTTAATGTATTTTATTATATTTATATTATTAATGAAATTAAATCGTTTTATTAAGTTTTAAATGAAATGAAATTTATATTGTTAATTATTAATAATTTTATTAATAAGTTTTTATTGTTAATTATTAAATTTTGATTATTAAGTTAATAATTTTATTTTAATTATAATAAAATTTAGCAAATTTTTAATTAATGAATTTGATAAATAAACGTTATTAAAATTTATAATTTGTATAGTTAATTAATAAGTATTGTCATTAATATTATTTAAATAATATTAGGATGGTTTTTGTTTTAAAATATATGTGTATTAATTAATTTAGTTAAAGTCTTATTTAACTAAGGTTAATTAATATAAGGAAGATATTTGAATCAAGTATTGAACTTATCGATAATAACAACCTTAATAAATTGAGAATCTTATTCACTTAAAACATTCTTTGAAACACAATTGAAACTCTACTTTTAACTTTATTGTGTATTATCAAATCAAACCCAAAATGTGAAATTGTACTATTTGCTTGTACTATCTATGCTTTTGGATTTTGGGTTTGTTTAGATCTTGACCAGTCTAGGATGCACACCAGAGGCTTTGTCAGATTTCCTTCATACTATTTATGTGGCTAGTTGTCATGATGAGTTTTGTGATTCAAATTGAGATTATATTTATGAGGTTTATCTTGTGGAGCTTTTATGTGTTCTTGGATGGGAGAACCATCTTATTATCAGGTTGCCTGTTAAGGAACCGAGATGATCTTTATGAGTGTTGCGGTATGGGACACAACTGTGGATTTATGTGCTTAGGAGAGGTTGTATAGGTACATGACTTTGGGAGTGGCTTGCATAGGGGTCCGGGACCCAAAGTGGTCAGTGCCAGGGTAACCTAATGCAAGTTATGTAATAAGTGATAATCTAGTAATTAAAACTTTTGGGGGGAAAACACACTAAAAAAGATAAGTTAGAGATATTTGACCCAACCATGCCTTGAGTGCTTGTATAGACTAAGGATGGGAATGGGATGAGTGCCTCGTCTTCTTGAGAGGGCTTTTTGGTTTCCACATGTGTGATGTTGAGGGTCCGGGGTTCAGAGTAACCAATCCAGGGTAACTCAATGCTTGAGGGTTCAGGATCTATTAAGAGATCAGTCCAGGGTAACTCAAGCAGCCATGTGATGACACTCCCTAGTATGTAGCCTGAGTCTCCTCTATAGATTTTGTGTATCTCTGGTGGTGTACTTATTGTTGGATGTGGTGTACTTATTGTTGGATGTGTTTATTGCGGTTATTACTTTTATTGAGGATGATTGGCGATTCATGGATGATGTACTCTTGATATCTGGTTTTTGACTTGAGGTGATTATCTTTCGTTGACTTTATCTTAGGATCTTGGCATTTGGTTTATACTTGGTTCGTGTATGATGTTTGGTTATGTGGAGTTGGTATTGGATTAAGTGTTCTTGCTTTTGGATTATTTTATCTTCTTGACTAGCATGTGTTACCTTTGAGGTAGTTTTGGCTAGTAGGTATTCCATGCCTAGGAATGTTTTATGTTTGATTGTCATATGTGGATCATTCATTATCTTCCCTACACGGTGGGAGTGGAAGCTTGACTAGGTAACCACACGGTCGGGAGGTAGTGTCTTCTTACCATTTGGGTTCCCCTCACATTGCCAGTTGTTGGATGTTCTTTGCAGAAGATGTACCTTTATCATTCTTATTTCTTATCTCAGAGACTTCTTTTCAGATGATGTATATACGTTATCATGTATCTTAATGTATTGTATCTATTCTCACATACCCTGCGACATGTGCAGTGGATGTTATTAATTGGATGTACTTTCATTGTATTAGATATACTTATGCTATGCTTATGTGATTATGTATCTGTTATTTCTTTATGATATTGAGACATTGTACTTGGAACTTAAACTAATTAATTTAAAATTATTAAATGTGACTCAACGTAAAGGAACCCTTGAGGAATTGAAACTATATCTGTAATTGATTATGTGTATTTGATGTGTATGTTCATGTTGCTTCCACATTAATGTTATCTTGATGTTGTTAAAACTTTTCTTTTTTTTTTTCAAAGTTCAGTAAACATTGTAACATGTTAGGTTTATTTCTCTTGGGTTCCCGAGCGGGGCGTTATAGATTTATTCAAAAAAGGAGTTAGATAAGTTGGATTATTAGACAGATAAGATATTTTTAGGAAATAAAATCATGGAAGGGCTATACGAGGATATTCAAAAAATAAAGAATAAAGCTCAAGGGAAATGTCAAGAAGTAGACAAATACTATAATGCTACTAGCCTTGAGATTTTTGAAGATGAATCAAGGACTAAACTTTTCTCAATGCAGACAATAGTTCAACAATTCAAGGCTCTATTTGAAATAGCTTTGTTTGAAGATGACTTCAGATAAGCATTCAAAACAAAAGAAGCATTGTTGAAACTAGATTCTAAGTTAGAGGATTTTGCTGATACAAGGATAGAAGTAAGTAACTATCGACAGGTAGTACAAAATAAGTATGAGTCACTAGATTTATCAGAGGCTGAGGAAGTAAAGGAGATAATTGAAAAATTCAAGAACAAGAATCCAAACATCATTTTGGTTTAAAGGGGAAGAAATCCCAAATGTTGGAAATCAAGTTTTGACACTTAGAAGAATTTTTGGATTTTTGGGTCATGTTACCATGGTGAGCTTTTCCAAGGTACATTTTACAAGGTGTGCCGACAATTTTGAAGAAAAAGTAGTGCGTCGATAGTTAACTGCCAATTGCTATTTTAGAGCATTTCATGCATCAAACATGTGTTTTGTTGGCAATTCAACTCCCAAAGACACCTAGGGAAGGTCAAGCTTCCATTTTAGAGCTCTCAATGACTCCCAGATCATCTCATTACTTCTATCTTCTTATCTTTTTTTATTTATTTATTATTTTAAGTCATTTAAAGGCTCATCCAACCTTTAATTGATATAAACAAGGGTGGAGACCTACTTAACACCATTTAGAGAGTCAATTTGTATCTAAATAACTTTATTTTATTAGTTTTTTAGCATTAGTTTCATTAGAAGACCTCTCACTTATAACACAAAAGGAGGAGAGGATTTCTTTTAAATATGTGGATGTAATATGTACTCAAGACCAATATTTTGATGCAAAAAATGTTATTGGTGCTCTGATTCTTAGTGTAGTAAATCTTGTCAGAGTATATTATTTTTTGTGAATGCATGTTCATGAATAGTAATGGAGCTAATGGTTTTATTGCATTGTTCTAATTGTTTGATCTTTTATTTTTGGTGGTATCCTTATGTTAACGAATTCTAGTGTTGTGACGAATTGTCGAAAGGACCACTATTGCGCTTACATAGTATTTTGTCCCATGTGAGCACACTTTTCGTGACCTCACAATTTGATGAAACGTGAAACATCTTTCTATTTATTAAAGTTACCTTTGATGTTTGCATCAATGGAGTTGAGGAAGCATTTGTCCTAATGTCATTGGTTTCCTACCAGATCCTTTTGATAATGTAAATCACATATGTGTTGTTACTTTGGCTTATGCTCATTAGGGATCTGCCTTCTCATTATTTTCTTTAATCTCTTATTACTCTATATTTGTTATTTTATTTTTAAAACACTTGGTTAAAATAGGAATTCATATAGTTGCATTGGTTAGAAATTGCATTCATCATAATATAGAAAATAGAAAAATAGATTTTTGTATGGTTACATTTTAGCAAAGTTGTGCAGAATTGGTCAATACCAACAAAGGCTTCCTTGTGAACATTCACATTTATCTCCAATTGAGTTATCCAGCAAGTTGAAAAATAGCCATCCAAAACCTTGGAGTTGGTCATTAATCAACATTTCAAGAGAGAGATTTGAAAGAATTTATGTCGTTAGCATCATGCAAAATGACCACTCAACACTTACCAAATACTACCAATTTACCAGTAAATTATTTCTTGCACATTGATATGTAACCAATATTTACTAAATCAATTGTAACTAATCCAATCCTTCATATTAACATGTACAAACAAAGATGTAGCATTTAAACATATCCAAGAATATGAATCTAAGCCCGCACAACTTAAATTTTTAGATTCAAAAATGAATGGTCAAATCTACCACTATGATGTACATAAACTTTGTCTATTACATACCCAAACACATTTATGTTGACATCAATGACAAACCTATAATGGGTGTAACACTTAAGCATCCAATCCAAGTTTCAACAATCTCCCCTTTGGTATACTCTCAACAATATTTACTATCAAGAATAAAAACCTTGTAGACTATTAAATTCCACCCACGTATATTATTGACTATTGGGTATAAGACCTTGCTAGAATATTTAATCCTATCTCCTTGGCAATTCATAGTGGGACTTATAAATCTCAATGGATGAGGTAGTCAATTATCTCCCTTTTCCTTTCATACTAGTAGATTTCTATCATGGAGTTTATATCATCTATGGTGATGCTCATATCTTTCCTATGTGATTATTTGTGCTTTTGTAATAGCTTTCCAAACATGATATTTGTGTATTAGACATTTTCTATCAAGGTCTCTTTCACTAGTTGATTTGGAGCTTGTTTTCATATTGGCCCCTTTATGTGTATCTATTTTTTTATCTTTTCTTTTTTATTTGTTTTTGTTCCCTTGTATATGGATATGGATTTAGGATCCTTGATTTGGGAACTTATGTCTTCAAGCTTAGTGATGCCCTATCTCTTTATATATTTCACCTCATTCTTCTCTCTCTTCTTCTCTCTTTCTCTTCATTTACTATAAGTATGATTTTCCTCACACTCCACTAAAGTGGGGAATAAATTTTCCATCATAAAAGGGAATCACTTTCATTTGAGACCTTTTAGCTCTCCTTAGCATGGTTTGGTACATTAGGTCATTTTTCTTGCATTTATTTACATAAATTAGGGTTCTTTCTTCTTCCAACCTTGCTCAAATTTCTATTTTGGCACCATTATTCATAAATAGATTCTAATTATTCCCAAAACCACATAAATCATGCTTTAAATGAATTTCCAATCATTCTTCTAACGTACATCACCATTTTCTTTTGTTCCTACAATGTTTCTTGGGTTTGGAGCCAATTTTTGGATTCCAACACCTCTAGGTCAGGGACAAGGTTTTCCCTTACTTATATTAAGCTAGGAGGTAATCACTTACCCAAATTTAAGGGAAAATATCATCCCTTACATTGGTGTTTTTCTAAAGAAATTCAAGACTTGGTGCTAAATATTTCTTTGTCCCACTCTCTTAGGTCGACAATTCTTAGGTATTCTACAAAAATTTTATAAAGGGAGGCTTTTTATCCTCATATTGGAATCCAAAATCATATATTATAATCTGATATACACTCAATATACCCATGCTCAAGATCTCAAAATGCATTCAAGGACTTCTCAATTGAGAAAAAGAGGCATTCTTTATTTAGGCATTTTCAAGATCTTCAACAACAATCATGCATTCGTCCTCCTAGATATAGCTTCATTATTAAGTTTTTCCATCAAAGAGGAGATATAATTTGACACAATCATTCATGTTTTATGCATATATCAAGAACTTTCATACATGATGTTTTATCTTATGTGATTTTATTTTTATTTTTGTGTCGAATCAGAGCTATTGCATTAGCATACTTGATCACATATCAAACTTGACTATATAAACATTGTTATGATATTATACATTGTTAAATTTGATTCCACTTTATTTTATAATTGTATTGTCTATTTTTATTTCAATTTAATATTTATTCCCCAATTAGGGCTTGATCGAGAAAAACCCCTCCCAACCAACTAAAATTCCCTCTCTATTATGTGCAAGTATAGATATATAAGCATGAGGATTGGATATGTAGATATATGGTCTTTAATTTCTAGTAGAGCTTTGGAGTATTCAAATTATCTTGACCTTGACTTTATCTTGTCCTTTATCAAGATCATTGTTTTTTAGAAACCTAGTTCCAATTTTGAGCCTAGATCTAGGTCATAATTGACCTATACCCTCCATTTTAACCTAGATAGCATCTTGATCCTTACCTCATCTTGACCCTTACCTCATCTTAACCTAGACTTGGGAAGTCATCCCTATCCTATGGCCTTTAAATTTTCTAGGTTTGTAGATTTGGAGGTATACAGTGCACATCTCTAACAGTTTCACTTTTGGACATAGTTTGACAAGCTATTTTCAAGTTTTTATATTAGTACTAACCTTTCCCTCTTTTTCATTCCCACTTCTTACTTCTTCACATACATTTGATCACATCTTTATATCTTGAGGATAAAATCCAAGGATATCTTGATGAACTAGCAATGGTTAGGTTTTGTGCTTTAGCCCTTTTTTCTTTAGAGGCTTTAGTTGGATCTGTTTTGTGATTTTGGTCTCTTCCTCTTGATTTTTCAATTATAAAGGAGGATATTATATCCTATTTTCTCCTTTACAAGTATAAACTGATAATTTAAATTTTTTTATGTGTGAGAATAAGTGATTCACCCCCTCCTATTTAATCAGTATGTTCAATAGATTTAACATCTATCTAATATATTTTAAAACTCTATAAAGTATCAAAACAAATAAATAATCCAACAAGTCAATCCAGAAGTTGGAGTAAAAGCTTCTTCAAGATCAATGCCTTTCATTTGTGAGTATCCTTTGCAAAAAAGTATATCTTTATTTCTCATCACTTCACCATTCTCATTCATTTTATTTTTAAAAAACCCATTTATTACCAATCACATTCTTCTCTTTAGGCCTCAGAACTAAGATCCAAGTTTTGTTCTTATGAATTTGATCTAGTTCTTCTTCCATAACTTTGGCCCAACTTTTATCTACGAGGTCTTTTCTAAAGGGGAAATATAGTATTATGTGGTTTCAAATTGGGGGGTTTAAAATGGGCAAAAATGAGAGGCAATATATTTCCTCAATGTGGGGAGAGATTTTTTTAGGGTCAAACAATGGGAGTGTATGTAGTAAAAATCCTAACTTATTTTTTGCAAATAGAAACACCAAAATAATATTTAAATGTTAGCCCCTATCAAATGTAACAAAACAATTTTTTTATTTTTTTAATATATAACCTCTAACTGAGCTAGAACAAGGGAACTTAAAACCTTGTTGATTTGTTCTTTTGAAATATTTGTAGGCATACTCTTCCCAACATAATGATATGAAATCTAATCTGTGAACTAAAGAAATACAAATGTGAGATTTTGTGGAACAAGTATGAGGAACTTGCCCCAAATCTCCCAAGATGGTTTACAAGTTCAAAATATATGAAGAAGATAGTGCACAAGCAATGATGAATGGAAGATTTTGAATTCTTGATAAGAAATGCAATGCAATGCTAAGCTAAGAATAAAGATGCAAGATTAATAAGTAACAAAAATATAGAGAAATTGAGCCTAGAATCTAGCCCTGGTGGGAATGTTGTGACTTGTGAGGAGGATGCTAGTATAGGTCTATCAAATTATGGTGCTCAACTTAAATCTGGTAACAATACTCATATCTTGAAGGATGTAGATGGTGACAAGCCTCCTGGGGACCCACTTGATGGTGGGGGTTGGGTAACTCATGTTTCCCATGACTAGGTGGAGAATACAAACTAGATTTCCTATCCTCATGGAAATATGATAGTTTATTTGGTGGCTTCTGGCACAAGTTTTTCCTATCGCGAGCTCTTTCAAGGCTCTAGTATTGACTCCCCATTCATGGGGAGTTATGTTTGTGGAATAATTCCTAGGTTCCCATTTACTGTAGGTGAATAGATAGCTTGTGTCATGTGACCCAATGAAGACTTCCAAGGTGAATACTTTGTTGGCTGAAACTAAAAAATGGTCTTTGCTTTTTAGAGCCAACCCTATAGGGAAGTCCTCTTTTCTTAAGTTACTGTTAAGTTAGTTTGACAAGAAGGTGAATTTCTATTTTTGTCCCTAATCCCTTGATTGGTCATTTTGTGTATGTTATGGAACTTTTGTTGGTGGGGAAAATTTTGGGGGCATGGCCAAATATTGAGGTGGTTTCTACTTTTTCAAGAAATAACTGGTATCTCAAAGGCCATTTGGATATTACTACCGTTCCTAAAGGGTATCTATCCTCTATTTTTTCCATCAAGGATGATGTGTGTGAAGGAATTTAGATCTAAGATAAAGTCCAATTGTATTTTTTTAATTTAATTCAAATTGATCAACTAATAATATTGATATCAATGAATATGAAATACTTGATATGAACCTTTTATATAGTTCTATAACTATATTAATATGTCTGATATATCTATTATTATATGTGTATAATATTATACTAACTTAATCTTATGTTTGTTGCAAGTACTAAATTGATCAACTACTGGTAGTAATATGTTCATTGTATTAATATATTTCCAATAGTGACCAATGTTTATATATATATATATATATATATATATATATATATATAGATTTGAATAGTCATACCCCATGTCGAAGCATGACTCTACGTGGCTTGGGCCACACAGGGGCATGTTACTATGTGGATGTGACTCATACAAAATGCATCGATTCAACTTAACATAATATCCTATGATGTTTAATGATTGTCAATAGTTAATGACTCTTAAATATCTCAACATTATGATCATGGGTATTACAAGCCATGGTAGAGTGAGATGTTACTTCACTTACACACATTATTGGGTGACATTAAATATGTAGATTTGAGTGTTAAATACATATGTGATTAATTTCAAAATCTTGATATAATCAAAATTAACTATGACTGTAGGGTTCAAAAATTTCCCAAATAATCCAACCTGTAACTTCCTTAGTCAAATTGCTTCTCAACATCCCATAAGGGTTACCATACATTCAACTTCAGTAGAACAATGTGTGACTGTAGACTCCTTCATGTTGAACCAAGATATCATTGCATATCCTAGGCTGAAATAACATTTTGCAGTGCTTTTATGATCAACATTGGCCCAGTCTAAATCTGAATAACCTTAAAGTTATAACTCAATATTTCCATATTTTGAACCAAATCTAATGGTTCCACACAAGTAGCTCAAAATGTGTTTGGCTTCCATGAGGTGAATTTTCTTAGGTTTAGACATAAATTGACTTAATATATTTATTTCATAATAGATATCAGGATGAGTATTCACCAAATACATTAATGAACCAATTATCTATCTGTAATGTGTAAGACCTATAGATTTAGATTCAAATGAATCACTTCTAATCTTATTAAAAAAAATTCCTCCATTGGTGTAGATAATGGTTTGTAGTACATCATTCCAAATTTGTTCAAAATTCCAATAGTACATTTGGCTTGATTTAAGAAAATATAGCTCTCTTTTTTTCTACACTTCTAGTCCTAAGAAATAGTGGAGGAGACTTGTGTCTTTCATATCAAATTCAGATGTAAGGTCTTGTTTACATTTTGTAATGAGATGATCTTCCCTTGATATTAATTTTCAACTAAAGCTTATAACTATTTAAATTTCAACTAAAGCTTTAAACTCTTTAAATTTCAATAATACTTAATTTGACTCTTTAAGCTTTAGAAAATAAATTTAGGTTTTTTTGAAATAGCCATCAACAAAAATGATGTAATATTAGAACCTCCCTAATAAAGGAACTGACATTAGACCATACAAATCCATGTGAATAAGTTCAAGTATAATTTTTTATTTATGTTCACTACATGAAAAATATCCTTTGATTTCTTCCTTAAAGCACATCCCTTACAGGTTCCAACATGTTAAAATTTTAGATTAAGTAATCCTATCACAATATTTTCTCTAAAGGGTAGCGCACAAAAATGAAGGTGTCTTAACCCTCTATGTCAAATTTCATCAGTTTTAGAAACTTCATGATTCCATGCTTGATTTTTAGTATTACAAAGTTTATGTAAACTTCCATCTCTAAAAAATATAGTGATTGCATTCTTGATGTTAGAATGCTTAGGCCAAGATAGAACTTTATCTTCCTGAAAAGTGACACAATATCCTATTGGAAACTACAATAGGAACAATTGTTATGTTGACATTGATGTCAAAACTTATTAGTGAGATAGTTTTCTATTTGATCTAAGTGTCATATGTAATTGATTTTCATAACAAAAGTATCTAGAGGATAGGTTGAGTTATGAAGAGGAAACTACAAGTGGATACTTGATTAGTTGGACTTTGACAAGATAAAGTGATTGTTTAAATCATGTTATAAGTGAAGAAGATAGTTACATTGAAGCCTTGAAGAAAAAGTCAAAGATGCACGAGATGCATAGACTTGACCAGGAAATAGAGCAGAAGATTAAGAATTTTGAAGTATAAGTCGAGTGTTGCTAGTGTTGAACAAGCCACAGTAAGTGTCGAGAAAAATTAGTGTTGACCGAGCACTAGTAGCAATTGAGTGACAAGATATGTGTCGAGCAAGAAATTTAGTAGTGATGGAATAACCCAGTGATGACTGAGTATCAAAATATAGGGTTGGTCAAGAACAACATTTCAACAATTTATGAGAAATTGTAACTTCCAGTTGACTAAGTTGATTTCTTGGAATATGGAAAGTGTGCTAAAGATAGGATGGATGACCTAGAACATTTAAATCAAGGGAAAATGCACAAAGCAAATTTCTATGTAAGGATTTGTGAAGAAGTTTCTAGAAAAGAAGATGATGAACAAGATGGTGATCAGATTCATTGTATATGTTGGATCTAATCATAACCCTAAGATCTGTGGTGGTACTTAAGTGGTAAAAGATCAAAATTACCTATTTAGGGAGGAACAAGAGCTAAATTTCATAGAGGTTGGTGGTTGGTGGTTGAAGATTAGAGCAATTTTCAATTGAGTGGAGAATTTAAGCAGAAGGTTGATATGAATTAAGTGGAAGTGAAGAGTGATTGCTTGAAGGGTTTCTGAGCGAATCAGAGACATAGATGACAATGAGGGCCAAACAATGATGTATCTTGAGAGCCAAATTAAGATCTATATTTTCAAAGTGAGTTGTACTTGATAGATCAAAAACCTATTATTACTTTCTAACCATTGTAAATAATATTTGAAATCCTTTAATCAAGGTTGACCTAATAGTTATACGTAAACCCTTCAATCTAGGTGGCATTCTACTGTTATGTCCTAAAGTCCTCTAACAAGGCCACTCCTAACAGGGTGATTAAATCCTTTATCAAGGTCACATTTAACAATGTGTTTTGTAACCTTTAGTAGGGTTGGCTCCTAAAAGAGCTCACTTCAGAAGAGTGAAAAGTTGGTGACATTTTATTGGTGGTTTTTTCCAAATTGGGTTTCCATGTTAAATCCTAATGTCAAACTTGTGTGGATTCTATTTATGGTGTTTTACTAATTAATGTTTACATTCCGCAAATTTGTTATATTTAGGACAATAGGTCGC
Source organism: Cupressus sempervirens (assembly GCA_028749045.1). Taxonomy (NCBI): domain Eukaryota; kingdom Viridiplantae; phylum Streptophyta; class Pinopsida; order Cupressales; family Cupressaceae; genus Cupressus; species Cupressus sempervirens. Next base: position 438,110,185 of record CM053788.1, read on the forward strand.
TAGTTGATGTTACTGAAAGTTGACTATATAGACTAAGCCATGGAATGTTAAGATATGAAATTGTTTAAGTGGTTTTTTGTTCAATTGGTACATCTAGACCTTGGATAACTGATTCATCCCCCCTCTCACTTATTATAAATATTCTAACATATCCTTAGTCTTCTAGGCTAGAAATGGAGACTAGATTCCTCTTAATTCTTGGTACATACAATACATCTTTTAGTTGTGGGGTAACTCCAATTTTCAATTATATAAAACATGTACCAATTCCTTTCACTGGATAGGTGGAGTTATCACCTACAATAACTTCTGTAGTTGAGTGTCCTTCAAAATTTTTGAATTGATCTCTGAATCTAGTTATATGTCAAGATGCTCCTCTAAGAATTATCCAAGTATTCTTGTTAGTGCTAAGTTTACTTGATAAGGCTAAAAAGAATACTGAATTTTTTGACTTCAACTATAGAGGCATGGGTTTTGTTTCTTTCTGAGCAATACATGTGAGTGTGTCAATTTATCACACTTATAGTATTGTATTTTAGACATATATGTCCTCTTGTGGTTTGTTTAGGATTTATCTTTCCCCTATTTTTTTTGTAACTTCTTTTCTTTCCTTTATTGTTTGTGTTTGCATGTAGAGCTTGTATTTCTCCCTCTTTGTTTAGATTGATCCCTCTCATAATTAATCTTGCAATCATTCTTAAGTTGATTAAATTTAGGTAGTTTAGGTTATGTATTAGTTCCTTGAATAAAGGATTCCCAATGAGTTAGTAACCCCTCCTGAGCTATGAAAGATAGTTCCTTTTCATCTATATGATTTTCAATAATTGAAAGTTAATCTTTTGATTTTGAAATTCTCATAAAATATGATGTAATTATTTCCCCTTTATTCATCTTGATAGGAAGAAGTTGTTGTTGCAAGGTAAGAACATTGCTTGTATTATTGATTTCATATGTATTTTGAATAGTCATGAACATATCATAGGCATTTTTCATTTTTGATATATTTGGTAGTATATGATCCTTTACAACATCTATAATAATTTTCATAGCTATATTGTTATGTCTTTTCCATAGGGTTTAATCTAGTTCATTTTCTAGAATGGTTTTGTTTTCTTCCACATATGATTCTAATTCAAGTTCTCAAAGCATGATCATTATTTGAATTCTCCATGACACAAAGTTTGATGTACCTTCAAGTTTGACACCGTTCACCATGGTTGCACTCTTGAATAGATTTTATGTAAGGTTGAAGTTTGAATGGTAATTTCAATATCTTATTTGAACTATATTAGTTTAGCACTAATACCATGTGAAGGAATTCAAATATGAGATAGAGTCTAACTATATATTTTAATTTAATTCATATTGAGAAACTAATAATACTCATATCAATGAATATGAAATACTTGATACAAACCTTGTATATAGTTCTTTAACTATATTATTATCTGCTATAGATCTATTATTATCTATGTAAAATATTATACTAACTGAACTGATCAATGGATAGTAGTGTTATGTTTATTGTATTAATATGTTTCTAGCAATGATCAGTGGTAATATAAATACGGACCTAAATAGTCACACCTCATGCAAGGGCATGACTCTACATGGCTTGAACCACATAGGATCATGTCACTACATGGTTGTAACTCATATAAATTGCATTGGTTCAACTTACCATAATATCCTATGATGTTTAATGACTGCCGACAGTGATCAACTTTTAAATCTCTCAACATGGTTATGATCATGGATATTACAAGCCATGGTAGAGTGAGATTTCATTTCACTTACAAGCATAATCAAGTGACATTGCATATTGCATATTTGAGTATAAATATGTGATTAGTTTGGAAATCTTGACATAATTAGAATTAACTATTATTATTATTGAGTGTGTGTGTGTGTGTGTGTGTGTGTGTGTGTGTGTGTGTGTGTGTGTGTGTGTGTGTGTAATTATGTCAATCATCTATAATCTGACTTATGCTATTTCATAGATAACAACAACTATGTTCTTTGTGGGGTTCCTTGGATATTTTGTCAAATCATTGCTTCTTTTAGGAAATGGAGTCGTAAATGGGACTATAATGATAATTTATTCATGTTGGCTCTTGTTTTGGTTAGGCTCCCTAGTCTCCACCTTGAGTTTTGGAATGAATAAGTATTTAAGGGGATGACCTCATCCTTTGGGGAGTTAATCATAGACCCTATGAAAACCTCAAACATAAGACTTGTGTTTGCATGTATATGTGTCAATATCTGTCAGTTTGATAATATCACTTTAGTTATCAATATCAACTCCAAATTGGGCAAATGGGCTTAAGAGGTTGAGTTTGAAGCCCTCCCATTTGTGTGTTTTATTTGTAACAATGTAGGCCATTGGACTAAGAACCATCTTGTTGAGCTATCATTTTGCACAATGCTTAATGATAGGAATCCTTTCGAACTTCTCTCTTGAAAAGCTAATTTAGGATCAACTCCAAGGTTCTAGGTGATCTTGTGACCTACTGGAATCCACTCAATTGAAGATAAATGTGTATGTTCATGAGGAGGGCTTTGCTATTTCGATCAATTTTGGATAAGATGTTTGAAATGTTGTTATTTTGAAAAGTAACCACAAAAGAGATATATTTTTGGTATTTTTTGTTTTGTGAGGAATGCAATTTATCAATGCAACTATATGAATTCCTATTTTAACCAAGTGTTAGCAAAGAAAATAAACATAAACCACGGTAACAACATGTTTGCAAGTTAAATCATCAAAAAGATTGGGTAGAAAACCAATGAAAATAGGAGCAGATCTTCCTCAATTCTACTGATGCAATCATCGATCAGAACTCAATAATAATTGAAAAATGTTTCACTTCTCACCAAATTGCAAGGCCACAAAAAGTGCACTCATGCGAGACAAGAAGTTATGTAGGAACAATAGGTGATCTTTTCTCCAACTCAGTAAGTTAGTAGAATTCATTAACACAAGGCAAATACCAAAACTAAAAGATCACACAATCATAACAAAACAATAAAACCATTGGCTCCATTATTATTCATGAACGTGCATTCACACAAATAACACACTCTGGCAAGAATAACTACACTCAATTTGAAAGAACCAATAGCATATATTATTGCATCAAAATAATGGTTTGGAGTATATATTACATCCATGTATTCATAAGAAAACATCCCCTCTTTTTGTGTTGAGAGTGAGAGCTCTTAAAATCCAAATACATGCTATAAACTAATAAAACAACTCTAATTATATACAAACTGACTCTCTAAATGGTGCTAAGTAGGTCTTGACGCTTGTTTATATCAATTAATGGGTGCATGAGCCCTTACATTACTTAAAACAATAAAAGAAGAAGAAGATAAGAAGAAGGAAGTTGCAAGAGGGTCCGAGAGTCACTGGAAGATCTAAAAATGGAAGCTTGACCTTCTCTAGGTGTTTCTAAGAGTTGAATTGCCATCAAAATGTGTTTCTGGTGCATGAAATGTTCTATATTAGGAACTGATAGTTAACTGTCGGTGCACTATTACTTCTTCAAAATTATTAGTGCACCTTTATGAATAGTGCATCTTGCACACTTTCACACCTGAGCACCTTGATGATAGGTTCAAAAAATCCAAAATTTTCCCCAAGTGTCAAAATTGAATTTCCAGCATCTGGGGTTTTTCCTTTCTTATCCCAAAGTGATGTTTGGATGTTTTCTCTTGAATTTCTCTATGTTCTTTGCTACTTGGATAGCTTCTGGTAAATGTAAAGCTCCATATTTATCTTTAACTATTTTTTTTATAATTACTAACCTCCATACAAGTTTCTGCAAAGTCCTCAAAATTAGTGTCTAGTTCCAACAATACCTCTCCAGTCTTAAATGCTTGCCTGATATCTTCATCTAGTGAAGCATCATCAAAAGGTTTTCAAAATTGGTAGACTACTGATTGTACTAAATTAAGCTTGGTTTTTTATTCATCTTCAAAAATGTCCAGGCAGGTAGCATTGTAATACTTCTCTACTTCCAAAATTTGCTCTTGAGTTTGGTTTCTTTATCTTTGAATATCCTCATGTAATCCCTCCATGACTTTATTACCAAAAGCTATCTTCTCTATCCAATTATCAAGCTTATCAAGCTCTTCTGTTCTATATACATCCATGAGTGTACAATACCTTTGACCTTTTATTGATGTCAAAATCTATAGGTCTTTTGTTCAGGTATGTACCTCATCCATCAACCCAAAATCCTAGTTTACTATGGACATCAGTTTATCGCATTCGACTAAATGTAGTGTCACAAGTTCAAATTGCCCTATATTATTTGTACACCCTTTCCCTCAAAATTGTCATATCATTGCTGACATGATCCAAAAAATGAATCCATCTATATAGTCCCCTTCTCCTTTCTCTCTAGTGTCATAGCAAGAGTGATCTCTAGATGATCTAGGTCTATTGGACCCACTACTCCATGCAAATAGCCTCTTAGAAGCTCATTTTGTTTCCGTAGTAGTAGTAACTTGGAATCATCTTGGTTCATGTGACTGAACACCTCTTTTATGCCTATAGTAATCAATACATTAGCAGTATCTTTTGTGGGCCTTCCTAATAGGACCTCCTTGATTTGATAATCTTTAGGAGTCAAATCCTTAGTGTCAACATGTGGAGGGATGACTATGTGTGCAAGCAAGTCCTAATCTTGGTTCTTCATAATGAAGTCCAGTGGTCATGCATCACCTATAGGTGGCTCAAGATTCTTGATGGATTTTACTAGCTCATCCATTCCATCCTTTACAATTACATTCAACTACCTCTTCTATTGAACCATGAACTCCCTCTTTAGCCAAGCAAGTGTAGTGCCCATTGGAGACATATATTTGACCGAAGAGGGGTTTTGCACTACATGTCCCTTTCCCTTATCAATCCTCTCCGGAGTCTTTTCTCATTAAGAGAGATCACCAATTTGAGTCTCTGTATTTGCTTGGGCTAAGGTCCCAGACTCAATTTTGTGAGGAGTTTGTTGAGGTTCCTTATGTATTTACCCCTCCTCTGATACTTTGTCAGCTTGAATTTGTTGGAGCTCTTCTTCCTCCACTACCTATTCTTCTGATTCTATCATGAGAGGAAGTGGCATTGTCAATCTTTTATCTAGGAATGACAAATCTTGAGATGGTAGTGGTGGTAGGCCTAGGGGTCCTTGAGGCAAAGGTGGTAATTGGTTCCAGTCCTCTCCTAGGGATTGATTCATAGGAGTATCCCATATCTTCTCCCCCACCATCTTAGTGCCCACTGAAATGGAATCAAAATCCAAGAGGTGAAAGACATCTATCTCTTGACCCTCCATGTTTGTGATCCAGTGATGTTGCTCATCCTTTGAGGTAGTAACTTGAATAAGTTCTTTTGGAATAGATGGTGGTGTTGTAGTGGAGCTTCTCCTCCTTTCTTCTTGTATGGTCCTAGCCAAGTGATTCCTCTAACTCAAGAGGACATATTCAATTTGTTCCCCTTCTTCTTTTTCTTTAGCTCTGAGAATAGTTTCAAGCACCTATGGGGGAGGAGTATTCTTTTTCTTCAATCTTATGTTATGTGTACCTCCCATAGTGGGCTCAACCCAGGCCTTTTTAGGAGTTGAGGGGGAGGATTATTTCTCTTGACTTTCTGATGACACCCTCTTTTCTTCCTCTTCTTATTGTGGTTCTATTTCCTGTCCTGGTGGAGATACTTCCTCATTCTCTTGGACTTGAGTTGCCAGCTCATCTTGAGGCTCCACTTGTTCAAGATTTTGTTGTGGTTGTTGAGATGGCTAGGCTTGAGCTATTTGTTTCTTACCCTTTGCCCCTCTTTTCCTTTGCATTCCTCTATCTACTTCAAAATACTCAACTTCCCTCTCATGTTGATGAACCATTTTTGGCCTCACTAGGGATTGAGTCGAGAATGTTGGTATTGTAACCTTTACACCTTTGCCTTTGATATGGCATGTTGTGGCTTGGAGTGGAACTAGATCAAGTTTGAAAGGCTTCTTGATTCATTCCCTCATTATTTGGACTATGTGGTGTGCTCTATTATTGATGTCTGCATTCTCATCCCTACCAATCTTTGCATTCATGATCAATCTGTCGTAGATTTTATCACGATTGTATAATGGATCCAAGACATCTTCAGTGTCTTTCTCGATAGCCTTAAGCAAGATCTTCATTTTCAAGGCCTTTTCTGCCAGATATAGAGTCATTCTATAATAATCCCTTATTTGAATATCATAGTCATCTATTACATTCATACAATAGTCCTCCAATGCATCTTCATGTATGACCTACTTCCTTGCCAAATGTATGACCATCCCTATGTTGTCAAAACAAGGGCAAGGGGATTTGTACTCTTCTAAGGGATATTGATGCCACTCAGAATCAAAGGTTTTGATGTCTTGCTTCTGCTTGACCTCGAAAGCAACTATGGTGATTGGCCACACCCATGTCTTCTTGTGTTGTTTCCTACTCTGTCATATGCATATGTGAGTTGCCTGGCTATCTCCAACAAAATGAGCCTATTCGATGGATATCTCAGGAGCTTCTTCAAGTTCACTTGTGTGCCTATGACCCTAAGGTATGTGAATGTTTTGAACTAAATATAGTAGGAGTCGATCTCTATGATTTTTGATGCTGCCTCTATTGATATGCATTTGGCATAATCACTCTCTATGAATCAGATGATTACAAATATAAATTTTTCATTCACTATCATGTACTCTTTGCTTTGATTTGAAAGCTTCTTCTTCATTAGTTGAGGATATACCAGATAGGGCCATTCATTAGCATCTTCCATGCTACCATTTTTGTAAAGTCCTAGGTAGTCGATTGTTTTGGCTGCATATAAGTACATTGAATATGATGTCATGTAGAATTTGGGGTTGGCCTTAACAACTACTAGTTGCTCATCCATGTTATCACTCAACATTATGGCCTACTTAATTGGTATCTTGGTCATTTGGATGGTTTCTACGAAATGGACCATCTAGATATTGAGATGTCCAGCTGCTAGTAGACCCATGACTCTGCTTAGAGAATGATGGCGTATCCCATGTCATCCTTCATGTATCCCCAAGTCATGTCTACTTTGTTGACTTTGTGGCTCACTAGTATTTTATCAATAAAAATTGATGATGAGATTATCTCTTTGGCTTCCTTCTCATGTTCCCAATACCATCTTTCTGATCCTTCATAAGATATCTGTACATAATGATTGACTCTGGACAAGTGGAACACTTTCTCAATGTTTTGAGGTCAAAGGTCCAGGACTATCTCTCTTGTGACACTCTTGATAACCTTCTCTTCAGTGACAAGGTTTTTGGCGAGAGCCATGATGAGTTCTAAAGATTGTTTAGAAGTAGGATGTGACATTGTGTTGACTAACCCTAATCAGATGAGTTCTAACACCATTGCAGATCTTTCTCTTGGCTTGTTCAAAATGGTGAGGAAGGCATTTCAGTCAATGTGTCCAAGCTCAGTGTGTTTGATTTTGGAGCGTTCATCTTGAAAGTGAGATTTCTTTGGTGTACCTTGATATTTGAACACTATAGGTTTCAGAGCAATCTTTTTTGCTAGTGAGGATGATGAAGATACCATTTTATTTACCCAAGTACTTAGACATTAGTCTAGAAAACTAAAATTAGACATAAAAACAAACCCTAATCATCAAAAAACCTAACAAAAATTACCCAAAATAGTGAAAAACTAGTTCAATCCCCTCATAAGTTTTGATATGCATAATAGTGCACCTAGCGCACTTTGACAGGTGCACTAAGTGCATTGCATGGCCATTTGAAGACCATTTTAGCACAGTTGTGCACCTACACATGTGCACATTTAGATGAGGTGCGCATGTGCGGATGTGCACAACTACACACATGCACAAGGACAGTGCAAAAAGTGAGGGAGGAACTTAGTCCTTCTATGTTTGTTCATTGTGCAAAAAAGGTGTGCACATGCACACCTTGATGGGGTGTGCATGTATGCACCCTTATGTGTAGAATTTTCTTTGGAAAGGTGTGCATGTGCGTACCTTGTGGAGATACATACATGCACACCTTTCTTTAGGTTTTAGTTTTCTTAGTTTTAAGGTTCAAAAGAAAAGGTGTGCATATGAGTACCTTGGGGAGGTGCACACATGTGCACCTTTCCTTGACTCAGTGTTGTGTTAGGTTTATTTAAGTTTCTCAAAGGTGTGCACATGCACACCTTTGGTGTTTAACAATTGTTTATCTTTTGTAGGGTTGAGCACACCTTTAAGGGTGCGGAGGTGCAGTTGATTAGGGAGCACAGAGACAAGTGAGTGGAGAGGGAGGGGTCTCGGGTTTATATAGACCTAGACCCAGGGTGTGCACCCTCTGGAGGTGCACAAATGCGCAAGTCCAAAGGGGAACGAGTGCGCACCTGTGCACCTTGGATAGGTGCACATGTGCGCCAAGTGCGGTAGTGCACATTTATGCACCAAAACACTTATAATTTTCCAATTATCTCTTATTATGACACATCGAACTTGCCTAATCAGAGACCGAGGCTAGACCCATGACTCATGAGGAGTTCAAAAATGACCCAAGCCCCGGACTAGGGGTCTAGGAGACAAAAATTCACTAGGGAATCCCCATTTTGAGGAGAAATAGGATGTGCATTGTAAAACCACAACACATCCAAAGAAATCCAAAAAGGTGGATAAGAAAGATGAATCTAACCTAGGAAAAGTCAAAAATCCATATCAAAGAAAATATGAAAAGAAAAGAAGAAAGATAATATGACAATAGTTGAGAAAACCCGAGAAGATAAGGATTTTTCTGGATGAAAAAAGATAGTAGATCATACCAAAAAGCCTAAAAATACTAATAAGCAAGATGGGGAATATCAGGATGCCCATAAAGATATAGGAGATCACATTTCCTCCTAGAATCCAATAATTAAGGTTGGCTCTATTGAAAGGAATGAATATATGAGGAAAGATCACAGTAAGGAATAAGTTGGTATACTAGAAGAAGGGGAAATCAATGAAAGTGTTGGATCTCAATGGGTTCCATATGGTTTATTTCCCTTCTCAGTCCTTGATGGTAAATAAGTCTAGTCCCCTTGAGGGTTGAGGGAACTCATTTTTTGGGACAAATTGGTTTAGTGCTAAAGCAAGAGCAGTCAATAGAAGAATCATTTCAAGATGCTTAGTAGTTCAACATTCTTGGGGAGGGGGGGTAGGGTGGGGGGCATATTTGTCCATAGCCCATTTGTTGATAGGATGGAAGAGGAGGATATGCTCTCTATCTAAGATATTATTTTCTCTAACAACTAGGAGAGAGATACTTCTGATAGAGATACGAAGTTTGCAAACATGTATTGAGTTGATCATTAACATGAAGTGTGTATACTATGTTGTTATAGATGAACTCCGCTTTGTGATAAAGAGTTGAAGAAACAACATGCATGTCATGTAGAAATGGGCATCCTCAAATAATATTATAGCTAAGGGGATCAGACATAACATCAATACATGTATAGGTAAGATAATAAGGCTTGCCTAAATTAGTAAAGTGATAATGCCCAAAGATTGTATATGAACATCATCAGAGATGTGAATAGGAATCATGTCAAATTTGATAGTTGAAATATAAACCTTGATTAATACAATATGTTGATGCTACAAATATTAAGTCCTTAAGTAATATCAATTAAGGTCTTATGAATGGAATTACTATTGATAAGAAAAACAATTATAAGTGCATCATGTTGGTCTTGAACTTCTTTAGAAGTGTTAGGATTAAAGTGACAGAAATAACAATTGCATGCAAATATAACCACTATTTGAAAATAATAAATCACATAGCAGAGAACATAAGACACAAAGTTTTAATGTGGTTCACCCAATCCTTGGGCTATGTGCATCGAGTCCAATATTCTTATTATCCAATGATTACAACTTGATTTCAATTTGTAATCCCTTACAACTCAATATCGCCACAAGAAGTTTCAAACTCATCATACATTATAAATCCCTAACCCTAATCCATTTTATACAAACTTTTTTTTGCTTACAAAATTAGGGCTAGAATAAGTCATCCAATTGAAAAATAGCAGTCGGTACCTTTTATAATAATAAATTTGGTTGAGCTTTGGCACTACCCCCCAAAACCCCTTTAAGGGCATTGCCTCTCGACTCCACCTTGTAATGTGACAAGGAGTGCACATGGGGTTTTTCCCTTGGACTCTACAAGGGGCACTAATCCTTGATCATGTCTTAGGGGTGCTTCCCCCAAAACCCCATAGAATAATCCAGGGAAGGAAAAATAAAGACATTCAAGCACAACCTTCCAAAGGGGACCAAATTAGAGTAACACTACCCAAGGTGGATGCAAGGGGTGTTAATAGAAAATCTAAGTCTTTTTCCAATATGTATACACTTAAAGGATCTCTTTCTATATGATGTTCTTTCCCTTAAATATTACTTGATTTTATTTCTAAGTGTTTACTCAGTGCAAGTAGATTTTCCAATTGAATTGCGAAAGGATAAGATCTAAAACATCAAAGTAAGTCCTATTAAATGAAAAAATGAGGAATAAAACTCACCATGAGGGCTAATATGAGGGATCAATTAAAATATAGAAATTGATAGCCAATTTGTGTTAGAAATTAGAGCAAAATAAGATCTAAGACCATAAAATCAAGATATATTGATCCTAAAAATCTGGGAGCCTCTGGTAAAGTTTAACATAGAGGATCTAAATTGAATTAAGGGCCAAGTTAACCTAGGTTGAGGTTGAGATTAACCTCAACCTTCTCTACACCAAAAACCTAAAACTTGAATGTCCAATAGAAACATAAAACACTAGTTTTGAAATATGAATTCACTGCTCTAAAAACTTGTAGATCTACCCTACACACACACACACACACACACACACACACACACACACACACACACACACACACACACACACTAGAAAGAATGTAAAAAGTAAGAAAAATGTAAATGTTCACCTTACTCATGGAAGGATCTAGATATACTATCCAAAAAGATGTAGAATTCTAATTTGGGACGTCTCCACAAATGCAATATATCTATAATTTCCAAATTATAGATCCATGTATGTAAATATTCTCTTGAATGCTTGAAGTATGCATGCTTGAAGACTAAATGCTTCTAAAATGTTGGTGAATGTAGATCTACTTCCTTGATGACCGAATCTACTATCTCCTATGAAGAAAGAAACTAGATCTTGAGAAGGAAATGCGTGATTAATGACATAAAATGAGGTCCTTTGATGAATACTTTCTTTTCTGGATTGAACTCCTTGAATGCACTTTGAAATGTTGCTTGCAAATGATTGCTTGATGAAGTTCTTGTGGCTCATGTGTATAGATTGCATATAGAATGGGTGACCAGATGAAGTGAGAAGGCCTCCCTTTATAGAGATTTTGGGATGAAAATCACAAGGGCTAACTGCACTAGTTAGGAAACAAAATTAAAAACCCCTAAATGAACCCATGATTCTAAGGCAAAATACCTTAAGTCAAGGCCAACCTCAATCTCAACCCATGAGATTCCGTAAAACATGATGCTCTATGAGATCTTGGGGATGGAGAAAAATAGTCAAAATTAGACATAAATTCAAGGAAAAAATATAATTCAAGCATAAATGCACTTATGCACCTATGTTATAGGATATCACTAAAAGGCCTCCCTTTATAGAGATTTTGGGATGAAAATCACAAGGGCCAACTGCACTAGTTAGGAAACAAAATTAAAAACCCCTAAATGGACCCAGGATTCTAAGGCAAAATACCTCGGGTTGAGGCTAACCTCAACCTCAACCCATGAGATTTCCTAAAACATGATGCTCTGTGACATCTTGGGGATGGAGAAAAATAGTCAAAATTAGACATAAACTCGAGGAAAAAACATAATTCAAGTGTAAATGCACCTATGTTATAGGATATCACTAAAAGGGAAGGCTAAAAGGTCTTACAAAGTAGGTGTACATTTTTAAAGATGATACAATTGTAGCCAACTAACATATGCACTAGTTGTGAATTATATTAGAGGCTATATAGATTTAGATGAATATAATATTTGATTTTGTTTCTCTAGATTTTTTGGGGTTGGATTGTATTTACAATCTTAATTAGTTTATGCAATAATGTCCTATATGATTTTATTTGTTATGCTTATATATCTATGAAAAACTACTTTCTTTAACATCTATTTTTCATAGAGTGGTTAGAGAAACACCTTTGTTAATTTCTATGCAAGGGTTGAAGTTGCGAATGTTTTCTTTTCCTTAATCAACCTTTATGTCATTTCTTTGCACAATGTAATAATTATCCTTAGAGAATATTGATGTAAACATTAGCGATTGACTGATATTTATCACGTGTATAAAATTTTGTAATATATGCTCTTCATGTTCATTCCATGTTTTTGATCACTGACCTAGGAGATGTCTTTAAAGATAATACTTTAGACACCCACTTTAAATAATTTAGCACATAATTAATAGACCAATCATATTTTAAATTTGTTTGACTTAGAGTAGATGAGAAATCAATTTCAAATTAGGTTGACATGGTCATGTGATTGATATTGTCAAAGGAATAAAATCCCATTGTCAAAACACATTCAACAGGTGTAGATGATCAAAAGATAGGATGTGTGAATGTGCGAGGGTTAACGTTACTAGGTGGATTAATATTTTATGGATTAAGTGATACGTTAACATATATTAGGACAAAGCTAGAGTGATCACAATCCTAATAGGAAAAAAAAAGAAAAAGTCTACATGTTTCTCCTCTATAATGATATAAATATATTTTGAGCTTTAAATCGACTTCAACCAACACTTCTTGTCTTACATTACATTGTAAGTTTCAACCTTGACCAATATATTTATAATATTTGTTTAATTATAATATTGTGACAAAATAAAACATGCTAAATTATGCAAAGAAATACTAAAAAGAAAGAAAGATAGGAAACCAATATTTACGTCTAGTATTGTTTTATAATTCAACGTGGTGTTTACAACTAAAGTTGTGTTAAATAAAATTTGATATATTATAGAGTTAACTATAGTTTTCTTTAGGTCATTTCTATATGGGTGAGTATGATGCATAGATATAAAAATTTAAACATTTTATTATTTAAAATGCACAAAACCTGTTTTGATTTTTATGTAATTGCATTTTTCTCTATTTTTGATCATGACTGTACCAATGGACACCAATTGAGTTCGCTTTACTAGATGTGTTAGGTGACTTGCTTCCTTAATTTTGAATAAGTTAATTCTTAAATTGATTTGATATCATTTGACAAGTTGAAATACACTTGCAAATATTTATTGTAAATGTGTTTGTTTTTAAAATCTCAAATGATTCAACTAAATTAATATTTGTTCTTTTATTGAATATAAATTTGAACATTTATAGTGAAATTTACCAATAGTGACTAATACTAGTTGTAAAGAAGTTAGTTTAATGCTTAATTGAAATCAAATTTCAAAATTTAACAATTTGATATAAATTTAACTAAAACAAATTTAAAAACACAATTATATCTAAAAGATTAATGATTTATATTTACTTTTAAACTTTCTCACTTAATTATATTTTTCTTTTTAACTTAATATGAATCTTATAGACTACTTGATTTCATATTAATCTTTAAATCTTTATTATTTATTTGTTATTAATTTTTATGAACATTATACACCAATCTATTTGATAGGAAAGAACCAAATTGAAATATAATTCTATTGTACACCAATCTAAACATTCTATTTGATAGGAAAGAACCAAATTGAGGTCTAATTCTATTATCACGAGAGACGAGTCCTTAAGAACCATTCCCAAAGATGAACCAATAAAAACATTTTTGATGATGTCTGAGTTTTTAAGAATCATTCCTAAAGATGAACCAATAAAATATTTTTGATCATGTCTGCTCGATCAAAATAGATCCAAGTAAAATTGACTCGGCAACTAGCCATACTGTTGAATCTTACAATTATGCACCAACGTTAAAATTGATCGAGGTTCAAAAAAGGACATGGAGGGTGGTGCGGGCCGTTTGAGGGTCACTTGAGCAAACGTTTTTGGTAGAGATTTAGGCGAGTATGGCGAATTCAGCGGCAGGAGGAGGAGATCCCGCGTGGGTGGGAAAGAAGCCACTGAAGCGGCTGGGAGGCATGGCCGACGCTCTTCAAATTGCTTCTGATCTAGGTTTCTCTCTTCCTGCGCAGGTACATTGTCTCTTCTTCATTTCTTATTTCTATATTTTCAAAAATTCAAAGATCTTGCAATTCATAATAATTGGGAAATGAGATTATCCGATTTGTTGTCAGTTTCCATTACAAGATCTAACGTCGTTATTGTCAAAAAGTTTCCCATTTTTTAGCCGGATAAAAACATTTTGAGCATTAAGTTAGGGATGAAGCCCTCAAAGCATGATTATAAAGGGGTGAAACCCTTTTGAACATTGGGGCAGTGTTGAAGCTCCCCCAGAATCATTTTGATTGCCCAAGGAGGGAGTCGGCGTAGCGGTTTGCAAGGGTAGAATTGAACTTAGGCTTTCACTGTGATAATGTTCAACCTTTATCATTCAATCACATCCGCTAGACATTTCTCACTATTACCTATGCTCGGTTTTATTTTCATGTTTTGGTTACTCGATTACGAGAATTTCAGTTTATTTAAATTCACTATGAATTGTGAGCATTCTACTTAATTCTTTATTGTACAGTTTTTCGTTTTCACAAAACTACATTACCCATTCCGCCCCACGTCCCCCTATTTTTCTGCATTTGGACTTTTTTAATGCTAGCTATCGCAGCTATTTTATGCATGGGTCAAATCCCATCGAAACAGGGTTGCATTTGATGCTCACAAAGTTCAGGTTTAATGGTCTTAAAGGTGAGTGGGGATTCCGTCCCACTGAGGGGGAGATATCTGAGATAGTGGTGATGAAAAGAAAAGAAATTATTTTAATGAGATCTGCACCATCTAGCATCCTGTTGGACCACCAATACTACTTCAAATCGCTGAAAGGAAAGCTGCATCACATTCCAATACTCCTGAAGTTCCTATAAAGGCCACCCTGCACATGATTCTGTTCTGACTATTGGTTGAATTTATCCTACTCTTTTACCATTTTAAGTTTTAACCTCTGTCTTTCCAAACATGGATAGTACAAACTCCACCTTAAATTGCAATTTGTGTACTCTCAGGAACTGGAAATGGGGGTTACCTAGCAGTCCATTGAGGAGCTTTCCGGCCTTGGTGCAGCAGCTGATGTGGAGAAAATTCGGGATCCCTGTCCAAGTAAAGTGATCAAATGAAAGATTGTATTTTTTACTTGTACTACATAATTTATGGAATTCAGACAAATTACTGCCCTTAATTATGAGAGGAATAAAAACCATTACACAGTTGTATCCAGAGTCCAGACCTATGTTATTATGTTTACTCTTGAAAATGTTTATGCTTAAACTGAGTACAGTGAAGGAAACCAGGGGATGTTTCCCTGCTTTTGGAATGTTCTGCAGATGGGGGATGCCTTGTGAATGCCTCAGGCTTTCACGGAACTTCCAAACTCATCCAAAACATTTTTGAAACGTGGGGACGTGTTGGAAGAAAAAAAGGGATGACCGGCCGTCTCCAACAAAAAGCAACATCTTTAAATTGAACACAATCAAGGCTTTGAAAAAATAAAACTTATTCGTTGTAGGTGGGCTCCCACCGGCTAGGTCTCCCTAAATGAGGAAACAACCTCATTTGAATGCCATTTCATTTTATGTTTGTCAAAAAATATTGCAGCAGGATCTGAAGGAAAAACAAATTTCTTAGCAAGGTTTGAAGGAGCAATTGTAAGAGAGGCTGAATCCAGGGCATATTTGGTAGTGACTCACGAGACAACAATTTCTTGAAAGGGAAAAATTAATTTTGTACCCTTCTTTTCAATTTTTCCCAAAGCTTAAAGCTATAAATATCGATCATTTTTTTTGTCTGTTTAATTTATTTTTATTGTTTTGTTTTAAGTTAAAATTCTATTACATCTTACCAAAACTAACATGAGCAGTAGTGAGAATGACAGCAGTGACAATGAAGTGGAAGAAACTCAAATAATTGCAAGAGTTTCAGCCTCAATGATTCTGTGGAAGTGTAATAACTTACCCTTATTCTTTTTATATGATGCAAAGTCTAAAGTAATGAAGAATAACTTGCTGATTGAGCTTCAGATTACATGCATGATAATAGACTTGCATATACAAATTCTCTTGGTAACAAACTAGATGAAGTTGAGGTTTGTCACCAGTACCATTCAGTCAAAATAAGATGAGGAAATTGCCATAAACTAGATGAAGTGGGGGTTTTTCATGATCACCAATCAATCAATACATTAGCAAAGAAAGTATCATAGCATTACAAGAGAAAATCTTTCTTCTAACCAAGCATATGATAACTCAGTAAAAATATCAAAGAGGTATGATAAGAAAATTGAAATCAGAGTTCTGATAAAAATCAGACCTGAAATTATTTAAAAAAATCATTTAAGCCTGCCTAGAAATGTTAACAACACTAAGCAAGGCAACTTATGGACTTATGCGATTTTTTGGAATGATAGTTTATTTCCTATGTTCCCTGGGGACGCGTACCCGGCCTAAAACCAGGAGTTTTGGAAAGGGGACGTCCCGGGGACAGGGGGACGGGTAGGGGACGTCCCCAGCCGTCCCCAAAAAGGGAAAATTACCAGGGGACGTCCCCGAAACTTGGGGATGGCTGGGGAAAAAAAGGGGGACGGTACGGAAAGGGGACGCCTAGACATCCCCTTTCCGTACCGGGTACGGCCAGCCATCCCCAATTTTTTTAAAATTATTTTTAAAAAAAATTTTTTAATTTTTTTTTTAATGCAAAAAAAATAAAAAGTGAATATTAAAAAATAATTTCAATGTTCTTTACTAGGTTGCCGAGATGGGCCCCACCCCTCCAAATCCGGTAGAGGCAGAATAGGAGCAGCAGTCTGCTTCATTTTTCTGTGTTATGTTTTCTATGTTGAACGTCAAAATGCTTATGATACATTGATACTTGTTACTTTATGGCAACCCTCTAGCCTTTGGGCGAATAGCTGTAAGTATATTTAGATTTAAATTTAGATTTTCAGATTTATCATGTTTATCATTATGATATTGTTCGCTGATATTGATATGCATTTTGACAATTGAGTACTGAAATCGAATATTATCTCCTACATGGCATTCAAATGTTGTATGTTATGGTTCTATAGTGTTTAAATGACATGCTTTGTGCTTAGTTTCATATGAATGACATGTATATTTGCAAATTTCAATGTATATTTTAAAATTTCCCTATATATATAGCCGTCCCCCCCCCATCCCCAAAATCACCAAAAAAATTTGCCGTCCCAGAAACCCGTCCCGCTGTCCCCTACCATCCCCGTATTGAAAACTCGGGGGAACATAGTTTATTTCACTACCTTCTCCAAGTCTGCTCCAACACCCTCTGTTTGTGACAACAGTATTAGATTCACTTTTAAACCACTTTCCAATGCTTAGATTCCTCTTAACATTTCCTTTCCAAACCCACATGTTAACAAGGAGGTGGCACTCACTTCTAGGGTGATTGGGTATAATTAATTCAGCTCCTTACCAAAGATAAAAAATGGCCATTCAAAATGCATCGCCCAACAAAGAGGAATACCCAAAATGATGGCAAGTCCAATCATTGTAATATGAGCCAAAGTTCAATTCCTAGCTACTTAGCAAAAGCCCACCTGTTGATGTCAGTTTTGTACCACTACATAACATATAGCAATTGAATACTTGATATGAAATATCAAACACTCAACCCTCTCTTGAAAAGTAAATGCTCATGAAGAACATGAGAAAAAATCCAAGGTTCCTTACACCTGTGGATACTAACTTAGTTATATTAATGTGATTTGCTGGTTAATCATGTAGGTGGGCTTACGTTGTTCTTTCAAGGATGTCAGACTTTTGCTGTGATGGTGATGAATTTAGCTTTGCAATGTATACTACTGCCAAATGATGTTGATGGTGATGATGGAGGGAATGTCCACCAATAACGCTCTAATTTTCTAACTAGTTCCAAGAATGAATTCCAACTACTACACTACTTGTTGCTTTATTTCTACTCCTACGAATGGAAAGATTAGCAAATGGACGGGGATCAAATCTGATGAAAGCTTACTATTGGCGCTACCTCCATAGATCTAATGATTCAAGGGAAAAAAGACTAGATTACCACGCAATGCTTCCTAACAAGCTGCTAGGATACTAGTGGCCTAGTTTATGGGTCCCTATCAAACATCCACTAATATCACCATACAACTATCCATCTATTCTTGCTCTTGCTTAACAACTTTCTTGAAATGAAATCTACTTTAACAATTTTAATGGAATTTAAGTCTAACTATTGGAAGTAGAAACCATGCAATAACACCAAGTGTTCTTAATCACCATGCAAGACACAACAATGATAAGAGAAGCAATTTTGGTATCTAAGCAACAATTTTCTTCAACCCTTTACAAATGAGAGCAAATGACCTTATATAGAGGCCAAAATTACAACCAACGGTAGAGATTGAGGCAAAATCAACGGTCCAAATCGAATCCCAGGAACGCTAATTAGGGTTGCCACCTCATCGGCCAATGAGAAGACGCCACCTCATCAATGGACCAATGAAAAAAAGGAAAAGTGGCGACTAATGAGAAGGCACCAAAATGGTAGCCAATTAGAATCAGACACCTATCCTACCTAAGAAGAAAGGAGGATTTGCCATTTGGGCTTATATCAAATGATCCTCTAATATAATTCTACCCTTTTCTTTCATCTTCTTAGCCAAGGCAATGAACTTGGCTAGCCTGTCGTTGACTTCCTTCATGTGAGGGCAAGGCGTGTGCTTCATCTTGAGCTCAACTGAATTTATCATGTTACTTGTTGCTTGCAGTGTCTTCTCACGATCCTTATCATTTTCTTTCGCATATCCGATGAAGGCATTGAGGGAGGCAAGGGTGCCCAAATGCTTCTTCTTGATAGCAACCTTCCCCAATTCATCCGATCTCGACTTGAACTTTGCCCAAATGCTTCTTCTTGATGGCAACCTTCCCCAACTCATCCAATCTCGACCTGAACTCTGTCTCATTGACGTTCTCCTCTTTGATATCTTCAAAATCAAGTGCAACCCCAACATCGCTCATCATGGTTGAAATGGAGGTGTTAACGCCTGGGCTATGTTGTGCAATCTCATTCCGCATCTCTTTAAGTACCCTCAATCTGATGGTCAAGGCAACATACCAAGACTCCACCGTACTCATTCCTCCTCCATCCACTAACTTGGTTCTTTCCAAATATCTCTCCGGTAGCCCAATAAATGCTCATAGCCTGGGAATGGCTAAGTCCTTGACTGGAAGGAAATCCTTCCACTCCCCTTCAAATGTTCTGAATTTGTCTCTAATAGCCGTCAATGACCTAAATGTTGAGATAAAGGAAGGCAAGAAATTTTGCCCATCTTGAATTATTTCACTGATCCAATCTTTGATTTCGTGCAACTGAGCCGATATCCCTTCTATGTTGCTCCCATTGTCTTGCAGAAGGGCTGTCTGATGCAACTGTTGGATAGGTTGGCAATCTCTCCAATACCTCCAACTTTACAATCCTCTCGTTTGCCTTTCTCAACCTTTCTCTAATTGAAACTATGCCTTCTTGGATCTCCTCACATTCCATGTCATTTGTGATTCTTCCCAAGTTATGCTCTACTATCTCATACTCCTAAGCTACAATCTCATCCACTGCCTTGCTAACCTTTGGTATAGCAATCTGAACTTTTCGGTGACCCTCATTATTGCTCCTGATTACCTTTGCCACTGTTTTTGCAATTTGCTATTTTTCACTATCTTCCTTTCTAGTAACCCGTGAATATCTTCAATTGTTCGCACAATCACCACCTTGCCTCTTGGCATAATAAGCATTTGTCTTAACCATAGTGGTGCAGTGCATCTCCCTAAATCTAGATTTGTTTCGACTAGCAAAGCATCACCAATAGCCTCAGGTGCTTGGCTTATTTCCTCAATATCAATTGGCCTATCCTCTTCTTCACTAGTGACTATCATACCATCTCCGTGTTGGTTCTTTGAGAGAGGAGAGTATTTGGTACTGTTACTGTAACCACTTGATTCCGAATCAGAGCTCACCTCTACTGAGACCTTTTGTCCACTTGTATTAACCTCTTCGCTCCTAGCCTCAATTATGCTCTCCCTCGATAGTGCTGCATTCTGTCTTTTTGCTGGAGGCTCCTGATGTTCTTTACTTTTCTCAACCTCCAAATTTCTCTTCTTGCTCTTAACTACTATTTGTTTTTGGCTGCTGCCCCCACCTTTCTGTTCGATTGACTCCACTGGACCTTCTTCCTCTAGTTTCATCTCCTCATAAGTAAGGCGTACTTCCGACTTTGTAATTGCCTTAACTTCTCATTGTACCATGACTCAGTGTGTATATCAACTGTCCTTGTAACCGCCTCTAAGGAAGGATCTTGATGATCATCCCAATCTACTAGACTCAATTCTGTTCCATCCATTGTATCATAATTTTCCCTTAGCACATTTTCATCATCTTCCAGTTGATCGGGAATATCAAGGCCTCTCCATCTGATTGCCCTCATTATGCCCGTTGACAACCTTGAGAAAGCTAGCTTTCTCACATGAAAGTCATCTTGTGCATTGGCTCAAAAATCTTCTATAGTAAGAATATGTTTGAATGTGTTTTCGTGAGATGCCTTGATAAGACTATTAGGATTGAATCCTTGTCTTGCTCTATACCATCCTAGATGATACCATTCTAACTCCTCCGCAACTACAAAGGTGACAGGATTGGGGCAAGTATCATTTGCCTATTCCAAATGAGAAGGTAATCCCTGTCTCACCTTTAAGTTTCATCATTTTGTCATAATGCTCAAGTTGCCTAGACAACTCCAAAACTATCTTGTCGGGTGGGTACCTTGGAAGTCTCTTGGGACAAACTGTACTTCCTACTTTTTGATATATGTGAATTGCGAAAATTAGATGAACCAACTCCCATACTTCTTAACTTTTGCTTCCGCTCTCGATGAGAACCTCCTAGTAGGTGTCCCTTGTAATATCCTTACCGTCTTCATAGCAAAGGCATCATAAAACATCTTATAATCTTTGGTGTTGTGCAAGTGAAGTTGTGGATAGCACTCATGCACTAAACATTGCCCCGGCCCATTGCCAATCACTCCTAAGGCCTTAAGTCCAGGATGTTCATATAGTCTCGTAATCAGATAGAAAAGATATGATCCCATGTAGAATTGCTTTTGAATTTGTATTGTCCTTAGTTGCAACTCTAAATTTTCACTTATAATTCTAGCCCAATCAAATTTTCTCTTTCCATTTTCAATTTCATCAATAAAATAGTACATCTAGTTCTTGAATTTCATACATTGAGCCACACCCATGATTCGGCCGAGAAGTACAATAAGCTCGCCATACTCTGATTTAGAATCTAACTTGGTGAGCTTCGACGACTTGGTAACTCCCTTCTTGCCTTCGTGTAACCAATTCTGCCTTAGATGAATGAAGTAAGCATCATCATTACCATTGTTATGCCTTTCAATTGTACCATGTTCACTGTGCCGATTATCGGTGTCACTTACTCGCCTCACTTTCGAGAAGAAGGTGGTCTTTGGCATCATGTCTTCCTTGTCTTTTTTGGTATTCGTTCCCTTTGGGTTCTTGCTTGCACTAACATCCACATCCTAAACACTTATTTCTGCCCCTTCATTCTAAATGATATGGACTACACTTATCAATCACCAAACTTCTTTCTATCGATGAAATCTAGCTTATTTTTGCCTCTCCAAACCCTATCTCTACACTTATCAATCTCCAAACTTCAATCCTAGGGGTGGGACTACCACTTATTTCTGCCTCTTTGTTACCTTAGGATGGACTACACTTATATCTCCCAACTTCAATCTTAGGGTGGTCTAACTTATTTTTGCCTCTCCAAGTGTCCTATCATGAAATCTACACTTATATCTCTCAACTTCAGTGTATCAATGGAAATGATGAAGTGGTGGATGAAAAGTGCAAGAAGATAAAGGAAACGAACCAAGCAAGAACAAGGAATAAAATTCGCCTTTAAAACCAATCTTCACCTCTAAAAATGAATGAGAATCTTACCTTAAATCTGCCTTCTACCAATGATTGGGCCTCTTCAAATTCAGATCTGATCTCATAAATCTCAATCCTTCTTCAAAATGTGATGCCCTAGCAAGTGAATTACTTGCAAAAATCTGCCCTTTTCATCAAATTTCGTCTTCCTTGCCAAAATCGCCCAACTTGAAGGAAAATCGCTGCCCTAGGGCAGAAAAGTCTGCTCTAAATCAGAATTCCGACTCCCCTAATTCACCCACAATTACAAAAAATCAGATCTTAAATCACCTTGCCTCTTCACCAAATAAAATTGCCATAGTTGGAGGAAGAAATCATTGCCCTTGGAGGAAAAATCAGACCCCAAATTGCTGCCAATCTTGCAAAAATCAAATTTGCTTCTCCAAATTCACCTTAGGGTAGAAATCGCCCATCTCCAAGGAAGAAATCGCTGCCAAAGAATGGAAAATCAAACTCAAAATCGCTGCCAACCTTTGGAAGAAAATCGCTCAAACAAAGGAAGAGGAGGTGGAAAGAATGAGGAAATAAGAGGGGGGAAGCCCCTTCTTATATCCTCTAGTTGACCTCCAGAGTGGGCCGACTTGCCTCGAGGGAAACAAAATTTAAGTTAAACCCCCAAAGATGGCCCAGTTTTAAATAAAATGTGAAAATAACTAAGCCCTATAGTGAAATTGGCTCTTTTAATTGCTGATTTGATCCAAAATTGCAAAATAGAAATAAGGTAGGCCTAGGAGATGTCAAAATTTTCATTTAACATCGTTTTGGCAATTAAAATATCATTAAAATTGAAACTAGCAAGCCAAAAATCAATTTTCAATTCCAAATTACCAATTTCCTTTAACATTTCTAAAATCCTCTAGGCAAAGTTTCAAACAAATTAATGAGATTTTGCAATTTCATCCAATTTTAGTTTTGCAATACAATTTCAAAATTTTAACAAAATAAATCCTTTTCTTGACAATCAAAATTCAAACTCTAAATTCAATTTCATTATCAAAATTTTTTTTCACCGAAAAATTTCAAGATTTTCCAAATGACTAAATCTAAAATTCATTTTGAAAATGTTCCAGCTTATTAAATTAAATCAAATTTTCAAAATCCATGTAAGTCCAAAATTTGCAAATTTGTCCCACCAAATATTATTTTAACATCGAAAAAATGTTGTTGAATTCTGCTAAGCCTAAGGACAAAATTACGTGTTTTTGAAAATCAAGTTTCGCACTGGATGAAAACAAACCACATCCCTTCCTGGCTTGAAGGCGTCCAAGGTGTAAAATCACCACTTCAAAAATCTCTGGACAACTCCAAATTTTGCCAAGGCAATCGAAAAATTCCCAACACCCGTGAAAATTGCCAAGGCTTGCCTGAAAAAAGGGGTTCCCCAAAAATTTTGGGGCGATGGTGTGAAAACCTCACAACACCACCAACATCAAAAAACATCTGCTCTCTACCAAATTTGAACAACACTCCAAAAGGACTCACAGTACACCAAAACCAAGAAACCCACATAAAAAAAAGAAAGCATATTTTCATCTCTCTCAAATACAAAATCACCCACAAAGCCAAAATCACTGTGAACCTCAAAACAAGTATACCGACCAGCTGGGGTGGGTCTCTCATCATTGAAGCCAGCAAACAAGAAGATGGCTTTTGTCCTCAACCAGAAAAAGAACTCCTTGAGCTCATTCCAACAACATTTCATTAAGCTGTCAAATGAAGCATAACCAAATGAGAGCTCAAATGAGAATAAAGAGTGAGGGAAGAATGATGGCAGCCTTTTTTCAAATTGAATTTAGTTGTCTCCAAAACCGCTTTCGTGTAGTTCTCAAATTATAATGTTAAACTTTGCTTTGTTTCCCTTTAATCTCATCATCCACTTTGAAGGCAATAATATTAAAATAGCTTCATAGCTTGGCATCCCCTTAATGAAGTCTTTTCTTGCCTTTTAAATCAACTTAAAATTACCATTGTACTAGGCGATTAAAGGGTTCTTTCATGAACCTATCATCTTCATTCAAGTCAAAGTAATATTATAATTGAGTTAAGTGATGAAAATTTAACGCGGGAATGAAAACACACAACTTTTTCGGCCTGCGTACCATCGCATTGAATATTTCCTTCTTTCCAATAGACATGCGATCATGCAAAAAGGTCAAAAACACACAAAATTTTGACTTTTGCATCATCACAACAAGATTTTCTTTTTCTTCAAACCGACCTGTGATCATGTGAAAAGGTCGAAAATACACTGGCGCAAGATCACAGCATGCATGACTTTGCAACTTGTGCAACTTTGCATGTCGAATGAGCGAAGAAAGCCTCCTTCGATACCAGCTCCTGCGATGCACGAAACACACAATATTTTGGCCTGCGCATGTTGAATGAGCAAACAAGGGTTCCTACGATAAGCCAAACTCCTTCGACCAACTCCTATGACACCCGAAAATGCACAATGTTTGTGAGCACTTGAGAATGCCGAAAATACCCAATATTTCGTGTGCTGAAAATAATAGACTTTAGCTCATGAAAGATGTCTCTAATCAATTACCTGCAAAGAGCTAAAAGGTGACAAAAAATTTCAACATTTCTGGCAACTCAAGGGGGATGCTTGCCTGCTAAGCATATGATTGATGGGGCATGGAGTCATTAGCATCAAAACATAGTGCACATCTTTGTCACAACATAAAATCAGCAACTTTGCAACCTGACAAAACATCAAAAACTACTATCTCCAAAAGGGAAACAATTGTGCTCGTACACTTCTTTGAAAGCTAGAAACATCTAACCTATTATGTACAAGAATTACAAAAATAGAAATTAAACAAAGTCATTAACTAGCTTGTTGAAATAGCTGCCCTTTATAACAAGCTGATTATTCCTTTCATGCATATGGGCAGCTAGATAGGACAACAAGGATGACAGACATAACTGTTGCAATGTGAAATACCTTCCCAACACTGAAAATAAAGAAACTCTCTAATACTGGGACATTGTCTTCTTGAGCAAGACATGCTTGCTCCTCTATGTGATCTTCACCCTCATGCTCTGAAACAAGCACGACTGGGGGAAACTTACTAACTTGTTGCAGAGCTAGATGCCTTATGGGGCATCCTCTTGATGGTACTTGGTCTAGCCAATCAGCCTTGACTGCATTGATGTGCTTTGCAATAATGGTATCTTGCTGGTCTGAAAGTTGCTCCATATTTTCTTATGAAAATAAAATCTCCACCTCTTCTTTATGTTGCTCATGAACCACCTCCCGTGGAGCTACTAGTATGGTGTGAATCTCCACTTGTTGCTGCTGCAACTCATGATCTTCTGATGAAGAAACAAATTTCTTAATGTCCAGGGATGAGCAAAACATCTCCAGCTCATCCCAAGAATTGTCTTCATCAAACTCTTCTTGCTCTGCTGTAGTAATATGCATAGGTTGAGGGGTAACCTCATGCATATCAGTATGTTCTTCCTTGAGGAAAAAGCTATCCTTGGGGTTCTCTTTTTCGTTCTCCATATCATGGAAGACTATGTGCTGCAACAATTGATTTTCTTCTTCCTCCTTCACATGCTGCATTGAAACATCAGGAGATGATTGAGCTTCTGGAACGAGTTTCTCCTATGATAGTATCTGTTGAAGTACAAGCTCCTCTTCTTGATGAGTGAATATAGATTGGTGGATTGGCAGCTCATGTGGGACTACACTGCGCTTTTCTTCTTTTGGCTGATTATGTTCTATCTTAAGCTTGGGTAAAGGCTGTTCCGGATCTATTGGAAGCTTATAACTTAGGAAACTTGGAATCTTAGGCTTAGAAACCTCTTGCATTGCTGGCTGACTTGGGATATAAGTAGCTTCTCGTGCCTCAAGCTCTTGTACTCATGCAATCAACATCCTCATTTGCTCCTTCTTGGCTGTAACCCGGTTAGCAAGTCTCTCCTCAATTTCCCTCTATTGTGCTTTTACTTGCTGCAACAATATTTCTTTCTTCACCTTATGTGATGGCTCATGAGAAGCAACTTGTAACTCTTGTACTTGGGGGTCACTCCTTGGAGGCTCTTGTGCAATGGCTTGTCTTTTTGCAAAGTCCTCCTCAAATTGCCTTTGTTGGACTTCTTCTTGTTGCAACTTAAGGAGAGCCAAGTGAGCCTTTTTGAAAATATTGAGCGACTCAGATACCATGATGCAAATATATGGGTCATGCTTCCTCATTTCTTTGTCATAATGAAACTTCTTAAGCCAAGAATTCATACTGAGAATAATACACAGAAATTTCCCACAATCTGTATGCTCATAAGGATTAGAGACACTCAAAAATCTTTCCATAGTTAGAAAATTCAATGCTCAGATTGATCATACGGTCCGTGAGGTCTCCTAGCTTTGACATGGGATCTAATTTACTCTTCCTCCCTTGTTGCTCTTGGAGAAAAGTTTGGATCTCTTGGGCTGTGATGAACTTTGTGGGGGGAATTTTAATATGTTCATGGCCAAAAATAACATGATGAGTTGGAGTAAAATCAGCCTCTTCGTGACATGGGGCAAAGTGGGAGACATTTCTATGAAGTGGGTCCATGTTAAAACATTTAAACAAATTTTTTTTATAGAAAGCCTGAAAAAACATAAAAGATCTTTACACATACTGGCATTGTTACTGCTTGAAACCAGTAGATACATAGAGTCACCATGGTGTTTGATGAACGCCTCCAAAGGTTGATTTCACAAAGAATAACTCCCAAATTCTCAATGGATGAAGATTGAATTGGCTAACCGGTGGACTTATGAACCCGAAATAATGTCCCACCGGGTGTGCCAAAATCTGTTGTCACTTAGATTGCGCCCTTGCTGAAATGAAACCTTCAGCAATCTAGTGAAACATGCAAACAACTTCCAAGTGTGGGACTTGCGCTTGAGGTTGAATCTTTGAAGAAGGCCGGCTTCCTTACATTCTAGATGCATTGAAATTAAAACTTTGAGGGAAAAGGGAGAAGGAATGCATGAAATAAAATGCTGAAAGGAAAAATGGGGTGATGCACCAAATTGGAACTTAATTACTAACTTTGCCTATGGCTGCACAAAACATGAATACAATTCCCAAATGCACAAATCTTGACTCCAATCTATCTTCCAAGGAATCACATGAAGGCTAAAACTGATGAAATGCTGAAAGGAAACAAGTTCACAATACAATATTCAGCAGCAAGTTAAACACAACACATGAACTTGAAAGAATAGAAAAGAAATAATCCATGTAAGGCAAAAGGCTGTTCAACATATTAGACTAGCAAGATAAGGTAAAAACAAAGATTTCTATTCATGAAAGGCAAAAGGAATTGCAGTTGCAGAGCATAATGATTCTGCAAAAATACAACAAAGAAGAACCCAGAAAATATGTACAAAGTTGCCTTTTAAAATGATCAAGCATAACTCAATTATAGCGGTTGAGTTCAAATTCCCACCAACTGGAGTTAAGATTCTGAAAAAAAGAATCAGAAAAAAATCTGATTCTGTATAAAAATCTGCTTATGAAATGACAGAAAATGGGCAAATAAATGCTCTTACAATCAAGCAAATCATACCCATACCCTTTACAAGTGGGCAACATAGGAAGGAAAAGCATTTATGTTGCATGTAGAAGCCCAAAAAGCAGTTTGGCAATAAATATTCAGCTCTCGGGTCGTATAAAAGTCATTAGAAAAATTTAATGCAGGAACAAAAACACATAACGTTTTCGGCTTGCGCACCATCGCACTAAACATTTCCTTCTTTCCAACTACCGGAGTTATAATTATAGAGTGCAAAATAAGAAAGAATCAGAAAGAATCTGATTCTATACAAAAATCTGCTCATGAAATGACAGAAAATGGGCAAATAAATGCTCTTACAATCAAGCAAATCATACCCATACCCTTTACAAGTGGCAACATAAGAAGGAAAAACATTTATGTTAAGGAAAAACATTTATGTTGCATGTAGAAGCCCAAAAAAGCAGTTCGGCAATCAATATTCAGCTCTTGGGTTGTATAAAAGTCATTGCAGGAACGAAAACACAACGTTTTTGGCTTGCGCACCATTGCATTGAACATTTCCTTCTTTTCAACAGACATGCAATCATGCGAAAAGGTAAAAAACACACAAAACTTTGACTTTGGCGCCATTGCAACAAGATTTTCTCTGTCTTCAAACCGACCTGTGATCATGCGGAAAGGTTGAAAACACATCGGGACAAGATCGCAGCATGTGAGACTTCGCAACCTTCGCGACTTTGCAAGCTACGCAACTTCGCATGTTGAATGAGCAAAGAAAGCTTCTTACGATGCTCGAATTCGTTTGATGCCAACTCTTGCGATGCACGAAAACACAACATTTTTGGCCTACGCATGTTGAATGAGCAAACAAGTGTTCTTACGATAAGCTAAACTCCTTCAACTAGCTCCTACAATGCTGGGAAATACACAATGTTTGTGAGCACCTAAGAATATTGAAAATATGCAAATTTTCTATGCTGAAAATAACAGATAACTGATCAGAGACATCTTTCATGAGCTAAGTTCTGTTATTTTACACAAAAATGGTGGACATGTCACAAAAATGATGCAACACGATTGAGAAGGTTTGTCATTTGCCTCCTTTCACCTGTTGGTTCTTTTTTGTAGAGAGAAATTTGTCAACACATGGCTTTATATACTACATCAAGAGGAACACTTACTTCTAGATGAGTGGAGAAGCTTGTGGCTATGCGTAGTGCTCTTTAACTTCAGGATCGTCAAACTCTAGAGTATTGATAGACTCTAGTTTATCATCGATGTTGATCTCTAAGATGCTGCTCAAGTTGATGAGGAGGCACTGATGGGATTTGTTGGGTTCCCTAAGAAGATATGAACCCTCATAGTTGCAATGAAGTAGATGAATATGATTTTGATGAGTGTGAAGATGCAAATTAGGGGCAGAAATGTGTTTGTTTGTTTTTGTATTTCTATATATTAATTGGAAATTATCAAGGTCACTAGGAGATGGAGAGACTTGGAGGTCTCCGGTACTGGTACTAGTACCGGTACGCCAATTTTTCAAAAATAGGAGACTGGGGTACTTGGAGACAACAATTTTTTTTTTAATAGTTTAAAGAGTCTTATACTAAATACAAAATAATACTACTGTAAAGCTAAAAGAGTGAAGTAGATAATAATAGTAATGTCACATTTAGAGTCAAACATTTCAAAACTCACATAATCATATTATTGTATCTCATAGTCATACTTGTTTTCCGAATATTGCATATGATCATCATCATATTAGATTGATAATCGCTGAGATTATCATTTACATATTCAAATTTTAAATTCAAAAAAGTATAGCTTGAAGCTAAATTGCCGATATGCAAACAAAAATGTACAAACTTAGTATAGTAAACAAAAACTAGAATCTAGTTAGTACTAGTATGTTGATGGTACTATCATCTACTCCACAAGGTAGTGATCCTCCATCTCAAGGTCTTCAGCCATCATGCTCTCCAAAAAATTACTTAAATTGTCATTGGTCTGAATTTTTGCATTAAAAACATTAAAATGAGGGCTAAAATACATAAATAATTTAATAATATATTTTACATTTATTTTTAATCAGAAGATTTCACTTTTGGATTAGGAGACTGGGAGACTTGAGGAGACTTCGTCATGAAGTCTCCAACCTTTTTTGAGGTCTCTGGAGATGCAAAAAGTCTCCAAAACGCGTCTCCGTTTTTGAGACGTGTCTCTTAGGGGGGAGACGGGTCTCCAAATAACCATGGAAATTATACTTACATCATTTGGGCATTTTGTTGTAAGTTGTATACTATTATCTAATATCACATGTATATTGGCAATGAATTATGAAAGCAATTTGAATTTAGTTTTAACATTTGCCATGAGACAGACCTGAGTCCTATTTGATTCTTGAGGATTCAAAGACAATAATCAATCCAAAGTAAATTGGCTGTAGGTGCAGAACAATCGATACTTGAATAGAATGTAAATTGTAGTCTATTTCCAGATTCCAATGATTCAAATCTCATTGTAAACTAAGGCTGTTCCAAAATCCAATGATGACAGAAAATAAGTAGCTTATTCACTATTAGTATGAATTGCGCAATAGGAAATCTTTGATTTATAAGCTTTACTACAAAATAATATGTCTGTCAAACATTTGGAATAACTTGGTGAATTGACAAATTTAATGGACCTGGAAAATGGCTCTATTCACACAATTGAATCCAGAAGCTATGCTAAGATAAAATCATGGATTGTGGAAATCTGCAAACTCTAGCTAGATTGCTGTCTGATATATTTTGATGTCAGTTACTACATAGGCTTAGCTAATATTTCATCGTAGACTTAGACAACTATTTGGTGACTGCCCTCTTAAAAAGTCTGATAAGTTTTTATCTCAGTTATTTCATAGACTTAACTAATATTTGATCTGACTTTGACAGCTGTTTGGTGACTACTTTCATAAAATGTTAACTGAATATTTGCCTATGTAATCAGCAATATGAATATAAATTACAAAAACTATTTTCTACAATAATATTGATCTTAGTTACTTCATAGACTTGGCTAATGTTTGATCTTGGACTCGGGCAGCTATTTGGCGACTGCCTTCTTAAAAAGTTAACTGAATATTTGCCTATGCAATCAGGAATATAAACATAAACAACAAAATCTATTTTCTACAAATAATGTATTAAACTCTATCTTGTTTGCTCTCTATATCTCTATGATATGGAAATGCGCTTAAGTTGAAAAAAAAATGTTTCTCTTTTCCTACATTTTAAACTTTTTTTTACATCCAAAATTTCCCCATTTTTTCCTTGATTTTTTTTCAAAAAATCTTGTACTTTTGGTTTGCCATTTAATTCTCCAAATGATTTTTGCTCCCATGTGCAGGATGATGTTCAAAACTTGGGTAATACGACAGGATTTAGTGATAAAAGTGATAGTTTGGTAAAGGTCTTGAGGGATCTTACGTCTGTCCAAAGAAATCTGGCAAATTTGCAAGTAGAACTCCAAGGTCGGCAGGTAAATTTATTGTAATGAGACTTACAATCTAAAGGGCATGGTTAAATTAAAAAATCCTTTTGTTCTTATATATTTAGGTTGTTTAATAGTATGGCAGAGTCTTCTTTGTATCTGGTTTTATTTCATTTTCTTTGAATGATGTTTCATTTGTAATATGAACTAACCTAATAATATTCTTTTATGTGTTCATTCCTCACCTTATGGCTTTTGGCGTTACACATTCTGAAAACTAGTTGCCTTGCATCTTCAACTTATATTATGTTTTTCTTGACGTTGCAGCAATGTAAACTCATGGTCTAAATGGGATTTTTGGACTAGTACACGCTTTCTGTGTTTGAGATCTGCTTAAATGCACTTTAGGACTCTGTGATGTTAAGTATAATGCTGAAGTTACTCTAGAATGTTGTCTGTTGCAAAATGTGTTCCTAGAGATAAAATATAATTGTTTTAGTATTACCTTTCTGAAACAATCTTTATTTTCATCTTGTGTTTCTATCCCAATACCAAGGGGAATGAACTTACTGGTGCCATTTGTTTTGAAAAACTTAAACCTGGGAATTCTAGCAGCTTGATTTTCTAACAATGTGAAAACTGCTGACATTTTCATTGGGATTACTGTTTGTTTTAGTTTCATCAGTTCAATTTTCCACTTTTTTCTGAAGGCCTATTAAAGCAGTGTAAACTAGCTGAAGTGGAGGGCATGAATGAAAAAAGATTGAAGTCAATACATGACACTGGTTCTCTTTTTCAGGATGATAATAGTGTGGCACATCTCACACATGTGAGTGAAATGGAAAAGAAATGTCAAACACTTTCAAAGACCACTGCTATACTGAAGGATGTCGTTCAAAATAAGGTGATTACTGTAATGATTATAGCTCAAATTGATTCTCTATATTGTTTTAATGCTTTTATTTAACTATAAGCATTTGTAGGTTCAAATATTAATGAAATTATGATTTGAAATGTTCTACTTTTTCGTTTTATTTTAAAAATTTAGATATAATAATAGAATTCAACCTTTTCCGTGCCTGTCCATGTTCACAACTCATGTAGCCCATTGTTATAATTATGAAATACATAGCAGAATTTTCCAACTAGTGGCTTTTCTTGCACATTGCAAGAGCTCATGTCTCTTCACTGTGTTGGAGATAATTTAGGAATATAATTGGAAGGCACCAAAAGTTGCCTTCAATTGACTTACCTTAAGAGGTCTCAGAAAGGCAATGTTATTATTGAAAAAAAGTTAAGAAATATAATTGGAAGGCAACTTATAATATTTCCGTTGACTCACCTGAAGAGACCTCAGAAAGACAATGTTATTATTGAAAATGTTAAGGCTCATCTTTATATATGCCAGGACTTTCTTGCGTAAAGAGGGCACATCTGAAGGTATAAAAGTTCATCAGTTACTGTTAACATTTGTGGCCTCCACAGAAATGCATGGAGACTATTTCAAGGGAATTAAACAGGGAAGAAGATGACAAAGCTAACAACGCTGTGACTTGTAGTATTCTAATATCAATCTTGTGTAATTTTGTTTTCTGCTGTTATTATGGCTATATTGTATATCTCTAAAAGAAAGAGAGTTCAGCAAAGATGGGAGCACAATGCCTGAAAGACTTCGGCAATGGGAATATTAACAAAGCAATCAATTATCATTGTCTATAGGCCCTTTTTGATGTACTGTTTTTCTAATGTATTGATGAAATATATTCTGTTTAAAGATAATAAAGTTGACATTTTATCTAGAAAATAATCCTTTCATAAATTAAATTGGGTGATCCAACACATGACTGCCTTGAGGAGCCAACATGTAGTCAATGTCACAGTTGAAAGCATTAAAACACACATGAAACTCCTTTACCAATTTAGGCACTCATCATTGGTGCACTAATCAACCTTTGTTCAATACTTGACTCCATTCATGTTCAAGGTGTTCAAGGAATAGGACAAACTTCATAAATTGCTCTGTAATTTTTGGTGTGACCCAAAGGGCTTGTATTATTTCCCTAGCTTTGTATATCTACATCTGCAAACAAAAAAAAGAAAAATGCAAAGGAGCTAAGGTTTTGTCAGGAGTAGTGAAATTTAATTCTTTGTATAGTGCAGCAGGTTATTAAGAGTAAAGATGATGCAATACCACCTTGCCTTTCATGTGCATCAGCCCAGACAAATGGAACTCCCTTCATGGAAAAAGGTCCAAGTGGGGTGTGGCACATTTGTGAATTTTTTTAAGGAATAACATGTAGCACCTACAACTACAATGACACATAAAGGATCGTATTGCTAAATCTCAAGGTACTTCTAGATGCAAATTCTTCAGCTGTCTTAAGATGCTTGGGTCATTGATCACAATTATTCAGGAAAAGTAATATTTTCCACGCTGAAATGGCATTTAATATTATATCTGAGCCCAAGCAATCCGAGTCATTGGTGGGTGTTCGGTTTGTTAGCTGGGGGCTATTTGCCCAGCCATTCAGATAGTGGCTGGCATCATTCAGTCTTTTGATCAAGGATATTTGTGCTCTTGACTGGTACTCCCTATCCTTGTCCCTATTGGACTGGGTCCTCATACTGTGGATAGGGGACCCAAAGGCTGCCCTATGACCTGTAGAATGCTGGAGACAGTTTTGTTACAATCACTAGTTCAAGATTACCACTTATCAACTATGCAACATCTTAAACAAATGAATTACTTTCTTTTAGTGCTTAAATTTGCAGTTCAACCTGCTCAACTTTGTATGGAATAAACAACGAAGTTGGCTCACCGAGTTGGTGTTAGAACAAACTACAAAAAGGAAGATCCAAGTGAGTACACTTGGAGGAATCCTTAAAAGCTAAGTTACTGATTCAGATGCAGATTCCAGAGCGGATACAGGATGCGGGATTTTTTTTTTTGGGGGGGGGGATGCGGATGCGTTTGTATATATATATACACATTCCAAATATATATATACTGCATATATGCAAAGAAATGAGATGAGTAATTTCAGTCTTGTATTCTTACCTTCAAGATCATCTTTAAATATACTGTGTATATGCAAAGAAATGAGATGAGTAATTTTAGTCTTGTATTCTTACCTTCAAGATCAAAAGATGATCTACATTGTTTCTTTCAAGTATTTTTTTTCGATGCAAAATCCCAAGAATGTTATTTGTATAAGGTACATAATCTGCAATCTGTTTACTTGTTTCAGATTTTATGTATAGATTAATTTAAAAAAAAAAATCCTGCCCTATAATTTGGAGAGAGAATTTCCTCTCACTATTTGTCACAAAAATGGCAACTTAAAATGCTCTCAAACTTGAAAAGGTTTGCAAAATGCATTTCCATAAAAGCTTAACTAGATAGCAACCCAAAAGAAACACTTGCAAGAAACCTTTTGCAATTCAAAAGGAGCTGTGGAATCAGTTTTGTAAGCCGTTTTTAAGCACTTATCATATAGTATTATTTGGTTGAAGTTTTCACCCACAAAGTTTCTTTGAAGCATCAATGTCTCATTGCTGTTCAAATCTAACGTATCACTCTTATCTTTCATTACATTTGATTAATTATTTCACTCATTTTACTCATGATTTAAGCCTAATAGAACTACGCCACATGTTAAAAAAATATAAAAAAATGTTTGTCTTTCTTTTTTGGGCGAGGAAGCCTGTGGATGCTTCTGGGTGCCCTGTGGGTGCCATCTGGATGTCACTCACAGGCACTCGGATGCGTCCAGATGCTTGAAACAGGCATCTGTCCACATCCAGGTGCACCCACAGTGCACCCATCCGCCTCCAACACCCATCCGTATCCGCTTCTGCATCCAGCCTCCAGGAGACTGAATTGGTAACTTAGCTTAAAAGGGAATCAAATTTTAGAATAGTGAGCTGATGCTCCTTGTATCACTATCTTCAAGTGGATTACAAATGCTGAACAATGTCACTTGGACAAAATATAGATTTCACAACAACTTCATCAAGCTCCAAACACTTTTTATTTGAATGGTTCATGAACCATGGAATTCCTGTGTTTCCTCCTCTAACATTCAAAACTTGAACATTTTGATGCTTGACACCAAAAGGAAGAACTAATGGTGGAAACACAATTTGAAGGTAAAAACATGACTGCTTCCATGCTCTGCACAAGTTGTATCAAAATTGCTTCAAATCCTTAGTATTAATCCCAAAATCAGTGTAAAAGTTGTGAAAGCATCTCCTGGTTAAAACTGACAATTCCATTTCCATTCATTTTATTTTCATTGCAACATCTTATTCTCTATTTTTGCTATCTTTGAGATGCTCTAGATCACCCCTGTGCTGCCTCTAAGCTTGAGATTGATCATCCTGGCTTTGAAAACTGTAATATGGAGGAAACATATGCAACCGTTGCCTTTAATTGTCTTTACAACAGGAAATAACATCTGAGACATGACCACACAATTATTAATCTTATCCATTTTCCTGACTACCCTACCCCTAGAGGTGGTAGAGAGTCCCCTACTATATATAGAGGACCTTTGATAGGAGAGGATTAATGTCCCAAAGGTCCTAATTGGGCATGGCAGTTGGAGCAAAGTGATTTAGAGATGCTGACCACTACCATTAAGCCAATACTTTTGCTGAGGTTCTCATAAGCACTTCTCTAGGTCAATGTTTTGTTGCCCCCAAGTTGATTAGGGTTTTAACTTTAAGTAGTTCCACTGATGTGCGCTCTGGACAACAAAACATTTGGAGTGCTTCAACTTTCGCCTGACAGAAATATACTTAGTAGACATAATATGGTAAGTGAGGCAACGAGGAGATTACTACAGAACATCTCTGTTGTATGTCCTTCAACTAATTACTTGGTCATGCAATTCTTCTTTCATGTACATACTTTAGCTGATTATAAAGAGAGAAGGTTAACTAGGATTGTTGGTCAGAGTATTGTAAACTCTGGGTGGATAGTAGTCTTTTCTTGTCGTTACATTATTGAAGTAGAAAACATTGGTGCATTGGGAAAGCATCGCATGAATTCCAAACTGAATTCAAATTTCTTGAGAGAATACTGAGAAGGAAAGCACAGTTACCGCTATCAGATGCCTCTGAAATTCATAACTTGGCTATTATTCCTTTCTTTTTTCCGCTACTTCATTTTTTTGGTCAAGACTGCATAATATTGTATTTAATCTATCAGCCTTTAAGAAAAGTTCTTATTGGAGAGCAAATCAATATACTGTGCTAGAGTTTTACAGATGATTTGGAATCAGAATTGTTAGTGTTGTGAGTTCATTGATAAACAAAATGAAATAATCACATTTTAAATTCTTGTAAAAATTAGGATGAAAGCCTATTGACCCTGGGGCCTTGTCATGAATAGAGGGGAAAACTAGAATTCATAACTCTCCTTATGTGACTGGAGATGTAGGATTTTATTTTTAGATGCTGTTATGATGGAAAGGATATGGGCCAAAGCCCAAGATTCTATTGTTTTGTCTTCATTTTACATGGGAGTTAGGGGAAATGTTGTGACCTTTTACTCATCACTCATTGCAAATGGGGACCCACTTTTTTGTTTGGGTTGGCAATTATGGTTGCAATTTGTCTTTTTTGGATCCTAGGTTGATTATTGCAGTTTGTTTTTAAGGTTTTATTTGATAAAGTTTAGAGGAAATAATCAGGTTTGGAAAGTTGAGTTTAAATGATTTAGCAATACCATGTTGGTTTTCATCTTTTCCAAGTCAAGGTAAGCTATGCTCAGGAATTTCCTTTTGGGGGTTGTTTTTGCACCCTTTTGTTGGATAAATGAAACCAAGAGTTGAATGTTTTAAGTTTGTTTCAAGGTATGGAAGTGGAATCTTCCTTGTTATGGTTAATTTTCCACTCCTGAGAAAAAATTATAATTGAAGGTAAAAATGAAGAGTGGAATTTCCTTGTCAACCGAATTTCCACCCTTTGACAAGGTGGAAATAAAAAACTCCCTTGTGCCCCTCAAATTTCCACTCCTGCAGATTAAATGTTGATGGAAGAAAGGTGAAATCTTCCTTGTCAAGGTCGATTTTCCACCCTATGCAATTGAGAAAATAATCGAGTGAAAATTAAGAAGAAAAGAAGTGAAAGTGGAATCTTCCTTATGGAGGTTATTGTCCACTCTAAAGGGAAATTTACAAGGCAAAATGAAAGAGAAGAGTGGAATTTCCTTTGCAACCAAGAAATACCAACCTTTCTTAAAATAAAATTTCCTTGTGAGCTTCAATTTTCCACCCTCTGAAACAAGGAAGAAAAAATAAGGAAACTATAATCTTCCTTTTAAGGGTTGTTTTCCACTCTTGAAGAGTAAGGTGTTAAAGGAAGCCAAAGTGTTGAGGAATTAGATCCTCCTATGTATAAAATTTGCATCCTTCGGGCAAACTATGAGAAAGAGTCTTTCTCTAAGGTTTGAATTTCCACATTACCATTGGATTTTAAGTGATGAAGTTGCAAGCTTTTTTTTGTGGTTCAATTTTCAACAATTTCCCACTTTTCCTTGTCACGATTGAGTTTTTGCTCTTCCTTGTCATGGTTAATTTTCCACTCTTCCTTGATTGATTTTCCACTCGAGCAAAAAACTTCCTTGTAGGGCTTGATTTCCACTCTTCCTTGCATGTGTCGAATTTCCACTCTTTGAGCAAAAGGCTTTCTTTTGGATGTTGGTTTTCCACTCCTTGATTAAATAAATTCCTTGTAGCTTACAATTCGAACTCTAGTTAATGAGAAATTAGAGCAAAACCTAAATAAGGTTGACCTTGTAAACCCAATGGTTGCAACTCTTCACATAAAGCTTATATTGAGCGTCAAATGCGAGCTTTTCAATCACAATTCAAAAACAAATAAGTCATTTGTAGAGCAGACGAGAGGTGTAATTGAGTAGAGATAAGATAAATTTATTAGTGCCCAACAAAAGACCAACCAAAGGGACCAAGTGATTGCTTGAAACAAAGTAGTAAGACTACTAACAACAGAAGCACCAAATGCTGTCCAAAAAAAAGAAAGACAAATAAGATAAGATAAGATATTAATGTCCAACAAGAGAGCACAAATGGGTCTAAGGCACCATGAGTACAAACCAAAGTAACGAGAATCGGAATCGGATCGGCCGAATCGAATCGTGAGTCGGCCATGAATCAGAATCGAATTGGCTATGAATCGGCAAATTAAAAAAAGCCCTTTAAATTTAGAGATTTTAACAATTTAAAACTTATTTCATGCACCCCTTATTGAATATAACTTAAACACACTATAACATCATCAAATAGAAGTTAACATACATAAACATGGAACATAAATGATAAATCCATCACATACGTAACTATGTTACACGTAAAATGTAAATTGTAGGCTGTAGCTGAAGTAAATAGAAATCATATGATCATAATGATTAAAATCATAGAATGTATGTAAGATGAAGATCCATAAGACATCAAATCATAAATGTATGTAAGAATCTAAGAGGAAGATTCATGAAA
This sequence comes from Cupressus sempervirens, assembly GCA_028749045.1. Taxonomy (NCBI): domain Eukaryota; kingdom Viridiplantae; phylum Streptophyta; class Pinopsida; order Cupressales; family Cupressaceae; genus Cupressus; species Cupressus sempervirens. The sequence goes on from CM053788.1 coordinate 438,148,943, forward strand.
CGTATGTCTATCAATATCTATAAACAAAATGAAAAAACAAGGCTCTAGCTCAAGCCTTATCATCATCCTCAGCATCATCCTCAAGCTCGGTCGTAGCCTCAGCCTCAGCTTTTGAGTATCCAGTTTGCCTTCTAGAAAGGTGTCTAAGGTAGGTCCTAGAGGATTGCCGAGCCATAGCCCTTGTATGTAAGATGGGCTCACGAACAACATCATTGCGGCTTGTGTCTGTGTGTGCACGTGTGGGTCTAGCAGTGCTTGAACGTGCTCTAGCTGCCTCCTTTGCCATGGCCACATCCTCAACCTCTCTATCCACCTAGTCAACCCACTCACGGTCTTCCTCAGTGAAGACTGGATCCATAGCCTCAGTGAGCCACTATGATTCTGGATCAATCTCCTCTAGAATGATCGGAGAGGAGTTAGCACCCAAAATCTGTCCAAGACAAGATCATTCAACCTCTGCACAATCAACTTATTTCTCCTCTTTGAATGGATGTGCTCAAACATTGTTAATGTTTGGTAGCTTCAGTCGGTTAAACCTATAAATATACACACAAACACACACACACACACACACATATATATATATTACATATATAAGTGTGATATATATGTATATGTATATGTATATTAATTATATATTTAATAAATGAGATACTATATATATTTGTTATTGTATAATTATAATGGATAGACATGTCTCATGAGAAGACATGTCTCTCCATGTGTCATTTACGATACATATAAGAGAAGATTGATGCATTTGAAAAGCATATACCAATACAGGAAATGCAAGTTCGTTTGCAGCGATTTGAGAAATTCAACATGGTATTAGAGCCGCCTGCAAATGTAGGAAGATGACAAATATAAATGTTGTTAATGAGAGACAATATTTGAATGAACAATGACAATATAAATATCTGTATACAACTTTATGTATTGGTAAAGGCCCTATAAAATGAAAATAAACATAGTTGTAATAATATCTTTAACGTCTAAGTAGTGTATGTTATGGATAATAGAGGAAAGTCATGTACGCAAGCTTCAAACTTTGCAGTTTGCAACTCGCGGACCTTGATAAATTAATCACTGGCAATCATATAAATACAGCTCAACACACGAAAGATGATAAAGAAGTCAGTGATTGAAGCGAAGAAAATAAAATAAAATAATAGTTGAATGCAAAGATAACAGTTAAACCAAATGTATGGGATATAATCGTAGTTCAGTCAAACACACAAAAAGAAGATTGGGGAAGTATAAGCACTGAAGATATATCTGACAATCACATCTACAGGTTTTACCATTCATTGTTATCGGTTCAATGTGAGTCAACCACTATTGTATATGATAGACACCAACCAGCAATATAAAAGGGATATCAGCGTTAGAAATAAGTCAAATCCTTGAAAAATAGTGAGTGTAGAGCACAAGTTGAATGGTAGACCCACCACTTCCTTATTATGTGGTACATAGTGCCATGCCAATATTTTACATACCGCAAGGCCCCACCTTGGGCAATTTTAAAATGTATAAGAATAAACAAAGTAAATAGATGGAAGATGAAATAAGAGCGAAACATTAAGGGCAAGGATGAACATTAGGAATCCATAGCATATGGACTTCCTAACTTGAGTAAGTACATCGTAATAAATTAACTAACCTATGTGCTAGAAAAAAAAGACAAGCATTGCCCAAGCTAAAAAGGAAGATGTTTAGGCTTTAGAACAAGTACCTGAAAGGTATGTCTTCCAAATGTTTATCTTTGCTAAATAATAATTATGAAGTGTGTGTGTGTGTGTGTGTGTGTGTGTGTGTGTATATATGTATATATAACATTTAATTATTATTTATTAAATATAGTATATTAAGGTAAGGTTATAAATACGAAAATAACAAATGTCTTATAAATGATGATATATGAATGAATATCATAGACTAGACATGACTTTCAATATTCTAAAGAAATTTTAATTTTCATATTTCTAATGTTCTTATAATTAAAATATAATTATTGAGAATAATTATTAAATGAAATTTTTATTATTATAAGAGCTATATGTCTTGATCTTTTCCTCTGAGAATATTATTGTAGGAAAAGGGAGATTGATTTCAGACTCAGAGGGAGTTTTGACACCTCTTCAACGGTAACATTGGATAAATAATTATGAAGATTGATATTGAGAAGAAGTCTAAAAGTCCATATGTTTGACTAAATCCTTTTAATGGGCTTGCCCCCTATCTATATCATGAGGAAGTGATGACTTCCACATGATCGTCACTTGTATTTGCAGAAGTTATTGAAAGGTGATGATCTTTCAATAACTTAATCTGTTATGATGGATATCTTACAATGTCTATGTAGATCATGATAAATTATATTTTGCATGTGGATGTTCATATGGTAAGCATTATGAGAATGCTTGTACACGTATCTTATGAACATTTTGAGTACATGGTGAATGTTATGCAAATTGATGTTCAGGAGGCCATTACACAGAGTACTTGATGAATATCAAATGAGTTGACATTCTTGAGGCCATTACTCACAATACTTGGTGAATATCTTGCTATTGAGAAGATAATTATGAAGATTGATATTGAGAAGTCTAATAGTCCATGTGTGTGAATTAATCCTTTTAATGGGCCTGCCCCCTGTATACATCATGAGGAAGTGACGACTTTCACATGATCATCACTTGTATTTGCAGAAGTTATTGAAAGGTGACGATCTTTCAATAACTTAATCTGTTATGATGGATATCTTGTGATGTCCATGCAGATCATGATAGATTATATTTTGCATGTGGATGTTCATATGGTAAGCATTATGAGAATGCCTGTACACATACCTTATGAACATTTTGAGTACATGGTGAATGTTATGCAAATTGATGTTCAGGAGGCCATTGCACAAAGTACTTGATGAATATCAAATGAGTTGACATTTCTTGAGGCCATTACTTACAGTACTCGGTGAATATCTTGCTATTCTACATTCAGGAGGCCATTGCTCAAAGAGTATGCGGTTGTCAAACGAGTTGACATTGAGGAGGTCATTACTCCCAATATCTATATATTACATTGAGGTAATATATGGTCGTATGTTTATCCTCCCTAGCTAAGAGGGAGTGTTAATGTTTGGTAGCTTCAGCCGGTTAAACCTATAAATATACACATACACACACACACACACACATATATATTACATATATAAGTGTGATATATATGTATATGTATATTAATTATATATTTAATATATGAGATACTATATATATTTGTTATTGTATAATTATAATGGATAGACATGTTTGATGAGAAGACATGTCTCTCAATGTGTCATTTACAATACATATAAGAGAAGATTGATGCATTTGAAAAGCATATACCAATACAGGAAATGCAAGTACATTTGCAGCGATCCGAGAAATTCAACAAACATGGACCAACTGCGCTCACATCTAGAAGCGCTGCTTGGCTGACTCAGAATATGGATGGCAATTTTTTGAAGTTTTGGGGTTGTGGACCCAAACATTTGCCACCATCTATCTGAAATAAGGGAAAACAAAAACAATTAGTCTCATTTACAACTTTAGAATTACATAATCAACAATTGAAATGCACAATTTATAAGTCATAAACTTAAGATTCATGAATATATTATTTTTACTTGGCTGTATTGTTGTCCGAGCATCTATGGCCATCCTGCCAGAGAAAGTGGCCCTTCTTTATTATTGAACTTGTCTAGCTCAATGGTTGCAGCTGTGCTATCCCAATCACTACTCTACCTCTAGATCATTGTATATAAGCCGGTGAGAACCTCATAATCCGCCTTGAAGTCTGGACATAAACAAAATGTTGGATTCAGATAGTAAGCTGCTGCATGGATGGGTAGGTGGAGCTGATTCTGCAATCTCCTATCAATGATCTCCCAAATAGGGGCATACTTCTCCTACACTCCTACATACTAGGCTCTAATGGTTTCCTTTGCCCCATCCATGCCCTCATATATGTAGCCCATAGAGGGCTTCTCTCATCAATAGTTCGTAGGAGAGATACAAGGGGCTCAATGAATTGCATATAATGTAAAAAAAACATGTGTCAAAATTTAAATATAAAATAATATAATAAAGTAAAACTAAATCATTAAACAATTAAATAATAAATATTAAATACTAAATAGTAAAATACTAAATGTTAAATTGCAACAAATTTACCTTAAGGATTTCTTTAGCAGGTTTCTGAAAACCATCATCATCAAAGATGCAATTCACCACATCTACCCTTGCAATGGTCGCAACATAGGAAGATGTAATCCACTCCCGCCCAACAAACATGGTCCTTAAATTGTCCCTTGATGTCAACAAGGACTCTAGTGTGATGAGATTTGAGGCAAACCTCGTGATGCTTGGACGAGCTAACTCCTTGCTTCCTGTGTAGTCCCTCATTGTGCTAAGGACAAATGATTGATTGTAGATAAACTTGCATATACTTTTTGCCCTTTCAACACATGATTCGACCCACTCAAGCTTGCCAATTTCCTCCAACATGAGGTTAAGACAATGTGCCACACAAGGAGACCAAAATATGGTGGGGTATCTCTCCATCAAAAGTTTACCGACAATAATTTTAAGTTAATTAGAAATTCAAACATGTTAGAACTTAGGAAACTTAGAATTAGAAAAAGTTAAAAATTCAAATAAAATAATTTTCAAAACTTGAAAAGTTAAAAGTTTATTTGTAGCAACATAACTTACTACATTAGCCGTCACCACCTACACCACATGTTCCTCCACCTCTGCTATGACTTCCTTAATAACCTCACATAAGTATGTTATTTTTGATATGAGTGGAAGCATCAATGGATTTGAGGAACATGGTATATCTTACAAAACAATGAATTATCATGGATCATCAACAAATTAGCAATCAACAAATCAAAATTTGAAATATTCAATCAATGTATGTAGGAAAGTAGAATGATTAATCACCTGCATAGGAAACAAGAAAATTGAGGAGTGTTTTATTCCTCCTATCTATCCAACCATCAGTCATGATGGTGCAACCCTTTTCAATCCACTCCTTTCGGTGGTTCTCAAGCTCAACCTTCATATCCTCTACCATTTCATCCAAGAGGTATCCACTCAACTCAGCCTCAGTTGGGGCTTTAAACCCCAAACCACAAATAGCAACTGCATCTATCATGTTTTGCTAATAAGGACCCCTATCACAAATAGATTATGATTAGAAATTTAGATGAAAAATCATTATGTAAGCTTGTAAAGTGAATCTATGATTAATCAATGAATCATAAAACAAGTAGATATAATTAAAGTTTCACTTTATCCTTAAAGAAAACAAAGAAAAAAGAACCAATCACTTGGTTGCAACAAATGGAATGTTGCAAAAGTACCAAAATTTGCAAATTTCTTTTTTGGCAGCATCATGAATCTCCTTGTTCAAACCCATGCCCTTAAGCGTGAGTTGAGAGCCAAGAGTTGTAACTATCCAATCTGTTCTTCCACACTCTAGGCTACAATAGGTCAGGCTCAATCTTAGTATAAGACTGACTAGCACTAGCACTAGCACTAGCACGAGCACTAGAACTAGGATGAAAAGGAGGCTTGGAAGAACCCTCTCCAACACAACCTATGGATGCGGATGCTGATGCAGATGCAAATGCGGCTACGGGAGCATGAGAGCCAATAGCCCTTAAACCTTCAAGTTGCCTTTTCTTATTCAGTTTATCTTGTTCATATTTTTTTAATGCCACGAAGCAAGTGCATTTTGCCTCAGCAGTTTGTTGAGTGCAAATTGTAATATCATGTCCAGTTATAGCAGCAATGTAGTATTTGAATCTATAAATACCACCAGAATTTATTTCTTTACAAAACATACATTTTGTTTGAAATTTGTTTCTTCCAGGAAAGACGTTGGTATATTTCCAACATTCATCCTTTTCACCCATTGTGGAAATTGGAAGTTAAGGCTGCTGCAATAAGAAAACTCAAGTAAAATCTCAAAGTTTGAAACTAATAAACAAAAGTTACAAAACAACAAACCCTACTATGCAATTTAGTGAAACTAATAAAAAAATTCAAGATTTGCAAATGAAAACTAAAAAAATTTAACAAAAAATGCATAATACACTAATATGCAAAAAAAAAATCAATACTTACCTCTTGCAAGTGAGTTGAGGAGTGTTTCTATTGACTCCTTATTGCATTGGCCACCCCAAATGGACTTGTGATCTCTTTGGTGCTCTTCCTTCTTGCTAGTTGGAAACCTGTGGTTTTTCTGTTCTGTTCTTCTCTCTCACTTTTTCTCTCTTGTACTCATACTTTACAATTAGAAGGCCCTTTAGGGTTAAAACAAAGAGGAAAGGCCAAAAAAAACAAAAAAAACGTGTTTTAATTAAAAAACGAGTTCACTTTTTGCCTTGCCGCGCGACCGATTCAAGGTATTTTTTCCATGAATCACATGAATCGGTGATTCATGGCAAAAAATCACCTAAAACAATTCACAACTCCAAAAAAATCGACATGCCTGAATTGAATCACCAAACCGGCTATTCTGGCAATTCCCAAAATTAAGGTACAAATAGAGGCCAGAAGGCAGCAGGACCACTAAATAGTGTTTGAGAAAAGGGAAAACAATAAAGAAAGAAGTAAACAAAGAGGGACTATGAAACCACCAAACAACTAGTGGTTCATACTTGTTGAAATGTAGCTCAATACTAAAGGATAACTAACAGTGTGTGGAGAAGTCCAAACTCGCTGTCAGAGAGAGGAGGGCCGCTGTCATTGGTGGTACATGTGTGTGTGATCTTTGTGCATTCTCACCGATCTGATGTGAGTAGTAGTGGACGGGCTTCCGCACCGCTTGGTTCCTCTAGGAGAGGTAACCAGAGTGAAGAAGGAAATGATAAGTTGATGAAGGCATGCAAATCAAGAGGGGGAAGATTCCCGAATGCTAAGACCTCGAAGATGGAAGGCCTCTTGGAGATGGAGTGCAAGGGATCGTTGATCATCATACTTGAAGGAGGATAGGGGCCTGCACTCTCCAAAGAAGCAATGGAACCTCCCTTGAATCTCATAGTAGATCAGACATTAGAATAGGAAATGGATCTTTGTCTCAGCCACACCCATGTCACAACACAAACAAAATTGTTCATCTCTGCTGGTGTGGTGATTTGTTTGGATATGGAGCTGGTGAGAGCCAACTTAGCTTATTTGGATACGTAAGGTATGAAGGCACTGTCGGGAAGAGTCGTAAGGTTGAAGAATAATACTATCCTTAATGTCAATATAGTGCTCTGCATAGAAGGCCATATGCAGGTAGAGGCTCCCCAGTGGGTCGACCCAAGTCACATGAATAAACCTCCTGTAGGTGTCCATCCCGGTAATCTCATTCAACTCTGATTGAGAGGGGAGGAGATGAGCGAGAGCATCCAAGGAATATTGAAAGGGAGGAAGGCGATCAATATTGGTACCTACCGCATAGAGGAGACTGTAGGCTTGAGCATACCAACATCGAGTGCTTCTAGTAGAGTTTGAAGTTGCAATTGAAGCTGAGGAATAGTAGGCTAGGTAGGAATAATGGTATTTTCCATCAACAAAATCTACAAAGCCCCTGAGTCTGTAAAGTAACCAAACCAAATCAAAGATTGTGCTAAGTCTGAAGGGATGAGCACCGAATCGACCAAGATAATGTAGGTAGGAGTAGTCGACTGACAACAAATGAGGCATCAAAAGAAGAGTTTGCACTCTTACCACCGAAGTCCAGTCAATGGCTAACAGTGAATAGAAAACAAAGAACTAGAGCAAGAAGAAATTGCCAAACCAAGTAACCCAACTAGTTGTTCCAAGCAATGAAGAGAGTCCAAAACTGATGGATAAGCTTTAGGCCAAGAGATCCCATGCTGTCTTTGAGGGCCCCTGGAAATGCTAGAAGAAGGGTGCTGCTGTGTGTAGGATCTGTGAGGTCTCACATCCCTAGGGGATGCAAAATGAGGATCCAGTGCTTGCTTGGCACCCTGTGTGGGGGGAACCACAATAAAGAGTGAGGTGATGAGCTGGTTGGAGTGGGATCTTCGGGGAAAATCCCCTGCAGAGTGAGGTCCTAGAGCCTTTACGCCTCTTGAAGATAAAGCGGAAGGCAGTTATGGTTTATATATTTGAAGAAGTTTGAGAGAGACTAAGTCTCCCTGAATAAGCAGTAGAATCTCCCTCTGATCTCGTAGTACATGGGGTTATGATAAATAAAGTGAGTCTCTGTCTTAGCCTCCCCTAGGCCACAAAGTTGGTAGATCCTATCCTCTTTGGCCAAATGGCGATTGTTCTAGACGTGGAGCCTATGTGAGCCCACTTTGAATGAGCCAAGAGAAATACAAAGTGCATGAGACCAGCCATGAGAGAGGTACTAGGGATGCACAATGATCCCCTCTTGTAACTCGAGAAAGTGCTCTGCATAGAATGACATTCTCAGGCTCAACCCCTCGAGAGGACTAGCCTAAGTAGTAAGAATTTATTGTCTGTAAACGTCTATCCTGATATGCATGTTCAGCTCTTGTCATTATGGAAAAAGATGAGAAGGGGCGTCCAAGGAATATTGGAAAGGGGGAAGGCTATCGATTTCGATCCCGATTAAACTAAGAAGAGTTTAGGCTTAAGCAAACCAACAACGAGCTTGGTTGGTGGAATTCGAGCATTCAATAGCCTCTAAGAAACAATAGGCTTGGTGTGAATATTTGCGACGTCCCTCAAGGGAGTTCGTGAAGTATACTATAGACGATGTAAAAATCAAACCAAATCTAAGATAGTACCAAGCTTGAAAGGATGGGCCTCAAGCTCAGCGAGGACTATACTTTGCGGAGTAAACCGTCTACATCTAATAATGTGCCAAAGGAAAACAGTCTAGACCCGCTCTCTTGAAGCCCACTCCGACTCTAGTAAGGACAACCCCCAAACAACATAACCATAGAGTACGATTGGTCTAATCAAAGTGTTCAAAAGAGTCAGCTTGGACGTGGCATCTTGAAAGTGATATCTAAAGCATTGTCTCTCAACAAGGACTAAAGAACCATAACCCTTGTTGAATGAGGATGAATTGCCAGTCTTAGGATGAAGCGAGGGCCAAAAACATTGACCCTCAAATAATTGTACAAAGAAGTAATCTCAATCTCCTTTATTTGGTAAAAGAAGTGGAGGTGAGAGGTCTTGAGGCAATTGAAGACCATCACATTGGTCTTACCTAGGTTCACCGTTGGTTGTCGTAAATTGCAAAAAGAAGCGAGGTCATCCAAGATTCTTTGTAAGCCTTTTGGAGAGGTTGCTCAGAGGGCCACATCATGTGCAAAGAGCAAGATAGAAATCAAGATGGTGTAAGAAACAACCATCCCTTGGGAGGGAATACACCTGAAGAAACTCCCACTCATCAATATAGAGTTCGAATAAAGTGAGAGATAGGGGGCAACCTTGTTTCACCCCAATGGTGCTACAAATGAAGTCTAACAACCTTGAGGGGTCTTGATGTGACTAACCACTGCCTTGTAGAGCCTCGTGATGACAATCAAGAGAGCCACTCAAGATGCCAATGTCACACAATCTCTAGAAGAGGGCTGTCCTAAGGACTGAATCATGCTGAAATCCAAAAAACAATAGTAAGCCTTCAAGGATTGATGACACACTTCCGCACTAATAGCCCTGAGAGTCAAGATGCGATCCATGTTTGAAAATCCGGTTGGAAACCCGCTTGCCCCTGGCCCGAATATGTCTTTGATCAAGTTCCCAAGAAATAGTATTGTATAAAACTATGGCATACAATGTAGAGAAAGTGCAGCCCACCATGATGGTCTTGTAATAGTTGGGATCGAAAGCTGGCCCAACCTTATGAATCAGATGGATGATATGATGTGACCAAGAGGAGGGCACCCAATGCAAACCCTTATGTTGAGGAAATCTATGAGGAACAAGCCCAAAATCGAAATGTTGTTCTTGAAGAATTCCCCTTGTAGCCCTTCCTCATTCGTTGCCTTGTTACTGTTCAAGGACCTAACTGCCTTGCTAATGTTGGTGAAGGTGAAAATGTGGCAGTGGGTGGAAGGGGTGACATGAAGTAACGTTGGCTAATGATATCATAGAGGATGGAGTTGTAGGAGACCAACAAGCTATGGTCCGAGGGGGGTGGGGTGGGGTGAGGAATTGTGAGGAAACAAAGTGCCCCATAAAGCCTTGGGGGACTGAAGGAGTGAAGTTCAAAGAGACCAATTGTGGTGTGAGACAAAAGTGCGTTTCTTGTAGTCGAGGAAGTAGCGGTAAGAGTGCTTTATTTTCTCAAAGAAAGTCAATTGAAGGGTGGGAGCTGAGCATGGCATGCAATGAAAGGATTTGCAGTCGTCATCCTACCACTGGTTCATGGAGCAAGAGTTTGTACAAGTAGAGGAGGGAGTCCAGTGGGTGGTGTGATGAGAGAAAGAAAGGAGGGCAACCTCCCAAATGGAAGTGGCAACTTGATTGAACTAGGTAGAGGCGCTCTCGAGGGGGTAGATGTTGACTTGGTGGTCAACACATCCTTGGAGATTCCTAACATGGCTTAATTGCCTCTTGTGGGTCGGGTTAAATCTGACATTGATAGTTTGAACTTTTGGTGCAATGACAAATAACTCCAATAATTGGCATCAAAGCCTTGGGTCACAGGTTCAAGTCTCCCTTTAGTGGGTGTTAAAGGCTCAGTTGGTGTTGAGGGGGAGATTGTTGACTTGGTGGTGAACACCTCCTTGGAGATTCCTAACATGACTTAACTGCCTCCTATGGGTCAGGTTAAATCCGACATTTGTATAGGGCATTGATAGTTCAAGCTTTTGGTGCAATAACAAACAGGAGAAGGAATTTGGAGGAAGGAGTTGCTTGAGGTGTGTGGTGAAGAGATCCTGGTGCCCATTATCAAAGTGATGCAGAAGCATCTTGCATGGGAAAATTATTGGAAAAAAAAAAATTGAAAAAAAAATTGGAAAAAAATAAAAAATAAAAATAAAAATCTGGAGGAGAGAGAAAGTGACGAAAATTAGAGGAGAAATAATTAAAAAAATAAAAAGGGGAAAAAAGGAGAAAAGAAAGGAAAAGGGGATTTCTATTTTCGAGGTGCATAGGTGGCGTAATAGAAAAGTTAAAAATAAAATTAAAAAATGGTTGTCATTTATCGAGGTGTGTTGGTGGAATTTTAGAAAGTTATGGATATTGTAGAAAGTTGTGGATGTTGTAGAAGGTTATGGAAGTTGTAGAAGGTTGTGGATATTGTGTAGGTGGAATTCTAGAAGGTTGTGGATAAGTCATGCATTGGATGGTAAGTGCCTATTTAAGCAAGGCATATGGGCATTTTTAAATGAAGCTCGAGAAGGAAAGCTCGAGGAGTAGAAGCTCAAGGAGAAGCTTGAGAAGTGGAAGCTTGAGAAGGAGGAGCTTGGAAAGGTGAAAGCTTTGGAAGGAAAGCTTGGAAAGGTAAAAGTTGTGGAAGGTGAAGCTTGGAAAGCTTGGAAGGCTTCAAGATGTGAAAGAGGAGGAGGAAGTGAAGAGTGAGTTTTCCTGACTCTGTGGACAGAGTGCCGAATGTGAGGCAGTTTACAGCAGGATTGTGATGGAGTTGTGAGTGTGTAGAGAGAGCGTCGAATGCGAGGCAGTTTACACTTGGATCTTGGATAAAGTAGGAGAAGAGCTAGTGGATGTAGTTTAAAAACAAGGAGGTTACTTGGGAAGCATTTTATCTTGTTGTCTTCATATTGTTGCATTCTTGGTTGTGAGTTGGTAAGGGTGGAGCAACCCTTCGTCAGTGGTATCAGAGCGTACCTTCATCAATGGTATCAGAGCGGCCCTTCATCAGTGGTATCAAAGCGTACCGTCATTAGTGGTATTAGAGCAGGAGTTCTTGAGTGTACAAGCAGATCGCCGAAGTGTGAGGCAGTTTGTACCAGGACCTTGGTTGGGCAAAGTTTATCAGAGCTGGTGGATTGCAAATCCGTTGTCCTAGACTTGTGATGTGGTTCTTGATTGTTTGTGCGAGGTGGCAGGTTGCGATCTGACTTGCAAACAAGTCGAGGTTGTCACAAGGAGCGTGGGAAGGATTTGTTGTAGAGGGTTTACGAAGATCTTGGGAGATGGCTCCAAGAGGATTGGACCCTAGGATGATTGCGAAAATCCATGATATAGTGGAGAGGAATTTTTCTAAGATGATTTCTCGGTTAGATGCTAGATTGGCTAATCAAGCTAAGAAGGTCAAGGTGAAAGAGTTTGGTTTTGCTGATCAGTTTGTGGAGCCTGATGCAGAACCTGCAGAGCAACTAGAGGTTGTTGCTGAAGATATTCATAACCTTGTTGATGTTGGGACAGAGGTTGGTTTTCATGATCAATTGGTTGAGTCTGACATGGAGACTGCAGAGCATTTGGTTGTGGATGATCTAGTTGACGTTGGTGGTGACTTGTATGTTGCAGAGCACTTGGCCGTGGATGATCCGGTTTTTGCTGGAGGTGAGTTATGTGTTGCAGACCATCTTGTTGTGAGCAATGATATTGCTAGTTTGGCATGTATTGATGGAGATCTACATGTTGGTGCTGATATGGAGTTTGTTGTTGTTGATGCGGGGTTTGTTGCTACTGGTGTGAATTCACTAGTTGCTGATGTGAATGAGGGTTTGTTGATGAAGAATTATGTTCAGTTTGTTCTTGGGAGTGAGCATGTTGATTGGATGGTTGAGATGCTAGTGTTTGACATATGGATGCAGATGTGGAAGATTTGCACGTTGGTTTTCTTGTCCCCGTTGAGGTGGAAACTTTTGGTGAAGATGAAGATGGTTGTAGACCTTTCTTTTTGGTGTCAAAGTGTGGGACACTTTTTTATCTACAAGGGCAGTTTGATGCAGGAGCATCTTGCATGGGAAAATTATTGAAAAAAAAAAAAATTGAAAAAAAAAAAATTGGAAAAAAATAAAAATAAAAATAAAAATCTGGAGGAGAGAGAAAGTGACGAAAATTAGAGGAGAAATAATTAAAAAAATAAAAAGGGGAAAAAAGGAGAAAAGAAAGGAAAAGGGGATTTCTATTTTCGAGGTGCATAGGTGGTGTAATAGAAAAGTTAAAAATAAAATTAAAAATGGTTGTCATTTATCGAGGTGTGTTGGTGGAATTTTAGAAAGTTATGGATATTGTAGAAAGCTGTGGATGTTGTAGAAGGTTATGGAAGTTGTAGAAGGTTGTGGATATTGTATAGGTGGAATTCTAGAAGGTTGTGGATAAGTCATGCATTGGATGGTAAGTGCCTATTTAAGCAAGGCATATGAGCATTTCTAAATCAAGCTCGAGAAGGAAAGCTCGAGGAGTAGAAGCTCAAGGAGAAGCTTGAGAAGTGGAAGCTTGAGAAGGAGGAGCTTGGAAAGGTGAAAGCTTTGGAAGGAAAGCTTGGAAAGGTAAAAGTTGTGGAAGGTGAAGCTTGGAAAGCTTGGAAGGCTTCAAGGTGTGAAAGAGAAGGAGGAAGTGAAGAGTGAGTTTTCCTGACTCTGTGGACAGAGTGCCGAATGTGAGGCAGTTTACAGCAGGATTGTGATGGAGTTGTGAATGTGTAGAGAGAGCGCCGAATGCGAGGCAGTTTACACTTGGATCTTGGATAAAGTAGGAGAAGAGCTAGTGGATGCAGTTTAAAAACAAGGAGGTTACTTGGGAAGCATTTTATCTCGTTGTCTTCATATTGTTGCATTCTTGGTTGTGAGTTGGTAAGGGTGGTGTTGCCCTTCGTTAGTGGTATTAGAGCAGTACTTCATCAAGTGGTATCAAAGCGTATCTTTGTCACAAAGCTAAGGGAGATGTGAGAATAAGGAGGCATAGTAAAGGAGGGGTAGTAGGAGTAGGCAGGGGCAGAGGAAGGTTGCAGGGGAAGGCCTAATCGATGAGGCTGAGGGCAAGGTCAGCGAGGGGAAGGTGGGTAGGGAGGAACCAACGAGGACATAGTCAACCACGTTCGAACCCCCATAGCGAGGCCAACAAGTGAATGTATTAGAGCTAGGGCGGCTAGGAAGGCCGTTTAGGATTACCAAATCTGAGGATTCACACATTTGGAGAAAATGACGATCGTACCTTATAAGGGGGCCCAAAACATCATCCAAGGACCTTTGAAAAGCATGGGGGACCAGATTCGACATAGAGGTACTTATTGGATGGACACTCGGGCATGGAGGGAGTCTGCAAGTCTCTAGTTTGTGCAATGAAATCCCCAACAATAAGAATATCCCCCAAAGAAAGAACACAATGTTGTCAAACAATCTCGTAAATGGGTTCCCCTTTAACCCATTGTGTATAGCATGTAGGGGGGAGGCTGATAGAAAGTAACAAACATTGAGGAAAAGATCCTTGAGGCGAGAAGCCACCTGACAAAGACATATCCACATAAATATGGCGAAATTCTCTGAATGAACTACAAAAGTTGCCATTTGAAGTCAACTGTTGACAAGGCAAGCAACCTCGCTAGAGCCCCTGGCACCCCTAGAGCTTCAAATGTCGTCACTGTAAACCGAACACAAGTGAAATCCAGTAATGATAGGAAGGGGTCGACTAGGGCTCTCATGGGTCTTAGTGACAAGAAGATTCGTCGAGTTGACCACATCCTTGAAGCATATGCAACATAGACCAAAAGGTTCCATTGTATACTCTCATAGGGCACTTGACACCAGTATACTCTCTGGTTTTACTCGGCCTCTCCCTACATAACACCATCAATCAACTCCCAAGAGTATAGTGAGTGATTAAGATAATTTAACTAAACATCCTAATCCCTTTTACATTACAAGTTATAAGCATTTTTATAAACTTAATAAATATAAATCCCTTTATATAGTATATTAGATTCTACATGTAAACATTTATTTAGGTATGCATCTACATTGACATCATGTACATATTCCCAAGATATGGACCATTCATAGGAAGGTCTGTATCCTTAATCCCACAATAAACTTATATTTACTTATCCTATTCCTATTTATATATAAATAGGGTTTAGATTAATTATATTTAATCTACCCATCTTTCAACTATACTTGCCTCATCAACAAATATATAATAATATCTCACATATATATTTCATAAATAATATATATTTTTAAAACTTAACAATACTTTTGCAAAATTAATTATATTATATATAACAAAGGTTACTTTTATAGTTGGCCATTTCTTTTATTATAAAATTGTACAAGTTATTTCATATTCCAAGTTTATATATTTTCCTTACTAATTCTAAAAGGGAAATGAATTTCATATGTTAATGGAATTAATTCCTTACTCCTTCATCCCAAGTATTATACATTTTCCTTATTATTGGATCTTTCTATTGTTTCAAACTTCCTTTCATTATCTTCCCACATATATGGGATCTTAGACCTATTAAAATATTTCTTATACCTTTTTCCTATCCTATGCGATGGTTTCACGTCTTTGCCTCTATTAACATTTATATGTTCCTGTGTCCTTTGGGAAAAAATGGGTCGTGACCCATTAGATAATTTACTTTAATTTAAAGTTCAGATTATTTTACCAATAACTATAATTTAAATATTACTTTATTTGTTAGTAAATACTATTGATAGTTACTTCTATTATTATTATTATTTCATATTTTTAAAATTATTTTATTAATATAATTAATTATGCCTATTTCTTAATTAGTTATAAAACTATTTCTTATATATTATCGAATTATTGTTTCTCATATAAATAGTTTATTTGTCTAATTGATTATGTCTCATAAATAAATTCTTTTGAGCTACTTATCATAATAATATGTTTGTATGTACACAAATTATATGGTATCTATAAAATAAGTATACGTGTATTGAAACTTTCTATAACATCAATTATGGGTTCGTTACATTCCTCAACAACATGCTCTGTTACCTGGTTCTAGCTTCGAAGGATAAGTGTTGGAACCTCTGGTACTAGCTTCAAAGGATAAGTGCTGGTACCTCTGGATATCTTTGAGTTGTATTGAATTAAGAGTATTATGTCTTTGTATTTCTCATCTTCGTTCCCTATTGATCTCAATGACTAATGTATACGGATGTTATTTCTTGTGTATTGTCGTAACCTGCACTTACTCTTTTCTTAGTAAGGGTGATTATTTTATTACTTTCTATAATTCTTGTTTATAGGGGTGTTGTCTCAGTCATTATGAGAACTTGGAGTTACTAGTACTGTTGCCATCTCTATTCAAAACAATAATAGCCTCCAATGTTGCTGATTGGAGGACTTGCTTATTACTGTTTGACCAGCTAGGACTCCTTTCGAAATCTGCAACATGCTTTGTTACTCTATCTTTGCCAGGTTTGCTAGTTTATTTGGTTCGATAGTTTTGGGCTCTGACTACATTCTTCTTTTGACGTGACTGGTGCGGTGTCGATGTGTGATGATCCCTTTTTCCCGGATCAAGACTGGATGCTATAACCTTAGTTATTTGCTATTACTGCTTTGATTTCATAGATTGGAATGAAATATTTTGAAGTTTTCCTCTCTTCCTGATATGGATGGCTCGATACTCAGCTATCTATATAAATTCCTTTGTGCTTATTTTGCAAAGACGTTCAGTCTGCTATCTCCCAATACATCTGCGGAGGTTGTGATGGTTCAAATACAATCGGGTATTACTTGATCTTCCCGAGGAGAGTGTGCTCGATCCTCTGTGATGGTATCTCGACTTGGCCTTGGAACCAGTTTGAAGACCTAGGTTGCACTCCTTTTAACGACAATGGTGAATCCTTCCTTAACAAATTCTGCTTGTTCTGAATCTCCTGTTGTGATGTCGGGTGTTGGTGGCAACAACTCTCCTTTTTTGTCATTACCTTGTATTCGATCCAATATGCCCCTCCTTCAAAACTAAGTTCCCTGTTTGCTTATTGTATCTGCCTTATCCATTCTCAAGAGACACGTCTCTTATCGGTCTATGCCACTTTATAATACACACTATAGTATTAATGTTTATTTTTGTATAATTATAATCGTTGATAATTTATTTTGTTGCTTTTGATAGGAGACATTTGATTTATATAATTGGCATTGTATTTATTATTTATTAATCAATTTATATTATTAATTAATACTATTGATTATATATATATATATATATATATATATATATATATATATATATATATATATATATGAATTTGTACTATAATTGTTTGTTTATTATTAAATTAATAATAGGATATTATACTATATTAATATATTTTGCTATTATATATTAAAATAATGTGTGATATATTATTTTCAATTAGTGTTTTATTTGTTTATTTTATTTCTAATATATTATAAATCATAATGTTATTATATTATCATCTAGTAATAATATTCGTATAACTTTGTATTGTATTATTTATTTATTTCTCTATTTTTGTATTATTATTTAAATAATAGAATTCTTAATTAGTTATTCTTATATTTTAAATCTAATTTTTATTAAAATATATCTCGAAAATGGGGACATTACATTTGTTACATTCTTCTACAACATGCTTTCTTACCATGTTATGGTAAATCGATGTTGTTATAGTTGTATTAAACAAAGGAGATGAAAACTTATGTAGATTTACAAAGACGATGTTTTGAAAAGAAACAATCGTGAACTAAAGATGGAAATAGAAACTACCTAATAAACTAAAGAGTAATTAAGATGACCATTAAAGAAAGATTTTAATATTCTAATAGTTTGGACTTAAAATATAAAATCATGTTATATCAATAAAAGGACCATTCCTGAGAACTATTAAAGAGGTTGACTTAAATAAAAGATCTTCATAAGCAATAGAGACGACATTAAGAAAATTTATACATTTTTGGAGAAGCTTGCTTTATCATTCTGAATAGGACAAATGGTATTGGCTTTTTAATTACGGTGTGATCTATAGGAGTGCCCCTGCAAATGTTAAATGTAGAATGTGTTATGCTGATGATACCAAAGAAAATATCCTCAGATGCGTATGCATGCCTCACCAAAATGTTTTGTATTTTTTGTTTATTGATTGTAGCTTGCAAGAGACCAACTCTAACGATGGCAAATCTGGAAATCTTTTGTCAGTTGATATTGTTTCCATACACTAATAAATGTTTGTAGGAAGCTCGTATGTGCAGGTTTTACCAGATTATTTTCTATATTCATATAAATTGATGCAGAAATATAGAATGTAACTCAAACCCTTCTATAAACAAAATGCAACATTAATTATACAAATGGAGTTAAAGTTTTATCATGTAATTCTTATTGCTCTAATGCTTGGTTTTATTTCAGGATAGAATCATTGCTCGTCTTCAACAACCTTATTCGATCGATTGCCTTCCTGTCGAGGCAGAGTATCAGGTATTGTGTCTGTACGTTTTAAGGATCACATATGAAATGCCTTTCAGCTTAATTCTTTACTGGTTAAGTTAATGTACAGATTCATAGGGTGGTGCTTATCGTTTTTTAATACTGAAGAGGAAAATGAGAAAAGCATTGCAACATTTGTACTTTTGCTATCAATATGTCTACCTGCATCATTGAATGTGAACACACAGTTTTTTTGATCTCATGTGAGCATCTGTTGTATTATTGTTGATGCCAGCTATTATAGAATGTAGGCATATACATAATATTCTCTACTTTGGCTCTGTAATCTAATGGGTCATTCACATGAAACTTTATGATTGAGTTAATTAAATTTTTGTTCTCGCTCCTCCTTTTTGAATTCTATCAAGCTCTAGACCCCAGGGGTAAAATACTTGAAACTTGAAAGGAATTAAGGTGATCAAATTAATAATTTACAAAGTCATTATTCATTTGTACAGAGAATTCAATCAGAAAAGAACGATCTTAAATTTTTTTGTTCAATGATATTTTTAGAACATACCATACACCCGTTGTGTCCTTTACAGCTACGTTGGATTATAATTTATAAGGCTCCATCCCATTCTATCTATTCCAGTCCTCTTACAGGTTGTAAAAAGTTCCATCATGAGTAGATTATAGATATTTTCTCTCATCAGAATTCTGTCTGATGTTCAATTTTTAAATTATGAATATTGACCTTTAGTAATAAGTAATAGCTCTGTAACAGCAATTATCAAACAGCGATGAATATGAATAACAACAATATAGAGGGAGTGAATGACATTACACTCAAAAAAGATTTTTACATAAAAAGTGTAAGGTTATCATCAATGGCATTGTTTTTACTGTGAACAACCATGACCAGCTTCTTCTCTAATTGTAGTGTAAAATATTTATCATTTAATACACTTAAAGAAAAATTGAGTTAAAAATCCATGTATAGAATCTGTAGCTGGACTGTACAGCTGCAAATTTGAAAAAGAAACTATAAACAGTAGGCCACAGGGCAAATAATCTCTTAGCGAATATATCAAAGGGAATAAACCCTCCTATGCCCCCATCTGGACCCATGTTGTAGTAGAGAGCCACCCATTTTTGCTAAGTTGCCGGTTCGAGATTGGTTCCAAGTTCGAAGTTCGAGATCCGGTTCGCAAGTTTGTCAAAATTTTGGAAAGGGGTTTGGGTTCGTTAGTGCAAAAGCATGTAAAAATTATATATATACATATTTATGAAGCATGAGTTAAAATTAGAATGTAGTATAGTAGCATAAACACATTTAAACAATAAAAACACCATAAACTTGTAATCATAGTGATCGTACCATCATATAGTTCAACTAACAAGGTCATCAAAGATTCAAAACATTAAAAATAAATCACAGCATCAAGTTCAAGTATCATTGTTCAACTAATGGAATAAAAATCTGTTAATATTCTAAGTTCTTTAATCTTCATCTTCTTCATACTCATCTTCTTCATCTTCATCTTCTTTTTCATCTTCTACTTCTCTGGCATTAGTTTAGCTAAGCCCAATGGGATCAGCAGCAGCAACAGTGGTATTGGTATCAAAGTCGTCAAAATCATCTAGTGTAAGCCGAGCAGTGGAAGCATCCAACTCCGCAACCTCTGCACCTACATCCCACTTCTTTGTCTTCTCTTCTTTGTATTCTTTACTCTTGTGCAAAAGAAGGTGGAAGTTGTAATGCACAAATACCAAGTTCTTTGCTTTTTTTGATTGCAACCTATTGCGCTTCACTGAGTGGATGAAATAATAGGTGCTCCAATTTCTTTTTGATGTAGAAGAACTGGCAACCTATGAAGACTAACACACGGTAAACAATTAAAAAAGAATTAATTCAATCTTATAAAATTTTTAAAATTACTTCGTAGTCATGATTATTTTGAAGATAAAGAGAGCCAATTTTTTTAAAAATAAAACTTACTTGTGATATTACTTTGACTGCAAGGGGCTGCAATGTTTGGAATCTTTGGCCATGGAGGTACCACCAACTACGAGCATTCTTCTTGAACCAATGATGAAGAGCATTGTTACTTAGACCTCTAGCACTCACAAACTCTATGAACTCATCCGTTATTACATCTCTCATATCATCATCAAGAAAGAGTCTTCTAAATGCTGCCTTATGCCTATTAGACACTTCTATATCTCTATAGGGTGGCAACCTTCTTGGTAAATCACTATATTGAGGGGTATAGTATTTGGGCGCCAAGGTATATGCAATCAAATGTAGTGGAGTGGTCATTTTGTTCCATCTTTCAACAATAATTGCTTGCAATTTTTTGAAGGTCTCTTGCAGATCTTGCAAAATGTCATTTATAATTTGCTTGATCTTCTCAAGCATTGAGTTTGTGCCATCATAGATCTCTCCAGGGCAAGGCCTATGGGCTTGGTGAACTCAAGGAGATATTCTACACGTTTCCACCATGAGTTAGTCAATACCCTTTGCTTTGTTTCATTCGCCCTATTAGTGTTACTTTGTTTCCAAACACCCCAATTGTGGCTGATTACCATAGCTTGAAGTGCCTCTTTCACTTACATAAGTCGTCTCAAGACGATTATATTTGACGTAAAATGGGTCTCACAACCCATGTCGTAAATTAGAGCAAAAAACAACTATTAGATACATATTTTATAAAAGCATATACATTGCACAAGCAAAATATGAAAAACCAGAAATTGCCAAATATTAAAAATTAAATTACTAACTTGAGTTCAAGTTCATTTACCTTCAATAGCTCCAATTTTGAGTAGGTTTTGAAAAAGGATTGAGTCGTGGTGGTTTTTGAGAAACATTTGGATGTCCTTAGCCTCTTCATACACTATTTTGATTCACTTAATTTGGTTCCCAATCTTTTGTAGCACAAGATTGAGGACTACACAAGGTGTTCGAAAGATATGCTGATATCTCTCTTCAACCAACAAACTAGCAACTCTACAATTCTTTGCATTATTCGTTATGACTTGGACAACGTTTCTAGCACCCACTTGTTCAATGGCCTTGATTAGGATATTAGCAATAAATGGCCCATCTTTTACTTGGCCCTCACAATCCACTGCTTCTAAAAACATTGCCCCTTTATGGGACATTGCAAGGACATTAATCAAGGGACGGTTCTTGGAATCCTTCCACCCATCTGAAACAATTGTCACCCTTGTCTCAACCCACGAGTCCTTTATGGGCTTCAATTATCTTGAATCAGCTTGACCTCTTGATCCAACAAGGTGGTGCATACTTTCTCAAACCCGAGGCCACAATACCCTCATGGAGCTTCATTGGCACCCCTCAACATGTCCTTCCAAAATGGAGAGCAAACAACTTTAAAGGACAACCCATTTGCATACATGCATCTTCCCACCTTAATGTTAGCAATTTCTCGACTCTTATTTTGAAAAGTGGTTTCTAGTGGTCCCTTTCTTTTGTGTGTAAGAGGTACATATTCCGTCTTAGTGTCTGCTACGGTACTAAAATAAGGGGTGGTGTTGTATAATAATATTTGGGGGGGTGGGTTGCATTCCCTTTGCTCTTTTCTTACTTTTATTGCTACTGAGTTTGGTTGCCCTACATCCTCTCTTCTGCTACCTTATGCTCTTCAATATATTTTAACATGGGTTCATTTGGTATAGCGGCACCTTTTTTGCCAAGGCATTTCTTGACTCCTTTTCCTATGTATCCACACAAATGACCTACCGCACGATAATAAGAACTATTTCTTTCTACATCACGATCCTGACATCTCCAACAAAATGCACCACCTCGTGGAAGGGGTTTTGTAATATCTACATACTTCCATAGAGGAAAATTAGAGTGGGATTCCATTCTTTGTTTGGTATTGCCTATTGATGAAGAGGTAGATGCAATTCTGGTTCCTTTTTCTATGGAAGAAATTAGATACATGTTCAATTTATAATTTATATACAAATTTTTTTTTTTTTTTGAAAAAAATGGAAAGATCTTATGAAGAATGAAAGAGAAATGGGAAAATAAAAAAATAGAACAAAAACAAAAGCAAATGGAACAAGAACTTACTTTTTCCAGCCATTGTAAGCTTGCCAATGTGTAGAAATGAGGCCCAAACACTCGGAAGAACAGCCACAAATCAATCGTCAAACGCCTTCTTGCACAACTGGATTCTTGCTCAACGACTTATGTGTTTTTCCTGAAGACAAATTAACCTATTTGGAAACATAAAATGACAATGAGAGGCCACCAAAAGTAATTCATAATAACCCTCTAGGGTTGTGGACACCAAAATATTATTAAATTTTGCAAAAAACCTTGATTTTTGCCGTCTGCAAGGCCCAGCAAATGGGCAGGTTCGAACTTGGTTCGATTTTCCTGGCTTGGTTTGCCTAGGTTCAAACCCAATCGAATCCACAGTTAGAGAATAACACCCTGCCCAAACTAGAGTTCGAAGCAGACCCGAACTTCAAACCAGTTCAAACTTGTGTTGGTCCGGGGGGGGGAGGGATGAACGATGGTAACTTAGCGCTTTTGGTCACTATTGAAAGTGAAGAACCCACTACAAGAAAAAGACCAAAGGGACGTTTGGAAATTGCATTTCAAATGAGACTGAAGACAGTGCTGATCAACACATAGCAAAGTTTGTTTAAGCAAAGAAGTTTGCTTTCAACATTGATCGTTCAATATTATCAAGAAATGACAAAAATATTTATTGAGGCTCCAAAATGGTACTAGGGCCCAGGTTATGAGAAGGTACATTGCACTTTATTGACAAAACTAAAAAGAGTTCAAGCTTGTAGAAGGATAGGATGTTCATTGTTTCTAATGGGTTGAAAGACGTGCTAAAAATGACCCTTGATCAATGTCATATAGTGTACCCTAAAGAGGCAATGTTTATCAAGGCTGTAAATTGTGCCGGATGAAAGAAAGATGGCCAAGTTATTACTAAAATTCTTATAGTAGCCATTGAGGAAATGGGACCTGATTGTAATAAGCACCCTTATATTACCTTGTTTTGATTTTGGTTTGCTTTTGAGTTTAAGAATGTTGATAAATAGAATAGAAATAGCTGATTTATATTGCAACAAATACAATACTATGACAACAAATATGAGGAGATGCTTGCAATATTCACTTCTAAAATCAGTCCAAAACTAAGAGTACAATTCTAAGATAATGCTGAAGATACCTAGATGTATAAATCTGATTATAAACACAAATACAACATGTCTGTTTTCTGGTAATGAAAATAAATGACTGCAGCAATAACAACTAGTAAGTACAAGTTCCAAAAGCCCTAGATTCTTCACCTAAATGCTCCAAATGATACAGCTAGGTCTAGAAGTGTCTACCAACAGCTAAGATCTTTAGTGAGTGTTGCTATAATTTCCCTAAACCCCAATGGCTGCCTTGAATCCTCATGTTGACCCTCAATAAGTGATATGGCTGGCTGGAAATGATATGGCTAGCAAAGAAGAAGATACAACCAGCAAAATAAAGTTTAACTCTCCTCAATCTTCCCCAAAATCATTCTCTGCAAATCTGGTATCCAATAAGCTCTGCAAATCTGAAAATGTAAATTCCAATATTGCCCAAATGTGTCATTTGAATAATATCACTAAAGTATTCTCTATATTGTATATCTCAACAATTTGGAGTGTTGCATGCATGCAAAGGGTTTCATCCTTGCAAATAAAAGATGATGAAGCAATCTCCTCCAAACAAAAGCAATATCAATAATCAAACTCACATGCCCAAAAGAGTGTGTCCCCCTTTTATAACTTTTAGCTTCTTTTAATTTTAAATTTTTCTTTTCAAGTATTTTTTGGGAATGTTTCTCTTTTCATTTTTTTCTTCCAAAAAATATTTATTTTTTGCTTTTTCTCCATTTCTGCTTGAATGTTTTTTTCTTTTTGCTATTATTTCAGGAATTCTTTTGCTTTGATTTAAATAAGAAACACCTCCATGTTTTATCCAATGTATTATTAAATAATAAAGGTCCATCCAATCAAATAAATTATCTTGAATTTAATATTTGGTCTCTATAGTTCATTAAATAAATAAATAAAAATAAGCTAAAATGATAAAGTGAAATCTTTAATCTAACTTTATTATCATTATTTTAATTAAAAACCTTTGGCCTATGTCAAAGTTGAGATGATCATTTTATAGACCCACTGACCACAATACCTAAAATAGCAAGCATACCGACTCTGTCATGTGGGAGAATTAACTCATCCAATGATCAAAATATGAAATCGCACATGATATTGTTTCCAGATTCCCCAACCTTAATAATTACTCACAAGAATTGATTGTATAGACTAATGATTGTACCATGCTGAACTAGCTTGAGAAGGGGACATTGCTGTCCTTCCTTCCTGAAAGTGCTTGTTTCTTGAGAAAATCTCAACTTAGAGTTTTGCAGAACTTGCTCATTCTCCCGTGTTACATCTTCCATTGGTGAGTTCCTTGGTTTGTGTTGGTGTAAATAAGTATTTCCTATTTACACTTAAGTTTAATTAGGATAATGTATATTCATATTAATTGTCATGTAGATACCTAGGAGTTTGCATATTCATATGAGTTGTCATGTAGATAACACAGTAGTTTGCACTCCAATTGAGCACATGCTGTCTACTACATCTCTTTATGAGATACACCTTTGCATTCTTATCCTCTCATTGTTGCACATACATTCATGCACAATGGAGGATAATCTACTCTTGGTGGATATGTGCTTAGTTGGTATACTTATCTCTTTGCTGACTCCTAGTCATATTGATTGCCTTTATATACAAGGCACTTCTATAATGTATTCATCCAATTATCTGATATCCATTTTCATTTGATCATCATTTGTCTCTTGTGCTATCTATTAAGCTTCTTGATCTTGGTGTTGAATCATTGCCTTAGGCAAATTCTTACATGGTATCAGAGCTATACCAAATTCTTACACGGTATCAGAGCTATACCAAATTCTTATATGGTATCATAGCTGTACCAAATTCTTATATGGTATCAGAGCCACAGGAGTTTCATTGCATAGCCATTGGAGAGATTTTTTTTTTGCAGGTCAAATTGGAGCTTGCAGGTGTAAATCAGATATTGGTATCACATTCAGAAGGTCAAAAAACCCCCAAATCAACTTTTGTTTCATAAAATCGGACATCTGAGGTGAAATCTAGAGTCATTTGATTTTTGGAGGTGCAACAGAGTCAGTTGATTCAAGAAAAATAATTACAGAGGTGATTTTCAAATAGTGATATCTCCCTCATACGAACTCCTTTTTTCGAGCAACTTTTTTTGTTTTGGGGTAGAATTTTGTGATCTACGCATTAGTGTAGGTTTGTGATCTTTGTTCTTGAATTTTTAGGAAAATTGCCAATCTTGATTTTCACAACTTCAGAGGCTTCGATTGGGCTCATATGAACACATTCAAGTGTTATTTTTTTTGAAAGTGTATACTTTTTTGTCTACTTTCCAGATCTGGTATCAGTTTGGAGTAATTTTGAGTAGACATAGTACTTTCAGCATTTGGTCATTTTTTGGCCTATTTTGACACTTGTAATTAAGTAGATCCTTGAGAGGTCTTGTTTCTTATCTTGTTGAGTCATATATAGCTTCATATTTGTTGTTGTAACCATCAAATTAGAAGTTCACTTTGGTTTATTTTGACAAGTGGCAATTGTACATGCACTTAGTATAAAGTGCCAAAAATCTATTTAGAGGGGGTTGAATTGATTAGTACATCATGGATGAGGAAGATTTAATTACCTTGACAACACAAAACTATAAGCAATGGAGTGAATTAGTTCTTACTTATCTTAGTGAGCATAATGTATTGCCATATGTGAAAGGACTTTCATACAATGGTGACACTATAACAATCATTTGTCGTACACTCTTTCTACATATGGAGATGGAGGTTATGGATTCACTTGATGACATGAAGTCAACAAATTTTTATGATATTTGGATCTATCTTTGGGAGATGTATGGACATCCACATGTTCCTCCATTCCGAAAAGATCTTTTACCTTCAGTTGTAGCTACATCCTCTCCAATTGAGATCGCTACATTAACTGTTGCTCTTGATGATGCTTGTATTCACACAATGATGGATTCACATGATTTAGTGTAGCAAGATATTCATCGTCTTCCAGACTCAGTTCCTTGGGATGACTTCTTGACAGACATTGCAGGTTTGTTTGTGGAGTCCTACATTGAGGATATGGGAGACACTATTGATGATATACATCTTCTCTTTATTAAGGATGATCCTTCTTCAATTGTTGTGAAGGAACACTCGAACCCTCATGATTCTCCACTTGATTTTTCTTTCGAGTTTG
This sequence comes from Cupressus sempervirens, assembly GCA_028749045.1. Taxonomy (NCBI): domain Eukaryota; kingdom Viridiplantae; phylum Streptophyta; class Pinopsida; order Cupressales; family Cupressaceae; genus Cupressus; species Cupressus sempervirens. The sequence continues at coordinate 438,175,673 of CM053788.1, forward strand.
ACATGATTGTGGATACTTTCTTACAACATTTGCAAGAGGTCCCTTTCACTTCAAAGAAGACATATGAGTCTTTGGACATTGCTTTACATGAATCTCAAACTTCACTTGAGATGTCAGATTTCGTGGTTGATCATACTCATATGTTGCAGATTCCTATGCAATTTCCTGAGACAAATTACATTCTGAGAGTTCTTCCTATTGAATGGGGAGGATTCTTTTGTACACCCATGCCACCATTTCTTCCTCATGGTGCAACTTCTACATTGATCCAAGAGCATATTTCATGGGTGTAGATTCTGCATTGAGGGGGGGCTTCTTTGTTTCTCTTCCTACTTCTTTTGAGGAGGCATCTTGGTCTTTGGAGTTTGATCCACATTCCTATATAGAGCAGTTGCCATTGGTTCCTTGTCTGTTACCATCTTCTATTGGACTTGATCTTGATTGGTTCGTGACACCTTCATTATTCAAGGACATGGTGACACATCTTCAGACTTTAGAGACACCATACTTCATATGGATTCCCCTTCCATCTTCCTATCCACAATGGGAAGCCTTCTTGCATTTGTATTTGGTGTATCCTCTTCCTAAAGGGAGAAATGTTGTTTGTAGGCATTGGATTCTCTTTTGTCTTCAAGCACTCATCATTAGGAGAACTAGGCATTGGATTCTCTTTTGTCTTCAAGCACTCATCATTAGGAGAACATTCACTAAGGTGGGGATTTCATTTTTGCTTATTTCCTTTGTATGGAGGGATTCTATGTTGTATATACATGATGTATGTTGTAATTGGGGGGTCTTGATTACTCCATCCATACATGCATTTTACTTTATTTTTTTCTCTCTTTTTGGAGTGGGGTTTTTCCCATGCGGCTTTCCCTCTTTCTTCGCTTTATGAGAGATTGCATTGCATATTGTAGATGGGTACCTAACATGGCATAGTAGGCGGGACCCATATTGCATTATCATCTAGCTTTTGTGAGCTTAAGTACATTTCCCTAAGTTTCACTTAAGGAGGGGTGTTGGTGTAAATAAGTATTTACTATTTACACTTAAGTTTAATTAGGATAATGTGTATTTCTTATTAGTGGTCATGTAGACACCTAGGAATTTGCATATTCATATGAGTTGTCATGTAGACAACACAGTAGTATGCATTCCAATTAAGCACATGTTGTCTATTACATCTCTTTATGAGATACACCTTTGCATTCTTATCCTCTCATTATTGCACACACATTCATGCACAATGGAGGATAATCCACTCTTGGTGGACATGTGCTTAGTTGGTATGCTTATCTCTTTGCTGACTCTTAGTCATATTAGTTGCCTTTATACACTTCTATAATGTATTCATCCAATTATCTGATATCCATTTTCATCTGATCATCATTTGTCTCTCTTGTGCTATCCATTGAGCTTCATGAACTTGGTGTTAAATTATTGCCTTAGGCAAATTCTTACATGGTATTAGAGCTATCCCAAAGTCTTACATGTTATCAGAGCTATACCAAATTCTTACAGCTTGAACAAATGCTTTGTGACGGTCCTCCTTTGAAGAGTCCGCTGTTTCATATCAATGATGGTGTTTGAAATCAAAATCAGCTTCCCCTCCTCATCTAATGATGGTAACTTAGATGAAGGAATCATAGTGTGCCTTGTTGAGTGTGGATACATGAAACACCTTTTGCACTCTACCACTAGTTCGTAATTCAATTTCATGGGCATCATCTTTGGAGGTTTCATAGAACTTGGATTGGAGCTTCTCAACTCCACATCTTTGAAGGGAGGGTAGTCTTAAGGTTGTAATTGCAAATATATTGTCCCTACCGCAAAATTATGCCCGAACTCTTTGTTGACCAACACAAATTTTGCTGATTTTGTTCTTGCTGCAAGCTTTCCTTCAAGTATTTCATTATATTGAAGCTCTCATGTAGTAAATCCTTTTCCTTAGGCACGCTACTATCTCCTAGAAGCAAATCCATTATAGTAGCAGGCTTATAACCAGACAAGGCTATAAATGGTGACATCCTAATGGACATGTGATGAGTGGTAATATGACAATTCTTACTAAGGTGTTGGCATCTCATCCAAGCTCCCTGTTGTCCATAACTAGTGTTACAAGACTTAGGCTTTGCAAGCTGATTTTTGGCTCAGACTCGGGCTCAACAAAGACTTGGCAAATCGAAAAACCCAAGAAATTCAAATACTTTTCAGCATTTAAAACTATTTTCATGCATTATCTAATAAATTAATATTAAAGACAAAATATTTGAAATAAATAGAAGCTACTTTCTACACATACACATGTTTACATTGATCATATATGTATAAATGCAAATTTTAGACTTTAGCTTAAGGAAATAATTTGAACTAAATTATACATTTTAAATATAAAGTTTCAAATGTCTACAATGTTCATGGAATATGAAAACCATAAAATCAATAGTTCGAAGCACATATCAAAATAACAGCCATAGCCTAGAAGATTAAGGCTCAAAGTAGCCTATACTAGTGACTAGTCGACCCTATTATGGTAAATCAATGTTGTATTGAACATAGGAGAGGAAAGCTCCTTATATAGATTTACCATAGGTACACCGCCTTGGGGGATGGGGGGACAAGGGAATGAGTGGACAAGCTTCCGGGATAGGGGGACAAAGGGGCCTTAATTTGGGGACAACAAAGGGATGGTGGAGGGATGGCAATGGGGGACTGAGGGGGTTTGTATATACTATAGATACAATACTTAAAATGCTAGTTATGAAAAAGTGGATTGCAATATAAGATATAAAGATGTAAAAGAGTAAATACTTGAACATTGCATTGAATTAGAATATTGAACATTGAACATATATAGTCAAATCAACAAATAGTTAACATTTGGATGCTCCCCCATCCTTGGTGAAGTTGGTGGAATTTGGTGGCACTGCTGGGGACATGGGAACGGAGTCAGTGAGTCCTCAATGCGTGAGGCAAAGGGGGGGGGGGGCGCACGTCCCCATGTTACTAAGAGATTTATGAAGACAACTTTCTAAAATAAACAGTCATGAACTAAAGACAAAAATAGAAATTGCCTTATAAACTAAAGACTAACTAAGATGACTATTAAAGAAATATTATAATATTCTAAAACCTCCCTTAATGTTCATCGTCTAACTACCTTGTGGAAGACTTTACATGTCTTGTGGTCATAAATTCTTCAGGACATTCTGCTATTGCTGAAATTCTCCTTTGATCTGCACAATGTTAATGACCAAGGGTAGCTGAAATTCGTCCTAAAAACATAGAGAAGGCTACTCCCTTCTTTAGAATGTTCTGCAACAAGAGACAAGAGCTTGCAATTGTCTCTCTCTCACTAAGATGAGTTTTCCATTGACCCTCCTAGAATCGGCACAATTTATGACCAAAAATCATAACAAAACATCCAACTTGATGAGGGATAAGAGAGCTATCCCTTTCTATAGCCAAAGACACACATAAAAAATGACACAATTTTGAGAAAAAAATGACAAATCCTCCAAACTTTTGCAGTTGAGCATGACACCTTAGTACAAATTGCAAAAAGTCACAATTGTTGTTTGAGGAAAATTTCAAAAAGATAAACAGATAGATGACACAGATTGCGAGATACACATCTTCGTACAAAACAACATTTTAAGGAAAAAATGGTAATTTCTTTCTAGAAATTAGATAGACATCCCTAAAAAGAGCAAACCCTTAATTTTTGAGGAACATATATAAACCAATGTTCCCCCAAGTTTTCGGGATGGGAACGACAAGGTATAGCGAGATGGGTTTTTGGGACGACAAATTTTCTTGCTGATTTTGGGGATGGAGGGGGATGGCAAATGGGGACAACTGCATAACAATAGGGAAAATTAAAATATATAGAGAAATTTAAAATATTTATATGAAAACGTGGATAAAGCATGTACTTTTATACTAATAGAACCTTAAAATATAAGAATCAACAGAATTCATATGTCAAATTTGTGTTACTTTGAGAGTCAAACTCTAATTTGTTCTAAAAGTCAAAGTCAAAGTTCTGTAGGTGTCCCCAAGTCTCTGAGACATTTTACGGATGAGGGCTGAAAATATACCCAGGACGCGTCCCCAGGTAACACTGATATAAACCCAAAACAATCTTATTCAAGGACAAAATAGAACCCACTAGAAGTTTTTAGAAGGGGAAAAGTTACAAAAACACATCAATATATTTAAAGGGAAAATATTATAAAAACCCATGAATTTTTTTAAGAGAAAAAATTATGAAAACCCATCAAATTTTTTATAAGGAAAAAAATAATGAAAACCCATTAGAGAAACTTTCATGTGGTAAAACATGAGAATTTGTGTCGTAAACAACATTTACAAGCGACATCTAGATCCCAAAATATCCATGCAACTCACAAAATGGACATGCAAGCAACATGTAAGAACATACAACTCACATGCAAGTACATGCAACCTTTGAAAATCAAAGACTTTTGCTCAAACTAGGAAATTGTTTGACCGAAGCCCTCAACTAGGTTCATGATTTTCAAAAAAAATATTCAAAGATGAATCACAATTTTTTCATAAAATACTTTCAACAATTTCTATTTCATGAAAGTTTTTTTTTTTTTTTTTGAAAAAACACCAGATATGGAGAGCCTCAATTTTCTAAAAGAAATTGCCAAATTTAATGAAATCCCATCAACTTGCTCTGATACCATGTTATGGTTGATCGATTTTGTATTGAACAGAGGAGATGGAAGCTCCTTATATATATTTACAAAGACTATAAAGACATTGTTTCTAAAAGAGGCAATCATGAATGAAAGACAAAAATAGCAACTGCTTAATAAATTAAAGACTAAGGTGACCATTGAAGAAACATTACAATCTTCTAATAGACTCTGAAACCTTTCTACGTGTAGGCCTAAGATAGGTGTAATGATGTAATGATGTGTTTTTGGGGAGGAATAACACATGCTTTTGATAATGCATGTGCTTTTGGGTTCAAATTCCCCAGCTATATGCATTTTAACATAGTTGGAACACTTGACAAGTTTTTAAGCTCGGCGAGGCAAAGAAATCACCGATTAATCAACGAGTTTTTCATTAAAACTCGCGGTGACTGTCAGAATTAAAAAACCCGTGCGTTGTGATGGCAATATAGGGTAAAATTATCATTTTTTTCCTACGTTTGTTTCATTTGTGCACTCTAGAGGCTTGAGTTGTGGAGAGAAGAAGGTTTGGAGGCATTCTTAGCTGATTGCAAGCGATTCAAGGTGGATTTGAGTGGATTTGTAGAGGGTTCTAACTGGTTTTAGAAGACAAAAATATCTTTCTAGGTATGATCTTTTTATCATAATTGGAAAACTTTTAATAGTTTTAAAAAATGTTTTATTGTTTTTTTGTTGCTTGTAAATGAATTCAAATAATTTAAAAGCATTTTAAATCTATATTTGTTTGAATCATTTGAAAAAAAATTAATATTTTCTAAAAACAAACCCTAGTTGTTCTAACTTTGTTTATTCATTTTTCTATAAATTTATGTGTAGAGCAGCGGTTAAGCATCAAAAAAGCATGACGAATCTGCAGGAAGAGTGGCCACAAACACCATGCCCATCTGGATATGTAGGCACTCAGCCTAGAAATGCAAGAGATAAGGCATGATGGTATGCCTATGAAGCTCCAAATGATGTTGGGAAGGTTATATGCATTCCATGTGAAGAACTTATTTTTGGAGGCATAAACCGTTTCAAATAGCATCTTGCAGGCATAAAGAAACATGATTCAAATCCTTGTCTCAAGGTAACTGAAGAAGAAAAACGATTCATCAATGCCTTACTTGCAGCTTCTGAAGAGAAAAAATTGGATAGGGAGAGGGCAAAATTAGCTATGAGGGCAGCCATAGTTGAGTCTCAAGGAGCTCCTTTTGGTATGCAAGAAGAAGAAGTACTTGAGAACATACCAGGATCACTTCGTGGCCCACGGATCTGCAAACAAAATGCATCTTTTGCCAGTTCCACTTCGTCTACATTTCCTAGTTCTTCATCACCATCCACATCAAGGATAGGGAGTTATTTTGTGCCTAGGAACATAGTTGGATCACAACCGTCTTTAGAGGTCACTGGATGGTTCAAGGAGGTGCATGAGCAAACTGATATTGCAGTAGCTGATTTTTGGTTTTTCAACAATTTCTCAATGTATGCGGTTGAGAGTCCCTAGTGGTTGAATTTGGTGAATGCAATTTCAATATCGAGCAAAGGGTACAAGCCGCCTACTCGCAAGGATTTGAGTGGAAGGTTAGTATTTTACTTTTTAGTAATTGTAAATAATTGTGATTCACTTTAGTTCATTCTTATATTTTAAATCTTAATTGTTATTTCCTATTTTTTACTAACACTTTATTACACTTAAATTTTGTAGGTTGCTTGACCATGCATTTGGTAGGGCAAGAGTATTGATAGAAGACCAAAAGAAAGAGTGAAAGAAATATGGTTGCACCATTTTATTTGATGGATGGACAGATGGAAGAAGTAGAGCCATTATTAATTTCTTGGTTGCTTGCAAAGATGATGTGGTGTTTTGGAAATCTGTTGACGCCTCCAATAAAGTGAAAAATGCACACATTGGCTTTAATGTTGGAGAATGTTGTCATGGAGCTGGGAGTAGAGAATGTGATGCAAATCATCACAGAGAATGCAGCAACATATGTGGCAGTAGGTAAATTTATTTTTTTATGTTCAATATGAATCATGAATGTAATGCTATGGTATTATTCAATTTAGATTTGATGTAAATATGGAAAGTTTGTAACTAACTATTGATTTTTTACTAATCTTTTAGGTAGAATCCTCTAAGAGAGGCATCCCACACTTTTTTGGTCACCTTGTGCAACACATGTCCTTGACCTTCTTTTGGAGGACACAAGAAACTTGATTGGGTGAGTCCAGTTGTGGAAGATGCTAAGCGAGTCACCAAATATATCAATAATCACCCATGGGTTCTTAGTTTGATGAGAAAGACCACTAAAGGCAAAGATTTGGTGAGACCCACTATGACAAGGTTTGCAACAATGTTCTTGATGTTGCAAACTATTCTCAACCACATATTGGCTCTGAAACAAATGTTTGTGTGTGTTGATTGGGTTGCTTCATCTTACTCAAAGAAGCCTGAAAGAGAGGTTGTGGCACAGATAGTCTTTGATAATAGTTTTTTTTGCAAAGGCTAAGGAGATAGTGGAAGTAACTTCAAGAATCAAAACAATATATTTTTAGTTGATTCAAGTTTCATTATTAATTCATAACTTACTATGTTATTAACTAATTTGTATCAACTTACTATGTTATTGACATTGAGCCAAAGCTATTGCATCAACATGCTTAGTTACATGAATTGAACAAAACATGAGGAGCGGAGCGGGTGTGGTGAGCGGGAAAGACGGATTCAAAAATTCAGGAGGGAATGGGGCAGAATCGTCTGGATTTGAAGATCAGGTAGGGACGACTGTGGACTCTAAAAAGGGGAAGGATCCCAACAAAGGTGGGACAACAGAGGCTCCGGGGGGTCCCAGGCCTGTTGTTTTTCCAACAAAAAAGTGGTCTAGTCTATTTGGCATCAAGCCGATAGGTAAGTCCCTCTTTTCCACTGGTAAAGAATATTTCTTTGGATGAGCAAGGTACGTTATCATTGGAAATCCCGGATCAAATCATAGATAGAAATACATCTAGGATGGATTCGACTTTGGTGGGGAGGTTTTTAGGAGCCAGGCCCAAAATTGAGGTTGTTCGTGCCTTTGTTTGAAGGAAATGGGTTCTAAAAGGCCAGGTAGACATCGCTGCCATGACGAGGTTGCCTATCCTTTAGTTTTTCCTATGAAGAAGATAAACGAGAGATTGTATGCAATGGTCCCTGGTAAACTTACCTTGATTTTGAAAAAATGGGCACCAAATATGAACTCTCATGATGAATCTAGGATTCAAGCACCAGTATGGATTAGAATGACAGGGTTACCTTTGGAGTTTTGGGTGGAGGATGTGTTTTAAGGTATTGCTAATACTTTTGGTGAACTTCTTTCTATGGACCCAGTTACAGTGTCTAGAAGAAGATTGACCTATGCCAGAATTTGTGTGGGAGTTCTTCAAGGTATGGATATGCCAGAGGTTATTTCTCTCAAATCTAAACTAGGAACATGGAAGCAGAAAACAAAGTATGAATCAATCCTCTTTGCCTATTTTCATTGCAAAAAGTTGGTCATTGGGCAAAAAAACGCCCATCTTTGAATGGAGCTCCTAAAAAATTAAAAAAATTTGGGTATGCAAAGGACTGAATGATCAGGTTGAAGCTGGGAAAAGCAGCTATAAGGAAGGGAATACTCAAGAGGTAAGCGGTATTGAATAATCTTCACAAGCAAGATATAATGAAAAATATGATTAAGGATAACAAACTGGATATTGTTCTTATTCAAGAAACAAAAATGTTAAAGTTGAAGGTCTTTTGGTTTTTCGGGGAGGTAAGATTATTGGGAGTGATTTTGATGGGGCCTCAGGTGGTATGGCAGTTTACTAGAATGACAAATGTATTAATGGGGAACTTATCTCTCATAATAGAAATATGATGAACTTTAGATTTACCAATTTTAAGGATGGCTTTGCTTGGGTGTTCACTAGTGTTTATGCACCCAATTCCAAATGGGGCAGAAAGGCACTTTGGGAAGCCATTACTAGTCAGAGAAAAAATTTTGCGGATGAAAATTGGGTCATTATGGGGGATTTTAATACTCCATTGAAAGAAAATGAGAAGATGGGAGGAAGTCAAACTAACTTGGATAACAGATTGGAATTGACGGATTTTATTGATAATCATCTCTTGCATGATATGGATTTGCATGGGGTTGATCATACTTAGACCAATCGAAGATCTGGGAAGGACCTCATCCAAGTCAGATTGGATAGAGCCCTTATTAATAGTGACTGGTTTTTGAAATATAAATGTTCTCTTTCTGCTCAGGTTCGAGTTGGATTAGATCACTACCCTAGTTTCCTTGTGGCTGATCCTTTAACTTTTAAGAAGAATTATCCCTTTAGGTTTGAAAAAATGTGGAGACCCTTCATCCGAGACTGGAAAACCTTGTTAAGGAATGGTGGAGCATTCAAGTGGAGGGTACTGCCATGTTCAAAGTTGAAACTAAGTTGAAAATGTTAAAAGGAACATCAAAAGATGGAATAAGGATACCTTTGGGAACATTTTTGACAATAAAAGGAAGGTTATTGAGGAACTTAAAGAGATTCAGGATAGTATTCAAGTTGAAGGATATGGGACGGTCTCCAGGGAAGAGGAGAGTGTGAAATTGATTGAGTTGCATGATATTATCACTAAGGAGGAGATGTATTGGAGACAACGGTCTAGAAAAGTCTTTTTGAAGGAAAGAGATTGGAATACTAAGTACTTTCACATGACTACCTTGAAGCATAGAATGGCTAATAGAATTTTTAGAATTTTTGCTAATGTGGTTCCTATTGAGGATGAGGAGATTATAAAAAAGGAAGCCATGGAATTTTTTTCAGTAATTTACTGAAAGGTGATCCCAATCTGGGTAAGGATAAGCAGAAAATGTTTTTGGACTGTATCCCAAAATGTATTTCAAAGGATCAGGATAAATTTCTCACTGCTATTCTGTCTAATGATGAAATTACCAACGTTGTCTTCTCCTTTGATGGAGACAAGGCACCAGAGCCAGATGAGTTACCTTTCCTTTTTTTCCACAAGTATTGGTGTATCATCCAAGAAGATGTTTGTAATGGGGTTAAGGAGTTTTTTGGATGAAGGAAAATTCTCAAGGAGCTGAATGGTACTTTCCTTGCATTGATTCCTAAAAAGCCTGGTGCTGATTGCATTGATCAATTAGACCAATCAATCTTTGTAACTCTTTTTATAAAGTTATATCTAAAGTGCTGACGCTTAGAATTTTATCTTTTCTTCCTAATCTGATTTCCAGACAGCAAAATGGTTTTGTTCTTGGTAGACAAATCTTGGATTTTATCATTACCATGTCCAAGAGAGAGAGGTTGCTTCTTAAACTTGATTTATCTAAAGCTTATGATAGGGTGGATTGAGATTTTTTACAAAGAGGGTTGGAAGCTTTTGGTTCTAATAAGAGATTTAGGGAGCTGGTCCTTGTGCTGGTTTCTTCTGCCACCTTTTTTTGTTTTGGTTAATGGCTCTCCAACTCCTTTTTTCCGGGCTTCTCGTGGTTTGAGGCAAGGGGATCCACTTTTGCCTATCCTCTTCATTCTCATGGCTGAATGCTTAGGTAGATTTGTGGAGAAAATGGTGTCTGTTGGGGATTTTGTTAGGCTCAAACCATCGTCTAATGTAATGTCCCTACTTCTGATCCCTTAATATTTTAGGACTATTTACTTATAACTTCGATTTCAAGAGACTTCTTCCTCTAAGACTTTGATATTGGTATATTGCTTATGTATTTAAACCACTATATATAAATCTTTTTGATAAAGAAACAATATTGACAGAGCTATTACCACCATATAATGGGATTTTCTTGAACATACTAGATTGACTGTATATCCCAAATGTCGATAAAGACTGAAGAAACAAGGCGAGCTTTATTACCATTCCCTCTATTCCAGTTTACTCTCTTGATTGTAATTAAATTGCATACCTCTGTTTTGGTAGTATTCACTCTCAGCTGATATTTTTTCAACCGTTCTGATATCACAGATTGGATGAACTATATTACAGCGATGCAAATATTGAGTATTTCTCTACCACCAGGTATGATGATCTATGTACTTGGGACTATTCGTATGATCTCCATTATTGCTCTGCCCTTCATTGGTGACGTGTCTACAGGGATTACGAAGCTTTAAAGATTGTCTTGATTGAATTGTTTATCCACTCCTAGAGGGGTTGAATGCCCGGTCTTCTCAGTTTAGACTGAATAATAGGTACAAGTATCATGGACTCCAATTTGTCTTCCTTGCAAAAAAATACGTCTCTACATTCATTCTCTCCATGGAAAGGTGTTATGTTTCTGAAACAATTACCTTACGCTTCATTAAAACTACTCTTGAAATTATCCATTTTCTGTGATGGCTCCAACGCTCAGCGCTAACAAGTCTTGCTTGCATTAGGTAGGTGAATACTAACTGGGTGCTACTACTTTGCCGCTTGATCCTTTCGTACCTTGTCTAATGATTATTATTTGATTACCTTGCCCATTTGATTATTGTTCATTTTTTGATTCAATGCCAATTCCGCCATTTTCTGTCAGCTTCAATCAATAGTGATAATTCTTGTCTTTGGTTTGATGATGATCATGTCTCCAGTTTGTGCTGGATAGATCTTTTCGCTATTGTTCGATGGTTTTATGCTACGATTCGATGCTTTATATCCTTGATATTGTCCACTTCATTCATAGTTCCTTATCTCTGTTGTGCGATCTCATTGCATTCAGTGTCTTATCACTTCCCTCCTCCCCTCTTGCTGCTCGTCCATTCTTGTTATATATCTCCCTCTGAATTTGTTGATGAGACGTGACTCTTGCAAGTAGCTATTGTCTATGATTGTATATTTTCACCAATACTTAATCTTAATCTAGAATTAGTTGATGATAAGTGTTTAAATATTTTATTCGATAATCTTATTGTAGATTATGTATTTGATAATAGAGATTTCTATGTAGTTATAATATAAGAATATTATAATGTATTAACAATCATTCAATAATAGATTATAGTTACATATTTTTATTGTTATTATTAATTATATTTTTAATAATAAATATTAATATTTATTTAATGTTTCTTATCTAAAATTTAAATTATTATATTGTAATAGTTTAATATTATGAGACATTTATTAATTTCTTTCTACGTGATTGGACATTACATTAATTTTAAATATAATATTTTTATTTCTTTGACCATGTTGGTGCTATTCATTTGACTAGTTATTTAATTATTTATTTTTATATAATTGCTTTTATTATAATATAATATTCTATATTATAATATAATAATATTTTTATCTTAAAATTATATATTATATTATTATACTATTTATTTTTAACATGTTTTCGTATTTTATTATATTAAAGCTACAATTAACTTAATAATAAATTATAATATAATTTATTATTAAATCAACTCCTTATTTTGTTCATTATTATTAAATTCTAAGGGGCAAAATAGGGGACATGACATCTAAAGAACTGACTTCTTCTCATCAGCAATTTGTGGATGATTCTATAGTGATGGGAGAAGCTTCAGTTAGGAATGCAAGAAATATCAAGAAAGCTCGAGGATTATGGGCAAGCTTCTAGACAAATAATCAATTGGAACAAAATTGTGATATATTTCATCAATGTTAATGATAATAGGCAGAATAAAATTAAAAGAATTATTGGTTGTGAGATTGGTACCTTATCGGGCTCTTATCTTGGTTTACCCCTTTGTCTGGACCCAACTGAGATATTTTGGAGTTTGCTGATTGATAGAATCTATTCAAAGTTAGCAGGGTGGAAAGGGTCCCTCCTCAGCTAGGCTGGTAAGGTTGTTCTCAAATCCACCTTGCAGAATGTTTTGCTGTATGCTTTGAGTGTTTTTAAGATCCCTAGAAAGTTTTCTTTGGCAATTGAAAAAATCCAGAAGCTTTTCTTATGGACGAGTATGGAAAAAAAGAAAAGATTGGCCTTGATTGTATGGGAAAAAGTTTGCATGACTTTCAATAAAGGTGGCCTTGGTCTTAGAAGAGTTGCCTCTATGAATGATTCTTTGCTTGCCAAGTTGATATGGAGATGGTATAAAGAGGAAGGAGAATGGCGAGATATTTGGAATGATAAATATAATAGGGAGAATCAAGATCTTAAACTCTTCTTTTACAATGAGCCTTTACAAGGGGGTTCAATGATTTGGAAACATGCACCAAAAAATAAGTAGATTAATAATAAACGGGTCAGATGGAAGGTTGGAAATGGGAGGAATGTTCTTTTTTGGGATGATATTTGGATTCTTGATCACCCCCTTAGTTCCGATCAAAGATGGAACGACTTTATGGAGCAGTGCAAGGATCTCTTCGGGATTTTTGTTGAAGACTATTGGGAGGAGAATAATTGGGTTAACCTCAATAGAGTGGATAAAAATCTTAATGATTTCAAAAAGATTTTGAATGCTGTCTTTTTAAGCCAAGAGAAGGATGCTCTGATATGGAAATATAATCCTAATAGGTTATTTTTTGTGTCTTCAATCTATGCTAGTACTTTTGAAGAGCATCAAGAGCCTTGTTGGGCCAAAGCTTGGTTTAAATGTATGACTCCCAAAGTTAACATATTTTTTTGGATTCTTTTGCAGGATAAGATTCTGACAACGAACAATTTGTTGAAGAGAGGGTTTAACATTGTCAACAGATGTTATCTCTACAAGGAAGCTAATGAATCAGTTAATCATATGACTATTTATTGTTCTTATACTAGAAGATTATGAGAAAAGGTTTGTGGCTTGTTGAATATTACTTGGGTTTTCCCCCATACAATTCAAGATTTTTTCAATTGTTGGAAGTCTCCCTCAACTAATACTTTGGTTATGAGGTTGTGGGATTTTCTCCTCTCGTTCCTTTGCTTGGGCGTTTGGAAGGAACAAAATGATAGGGTGTTTAGGGGTGAGGAAAATAATCTAGGTCAGTTGTTCTGCAAGATTAAGAATATGGTGTCTAAGAATATCTGATCTTGTGGAAAAGGGCACCAACCTTAGAATGTTTGGGAAGAATCAATGTTTCAGAATTGGAATTTGAATGGTCTTAGTTTGGTGCAAAATGGTCCTAACCACAGGGATTTGATAAGATGGGATTTTCCTCCGAAGGATTGGTATAAGATTAACTTTGATGGGGCCTCGAATGGCGACCTAGGAACAACAGGTTGTGGTATCATCATTAGGAATATGAATGGGGATAGAGTGGGTGGAATGGCCCTTTCTATTGGGGTTCAATCTAACCATGTGGTAGAAGCAAGTGCGACCCTCTATGGTCTTAGCCATGCAAAAAGTTTGAATTTGAATAAGATCTGGCTTGAGGGGGATTCCCTTAATATAATTAATTGTCTTTGTAAAGTTACTAATCCTTCTTAGACTATTAATAATATTATAGGCAAGACCATTAATCTTATCAATTCCTTTGAAAATTGTGTTGTCACTCACAACTATAGAGAAACTAATCAAGTTGCTGACTGGGCAGCTAATGTGTCATGCAAGAGTGATGGAAAGCTAATTTGGTATCAAAGTGATATTATCCCTATAGAGGGGCTTTTATTGATTGAGCATGACAAAGCTAGAAGTAAACAAACATGTTTCATTAATGATGAATATGCCATCAAGGAGTAATAATGATATGGCCATGATTGAGAAGCGGCGGGTGATTATGAGGACAATGTCTTATCATTGGGTCTTTTTTCCCACTAAAATCCTTGGCTGCGATTTCGACTCTGGTCTTCTCTTGCAATGGGGTTTTTTGAGAAGTGAGAGCCACCGTTTTAGTGTGAAGAAGATGGGAGGAAGGAGAAAGAGAATTGAACCGGCAAGCTGCAAAGAGTGGAAGAAGGAGAGTGAGATTTGGGATATACTAGAGCAAGGGAATTTTACAGGATATATGGAGAAACTGAAAGACAGTAACCTTGCCATTACCCGACAATTTGTTAAAACATGGAAAGATGGGAGTATTTTGGTGGGGAATCAGAGGATGGTGGTTTTTGAAGATATCATTGTTGAAGCAATGGGACTTGACACGGAGGGTATTAACTTTTACTGAGATAGGAAGCTTTTAGATAGGGTGGTTGGAGAGTTTGTAGACTCAGCTAAGGAACACAATAGGCTGGTGAAAATTGGTAATTCTTACTTTGGCCTTGGGTCCATTTCTTGCCCTTGGAGATTTGTTATGTTTTTGGTGACAGAGTATCTTACTTTAGATGGCCGTTTTACTAAGATATATGGTCTCCATTTCATGTTGGTTAACCATTTTAGGTATAGGGTTAGGATAAATTTACCCTTTTACCTTAGACAATCTTTGGGTAATTCTATTTTTGCCTTTCAAAATGATCCTAAGGGTGATCATGCTTGTCATGAGGGGTTAATTTTTTTAATAATGAACCTTCTGAAATCCAAAAAGGTGGATAGGCCCCGATAGAGAAAGAAATCTTTAGATTGTGAGATGGAGGGAAGTGAAACAAAGGAGGAATTTGATGAGGATATAGAGGATGAAATGACTGAGGTTGAAATGAAGAAGAGGAAGAAAGGTGATCCTGGGAGCTCGTCCAGGAAGAAAACGAAGGAAAAGGAGATTGAATCGGAACAAGATAGTGATTCTGATGAGTAGGAAAAGGTTATTGAGAAGAGAGGAACATTGGGCAAGGCTTCGGGAAACAAGGGGAAGAATGTTAAAAGAGATTCTATCCCCTCTGATGATGAACTCTTAATTAAGAGGGTGGAAACAAAAAGGAAAAAAGTGCTTGCTCATGATGTGGATGTTGAGAAAGAACTTAAGGAGACAGAGCTAGATAGGAACAAATAGGGGGAGCATGAGGACTTCTTTGAGCGTAATAGGGACGAGGATGACCAGGGGTTTCTAAAGGGAATCTTTGGTAACCTAGGGATAATGATGAAGGATATTGGCACCCTAAAGCAGCAAATGTAGGACATATCAAGGGATTTTGATTAGCTCAGCAAGATGACAAGGGGGGAGAGAACACTGGGTTAGCACATTGATAGACTTTCTGAGGTTATAGGCAACACGGAAGAGGTAAAGAACTTGATGAAGCGTGTGCCACCACTTGAAGCCACGAGCATAAATTTAGATCAGTTGGGCAAAGATCTTCAAAAAAGGATGGATGGTTTGGAAACTACAATGGGTAACTTGGAGAAAATGGTTAAGAAATTGGCATATCAGAATTGCACTATATTGAAGACTGTGGTTGACAACTTCAACACCATGCTGAATAAGCTGGAACAGAGTAAAGGCCAAGACTCTAATGCTATGAAAGAGGACCAGGGCTCGAACAAGCCCACAAGGGCTAATTCCAAGAAGAATGAAGGTGTGGAAGCAAAAAAGTTGGATGACATGAAAGCATTTGCAGAAAATATGAACATCCTAGCAGACCAAGCAGCAGACATTCTGAAGACTTTGTAGCTGTATTTTTGCTTTTCTTTTGCTGTCTTGCCATGCATAGTTGTATTTTGGCCTCTTGTTTTTGGCTTGTATTGTCTGTTCTTTTTTGGCTATGAGACCTTCTGTTGTCCGAGCTTCTCTGCTCTTGTTTCCATGATACTTTGTATAAGGTTTTGGGTCTTTTAAAAACTATTTTTACGTAATCAAAACTAATTTGTATTTTTCAAAGTTGAAATGTAGATGTCTATGCCCTTGGTTAGAGTCTTGCGCATATGTGATGGGCAACAATCCCCAATGGGAGGTCTTTATGAGGCCATGGAGAAGGCCAAAGAGGCTGTTACAGACTTAGATTTGACCTCATTTGGGAAATAATTGATAGGAGGTGGAACAATATGCTCCACCAACCCATTCATGTAGCAGGCTACTTCCTCAACCCCAAATTCAGGCACTATGATTGCCCTTGAAGTTGAGATTTTACCAAGACTTTATTTTACTTTACTTTTTAAGGTTGTGTAGCAAGACTTGATATCATTTTCTATTTGTTTTAGGGCTGATGATTCCTACTCAGATCCTATTAGAGAGGTCATGGAAGGTCTCTCTAAATGCATTGAGAAAATGATATCCAATGAAGCGAAGAGAAACCTTGTTGTGACCGAAAAACAATTCTATGTGCAATCGAAGGGTAATTTGTTCTCTTCTATGGTATCAAAGAGAGCAAGATCTACTCAAGCACCAGGTAAAGCATCAAACTTTAAAACTTTTGCAAATTGATAATTTGTGTTTTCTGATTATCTATTTTCATTGCTTATAAATTTTTATATTTTGTTTTGTAGATGCTTGGTGGGCAAGTTGGGGTGGCAATACCCCCAATTTAAAGAATTTTACTCTTAAAGTCCTATGCCAACCTTGTAGCGCATCCCATTGTGAGTGTAATTGGAGCTTATTTGAGTCCATCCACACAAAGAAAAGAAACAAAATGACTCAAAAACGGTTTTATGACCTTATTTATGTGCACTATAATCTTAAGTTGTGCATAAAAAGGGCACAAAGTTCGGTACTACCTGGTCCACTTGATCTGGAAGAGATAGATCTTTATTCTGATTGGATGGTACAGAAGCCAGGTCCATTGTTTTCACCGGATGAGATTGCTAATTTGGAGAGGCAGGCCATGGAGGGGGATGCTAGAACATATTTACATTTCACAATGGATGACATTGAGGACGAGGATGATGATGGTTCAAGCTCAGAGGACAAGGCATTACCAGTGCCATATATAGGAGGAGAGACATCCTCTTCCAGGGCGTCGAGCTAGTCAGTAGGGATGTCTAGCGAGGAGGCACAGCCACAGACTTCACAATCACGCAGCTCGCACCCTATCCCAGTGTGGGGCACTTCTTCGAGGACTAGATCCCCTCGCTTTCCCGCTACTGCAACTGGAAAGAGGAAGATGTGATTGTATTGAATCTTGATGTATTTACTTTTAGTATTTACTTCTAGTTTGACAGATTGAAACTATTTACTAATTTGCTTCTTGCCATGAGCATTCCGCATGAGAATGCAATTTTGTACCCACTATGCATTTATATATATCTGAACTTTGCTTTGTTCTTTTGTGTTCTCTTTAATTAACATATTAGATGCATCTTCTCATTAAATTTTGCAAAAAAATGTATTTTTAATTAAATTTCAGTGGTTTTTTTAGGTTCCGACTTCTCTTGAGTTTTCTTTTCAAAATCGTTGAGTTTTTCCGATTAAACTTTTGGGGGGCTTGGCGAGTTTTTACCTTTGGCGAGTTTTCCAACTATGCCTTTTAACACTAACTCAAGTTAACAAACACATTAATAAACTTTAAAAGTGCAATTATACGTGCTTTTACGTTTAAATTTCCTAGTTATAAACATTCAAGTGATAAAATAAGATGCTTTTGCCTTTAGAAAGTCTGTTTATATGCAGCGGGGTTTTACTAGGTGTTTAGCATGTTGATATATGCTTTGAGCATTAAAAACCCCAGCTTTATGCATTTTTTATGTCTCATAATTATATTTGATAAAAAATAATAGTTTTCAATAAAGTAACATGAAAATAGATTTAAAAATGCTAATTTTCATAAAATATTAAAAACTATGGTCAAATCAACTCAAAATGAGCTAAAGTTTTAAAATAGAATATAACTTTATTTGGTGCAATTGTGAATGAAAAGCCCACTTTTGGAGGTTTTTAAATCATGACGGGTTGTCACCCTGAAAAACTCCACCTCTTCCTTTATAACTTGAGCTAGGCAACTCCATTTGAGGCCTGAGTTAGTTTGAAACGAGTGGGATTGCAAGGGCTATTTTCACAAGGCAAAAAGAAGACTCAAAACTATTTACCACAAAAAGAAAAACACACAAAATACTTGAAAGTTTACTAAAAATCAAGCGTCCACAGTCAGAGAAGAAAAACTCTTTCTTGCAAACATTAGGGATTAAACTTGATGACAAACTTTAAAAGAAAGGCAGGAATAAAGTTACACAGAATACAATTTAGGAGTAAGGAATTGCCTTAATGATGCTTGTCCAATACGTTAAAACAAAGAGGGTATACCTGCAAATTAATGAGAAAATTGCATAGTGTTGCCTCAATTTTGACATCTTGAGGACAATAGATAGTTAAGTAATGGGTAACTGATAAATGATAAATGATAATAGATAAACAAGAAAACTTTTAGGATGCTATGACATGCCTATCAAATGAGATGAGATGAGATGAGATGAGTATGAAACAACTCCCCTTGAAGATCAATAAGTTGGAGCTTGGTGGGGTGAAGTGGAGATTGGGCTGGTGAGGGATGAAGGTGGTAGAACAACAATGTAGGATTGCTAAATAACTGTGAGAACTGTCGAAGATGATGAAGTGCCAAGAGAGTAGTCAATGTGTCCTGAGAGTCTGAAGGGCCAAGAACAAGACCGACTTAAGCTAAACCATGAAATTTTTAGCAACTCAAATGAACCTGATGTTGGTTGGTGGTGGTAAGAGGTTACATTGGTGGAAATAACAATTATAACATCCCAATGACCACTTACTCATTTGCAGATTCACGGGTTGAGGGTGTAGTGCATAGACGTCTTGGTGGCACGTGTCCTAAGCCGAGTAGTCCGAGGATTCAAGCAAGGAAGGTGACAAAATGGACAAGTTGATACGAGGGCTTACATGGAATTTTGATTTTCAGCTAAGGTTTAGTGTCATGAACCATAATTAATATTTGTACATTATGACAAGTGTACCCTCAATATTAGCAACAGCAATTACTCATTTGATAATTAATTTACGAAATTAGTTAACAATATATGATTAACTAATATTGATATTAACCAATTACTATAATCAATTTATCAATCATTATAATTTTTTGATCAATATATAGTTAACATCAGTAGTATTCCATATTACTAATATCCATTAGTAATCAATCTAATAATATCAACTACTTATTATCGTCCCTATTATATTAACTTCAACTAATAGTAATTATTAATAACAATGTTAATAAGTCGACAATGAATGAGGGTCATGGCCCATGACCCATGACTAGCAATATATAATAAGAGCTTGAATTCTACGAAAAGGAAGGGAAGAAATGAAAAAAGGGATATAGTCAACGATCTGTAGACGAAATATAAAGCAAAGAAAGGTTATGTATTAAATTTGCGAAGGAGAGAAAGGAAAATGAGTCACCAACATATAGATTAGATAAACAAAGGGTGTCTAGAGGGTAAGATACTGTTGAGGCTATCAAGGCATGTATGTATCTCAGATTTATAGGAGTTTTTCATATTTAAAATACAATTAAAGAAGATATATGGTGGACAAGCTTCATGGAAAGGTATTGATAGAAATTGGCAAAAACTACGATTGTAAGCAAAGTTAGCAAACATTACACCCAACGAAGCAACAATAGAGAACAACAATCCTGCTATGAAATTATTGATAAGGGATAAAAGAACAAAATAAAAAACAGAGTCAATGGAAGATAGGTCAGGATTGAAATAAGCGAAATACAATACAATATGTACTTACGGTTCAATAATAAATGAGTGCTGACAATGAGAAATATAGGTAGCACTATAATTGATATCGTCAGCTTAGAAAGTGCCCATGTAGTGCAAATAAATAGAACAATGAAAATATATAGCCCAAATGCATTTAAAGGAGTTACGTATGGTGTTTGTTAGTAGTAATCATATTGGAGAGATATATATGATTAAGGATAAATGTGTGGACTAAGAAACATTAGAGATACATACATCGATATAGATTATCGTATCTATTAGGACAATATATGTATGTCTGGTTATATGAAAAAATATATAAGAGATATACATCTATATAGATTTTCATATCTACCGGGACAATATAGGTATGTTTGGTTATATGAAAGCATAAATAAGATATCTTATTTGTAGTCTCTCGCTTCCTACAAATAGGAAGTTATAAGGTTATCATACATATATTCACAAGGGACTAGGAGATAAATAATGGTATACACACACACACACACACACATACACATGCACACACACATATATACATATACATACATACATACATATATATATATATATATATATATATATATATATATATATATATATATATATATACATTGTCATAGCCCCATTTTAAGATAGAATTTTAATAGTAATTAGATAAGAAAAATCTAATTATTATTAAATAAATAATGATAATAACTTCATTTTAACAGTAATACTAAAATAGAAAAATAGAAAATCATAATTATTTAATTTATATTATCAATAAAAAATAGTTGGTACAATATTTTAGATAATTAGAAAATAATAAAATTAAAATGATTAAATAAATAAATAAAATGAAATACAAGAGATAATATTGTAGAAAGTAGGTTAACTTTCTAAATATAATTTAATAATAAATAATAATAAACACAAAATAAGTAAGTAAATAAATAATATAAACATAGAATAATATAAATTAGCTAAATTTGATGAAAAGTCAAGAGATTTTTAAGAAAGAGACAGGACTCCTTCAAATTAAGATATAAGAGGAAGCAGAGTTTATTTTTAGAGAAAGCGAAAAAAGAAGAGAAGGTAGAAGTTCAAAGAGAAAAAGTGGAAGAGGAAAGTAATATGAAGAAAATAAGGAAGTTACTTTTTGAAAAAGTATTATAAATATTGAAAGGAATGTGAACCTTCGAAAGTGTCAGAATTATGAATAGTTGCGACTCTTCAAAAATGTTGTAATTAGAAAGTATCAAAACATATGCAAATAATTTTAATTTTGAAGTGTTGTGACTTTTTGAAAGGATTATAACTATGAGTGTTGTGACTTTTCAAAGGTTTGTTATTATGAAAGGTTGTGACTGTTGGTAAAGAAGAAACAAAAATATATATTTTATCTTTTCCTTATGAATATCAAAAAAAGAATTATAGAAAGTAAATATAGAGTTGAGATAATCTAGTATGAATAATTCATTGAAGGGCCGACCAAGGATAGAGCCACATGGACCAAGCAGAGGAAGGTAAGAAAGGTATGTTTATGAATTATATTTGTTTAATTATATTTATGAATTTATTTATATTAATGAATCATGCTTATGGATATAATTTATACATATACATATATACATATGTATATGTAAAGGTGGAATTCCAAATGGATAACATGGATGTCTTAATGTTCAATGGTTTAAGATCACGAGAGTCCCTTTTAGGGAAGAGAGTGATCTTAATATGGTTAGTGGTTTAAGATCAAGAGAGTTCCTTTTAGGGAAGAGAGTGATGATAATATGGTTCTTTAAGGTTGGAATATTTTGTTAAAGGTAACATATGCAATGTGATAAGGGCCTTGGATAGAGGATATCTCTTCTAGGAATGACCTTAGAGGGAGCACTTCACAGAAAACAAAGGAGTAACCAAGGATGGTACTAGAATTAATGATATATCATTCAAGGCCTAGAATTCCTCAGGCGGGTTATTGATCTCGATGTGGAGACACCTTTAAGGTTGGGTTAGGAGAGAGGGTAGAATAGTGGAATCTGATTTATTATTATATAAACTCTAGTGTTGATTTTGTAGGTATTCTTGTCCTAGTTAGTGGGGACATTACATACATATATATACATACATGCATGCACACATACAAACATACATTCATACATATACATATATTTTATATATGAAGAATATATGTGAAGTCTATATTTGAATTATGATATGAACAATTAAATATGTCATATATATATATATCCATTAGTAACAATGGAAATCACAATTATATGAGTTATGTCATTTGTAATATGTTTAAGACAATAATATATACCCAACTAATTCTTTAACTATTCATTAATACGACCAAGTGGATAGGAAGTTTGTGAAGGGGAGAGTAATTTGGTCACAGTGAGAAAAAGATTTCCAAAATGGGCTTTAGTTATGAGGGAGCTTCTTAGAGATTGTTACTACCCAAGCATAGTAATTCTACCATTTGCCTTAGGGTTTTGCAATTAGGGGGAGATTAAGGAATGGCTCAAGCATATATTATAGAATAGAGATCGTTTGTTAATTCAATTAAGTACATAATTAGTATTCTCTTAGTAATTTGTGACATTGTAGGTACCTACCTTATTGTATATTTTCTGTATGTAGCATTTGTCATTGCACCAAAAGCTCAAACTGTTAATGCCCAATACAAATGCCGAGACTTACCCAAATCTAGAGCACAAATCCCCAAGGAGAGTCAACGCTCTTAGCAATCTCCTCCTCAACACCAACTCAACTTTTAGCTCCAACTGAAGGGAGACTTGAATCCGTAACCCAAGGGTTGTAATGTCCCCACTATTAGGGTTAGTTTGGGACAAATATTACCTAGCAAATAAATGGTAGAATTTAACAATAACAAGTTTTAAACATACTATTCTACACCATAATCTAACCCCTACCTTAAAGATGTCTCAAAATTGGGTTTCCTAACCCTTAGCTTTCCCACCGTCTTCTCTAGAGTGCCCCCCTTAAGGTTCTTTTTGGACTGGACATCCTCTATCCAAGGCCAATAACACATGCATATGTTGACATCATCAGAATACTCTGGCACATGCAGATTGTCTTTTAATCCTAGTCATGGTGATTAGATGGAGACTTTAACACCTCACATACCCCATGATAAGGATCCCATTATTCTCCATGGTGTCTGTCCCATGGGCTGACACAAAAGGATCAAATATTCCTTACATAAGGAATCATATTGATTATCTCATTAAGATGAATTCTTCATTATTCAATTTGGATAGCATTCCTTTCATTTAACATTTAATTGAATCATGACATACTATAATTATTATTCAATATAAATATTTCATTAAAACATAGAATAACATTATTATTAATTTAAATGTCTAAACTCATTCATATATATATATATATATATATATATATAATTCTTATAAGAATAATATTATATAATATTTGCAAAAAGTTAAATAACATAAAATATACCGTACCTTTTCTTACCTTATATTTTGAGCATTATGTCCACCTTTATAAGTTATCTTTGATGTTATAGATTTCTTAATTATACTTCCCGCTTGGCATACATGAGGGATATATAAGGCTGTACTATCTTTGTTTTATTAATTCATTCTCCTCATATTTGCTGCCATTCATTTTTGGTTCCTTCTACTATATTTTGATTGCTTTTGACTACGTGGGATGTTTCCCCTATACACAATTGCTTTTTGGTGGCATTTATAGTCGGTCTTGTTTGAATTCGCACATGGGAGATTTATCTTCTCGTTTTTTGCCGACCTGTTCATTGTCTGGTCATGCTTTATTGTATGGCCTTGCTTGTTCATGACGTTGGTTGGGAATAGATTAAGGATTAGTTATATATTTGAGTGGGGGGTTCATGGTATGATTATTAGTATATTTATTTATATATAAAATGACTATATTTATTGTTAGTAGGATTTATTTATATGGATTTTTATAACAATCAATTTATTTGGTAATTACCTATTACTATAGTAATCACATATATCGATCATATTTATTTAATTATAAATTTGATTGTAATTTTTATTCGATTATGTTGATATATTTATTTTATTTATCAAATATATTTTCTTTTGGTTAGTTACAGCTATAAACATCAAGTTTAGATTATATTGTTGGGGGGATATTACAAGGGCTCTGATACCAATTGAAGGTAGCATTTGCTGTTGCACCAAAAGCTTGAACTGTTAATGCCTAATACAAATGTCGAGACTTACTTGGATCCTCGGCACTAATCTCCAAGGAGGTGCTGACCACGAAGTCATTGTATTTGGCATTAGGTCCAAACAAGTATTCTCAGTATGGTTTTGCTGTTCCAGGTTTTAACATAAATTTATTTTTCATTTGTGTGGATTTGTGTTCTTTGATTTGTTAGTTCATAATTAAGGAAACATTAGTAAGACCTAGCAAATGATGATTTAAAGTTGACATGAGTTCTGATGCTTTTAGAAACTATTAGCCATAACTAATATTCAATCAAGTTGAAGTTGACATATACTTATTTACCTCCTTATCATCTTAGGATATCATTATACTTGACAATTGGTATCAAAGGTAAGTTCATTGCAAAAAGCTTAATTGTTTGAGTTAGATTTGGGATGGCACACTTAGTTGCTCAAGAAGCTCTCTTTCTTCAAACAAGGCATAATTTTTTGATGGATCCAACAATGTGCTTTTGGATTGTAAGGATCAAAGCATTTTTGATGACCTTATGTTTCAATGTTTTGGTATGCAGTAGTGAACAACTATATCTTCTTTGATAATCCCCTAAGAGACCAGATTAGTATGAAGGGTTTTAAGAATAATGAGAAGGTAAGAAATGCTATTCTATGCTGTTTATCTAACTCTTGAGTTTGGGAATATAATGCATTGCAGGTTTATGAAGGAAATATGGGATGAATTGCATGATATATATTAAGGAGATCGAAAGGTCAAATGAGCAAAACTTTAGACCTTTTGAGGTCAATTTGAGAGTACATTCTTGCTCTGGGTTGATGAAGTAGTCAACTCCATTAGAATGCTTAGCAAGGGTTGAAAGAGTAAGTGATTAAAAGGTACTTTGATCCTTTCCCCCAAGTTTTGAACCCAAGGTTTGAATACACTATGGATGAGTTGCATGGAATTTGATTGGTTATGAGATGAGGGATGGTAATGAAAAATCTCCAATAAAAGAGGCAGCATTCAAAGTGCATAAGAAACAAGGAAATCTAAATACTAATGATGAATTAGATGTGGAATGTTCTTGGGTAACTATGGATTGTTAGTGCTTCTGATTTAGTTGAAGGGGTAGGTAGTTGGGATGGTCATGATGTTTTACATTGCAACCCTTCAACCTCTAGATATGCTATGTAATTACAATTGTGACACATCATTATGATATGAGAGCGGTTGTTAGCATTACGATAAAGTTGTGGTAGACATTGTAAACATTTGATGAATCAATAAAGAAGCTTGTGAGTTCTTTGACATATTGCATTCTTTGTTCTTTTGTTACATTTTTGGTTATTCACGTATGCATTAATTGAGCCTCTACAAGTCAAACATTGGCGCCTTTGCCTATATGGATATGGGAGAGATGGAGAAGAGTAAATGGTAAACAAAGACAAAAGTCGTGAGTAGATAAATGACTTTAAGGCCATAAAAGGGGCCTTGAGACTAGAAGAATAGTTCCGACATAGGAGAAGGCTAAGAAGACTTGTTGAGGAACAACCAGAAGGAGGATTACTCAATAGGAACCTTGGAGGAGCTGCGTTAAGTGAACTTGCCAAAGGTGAAGGTTACGTACAAGGTACAAAATAAGGATATCGTACGGAAGTAAATGTCGATGAGCTAATTGAAGAAACTAGAAACCGGTTAAGTAACATAACCCTTACATCGTGTACAGAAGCAATTGAAGTAGAGGATACTAATGCAACAAGGAGTATCTTAGGGACATAGGGCACAGTGGGCAAAACAACCCGTTCGGTTCTAACACAACCAGTTTGGGAACTCAAACAACAATGGTGAAAAAAACACTGTAGTAATGTCGCAAAAGAAAAAGTTACCTAAATTCATAGGGAACAGGAAGGAGGATTCTATACCATACTATTGAACCAGTGAAACAATTTGGTCAGCCAATGGGATGACCAACCACGATGAACATGATCAACAATTTCTCACAACTTTCCATAGATTGGTACTTCAAGATTGATAAGATAAACATTACTAGATGGGATGATTTAAAGAAACAATTTTAGGGCGAAGTTCGATTGTCATAGAGATTTATAGTATGAAGTAGGAAAATAATGAGACCGTCAGAGAATAAGGTTGGAGATTGAAAGAATTACTAGGGAAGATGGATAGCTAGCTAACATATGACTTAAAGAAAAGGTGGTTCATAGAAGGACTAAAACCTTCCTACAGGAAGAAAATGAAAATTGTTGCTCCCACGTTGTATGTTGACGTGTATAACCAAGCCATGGATTCAAAAAATGAAAACAAAACCTCAAAGAAAAAGAACATGTCATAGGATGATGATGAATCAGATGAAAGCAACAACAATGAGGAGTCCAATACGAAGGTAGAAACTTGTCAAAAGTCATGCATAGGATGACGAGGGAGTTCAAGGAAATGAAGGGCAATACCAATAAGAATGACGAAGGGGAGTTATGGTACACAAACTGCAAGGATGAGGGTCACATAGATCACATGTCCAAAGAAAGCATTTTGTGGCATTTGCCAACTTGTCAGACATTTTGTCGAGGAATGCCCGTGTAATATGAAAATGCACGGTCAACAAGTTCTTTTCACATAAGAGCAACTGTCAACTTCTACAATTGCAGGCATCTCCTAATAGACGAACGGCAACACATCATCTGGTGGATACTGGAACAATTGGTGTAGAAGAAGTGACAACAATAACAACTAAAGATGGATCCAATATGATGCAAAGGGTTGACCAATGATCCAGTGTCATGCCTACAGTTAATGTGGGCACTTTGTGCGTGATTGCATGTAGAAAACCCCAAAATATTTGTGTGGATGGTGTGGTCTGAGTGATTATGAAGATGCTAATAGTTTGAAGCCTAGAGTTAATTTGCTAAAGATTGACAGGCACAAATAAGGGAGTGTTGGCAATTACTCTAGCACAAGCCCAAAGGATAACGTACCTTGACCCCCATATGGAGAAATAGAGAGTATTAGAAGCCAAGACAGACATCGAAAAGAAAATGTTGGCCCAACAAAGGGAGACACATGAGACCACAACCACCTCATCTTAGATAGAAGCAAAGGAGAATATTCTAAGGCAAATGTTGTAGATGGAAGTACTAATAAAGATCAAAGACCTCCTAGAGACCATTCTACAGTTAAGAATGACCTTGATTAGCATTGTATTGATACCAACCCGTACGACAAGATGCATAGATGCACTTGTCGACCGTTTGATAGATCCCATGTTACTTGTAGTAAGTAATGGCTGATACCTTGCAGTCGTTGAGATGGGCATCCTTGGGACCATCCTCATTGACACCATTGTTGACAAAGGGTTAGCGTGAACATACTATCAGAGGAGACACGAAAGAAATTGGGGAAGCCAACATTGTGGCCACCCACTTTTAACCTGGTTGGTGTCGATCAACACGACATCAAGCTAATTGGAACATTGATGGTGCAATGAGTGACAATTGGTACCCAACCGTTTGTCTTGGACCTTGTAAATCCTCTGAAGAAGAAAGGATATGATGCCATTTTGTGGAGAGGGTGGCTTATCATAGCATAGGTTAACAATAACTAGTAGAGGAACACGTTGTCAATGGAGTACAAGGATGTGTCAGCGTGGATGTACAAGGATTTGAAGGGAGTGCCCCCAAAATTGTGCGTACACCCCATCCCATTGGTGCTTGGAGTTGTGCTGATATGGAAGAGGCCATATCGAATGAATAAGAATTATGTTGTGAATAGGTATCCCTAATCATCATATCATTAACAATAGAGACAAATTAGATCCGCATTTGTTTGGACTTCAGGTGCCTCAACACTGTTACGATTAATAACCTCTTTCCTATTCCATTTATAGACGACCTTCTTGAGGAACCTGCTGGGTATGAAATATATTCATTTATGGATGAGCTTTTCTAGTACAACTAGATATCCATTTTGAAGGAAAGTAATATGAAGACAGCATTTGTGGTGGAGGACGATGTGTATACCTATGATAGAATGCCTTTTGAACTCTGCAATGTGCCAACCACATTCTAGAGGATAATCTTGCATATATTTGACAAAATGTCTGTGGGGAACTCTAAGGCATTCCTCGATGATTGGTCCATCTACAACACACATGATATACACTTGGTAGCTCTTTCAGGAGTGCATGCAGAGATGCAAAAGAGTGAGATTGGCACTAAATTCCAAAAGGTGTAGATTCATGGTGCCACAAGAAAAATTGTTGGGGCACATCGCGTGTAAAGATGGAGTAGAAACTAACCTAGACAAAGTAAGGGTAATTGTGGAGACGAAACCCCATACAAACATCACAAGAGTAAAATTGTTCTTTGGCCAGAGTGGTATTATAGAAGACTTATCAAATTTTTTGCACAATTTTCATACTTGTTGGACAAGTTAACACAAAATGATAATCTGTACACTTGGGGAATGATGCAAGGAGAAAGAAACCTTTAAAGAGTTGAAGGCTCGTGGGTGCGCCAATCTTAGCGTACTCATATTGATATAAGGAATTTCACGTTCATGTGGACTCCGCAAACATTGGCGTAGGTGTCATAATGGCTTAGGTGGGTGCCCAAGGGTTAGACCACCCTATATACTAAGCCAATAGGTTGTTGTCCAACGTGGAAAACAATAATAGCACAATTGAGACGGAGACCCTTGGGATGGCGTATGCCATCCAGAAGTTTAAGTACTACTTATTAGCGGCCCCATTTACATTCTAGTGGACCACTAGGTGTTGATGTACTTGGTCAATAGACCCATCATCTAAGGTATAGTCAACAAGTAGTTACTCTTGTTGCAGGAATTCACCTTTATGATCATCGTATGGTTGGGGAAGAGCCACATGATTGTGGACCAGCTATCATGAATCAAGTCTCAAGAACCACCAGAAGGGATTAATGGTGACTTCCTAAACACCCACTTGTTCCATATTGCAATATTGCCCGCGTGGTACGTGAGTGTCAGTGAGGACCTATCAACATCACACTTTTGAAGGGATATGCCATCCGGGGAGAGGAGGAAGCTCGTCCTCGAAAGTAGAACCTTCTAGGTGATAAATAGGCTCCTATAAAAAATGGTACCTGACCAAGTGCTAGGAAGATGTGTCATCAAGGAAGAAGTTTTGAGTGCTCTTACGGAGGCACATGAAAGTCCAATATGTGGATACATGAGACCCGACACAACCACATGGAAGGTGTGGCTTGTAGGCTTTTGGTGACGTATAGTGTACAATGATGCTAGGGAATGGGTTGTAGGTTGCGATAACTGTCAGAGGGATGGGGAAACCTTTGAAGAGGGGCTTTATGCCTTTGAACCCTTTGCACGCATAGGAATGGTTTGAATGGTGGGGGTTGGATTTAATTGTATTATTAAAGGTCAGCCGAGAACAAAAAGGTGGGTGCATAGTAGTTGTGACAAAATATCTAACCAAATGGGTGGAAGCACGAGCCCTACCTGACAACTTGACGTTGAGTATGGTCAAGTTCATTTATGAACAAATCATCATGTGGTTCAGTATTCCCATTCAACTGACGAGTAATCGAGGGGTACATTTTCTGAATTAAGTCATTAGGCTATCGACCAAAGAGTTTAAAATTGTCCACTCTTTGTCTAGCCGCTACTACTCGAGAGTAAATTGGAGGCTGAGGCCACTTATAAGATTCTGGTGTACAAATCGTCTAGAGTGGATCAAGAGGATTGGGAAGAGAAATTGCCTTTGGTGTTGTGGGCCTATTGTATGACCTACAAGGTAACAATTGGTCAAACACCCTCCTAGTTAATGTATGGCCAAAAGGCCATCGTACCTACAAAGTTTTTGATACTAAGCCAATGGTCAGCCATTGAAAATAGGTTGGGCGACACATAAAGCTTTAGAGAAAGACTGTATGCGTTAAGCATGCTTGATGAGCAACGGGTGATGGCACAGTGGGCGATGGAGGTAGCTCAACAACGGAGAAATGTATGGCATGACTAGCATTTGAGGCTAATACGATTCACCTCGGACAACTGGTGTTGAAGTACAATGGAAGAAATGGGATAAAACCCATAAATTTCAATGTAAGATGGCTAGGTCCTTGTAGGTTCGAGAAGTTGCAGAAAACATAGCAATCAAATTGTGGACACTCGATGGGCAGGACGTTTTGAATGTAGTGAATGGATCAAAGTTGAAATTGTACCATGAGAGACGACGAGTGAATGACGATTCATTTGAGTTGAGAACATCCAACAAGAGGTAATGTGTATTATTAAAAAAACCATAAATTTAAGAGAACTCATTGTATGATAACGACACTGCACAGTGGAGTGATTGCATAGGGTGTACACTGTACAACAACCCCATCAAAAGAAGTGGCAAAGGCAAAAGCATTGTAGTAGTTTTATGAACAACACATGGACAATCCCTACTATGAAGGAAGAGTGAGGATGCTTGTGATAATAAAAGAGGCCATTCAAAGATAAACAAGTGCAATACGTGAGTTCAACAATATAAAGTAAATAAATTAAGCTCTTTTAGTGGACAAAGGAGAAGTGTATGTGGGAGATGAAAAACATGTCGATGCCTAGGACGCATATACGATTGCCACCGAATGTCGATGCTAAATATATACAACCATGACATTTACAACAATCATTACACATAGAAAGAGTCTTGTACAAAAGGAAGCAAGGGCTTATTGTGATGCTCCCAAGGGCTTGTGATGTGCATGTAAGATATAGTCCCTATAATAGAACCAATTAAGTCTTACAATGAATGAATGGTGAAGTGCCCATGACAATTTGAAGCAACATTTAGCGATATAAAAGACTGTACAATCAGTGCCTACAAAGCTATTCTCAGGCCTACAGTGAGCATTAACAAAGTTGCAGAGAAGAGAAAAAGGTTTACAGTGGTATAAGGAAAAGGTCGCCGCAAAAAAAAGGAAGTCCCTATGATGTGGTGACATTCTGGAAAACTCGAAATTGAGAAGTCACAATGGCTAATGGTTGTAACAAAGACAATAGAGAATCTTGTATGATGAAGGGTCGTGATGGAAAAAGCGTACTGACTAAAGGAGCGATTGAGCTAAACAGTTGTATGATGTAAAGGAGCCTATGGTGAAAAATAAACCAAGTGCAGCAAGAGTAAGTGCCTACGATAAAGGAAGAAGAATGCCACAATAAGAAGAAAGAGGAGAAGTTGTCTGTAAGTGAAGAGAATGGTTAAGGAAAGAAAACATAGTTAGAGTTGCAACACAGAAGGAACCCATACACGTAGAGGACATTGAGTAGGTAACTAAGGGGAATAGTAAGATTCACATAAAGGATAACAAGCGCCTGTGACAACCATTTGAGACCATGCACTGACATTAGAGCCTACTATGGAAAAACAAACAACCCCAATGGCAAGCTGAAAAGAGCCTCCGGTGAGTGAGGATAAAGCCCATGTGTGCACGGCGAGTAATTGGAGCTTGACATAACAAGTGCAAGATGAGGAAGAACTGCATCTAAAAAGAGAAAACCGCAAGGATAGATATTAGTTGCAGGATTGAAAGAGAATCTAAAAGACAAAAAATAATGTGAGTATTTTTAGACAGTTGATAAGAACGAAGAAGTGCTGATTCCCCTAACAATTTTTGAATACCATACACAAAAAGCCAAATAAACGACAGTTATTGCATGAACTCGAGAGCATCAAGAATAAAACACTGGGAATGATAGTTACAAGCATCACCAAGCAACAATTCTTCCAAAATGAAAAAAAATGGAAGTGTTACCTATTGTGACCTCTTGTCACCATCATCCACATCTGGGGCCCTTCCTTGTTTGTCCGTAGTAGAACAGAGGGTGTAAGCACAACAAACCACCGTGGAGCCTCCTCCACCTTCCGTATTGCACATTCAATTTGGAGAAAACGCCAAATCCACCATGGATCTCAAGTCACAGTTAATATTACCTATCATCGGGAGTCCACAAATTGCGGAGTGTGGTTCAACGCATGTGAGGGAGTGGTCAAAGAAAAATAAATCCATAATGTCCTTAGAACCACACTCTCCGAAGAGCATGGAGCACAATTTTGAGATGATGGAGGAATTTACTTGTCCTTGCAAAATTACTCACTAAGCTCTCACAAAATCCTCTAACCTCTTTTGCTCACCTTGCTCCTTGCTGCTCCAAAACAATGAAATGGAAATGTGAAATGAAAAATGTGGTGTATTGGCCTTATTAAGCCTTGAAATATACCTCATGGGACCCACCTCCAATTAGGGTTCTCATGCTTTAAAAAAACCTAAGTTACCTATGTGTCTGGGAATAGGGAAAATGCAGGTACGGATGCATTTTGATGCTTAGAGGTGTTAGGATGCATTGTGGAAGCTGCCAGGAATTATGCTTCCCTCCTGTAGATGTGCGTGGGATGGTTTGGAGAGCATCTAGAGAGAACCGATTGAACATCTAGATGCATCCCGTGAGCATCTAGTCATTTTGAGCGTCCAGTCACGTAAGTGACTTATTAAAACATGTCTTTAATAGGTTTTTTTAATTATATTTTTCTCCTATTTGCCTCACAACCCTAAAACGACCCTACAAGACGCCATTCATTGCCCATTCTTCTCATCTATTTACAACTGGGCTCTCTTTTCATTTGGTCTCCATTGTGGTATTTTGAAAGCAAGGTCATTAGTTTTGGATAGGACCATTCGTAGGGTGTCTATTGAGCTTCCACAAAGGACGATTAAGCATTTCATCCATTTCATGAGCGTTCTTAGCGATTTTTTGAAGATGTTCATGAAATTTTCAAGTTTTGGAAGAAGTTTTTCAAGATTTTTCTTTTTTTAAATTTATTTTAAAGAAATGAAGGAACAAGTTTGGCCATCTTTTTTTAGTATTTTTGTATTGTATATTTGCACTTGTATGTTTCATGTTCATAGTTTTTTAAAACATTTCTAAGTTAATTTTTTCTATTTTCTTATTAGATTCATAGTTTCTATTGTGCAAGAATGACCACTACTGGTAGTCAAAGTTTAGCGATTGGGCAAGCTGAATGAAGTGATAACTTCAATATTGATGTGGCATCTCCATTATGGAGACACACCACAAGATCATCAAAGGTTTCAGGAGGTGGGTCATACATTTGGAAATGCAATGTATGTCATAGTAAACCATTCAATAACTCATATTCTCGGGTCAAAACTCATTTTATGGGCCCTACTAATAAAGGAATAGCATCGTGCAAGGGAAGTAAAAATGGACAAAGGTTGAGTGATGCACAGTTAGCTGGATTTATGAAAGAACAAGAGGTTGTTGATCGTTTAGTGAGCAAATAAAAAACAAGTTTGTACAAACCTTCATCTACAAAAAGCAAAGTGAATGTGCCCACAGGTCATGTTGAATCCTCCAAACATCCATTCGTGGAAGTGGGAGAGGAAGATGATGAAGTAGAAGTTATTACCCGCAAAAGAGGTCCATTGGATCAAGCATTGAAAATGGAGGCAAGAGAGATTGGTGATGAAGCAATTGCACGTTGTCTTTATGCCAATGGTCTTCCCTTCAATTTGGTAAGATCGCCATATTGGAAGAAAATGATTGCAACCATCCTTAGAGCGCCAACTGATCACATTAGCCCCGGGTTTGAAAAGGTGCATACTACTCTTTTGCAAAAAGAAAAGATTTCTGTAGACAAAGCTCTTCAACCAATTAGGACATCTTGGAAATCTTTCGGCATAACTATTGTGTCTAATGGATGGAAAGACATAAGAAACCGACCATTGATAAATGTGATTGCAATGTCCCTCAAAAGGGCAATGTTTTTCAAGGCAATTGATTGTGAAGGACAAGTTAAGGATTCACAATTCATTTCTAGAGTTCTCATTTAGGCAATATAGATGGTGGTTAGTGAGAATATGGTCTAGGTGGTCACAGATAATGCCACAAATTGTAGGGGTGCAGGTGCTTTGGTTGAGTCTCGATACAACCATATTTTTTTGGACACCATGCACCGTACGCTCTCTTCAACTTGGTCATGCAACAAATTGGCACCCAAATAGATTGGGTGAAGCCAATATACTAGGAGGGAGAGTAGATACTAATGTTGGTGACAAATCACCACATGTCACAATCTATATTCAGATTATTCTCCAAGTTGGAGTTGTTGAAGGTAGCTTTAAAATTCTAATTATTTAGTTTCATTTATTTATTAATTTTGAGTAAGTTTTATATTCATGTTCAATTATCAGATTATTTCTTGTTTATAACTTTGTTTTATATTTGATGTCATATTGTCATCTTGATTATAGGTTGCTAAGACTAGATTTGCATCTCATACTGTTGTTCTGAAACGACTCCTCAAGGTGCGATCAGCATTGGGCCAAATGGTTATTTGTAACTAATGGGCTGTATTGAAGGCTTCAAATTCAGAGAGAGGCTTGAAGGTTGGGGGTATGATCTTGGATGAGCATTGGTGGGCGTGCAATTTGTATTGGATTTCACTGAGCCTATAATGACTATGCTACGCTTTGCCGATATAGATGCACCTTGCATGGGGGATGTGTACAATGTCATGGACACCATGGTAGAAAAGGTAAAGCTTTCCATACAAGTACATGAGACTAACCCCATAGAATGTGAAGCCTTGTGCAAAAAGGTGGAGGATATCATTCATCATCGTTGGGAGAAGATGACTATCCCATTGCACCTCCTTGCATATGCCTTATCTCCAAGGTACTATAACTAGGAAATACTTGCTATGTCGGATAGGATTGCACCATATGCGTCAGAAGAAGTTGCTACTGGGTGCTACACTGCATTTGCAAGATTCTTCCTAGATGATGAAATGCACAAAAATGTGAGGCTAGAATTTGGCTTATTTACTTCAGGATCAACACTTACTCCATATGCAATAAATGACTGAAATGACATGTGAGCTATCACATGGTGGTACATGTATGGTCAACCATTCAAGCATCTACAACCTCTTGCAATCAAGATCCTCTCACAATTAAGTTTTCATTTATTTACCATTTGTATTCTACGCTATAGTGTTTAACGTTCTCTAATTTACTTTTTATTGTATGTTTAATTTTATGAAACAATATTCAGGTTGCAAGTTCTTTTGCTGTTGAACAGAATTGGAGTACATAATCCTATATCCATTCGGTGAAGTGCAACTGGTTGGGCTCAAAGAAAGCTGAAGACTTGGTTTATATACATACCAACTTGCGTCTTTTGTCACATAAGGAGGATGGATACAAGGAAGGGTCAACCAAGCTTTGGGATGCAGCCCCTGAATGTACAAACTTGGATGCAATACTTAAGCATCTTACTGTGATGATAGATGATGATGTTGATAACATCATAGTGCTGCGGGACTTGTAAGTTCATGTGCATCTAGCACAGTTGAAAGCATGTTTGCTTCAAATGAACTTGCAAGTGTTGCAGCAGAAGGAGATGATGTGAATGTGGATTTTTTTGAGAATCCTTATGATTTTGATTGACTGAATCTGATTTGTGAACCTTAAGCCTTGACACTTGAGTGATCAACATTGAACCATGAACTATGTTTTTATTTTGTAATTTGAATTGCATTAGAAACTTGAACTTGAGTAATTTACTAATTAGACATTACTGTTTATTTCAATTCGATTATGATAATGAATGGTTTATTTTTGTATATTTCTTGTATTTCTTTACATACATAAATTATAGTTTACATATATATATATATGGACACTCACAAACACATCCAAAATCTCCCACAAAAAAATCTTCGCCTTCGCATATCAGCACCCTGCACCAGCATCAACATCGGAACCAGCATCAGTAGATAAACAGTTTTTTTTTGACTTTTCATGCAACACGCCAATTGCACCTTGCATGAACCCTAGGGACACCTCGCATGCAACCCTGCACCTCAAAAGCACTTGCGTCCTACCCGAGTGCTCTGACCGGTGCGGCTGCATTTTGGCCATGGTGTGGGTATTTGGGTGGGTGACGTGCCCACACCAAGGACGTACGTGCACCTAGGTTACACTGGATTATTTGTGCCTTTTGTGCTTTTCCATATTCTTACATATGAACATTTGTTGTTTTGCAGGAAGGAAGAATGACATAAACCTGAGGAGTAGGAGAAATGAGAGGACTATTGATAAAAAATGAAAGGACATGATTCTACCCCGAATCCAAAAATCATGTCGAAGTGGGCCGAAATTGAAGATACCATCATCCTACACACCTAGCTACCAGAATCGTGAGAAGTAGAATCGTTGCTGCAGCTGGTTTCCCTCGTGCCATTTAGCATCCAGAGTTGATCGTGGAATGTGCCAAACAGTATAGTCCTTGGGACAGTACATTTAGGGATTCACAACGAAATATTCTTGCAGATTTTTCTCCAACATCCATGATTGAAGCATTTGGGATTCCTTCACATCCGAGAATGGTGACGAAAACATAGAAGCAGGCACTCAAAATCTACACGGATGGAATCCAATTCTGTGAAGAAATAATCAACGAGAGATGGTTGAAAAAGAATAGATTGCAACATTCCAAGATTCCTAAGGAACTAGTATGGCTTGATTTGTAGCGGGAGTATGACAACATGATCATAATGCTTAGTCACATTTTTGGCATACCTCACTCCTATAGATTTGAATCTAGGATGTGGTACTACATTGAGCAGGTGACGGAAGAAGGTGACAGGATAGATTGGGCTGGACTCATAAGTGACAACTTGAATGAGCAATTAATAAATCTAGAGCACACAAGAAAATTCTACATGATCTCATACGTCATCTATATGCTAGCACACAAGATGAATTATGATGGGTTGAGATGCGAAGGACCAATTGAGAGTGGAACCCAACATTTGAAAGTTCATGAATGCTACCTGTAGTTGCATTTGTATTCTAAGGATGATTATGTAAGGGTTAATGATGCCTTTGTCATGCGCATAGTGAGGACCCTACATAAGAAGTTGCATATGAGATTATCAATTCACATAAGGTTGGTGGAAGAATATGACGCTTGGTTCATCCAATTTCCCACCTTTCCATACATCCGAGTTCAAGGATTCTCCATGGAGCTGTACAAACTTCCGAGGTACCCAACAGATAAGATGGTCTTGTTGGAACTCACTCAACAACTTATAGTCTATGAAAAGATCCAAAAGGGGAAGAGGAAGTTGGGATTGTAGTTCTCAATTTCCATTGGAGAAGAAAAAACTGTGACATACCCATGTCTAAAGGCAATAGAGAGATCATTAAATGAGCTCCACTTCTTTTGTCTTCCACTTTATCCAAAGCGGCCCGATTTTGATCCCTACAACAAGATCTCATCAGTAGCGAGATCAAAGGACCAACATAAAATTCACCTTGAAGATTTTTGGGCAAATGCTGCAAATGAGCATGAGATTAGAAAGATGATGCATTTAAGGTTCCTATTGAGCCTTATCAGAGCATGCAACATATTCCAGGTTCCTGATCAGATGGAGGAGGGTCAAAATGTGATGCAAAAATCATTCAATCCAGAAATGACAGTTCAACCATATGATTGGAAAAAGAAAGAGGTTACAAATCTGAAACTCTTTCAAAGACAGTCTTTGATTTTACAAAGTGGTGGATTGAGTGAAAGCTTGAAAAACTAGTTTTGCCAGCAAATGGATTCACGTATAGATTGACTAATCACCGACCGCTCAGAGATGAAAGACCGGGGCAAATATCTGAAGGGACTATTGAAGAAAAAGGAACTCCATTAGAAGGTGTAGAAACTAGGTAAGGGAAAGATGTAGCTCGAGAAAATCATCCTAGGAGTGGGATAGTTGTCCAAGAGCCTCAAAAGAAGAAGAATAAATTTGGAAACGCTCCCTCTTCTCCGAGTTGCACTCCTAGTGTTCAACAGATAGAAACATTTGAAAGGTAGGAAGTAGAGACCAGCATAAGGAGATTTGAGCAAGAAGAAATTTTGTGTAGGCCAGTACATGATAGAATGAGTATAAATACTTAGGAAAAATCCATGCAAGGGAGAGGAAGAGAGCAAGTAGATCTACTGAGGAAAGTCTCGCTGCAATCTTAGAGTGAGAAATGATGGAGGTTGAGGTTGGTCAAGAAGAGAAGAAGCTCCTGCAACAACGATATAGATTCCATCTGTTGAAGTTATAGCTCCTGAAGTGATGGTTGATAGTCTAGGAGGGGAAGAGGAGATCAACTTTCAAACGGTCCAAAAGAAAGAACAATTGGTCATTCTTGGGGACTAGAGTATACCCATTCTAGAATGGTTGAAGTGACGAATTCAAAAGAGTCAGCACCCAACAAATCGATCAGAACAGCAAGGGCAAGCAAAAAGATTCACCAAGGTTGTTAGAGGAGAATTAGGGTCCAGGATTTTGCAGATTGCAACTCCTATAGTTGACAAGGGCAAGGATTAGATTGTTCCAGATGAGTACCATTTCATGGAAATAAATCTTGATTGTACCTCTTGAGAGCAAATCTTAGAGGAATTTGGTGACTCTACTTGAGCTTTGAAAGGTAGATTAAGGAAGCTGCAAGGAGGATACTAGAAACAAAAAAGAGAAATCAAAGCCTTGTTTCAATACATCAATGGCTTGTCTCGTCTAGTAAGAGAGGAAGGTCAATCATTTGTCCCTCTGATGGGTGTTTCAGCTGAAGTAGTAAATGATATTGATAGGCTCAAGTAGACTGCTCAAGGTGCAAAGGTTTGGGTTGAAGGAAATTAGGAGGAAGCCCTCAAACATGTAGAAGAATTAGTGCAAGTACATGGTGGGGCATTAGCTCTACTCTCTAGAATCTAGTACATGGAAGAATCATGGGAAGATGAGTATATTTACCAAGATGAAATCATTTTTGATATTCATAATCTAATGGAGACCCCAAAGCAGACTTTGATCGATGGTCGAGTTATTAGTAAAGGGGACATCTATCATTTCCTTCGATGGTACAATGCGGTGATCATAGTTAAGAAAATGTTTGAGAGCTTCACCAAGGAATCCACTCTATGGAAAAAGGTAGTTGATAACATCAAACAAGGGATATCCAATACAATTGCATCCTTGTTGTCATAGAGATTGGTGGAGGCTGAAATGATGATTTTTAGAGCTTTTCCATCTTCTCGAATACCATGCACACCGCTCAGGACTCGCTACCACACTCAGAGGAAAGTTTGGGAAAAACAGAACGAGCAATTGCAGTTCTAGAACTCAAGCAAGAATGGACACCAAGCATCAATACAGAAGAGTTAGAGATGGTGTTGGATTGATTCCATGCCTTCAAGTGGAGGAATCAAGGGTAGATGCATATAATACATAATGGGTGTTCTTAGTGGGTGCATTTATTGCACCCCACTTCTTGAACGAGCATGCATAGTGGGTATTTATTACCCACTATGTTAGTGGATTCCTTATTGCATTAATTTAGATTCCTTTTCTTTTCCCTAACCCTAATTAGAGCTGATGTGGCGCTATCTAGGCCATCAGTTATTGTGATCATCCAGGCCATCTGTTGTAATCAAGGACCTATACAAAGGCCTCACTCCTCATTTGTAAAGGAGGATTTTTTGAGATTGTTGCTATGAGCTATTGAGATAATAGAGTTTTCATTGAAGTTTGGTGAATACTTGATGTGTCTTGGTGCTTGCTTGTTCTCTTAAATTCCCTCACTTATATTGAGTTTAGTTTAGTTAAAGTGTTGTGATTGCAATGGAGAATGTGATGGTGTATTGATGAATTCCTTTGATTCATACTTTTGACGTTTTAGTGATTCTAAATTGTTGTATAAAGTTATTGTGAACCCCTTTCATGCATATGCTTAACTTCTATCATTCATATACATTGCTCTTTATGATGGTGTATGTGGTGGTTTGAAAATCTTTCGCATAACCCTTGAAGATTGCACTAATTCATGTCTAGTTTTAGTAGAACTTGGCAAAGCAGAGCTCGGTAAATTGGGAAATTTGTCCACCAGGCTACCATCTATTGTCATCATTTCCCTTAGGAATAGATTAGGATCTCTAAACTCTATCTAATTTCATTTCTACATATTTTGTGAAAACTTGAAAAAGTACTTCATTGCAAAACCTTCGAATAGCTCCCACATCCAGTATGGCTTGAAATGAATCTGACTAAACATACGTAATGCCCCTTGTGATCATCAACAAATCACATCAACCACCGATCTTAGCCATGGTCAAGACCTGACCTTGGTGTCATCGTATGATGTTCTAGCAATCTTAGCATATGCGAGATTTTATTCAAGAGTGGATAAGATATTTCAGTATTTTGTTCTACTGTTTGGTGGGTTATAAACATGCATCAACATTACCCTCAGGTGTAAAAGTTGCAGGGAGAATAGACATGGGATATGAATAGAATGCGAGACCAAAAGTACATACACAAGCCCAAGCCTAGAAGGATGGTATCATGCCACAAAATGTTGTTTTCGAAGGCTTAAATGGGTTGAAGCATAGGAGGCGATGGCATGAGACGCTTGAGATTGATATTATGAAGCAACACATGAAGCTTGCAGAGGTATATTGGGTGATGCAGATGCTAGTCTTCTACATCAGAAATTATGAAGGTACCCTTTAGATGATGGTGGATACCTTCGATAGACATAGTCGTGAGAACGATTTTGAATACCTTGGGCACAACCTAAAGATTCCTTTTTCAATAGCATCCTAGGAAGGAAAGGGCAAAATGTTTATATAGCGACAGAAAATGTGACTAGAGAGGAGAAAGAAAACTTGATAAAAATGATTTCTAGGGAGTTAACAGCCATCGAGATTGGTTCCATAGCCAACACCTTTAAGAGTTGCAGAATCAAGAAATCCTTCATTGCACCTAGTGAGTGGAGTTGTCATGAACATGGTGAAGAGTAGGCTCACGAGTTCTAGCAGAGTGTCCGACATTGTGCTCCCACAAATCATTCTAATGAATGGCATTAGGAATGGTATTGTTTACGACTAGTGTCCTTGTTGGTTGAGAGGATGTATGAGTTTATGATGCTCCAACACAAGACATTCTACATGCCACACTAAGCCATTGGGTTCTTCCTCGACGACACCCACATGTTGATACTGCATGATGAGCTAGAGGTAAAGACATAGGGTAGCGTAACACTCGGTGAACCATCTATTCTATACTGGTGGCATTTGGACATAGCTGATGTGATGATAGGACAAAAACAAAAGTGCTAGGTGGTATCAGAGTCTGAGTCGAAGGATGATATGGACAATGACAAGGATGACACGAGTGAGACGTTGAGAACGAATGGAGGTAGCCTCCAGGTTTTTAGCAAAGAGAGCCATGCAGTTCAGGGAGAGAGTAGATTTGGTGGTCATTGTAGGCGAGGCCACGCCTACACCTTCTAGTGGTGATTCGACAAGAGTTTTGTTTACTTGACTACTTCTCTCGAGATCAACCTCTTTGGTGCCTTCTACATTAGTCGGTACCACGACGATAGTTCCGGTACTAGGATTCATAGAGTTAAGGGTCCTAGTTAATATGGGCGCAGTTAGTTTGAGTATGGCAGTACCAATACCTGAATTAAAGTCAAAGCCAATATCAGTGGTGGCATAATCTGCTGGAGTAGAGCTGTTAGCCAAGAGAGTTGAGGCTACAAAGTTGGTGGATAGACCTGGTGAGGCAATTGAGGTGGTAGCCTAGTTAGAGCTAGTAGCTGCAAGGGACGAATTGGCAGAGCTATCGAGTGAGGAGACAACAAGGTCTGGGAGCCCTAAGGCAACCATACTAGACTCATGGCTTACCCATTTTCAGATTAGAATCATGTCACCCATTGGACCTCCCTCTGCCACAACATGCAGGCTAATGATTGTAGAGGTTTTAGATCTAGATGAAGGGGGTGTGCAACTCCTAAATATGGATATCCTTG
Source organism: Cupressus sempervirens (assembly GCA_028749045.1). Taxonomy (NCBI): domain Eukaryota; kingdom Viridiplantae; phylum Streptophyta; class Pinopsida; order Cupressales; family Cupressaceae; genus Cupressus; species Cupressus sempervirens. Next base: position 438,217,974 of record CM053788.1, read on the forward strand.
AGATGGAGGATGCAGGTGTAGGAGGTATGTAAGGTGTGCCTTGGGAGGAGGCCACATCGCAGGGTGAGGCATCTGAGAACAAGGTGCCACAACTATAGTAGTTGCAGCATTTGGCACCTTACACTCAAGATAGGGTAAGTGCTATAGAGGAGTTCATGAGGCAGATGGAGATGAGTGCACAAAGGATTCAAGAGGTTGGGGCACAACAGATTTTGGCCTGAATAGAGGTTGAGGCCCTTTAGAAGGTGGATGGAGCTATACCATATTTGCTGGAGTTTTCAGCAAGCAGATACGTTTAGGAGTTTGAGTAGCATATGGTGCATAGAGGATGACCTACTTTAGACACACTAAAGATGTCGACGGAATGGAGAGTACTTATGCTCAACAATTCATGTCAAGTTCATGGGTTGCTTTGATAGATAGAGAAGAGTTTTAGATAGATATACTACTAGCTTCAACAAGATGAATACTTTGGAGTAGTAGTTGGGGTTGAGCAAGTGGTTACAATAGAAGATTGAGAGGAGGTGGTCACTCGATTGACTGAAGTAGATGCAGAATTGGGCCAAAGGCAAGATGAGTTAGCATGCAAAAAACATCAGACAGCAGATGTGGAGGCATAACATAGGGCTGAGGTGGCTTCTTTGGAGGAGGAGGACCATGAGTAGATAGTCACTTTGGAGAGTCAGCTTTAGGCAGCTCTTGTGGAGGTTGACAAAAAGAGTAAGGGGATTCTGGAAGCCATCCACATGGTGAAGGGTGCATAGGAGCTACAGATGCACGTTGAGAGAGACATGCACCATAGGATGGAGTGGGTGCATAAGATGAGAGCATGGCGAACATCCTCTACACCATCAACAATTCCTTCTTCCCTAGGGATGCTTTTTCAACCTCCTACTTCCTGAGTTGTTTTCTTTTGTATTGTTGTAGTTTTTCATCCTCCTTATTTTGTTGTGTGTTGTTTGTTGGACAAACTTTCTTTTTTTGGGGGTATGATGTTATTGGTTAATTATGAATTGTTAGTACTTGTCACTCAGTCGAAGGGTTAGATAATTGGGATGGTCATGATGTTTGGCTTTGCAAGTATTCAACCTCTATATATTTTATGTAATTACAACTATGAAACATCATTATGACATGGAAGCAGTTGTTGGCATTATCATAGAGTTGTGGTAGACATTATAAACATTTGATGAATCAATAAAGAAGCTTGCGAATTCTCTGGGGTATTGCATTCTTGTTCTTCTATTAAATTTCTGGTTATTCTCATATGCACTAATGAGTCGTTATGGGGCAAACATGGAAGAAGAAAATGTTGTTAGAAAGTTGGCGGGAGGATCCAAAAAATACAAAGTTAATCACCTTTTAAATGTTTCTTTTGTTTTTTTACATGTAATGGCTAAGTATCCACATAAAGAATCTATCAATGAAGATCAAAAGAATTGCGAGAAGTATCTTTCAAAAAGGAAGAGGTTTTAGAAGAATTGGAAAACTTTCCTCACTAATGAAGAACCTTATTAATCCAATGAAGATGACCAATGCACTTTTAGGAATGAAGGTGAAAAAGCCCTATTCATCGCTATGGAAACTTCAATGAGTGATGTAGGAGGCTTGAAACCCAGAAATGAAGATGATGAGATAGATCTTGTGGAAGAATACTATTGTGCTTGTGAAGAAATTAAATGATTGATGAAAAAGAATTACAAAAGTAGTGAAAGCTAAAGACAACTTATCTCAAAACCTTGAGAAAGAAGAGAAGCTTGTCATTAGATCCGTAAATATAGGTGAAAGAAACAGAGAGAATAAAAGAGGTTATGGCAAAAGATGAGGACTATCAAAGACTCAATGTAGAAATTGTGTCATTGAGAAAACATCTAGAAAAGGAAAACAATTAGTTAAAATTAAAGTTTGGAAAAATCATTGAGATCTTAGATGAGCTCATATGTAGTAAGACATTTCCACATATTGAAACCGGTATTGGATTTTGAGAGCAACAAAATAATAAAGTAGTCCATGAAGTCAGTTATTGAAAATCTTGAAGAGAATGACAGGTTTGGAAGTTCGAAGTCAAAGCATTTTTTAGGCAATTGTAGACAACATGATGGAAGATGATGTCTTCAGTCAAGTGCACAGGTAGTATAAGAGATTTTGTAAACAAATTTCAAGGGAAAAAGCATGCAATATCAAGTGTATTATTCTTTTCCTAGTATCTTATTTAATTGTAATTATTATGTGCATAAGGCAATAGTTTATAGATGATTCTCTACAAGGACATGTAACTTTGTGAGCATAAATTTATTTTCTTATTTGGTTGATTTCAATATTGTATGTTACAAGTGCAATGACTTTGTGTACATTGCATAATCCATTTCATGAAAGCATCTAAACCAAATAGAAAGAAAAACACCTTTGCTAATTAGAGAAAGGAATCTAAGAAGTGATTTTTATGACTATACAAACATGCGATATGAAACACTTAGTATCCTAGGATGGAACACTAAATATCTAGTCCCCTCTTGAACAAAGACTGTACGTAAGATCATAGATGCGATTCTAAGATTCCTCGTAATGTTTGACTTAATTAATGATGTGATTTGTTGATAATCACTTGGGGACTTACGTTAGTTCGTTTGTAGATGATCTATTAGTTTCGTGAATGTGAATGATATAGCAATTTATCTCATCTAACTAATCCTAAGAATTGCTTGAAATAAGGTGCACATAGAATGAAGTTTTAGAAATCTAGGCTATTTCTATTGCAAGACAATGTTGATGCTATGGTGGAACCAAACTAGTCCTTGTTTCTTGAAGTCAACTATGCATAGGAGGGTTGATATCTTCTATAACAAACGGATTTTCATAACAAAATAAAGGAGAACTAGTATATGAAAAAGTTTTCCTCAACTAACTATTGAAACAAAATATCTTGAACACTTTTCATGAGACATTAATTGTTTTAACTACTAACGATTAACTGAAATAATAAAAACAATTGAAATAGCTGAAATAACGATTAACTGAAATAACTGTAGTAATGATCAACTAAAATAACGATTAACTAAAATAACTGTAATAACAATCAACTGAAATAATTGTAATAACGATTAAGTATCTTTCCTTGCATACAAGTAAAGTAAATGCATAACATGAAATAGAAAGAGGAACATACAAGAAGTAACTGGTGAGTCTTTAATTAGTTGTGCAAGACTCGACTTTTGGTAGGAGGAGAAGCATTGACTTAGGCTTAACCTCCCAACCTCGGACCATATTCATCCCCACACAATCTATTGAATAGAAAGGCCCTCCCTACCCCGGGATTAGGCTTGGATACTTCTACTCCAGCCACCTAAGCATTCCGATGTTTAGAATGTCTGCACAATTATGGACAGACATGTCTGAATAACTGACACTACCGACATCAAGTGATCATAGAAAGAAAACATGCCTTTAATGACCTTGGCCAAGGTTTTTGGATGAGTTTAATTACCCGATCACCATTGCTCGACTTGACAACAGGAGAAAACAATAAACATGAACATGTATAAGCTATTAAATGATTTTCCCCTTTTTAAAAATATTTATGTGTTTATTATGTCACATCTGATTTTGCTTCCATGTTACTTGCAGATTTCTTTCTCACCTCTTCACCTTTTCCATGGCCATTCAACCGGGTGAGTCCTAGGTGTTTAATTCTCTGAGTTTAACCAACTCATTTTGCTGATTCCACAGTAGGTGTAATACATCACAGCTTATATCACTTGAGGAAAACAAACTTTAAGGCTTGCAAAAGAATATCATTCGATTCTGCTGTACAACAGTAAAATAAAGATGTAAAATATATCATGATCAATGTTCTTGACTTGGTTTGAAAAGTTCAGACTCTCTAAGGAGCTATTCAATAACAGATAACAATGATGATGTACGACATCCTATGGAAAGAATCCTTACTGCTGTAAATACACGCACAGTAATATAGAAAAGAATACAATGTTTCAATTGAAAATGGTATGCTGACCACATAACCTAATTATCTTTTGAGAAGGATGAGCTTTTGTTGGACGCTATTAACCAACCCTTGCTCATGAGATATCTTGAACGCTATCTCGGAGTAAATAACAATTTCGACTTCTAGTAGAAGTAAAGAGAGGGAAAAACGTGGCCACAAGTTCAAAAAAATAAAATCGTGAAGAATGCAATTTGTAAAAAAAAAACATATATCTTGTTCCTCACGACTTCCAAATATTTAAAGAGGTATTTGATAAACTTCATGGCTTCCAAGAAGCTGTAACTCATAAAGAAAAGACTTGGCTTCTTGAATGCCAATATAATATGCCAAATGTGCATTTCGGTCTCTAGCAAGAAATTGAATAAATATGGATAAAGATTTGAAGGTTATAAGTCAAGGATAATTTACAATATATTTATTTACTTGCACATAGATGTATTTATGAGATGCATCATATTATATATTTTATCCAAGGTAGTATCTATTATTATGTATATCTAAATACATGCTTTATTTGGAAGATTATTTTATCTTCTTGTACATATTTAAATGTACGTATTAGATAGAATCTTGTATAAAAATAATATTATGCTGTCACCTTTATTTTTATATCTATATGCACGTACATAATTATACATTATAATGATGTGGTGGAAAAGTCAATCAAAAGCCATTTGAGGTTCGCATTATTTTTAATTAATTAAAAGTAACTATATTTTTAATGTTTATTTTAATAGCTCATGCATGTCCATCAATTGTATCCTGATGTTCAAGTCGTTAGGTCCTTACGAAGATAGTTAAAGGTCATACCTGTCGACTCGATAATTGGACAAAGTTAGTATCCAATTCCGTTGATTCTGTTTAGCAATGCTTCTCCCCTTCATCTTCTCTTGCAACCACCCGCAAAACATTTTCCACAATAATAACAAGTTTCATGATAAATCCATAATAAATTTAATGTAGATAAGGAATTGAATTATTACCCATAATTCCGAATCCAAGCAACTACTAATCATCATATGACAAACAATGGATAACAACCATCATCACTAAACAATTAACATAATGAATACAATGGATATATTTAACTACCCTTTTCACATGATTATGAAAGAAAATCCATTCAATTCAATGGCTATAAATAAATTTAAATTAGGTCAAAAGTTGGGATGTAACATCTTCTAAGGCTTCATGTTTGATTCAAACCACTTGTTCTCATCAAAACCTTAAATAATGCAAATAAATATGAAGTAGTTGAAGTGACGTTCCTAAACTCTTTGTGAGTTGGGCAAGTTGGTGAGCAAGGTCATCCTTGGTGAGTTATGCTAGCTCATCTACTTGACTCGTTGAGTTTTGGGCAAAAGGCACCCAACTCGGCAGATTGGCGAGTTTTGCAAAAGCATGTGAAGGCCGTGGCCAGCATCTCGACCAGCAGTAGTGTCTATTTGGCACTTAAAAATATAAAATATAAAAGCTTTTTAAGACTTTTTTTGCATTTCTTTTCCTTTTAACCCTAGAGGGTCTTCTAGTTGCTTGTTATGGGGAGAAGAGAGGAAATGTGAGAGAGAGGAAGAAAAAAGAGAAGCCATAGGTTTGCAACGATCAAGGAAGAAGAGCATCAAAGAGACCACAAATGACTTTGGGGAGGCCATAGACGTGCGTTGAGAGCATCAAGGAGTCAATAGCAAGACTTCTCAACTCATTAGGACCAAACAGATTTTGGAAACTGACTCCTCATCGATCGCAGAAATTATCATTACTTCAAAATGCAATTATGGTAAACTCACAAGTTTGACTCCCAAAGATGTCCCAACCTCTACTTTTTAGGTCTAAAAAGATTAGGGTGGGTGTACCCTAATTTTTAATCCTAATAAAACACATACCAAATTTTATAACAAAAATTAAAAGAGGAATCTTTTTATCCATGGAGTAAACTGAATTTGTATTTTGGTCAGTCCCTTATCCATTTCTGGGCACATGATCAATCCCTTCAATGTTCAGTTTATCTTTCACATGACAATTCAAAAAACCATTTGAATCAGCAATTACTTAATCCTAATAATGCGAGCATGTTAAAATTGTAGAGTCAATTCGTCTAATTGTTTTTAATTCCTAGAAGGAAACCAATTAGATGGAAGTAACTAGACAACACTTCATAGTAACTATCCATTTATCTTAAATCAAGTTTGCAAATATGTTAACCCATTCACACAAGTTTTGAAAGTAATAATCAAATGCATAGTCTAACTATTGTGATAGAACTAAAACCTTGTAAGGAAAAAGATCATACCTAAGAAATATCAAAAAAGGTCTTCTTTTCCTTATATTCATATCATTGTGTTACATTTCATATCTCCCTTGTCTTCATTAGTCATTATACACACACATATATTGATCAAAATGGTTGCGGTTTCCTAAAAAAGGGAAGCGACAAGCTTCCAACCGTCGTGGTTCCAATTTTTTTGATGATTATAGTTTTCAAAAAGAACTAGCAACCGTTAGGTTTTTTTACAAAGATATTTCATTATCCCTCAAAACATCCAAAAGTTGTTGAGATCCCAATTCTCAACGAGGTCAGTTATTTGCTCCTAAAAATCCATAGGACCCATCCCAAAGTTGATAAATAGGGCACACAGTTTATTTTATCCTACTCAAGCACCGTTATTGCTCCTTTTAGGTTGGTAAAGAGAGTCTGAGAAGCGATCATGAGTTCGGTTTAAACATCACTCGCTCCTCATCCTCTTCCTCCATCAAATTTGGGTTGACAATCGGGCTTGGATTTTTATTCGAAGATACATCTTCAAGAGTCAATTCCATTTTTGTAGTGAAATAGTTAGTTGAAAAGGTGAGCTGCATGCTTGCATATATGGAATGTTTTACAACCATGATCCACTTTGCCAAAAGTGTAATAGGACATTCTACACAAGGTGACTGTCCTTGGGAATGATTCAATGATATAATAAACCTACCATCTTCACGTGTCATCTCCTTGATATTTCATCCACTTATCAACAGTATGTAATTAATACCCCTGCTGATCGTAGTGGTAACCGAACAACTGATTTGCCAACTATACGCTCAATTTCAAGTCATTGGTTCTTCCAATAATCACATGCCATGTGCAAATGATATGACCTTCCTCACTGTATCATGGTACACATATGTCCCTTCCTTGTGATACACCACTGGATTGTAGTTTCACATGAACCGATAGATGTACTTCCTGAAATAGCGACATTGCTAATTCGTGATTGCTATATTATAATGACTTCGAAATAGCGCCAGTCGCTATTTTGGATACCCCTTGGAACTCTCTTTGCAAAATAGCACCAACATATTGTATGTAAAATTCTTAACTAATTTGTGGGTTTCCACGACACTCTAAAGAAGATTGATCTACAGTTTGAGTGGCTCACCTAGGCTACCAATCTAGTTTTCACTAAGGACCATGAGTGGGTTAACTAAGAAGACATAGAGATTGGAGGAGGATAGAGCACATTTCGATACATGCACACACATTGTTGACGTTGATCATGACACCTCACAGGCATAAGACTATGACTTCTTAGTAGTCTAGAACTTTCTTTAGTTGCCTTTGAAGTATGTAGACAAACTATTCTAAGTCTGAGATTGAGGGTGGGGTTGAGGATGAGGTTGAGGCTTGAGCTAGAGCTTGAGTAGATAGACTTGTTTTCTGTTTACAGTATTTACACTTTATAGTTACACATATGTGTTTCATGTAACATTTGATGTCATGGGTTTCATGGATTTTACATTTGATGGCATTTATAATTCTATATATCTATTTCATATGATTCTATGTTTTCTATTTCCTTCAACTACAATTTACATTTTATGTATGTGATGGATTTATCATTTATGTTCCTTCTTTATGTATGTGATGACAAATTGGCTTCTATTTGATAATGTTATAGTGCCTTTAAGTTTTATTCAATAATGGGTGCATGAAACTAGTTTTAATTAATTGAAAATCTCGAAGTTTCAAGGGTTTTTTCATTTTACCGAGTCGTAGCCAATTTGAAGTGAAGTGCTTGCAAGAGGCCTAGAGTAACCTTACATTGTTGTTCTCAATCAACAAACGCCAAAAGGTACGGACAATTGTTTCACCATGATGCCAATAAAAACAATATCATCCATTAAACTATATAACTATCTTACTCCAATTATTTTAAACATCTAATCAACTTAAGAAAATTTAACTAAAGAATTAAGAAATCATTGAACACTGTGAAATAGCTTAAGCAACCCACCAAAAAACCAATAGTGAACTTGCATCTTGGTAGCATTTAGGCAACAATTTCTCCAATTTTCTCTCTCTTACAAATGAGAAGGCCTTGCCTTGTATGGGGAGCTCAAGTACAATGAGTGGCCTTACCTTATATGGGGACCTCAAGTACAATGAGTGGCCTTGCCTTATATGGAGAGCTCAAGTACAATGAATGGCTTTGATTGATTTAAGATAAAGGGTTGAGATTAAGCCAACAAAACCCTAAATCAACTACCAGCTACAAGCGTTTAATGCTTATCCAATACAATTGGGCACCAATCTATGGGCTCAAAAGAGAAAAATACATTGCTTTTATGGACCAATGAGAAAATTGGTAGGTAGAGATATTAGGTGGACTCCACATGCACATTTGGAATGATTTGATCAATTGCTTTGGACATGTCCAATTGTTGTCTTCTGATTGGTTGAAGATGAGTGGGTGCCACCTCAGCAAGCTTCTCATATACACTTAATCAATTGGACTTTTCCATCATCATAAATAAGTCTTTGTACCTCTGGCAATATCTCTTGATTATTAGCTTCTTCAATTTTTAATTGATTAATATGATTCATATTCCCAAACTGTTTCATCTTCATGAATCTCCTCTATCCTTCTTATCTTGAAATCTTCTCATTAACACACACTTGAATTTTCTTGTGTTGATTACTTGCCTTGATTTTGCTCTTGTACAAGTGATGGGTGCATCTTCTTCAGAATTTTTAATTGTACTAGGATTCAAGTTTGTGATGATCTCCATCATTTGCTTGTAGGCTTTTTCATATTCCTTGTACAACATGTCTTTGACTTCCATGTACATGATTTGGACTTGAGCTTGGATTTGCATTTTGACTTGATCTTTAACTTGGAAGCACCTTGCTCACTTGATGAACAATGTGTTTTGATGATTCTCAAGGTCTCTATATTCTCAATGTTACCTTGCTGCTTCATGCCACCGTTGATCTGCAATATAACACTGTATGTTAAACATTTGAATTTAATTCTTTACCTCAAGTTAAACTTAGTACTAAGAAACCAAAGCTCTTGATGAAGTACTCTCCCTCAGTGATTCCTATAAGCATTTCTTTGAAGCCAATTTAAAAGATCAAACCTTTTATCCTTAATAACCTGATTACATCTATTGGCTTCTAGGCTGAATGATAAAATTAAAATAATTAGATCATAAACTTTATCAAGTTTGGCTTTCTCATTTGAACATGCACCTAGAGCCTTCTATTGTCTCTGGATTGCTATAAAAAACCCCACATACCTTGTTAATTGCTATCAAATTCTGAGTTTATAACTCAGATCTGGAAAAAGTTTGAGTTATGCAAAGCCTTCTTCACTTTTAAGTTTGAGACGTTCACACAGATTTATAATTCTCATCCCTTTTAGAGTTGATTTTCTTTGACAATTTCAAGTTTGTACTATTAACTTTCCTTAAGTTTAAGATTTGTCCACGTCTGATTTTGAATGATATTCAACATCTTCCTCAAGTTCAGTCTTGTTCAAGTGTAATTTGCCTGCTTATGAAGGTTGATCTGCTCTTCTTATATGATCAGATTTTAGTTGGGTGTTGAAATGAATTTCAACACGCAACATATATAGGTGATTGGGCAAAGGAGGTGCCTCTTGAGACTAAGCCAGAAATATTAAATCCATTTCAGATTTGTTTAACCCCTTAATGAGCCAACCTTGATTGACTTGTTTTCTCACTGAATTTGAAGGCATTTGAACATGGGGCAGAAATTGCTATGTCATTGAGCTCAACCTTCTTTTGCAAATCAGAATTTGCACCCCTCTTGAGAACTTCGACCTGCGGGACAGAGAATGCATTGCCATTGGGCTTGTGTACTATATCCTTCAGCAGAAAATGCTCGTGTTGGGTGCATGCACTATGTTTAGGTGGAAATTGGCCACTGCCTGGGCTTCATGTATAGAGGCAGGGCAGAAATCACCCTCCTCTTAAGCTTGGTGTATCTAGACTTGAGTGGATTCCATATTCCTTAAGTGGAAATGCATTGGTGTTGTGCTCGATCCTTTGTGAGGTTAGTATGCCTAAGAACTCTGTTACAGTTATCATTATGCCACAGTTTAAGTAGTTCTTGATTGTCTATTGCACTTGTTGTTGTCTGGAAGTATTTGTAGGTTTTTCTCAGCTGTGTTGCTTTGAAATGGTGAGTGCACTTAGTTGCATTGTCACAATATTTGGCTCTGCACTATGACATAGTGTCAAATTATTTCTTGTAGATAGGAAGTAAAGTAAAACTACATGTGAAGCATCATGTTTTAGGGTTTTAGAGGTTGAACTTCAACAAAAGGAAAGAACTGACAAAGTATTCATTGTGCTAAGGTGGCCGATTTTGTTGATGTTTTGGGTGCATGCTCTAGAAGATTCTAACATGTGCTAGCTAGAGGAGGTGTGTGGTTATTTGAATGGGCTAATAGAGTTCATGGTGGGTGATGTATAGCATGGCCCCTCTCCTAGTGTAATGTATAGGCTTTAGTACCTGGCCTCTTACATATTTGGTTTAAGGTTTATTCTTGTGGCTTACTCATGGACGTTGTAGTTAGGTTTCAGTTTGACATGTGAATGTAATCGTCATCACAATGCATATATGTATTATTGTTCTTGGAGTGTTGATATGTGATTATGTGGTTGATGCTAAATATGTAAGCAATGTCTCTGGTTTCATTTAATGATCATATGCATTGTGTGTGTGTGCTGAAGTTGATCAAATAAAGAAAATGCTGAATATACAGCCACATTGTTGATGTGAGTTTTGTGATCACTTCAACATGCAAAATAAACAGTTAGTTTCTAGGATGAAACATCAAATATCAAATACTCTCTTGAATATGAAAGCTGAGATGCTAAACAATGTATATGATTGTGTGATTAGTATTCTAGGATGAAACACCAAATATCAAATACTCTCTTTGATATGGAAGCTGAGATGCTAAGCAATGTATATGATTATGTGATCAACTAAGACAACTGCAAGGTTCCTTTTTATTGTGGGCTTAACTCAGTTGTATGATGTGATATGCTGGGTATCACTTGGGGACTTGCCTCTATTCATTCAATGGTCAACCAACTTTGCAAATTTGAATGGTTTAATAATGTAGGCTCTTGAACTAGTTTTAACCAAGCAAATTGCAAACATAACAAAGGGTTTAAGAAGTCTAATCAAACACAACAATGCAAGACAATGTTGATGGTGAGGCAAAACCTTAGACATTTGTTGCTTCACCAAATCAACTATGCAAAGGAGGGTGCTTGCTTCTAAGGATGTGTGGACAATCTTCGTATTGTGAATATTAATTCAAATACCCAATGAGGGCGCAATCCAAATGAGCATATTCAATTGAAGTTAAAAGCTTCCAATAAGGCCCAAACTAACCTTACACCGATATTCATAATCAACAAATATGAGAAGGAACGGACAGTAGTTTCACCACAAATTCACCAAGAATTATATCTTCCATTCATTTGTTCAATTTGTTCTACTCAACATAAATGATATCCTACTCTAAATGAGGAAATGCAGAAATCATGCAATACTTAAATTTTTGCAAACATTCACCATGATTACAACAATGAAGAAGGAATAATTTTTGTAGCATTATGACAACAATCTCTCTCTCTCTCTCTCTCTCTCTCTGTTAGAAATGAGAATGCCTTGCCTTTTACAGGGGGTTCAATTACAAGGGATGACCAAGATTGATTTGAGATCAATGGTCCAGATTTATGCAACCAAGCCCAAGATTAACTACTAGCTACAAGCATTAAGTGTTTATCTAATTACTAAAACCACCGCCTTTTGGGCCTATGAGAAGATTAGATTGCTTTGACTGATCAATCAGAAAATTGGTTAGGTAGAGACATTGGGTGGACTCCACGTGTATACTTGGAATGATTTGATTGGATGAGCTTGAACACATGCAACTGAACTCTTCTGATTGGTTGAAGATGAATGGGTGCCACCTTAACATACTTATAGACTTGATCAATCCCTTGGTGATAATGGAATATCTCTTGATACTCAACATTATCAAGCCTTCAATAGATTGTGATGGCCCATGTTGTTTCATCTTCATGAAATTTCTCCATCATCTTTCATTTATTAATCTTCTCATTGCCATGATTTTGAACTTGTAGAAGTGATGTGAGTACTCCATGTCATTGGAAGTGTTTAAGTGAACTTGGATTTTCGAAGGAAATTCAAGTTTTTGATGATTCTCTTTCACTTGTAAACTTGTGCATATTATTTGCACAACTTGTTCTTTGCATTCTGTCTTGAGAATGTAGTCTTGAATTTTGATTGGCATACTCACTTTTTCCTTGATCTCAAACCATCCTCTTGTTTGACGTCTTGAGCTTGATCTGGTCATTGTCTTCCTTTGCTTTCAAGGATTGCTCTCCTTCATCACATCTAGCAAAACAAGAGATAAATGCATTAATTCTCTGAGAAATATATAGGAATGCCATTATGAACTTTGCATTTTCACCCTCAAATTATGAGATTAAACAGTCCAAATCAACTTGAAATTTCCTATCTTTAGCATAATTTTAAACCATTTTGACATGAATTTACTAGGAAAAATTGAGTGTGATGAGGGGGCAGCTCAGTTTCAAGTTTGAATTGCCACTCTATGAATTGGCAGAAATCTTGGGTAGCTTAGACAAACTTGTCCAAGGTGAGGTCAGATTTTGACCTCTCTTTGCACAAGATCCAAGTCTCCATCTTTTGAACTCTTAGCCACTTTTTGTCAAAAACTTCTTACATTACTATCTTTGCTTCAACTCTTAATATCTTCTCTGCTTGATTGGAAATTGATTGTTGTGATTGAGGTTCAGTTTAAGCATTGAGATTAAGTCATAAATTTCCCCCTTTGAAGGTCTGTTCCAGTGATCATGGTGGGAAATTGATCTCCCTACATGCCTAGATAAGACTTGTGATATGAATATCAGGATTTAACTGTGTGATTTTGAGTCAAACTCGATGACTCAAAATCACACAGTTAAATCCTGATATTCATATCACAATTTGACTAGCTGTGGAAATTATCTCCTACTTATCAATAGATAAGACTTGTTATGTTTGAAAATGACTATAGTTAAGTTGGGAGCTGATGTGGAGCAAAAATGTGATCTCTCTTTGAGGAACAAAAATTGAGGTTGCTTGGACAAGCTTGTCCAAGAGGGGGTTGAATTTTGACATCCCCCTAAAATGTCGTCAAATCTTATTATGATAATGATTGGGACTGTCAGCTGCAATAAATTCTTGCACCTTATGCAGGTCCATCAGAAATAAGCAAGTGATTTTTCGCCTCTTAAGTTTAGTCATGTTCCCCTCAAGTTAAAGCACGTTCAAAGATTGACTGGCATTAAAAAAGCATGGCAAGGCATGCTTTTACTGCTTACAAGAGAGAAGGATGGATGGACAACTTTGCTTTTTGTTATTTTGATGCAGAAGAGTTTAATGAAGTACACATTGATTATTTAAAATTTATAGCAGCAGGCCATGTCTTCCCCACTCATAAAGAATTGAGCTTTTATCTGGCATTTTATAAAGATGATAGGAGGAGAAAACTGCCTTTAATATTAGAGATAGCATGAAATCGATGTAGAAGATGTTTGTGATTTTAAGTTCAGCATACTGTTGCAAAATGAACAATTAGAGCTTTTTGTTTTGAGTTTGATAATGAAGAGTGCATGACTCTTCAAGAAAAAAATATTAAGTTGTTGTCATGTTTTGAAGATTTTGTTGGAAGCTATAATCCATATTTGGCCCTTGGACCTTGGACCTCCTATAAAGCCATAAAGCCATATAAAGCCTTATAAAGCTTGTTATGGCTTATAAAGCCATAATCCAGATTTGGCCCTTGGACCTCCTATACATACATGGTTCTCATGAAGTTTGCAATGAATTAAAAGTATTGTTATTTAGATAAATCGTTGGTTGCTTCCTAAGGTAGGTCTTTTAGCTGCTAGATTGACTAGTTACTTCTCTGCCCATTTCTTGCCAAAGATACGAATTTGATGTTTTATCGCCAATTTTGTCACTCGAGTGGGCCTACTAGTCACCACAGTTATTTGCCACTCATTTCTCTTCCTCTCTCTTTCGGGTGGTTTTGTATCCTGGACCATATATTGTCATAATTTGTTATTTCTTGGGCTAATGCAATTTACCATTTATTGGTAAACTCACTTTTAATTTCTATTGGTGACTACCCTTTTTCTGTGTTCTCTTTTCTGTTTCCAACATATGGTGGATATTTTAGGAATTCTGTCATTCATTGAGTCTTACCTTGTTGTGCTTTACAGCCCCGTTTGACATTGATTTTTTGTGGCCACTCTGTTGTCTATTTAATAAAGCATATTGTATGTTCTTGGAATTTGCTTTAGGAATAGTTTGGCCTAGTCCAGTGTTCCTTGTAGGATCAGGCTTGTGATCTAATACAGCATCTTGTATTCTGATAAGTAGGAGATAGTTTCCACAGAAAGTCAATGAGTGCTAAGTGTTCCATTTATTCTCATGAGAGATTGGTTCCTATGAACCACTACTCATGAAACATGGGTCAATGAGTTTGAATTAAAAACTATTCGGTTGAATCCTTATAGCAATATCGCCAGCTGGTATTCTTTTAAACACTAATATGCAAGGCTTATGTATTTGTGAAAATTTGAGGGGTTTTTTTTCGTTTTAAAAAAATATTTTTTGTGGTTTCTTTGTTGATTCTTGAACTATTTAAGATTCATATTGCTAGATAATGGATCACATTGAAGCTAACAGGTAGATAAATATGGAAAGTTCGATTATTTTATATGTTTAAGGTTGCTGATATGTGTGTTATCATATATATATATACTTTGTTCTTTTTTAAGGAAGTTTTTTAAAGAAACCAGCAGTGTCACTTATGACTAAATCTTTATCATTGAATCCAGTTGGCAGCCTAATTAAGGGATGGTCTCTTGTCTATATCGTGTTTTGCAGCGGCAATTTTCAGAGTTATTACTTAAAGCTGCAAGTGACTATGGAGCATTAACTACGGCAATTGCAGATTTTCAGTGGAGCCATAGCTTTAAAGATCCACCATCAATCTGGGCGGTAAGCAACAAGAATTACAATTGGCAATGGGAAAGATGCATATTTGAAGCTTATCATTCACAAATAAGTGTTAGAAAGCATGTATTGGTGTACATCTCGGTGTTCATAAGCAATGAATTTTTCTTTCATAACATTTGTGCATTGTAGCTCAAACAATTTAGATGGAATTGTCAGGTGTGGGTAATTATTAGCTAAATTTAAGTCGTGAAGAGCCAGAGTGTAAAGATATATTACTGCGCATCATATGGACAGCTTGGGAAACTTTGGTTTGAAAGGATATTTTGAATAAAATTATAGAATATGCCTCTATTTGGTATATATCAATTAATGGGTTGTATTGGATTGTTAGTTTTTAATTTAAATGTAAGTTGTTTCCTCTTTTTCTATAATACTAAGTTAGAGTTAGGGTATCTGTTTTTATAAAAATGCACTTTCATAAGTGGTATCTCACCTCATTTAGTTTGCTTGGACCTAAACCTTGTCCTTTCTTAGATGCAGTTTCAGAAAAAGAGATTTATGTTGGTTTATCTTTATCCACATCCAGTGCATGGTGAATTATATTGCAATTTTAGCAGTATTTTTTTGTCTTGGGAATCGTTGCTTATTTTATTTTTTATAGCTCTGATAGTATCCTTGATTTATCTTGTTCTCCAAACAAATTAGGCAAAGAATTTGAGAATCAAGCGTGTTTAAGTATTCAACATATAATAGTAAATCTGAAGATACAAGAAGATATGGAAATCCAATAACTCCTTAACGTTTTATCTCCCACAACATCAGTAGGTTTAGGAACTGTTTTTTTTCATGTTTATGGCATCCTTTACTTTCACGCAAAATCAGTAATGTAAATTTTCATTCAAAGTAAGAATTCGATGTGGAACTAAAGTTGTAAGATCCATAATGCAGAAAAGATAGATAAGTGTAGATAAGTGTCGTTTTTCTAAGTGTGTAAAAAAATGATTAGAGGGAAAGGTTTGTTCTCCCTTTATAATTATTGTTGGTGTCCCTTTACTAAGGGTCACTACTCTTCCAAGGTGGCCAATTATATAATTAAATATAATATAATAATAATTATTTTACTATGTAATACAATAATTATACAATATAATTATATTATTGCATAATAACATAATTATATTATCCCACAATAATAACATAATAATATTATCGCACAATAATAACATAGTAATTATGTATTATTATGTTATTATCACATAATAATATAATTATATTATCTTACAATAAGAATACAATAATTATATTATCAATCACAATAATTTTATCATAATAATTATATAATTGAGAACTTTATGTTATGTATAATGGCCTGAAGGAATCCTATCATAGCTACAATAACATCAACAATAAGTAAATATTCAAGAAACACACATGCAACCCTATGTAATATCCCTTTTCAAAATAGGATTTAATAATAAAGAGTAATAATAAAATTACAAAAATATATAAAAATAATAAATTATAATGCAATACGTGAATGTGAATCAAACCTATGATCAGACTGGTATAGTAATGGCTATTTGCAGATTTGAGGAATGCTAATCTATATTTTTGCTTGCAGGTGATAATCAAAGTAGAATGGATATGAATTAAATCAATACTGAAAAATGTTTGCTAAGACTGAATATAATTTGATCACTGGTCTGAAGCCTGATCTGCAGAGATAAATTCAGTTATGAATTTTCAATTATTGATCTCTTGGCTTCAGTCCCTATATATATTCATATCAAGAGGCATGAATTAGGTGGACTTGACAGTTCATATCATGTCTCTTTATGAAGAGACACAAAATCATATTAAGAACTCTCCAAAAGTCCCGATCCTAATTGGACATGTTTAGCAAATAAACTTCTTAATACAAACTGATAAATACATGATTGATATTTGATCAATGATTTATTGCTCTTTCTCCAAGAGATAGTTATAATCTGAACACACAGATTTGCTTGCTTAGTTTGATATGGACAATTTCAGTTAAGTACAAGGGTAATTTCTTGTGAAATTAATGGCAAGATAATTTTCAGGACTATCTACATGTGTGTGTATGCATGTATAGTTCACATGGTAAACTGATATACATACATGCACACACATATGTATACAGTTGCCATGATAGTTTTGTCTTCTCCCCAAATTTTAATGTAATCATTTAATTAAATTAATTAGTTAATGGGTCCCAACATTTAAATAATATAATAAAAGGACCTTTACTTAGTTACTTTAATTAATTAATATGGGGCCCAAGTTAATAATGTGTATTTGTGATTCCGATTGATTTAGTATATTTGGGACCCATTTTGATTTTTAATTATTTCCGTAAGTGTGGTCGTCGGCTATCTTTGTAAACCCTCGAGAAGTTCCTCTAAAGGGTATTTAAGCACAACATGGCGGTAGTAGTTGGTATGCGATTTGGATTATTTCTTTGAATTGCGAATTCCTATTTGAGTTTAGTATTGTTCGCCATTTCAGAAGTGAAAGATCTTCCCTACTTGGCTAATATGGTTTTGGTAGGATTCAACCCTCATCCTACTCCGTCTCTGTATTACTTGCTCAGATCTAGCAATTTCGTACACCATCTTTGTTTGAAAATACATAGATCTATACATCTCTGATTGGATTTCAATATTTGTATTGGCATTAATTGGCATTTTTGGCAAATATATTTTCTGGCATCTCAAAGTGTAGCTCAACCCATCACCCCAATGGCCCTTTGCGACTTCCGTACTCGTCTACACAACTCCCAAGCTTCACCCTATGGCTACAGTTCTAACCGTACAGACACCTCAATCAATACCATATGACTTCTTGTGTTGCACACAAACCATACAACCATTTCCATATCGTACGACCATCTTGCTCCATACCGTATGTGAGCATCTCCAACCAATCGTACAGACACCTTCCATCACCCTCAGGCTATACGACCATATTGTCTTTCTAATATGAATCGTACAAACTACTTGAGGCATAAAGAAAGACTACCCGAAGTATTGAGGGATAACTACCTAATGCATTGGCTACCCGAAGCATTGAGGAAGATTATGAAGCATTGAAAAGGATTACTGGAAGCATTGAGGAAAACTACTTGAAGCATAAAGAAAGACTACCCGAAGCACTGAGGGAGAACTACTTGAAGCACTGGCTACCCGAAGCATTGAAAAGGACTATCCGAAGCACTGAGGAATACCACTTGAAGCATGAAGAAAGACTACTCGAAGCACTGAGGGAGAATTACCTGAAGCACTGGCTATCTGAAGCATCAAGGAAGACAACCGAAGCATTGAAAAAGACTATCCGAAGCATTGAGGAAGACAACCTGAAGCATTGGGAAAGACTAACTGAAGCACTGAGGGAGAACTACCTGAAGCACTGGCGGATGCGACTTGGAGCGCACGACTAGACTACCTGAAGCACATGACAAGACTACCTGAAGCATGGTACGGGATGTTGTTGGAAAGCTGGAAAATAAAGTGACAAGAAAACAACATGCAAAGGGCTAGAGCAAAAATTCCGGACCTTGTATGTGACCAATGCTATCATATTTCAACACAATATGATCTCAAGAGACAAAAATGAGATGATGCATCAAAGGTCATACATAAAGAATAACTAGTGATATGAGATGGAGAATGCACACAATAAAATAATTATTAATATTGATTAAAGATAAACCACCAATAGACAATTATATTTCTGAAAGATAATAGCAATTTGAAGATTTTTCCAAATAAAAATCGTTTTATCTCAAGCTTCATAATATTATTTAACAATCATAATAATGTATTATAAAGATTACAATTCCATCTCTATATATATCTTTGGTGTGAAGTTTAAATCAGGAGTCTATCTATCTATCCTCTATGAAGTGTGTGGTGGGATATAAATTCAGTATCGAGTTCCTTTGTATTTCAATAGATTATTTGGATCAGTGACTGTAATGTGTATTGAGGGCCAATTATTATGACATATTATTTATGTTCCACCAAGTTTCTAGGACAGGGATGATAGGGCACAACAATTTTTTTCCCTGATTTTGGGGATAGTGGGGGGGATGGCTATATACATATAGGGAAAATCCGAAAATATACAATATATAGGAAAATTTGCATATATACATCACATTCATATGAAGACATGGATAAACCATGCCATTTAAACATCATAGAACCCAAACATACAACATTTTAATAATCAAACTCAATGCTCAATATGCTATGATACATTCATAATTTGGAATTATTGTCAATGTGCATGTAGTATTAAAATAACAACGTAAAAATTTGAAATACACCCAAGAACATAATTTACAATTCATTTTCAATAGCAACAAGAACAAAACCCACCTTCCGAATTGAAACACGCTACTATCATTTAATTCTAAAAGCACACTTCCAATTCATTGTAAGTGGACTGGTATTATTATTAATACAAAAAGATCCTCTATACAGTTTTGATCATGATATAGGTTAGTCACAGTAAGACGGTATCTTGATGCGGCTTCCGACATTCACCATATCTTTCACAAAGGACCATATTAACCCAAGACCAACCTAGCACTGATGTATTGTCAGATAATGACATAAGGATGCATGTTCTAGGTCTGTAATGCACTTTTAAGACTTTCCCAACACCTTGCAAATAGTCTGCTATATAATTCTGAGCATGTAGCATGACTATAACAGCAATATTAATTCAATGATTCTTAACTTAATGTTGTCAAATAATAAACGAAGGGCCCCACATAGCAAAAATTAACTACCAAATAGTAATAAACATGTTGGGGTGAACTTGGAAGGAGGGGCCCGCTTTAAAATTAAAGATTTGTTTTATAAGTGTTGATGTTGTCTATAAAATCGGGGATGCCCAGCCATCCCGGGGACTTCCAAGGTGTCCCTAACCATCCCTAGGACGTATGAATGTCTCCGAATTTTTTTTCCGAAGCCCCCGAGTTTCCAGGATGTTTCTTGGGGATTTTTAGAAAAGGGGGATGGGGTGGGGACGTCCCATACCCGTCCCTGGGACGTCCTTGTTTGCGAAACACGACCTTTTTGAGCAGGGACGTGTCCTCGAGGAACATCGCATATTATGCACCAAAGTCAAGTGGCATGAAATAGTCATTAATATTGGGTTTACACACTATAATCGTGACTATTGCAATATTAATTCCATGATTGTTAATTTAATGTTGTCAAATACTAATCAGAGGGCTCCAAATAGCAAAAATTAACTACCAAACAATAATAAGCATTTTAGGGTGAACTTGAAAGGAGAGGCACACTTTAAAATTAAAGAAACAGAATATTTTGTAAGTGCTGATGTTGTCTATAAGATTGGGGATGCCTAGCCATTCTGGGGGCTTCCAAGGCATTCTTGGGCATCCCCAACTGTTCCTGAGATTTACGGATGTCCTCAAAAGCATTTCTTGAACTCCCCAAGTTTTTGAGATGTTTCTTGGGAATTTTCAGGAAAGGGGGATGGGGTGGGGACATCCCATACCTATCCCCCCTTCCCCAGGACGTCCCCGTTTCCGAAACGTGGCCTTTTTGGGTGAGGACGTGTCCTCGGGGAATGTAGAATATTATCCAGTAGAGTCAAGTGGCATGAACTATTCATTAATATCGGGTGTACACTATAATCGTGACTATTGCCTTTGTACAACTCCAATTATCATGTGAGGTCTTAAGCATTGAGTTCGGCAAAAAAATCAAGCGTGATTGTGAAAGGCATGATGGTAATTCCATCATCAACAATTACATAAAGATATTAAATGATAAACTAAGGTCATGCTAACTATAGACTCAATGTTATTACGAAGAGTCATTCATAATATGGTAGCCATGACTGCTATGGGATTTATGAAAGGTATGTAGTAACAAAGAGAGCTATTACACCGATGGAGTATGAAGAATTTAATAATTTATAATTGTGATTACAAGGTGACCAATCAGTATAACAAGCTGATTACCAAGGAAAGGCAGCAGACATGCCCTGTGGAGACATCCCATCCTATTGTAAGATATAAAGACACATTTGATAGTATTTCATTAAGCATCATCAAACAGCACACTGGATTATCCCATTGTGGATTGCTGGAATCAAAAGGGAGTAGATCGAACCATTAGCAAAGGACATATTTGACTGTATGTAATTGCTATTCATTATTTATTAAATTCCAAATACCATAATGTAGACAATTAACAGTATAAGCATAGGAATTACATCTGTGATTACATATTGTTATAACAGATGTGTAAATGAATATGTTAACAGAAACTGTAATACATACATACATACATAATGTTAGTGATAATGTATTTGATTCATTTTAAATATACACTAAATATAAATATATAAATCAAATCATCTATATTATAATACATGAAGATCATTGTGGCCTAACCTTAGACCTTTTGCTAATGCCTTTGGAAGTGTAAGTTGGTCTGCATAGGGAGAGGTGAATAATTCCATTATAAATCAGCTGACTTCCACGTGTTGTTATTGACGGGTGTTCATGAAACCCTTGGGCTTAATTGAAGAGATGGTTTCGAGCACCCTATGACAGTAACTGCTCATCCTCCATTAGTGTAGGAAAGAAGTATGGATGAGGTTTACATATTACAATTATGGATTGTATTATGAACAACTAACTCTCTCTTAACGTAATTAGGTATGATAATGTATAATGAGGCATATTGAACGGACAGTCCCTAGTAGGAGAGATTACGCCCTACCAAATATCCTAAGAGAAATAAAGCCCCTAAATATTACAACTTTTAGTACTTTATCTGAGTGCATGTGACGATGTCAAATATTGGATTATTAGAAGCTTTTATAGAGCCCAATGGTGGGAAAAATACTAAACAAAATAGTTTCTGATACAATAGTAACAAGAAAACTGCACCATTGTATAGAGCTTGGAAAAATACAAACTCAAAGAGAAACACCATGGATGAGTTTGTTCGTGAAAATTATGAGTGCTTTTAAGTTCAAAAAAGCATATCCAAATAGAAAAATACTTGAGAAGAGAAAATTTGAATTTGTAAAATCAGTCAAAATTTTGAAAACGGATTGTATAGGCTGTTGCCAATGAAGAAATGCCTACCACACTATCCTCCACCGAAAAGGGGAAATAAAGATTGCACCTGATTATGACTTTGGATTATTGAGATATGGTCTTTCTAATCTGGTTTAAGAACCCAAAGTTCTCCTTTACATACATTTGTACAAATCTTGCATGACATTGGAAATTATAACATCAAACACAAAAATCAAAAGTTTTGATTGTTCAGCATGCAACAAGTCTAAAATTCCAGATTTTATTTCCCACTTATACAATCACTTTTTCAATTAATGAAAGATAGCCCAATTCATAATAAGTGATTACATATCTAATTCCAACATACCTATTTTCTGACTTTTACTTTACCAGATCTGATATTGGTAAAGCAACACTAAATGGCTCCAAAAAGCAACTCAAAAATTATTTGTCCACCTTGAAATCCACACCAAGCTGAAAATTGCAATCACGTTATTTGAATTTACTAAACACTTGAAATCTAGTCCAATTTGGCACACAAGTGACTTTAGAATGAAGTCATCACTTGTATGCAAAATTCAATGGGTCCTTCACCATTTTAAATTGCTGAAAACATTGAAGAAATTGTTGTCCTGCAATGCTGATGTTGTGCAGAAGCCCTTGTTTCATAGACAGTATTCCCAAAACTTCCAAAAATCAAATAAAAAAGCGCATACGCATAATGAATTCAATTTGCACTTTGCCCTTCTTATAAATCCTTCATGAGGTACTATTAAATAGACTTCACTTAAGTCACATTAATGACTTATTAAAATTCTATGAATTGACTTTATAATAACATTTTATAACCTCCCTGGTTGAGGTGCCCAATTAACGTAATCAATTCATGCAGTTTAATAATGTCTCATGGCCCCCATTTACTTTCTAACTCTATAATTGACTTTATAATAAATTATTAATAAAGTTCTCTTTATTAATAATTTAATAACATGAAGTTGTGCTATCTAATTTAATCACTGAGTTAACTAGAGGTCGAGGGAACCACTGCATTTGCAATGAACAAGTGCCTTGCCAAAAATAGTAGCTTTGCAAAATGGACTAATAATAAATAATAATTACTTGAATATCTGGTCAAGTGTGTTAGCAATCTGACGTAGAAATCAATAATAAACAGCAATAAGGAAAACCATAAAGCAGATACAAGAAACAAAAGAAGATACCCTAGGAAAACCCTTCCAAAATGAAGGGAAAAACCCAACGACACTCCGAAAGATCACTTTATTGATAATGAATATTCAAGTGTACAACATCCTTTGCTTGATGCAATATAAATAACACGAGGAGAGACTCTCCGCATTACAACTGAAGGTCTCTTGAGTTTCTCAAAATATGACTTTATTTTAAATACATTTTGTTGTATTTGCACGCCTCAACGCATGTTGTTTGACACATCTTAGTGTTTAATATTACAATTTATCATAAATGTTATTTTCAGCTGAAGATGACCATAACGGTATTAATGCCCAGAGACAAAGATCTCTATCGTAGCTACAATCTCCAACACTTTGTCTTAGCGAGAGAGAGATTTAGTTGAGCAGTCACACAGGGCTGCAACCAAAATGTCAATGGTAAAATCTAATTACATAAAATTCATGGAATCACTCAACATCAAAAAAACTCTTCAGAAATACAACCAGTGTTCATCACACTCTCTCAATGTAATATTGTCATGGAATCTCTCAACACGACACTAAGAAAACAATTTACTCATTGTTAATATCATGGAGTCACTCAACGTAATAGATGGAAATATTTATTCATAACTAATAATCATGGAATAATTTAACATGAATAAACCTACAAAAAATCACAATCACCTTTCATCACGAACTCACTCATCCTGATGTTGTCATGGAATCTCTCAACATGAAAAATTAGTAAGGTTTACAATTGGCATTTTGTCACGGACTCTCTCAACGTGACACAGTCGTGGACTTTCAACATGACTTCCAACTCCCATCAAGGAATCTCTCAATGTGATGACATCATGGACTCCTTTTACATGATGTTCACTATGAATCTCTCATAAGTGAAAGAGTTATTAGGTTGTCCTTACAACTTATTATTAATTTTTGTTTACCCTTTGGGGTATAACAAGAACTAATGCATAAAGACAAAACAAGATATTGAACACAAGAATTGTAAGGACTCAGGAGCAACTTATGTATTCATTGATTATCGAAGGCAGGATTAAATTTTCAACGCACATGTCCTTTCAAATAAAGAGGATTCATACATATAGTACTTGAGGGGGTGTGCGGCGAACCGTCGCACCTTATAACTTCCCTCAATTATGCCAAACTGTCTAACTATCCAATTTCCCGACAAAATCATCCCCCCAAAAAGAAAGTTGTCTTCGGACAACAAAATACAAAATGTTCGGAAGAGGAAACACAAGATAGGAATGATGTTTTACATTCATACATCAAAGAAAATAATTAAGATAAAGTAGAGGTGACATCCCTGGAACTATGCTAAAGAGTTCAATCTCGTCCAACGCTGATACACTTGCTAGGTGTGGATGTGCAAATCTTCTCGTTCCTTTGAGTTCTCCTCGATTGCCCCCTTCAACATGACTGTAACATCTTTTACTTTAGCCTTCTTCCACTCACATGATACTCAGGTTTCAACTAATTATGCCTCTGTGACAAACTTCTCTTGTGTGAGCTCAGCCAACTATGTCTCTAACATAATCTTATCCTATGTGACTACATCCAACTAAGCCTTTAATGCCTCTTGGTCCTTTGCCCAATCTTCACGTTCCTTTGCCCAATCTGCCTGCTGGGTAGCGATCTCCTCCCAAGATCTCTCTACAACTACCCTATTAGCCTGTGCATGCTACTGAGCATAGTGAGTGTGATGGGGACACAACCCAAGAACAAAATGGACACAACAGAAAAGGGAAAATTATATTAACTGAGAAAATAAGCTAGTACAACAGTACAGGAAAATAAACTTCAAAACATGCCCTAAGGGCTTACAACAGCATAAATTTGGAGATAATTTCTCCTTTCAATACCCCCTCTCAAACTCCACTCCGAACTGCTTTTTACAATGCCAAAGATTTCCTTAAATAGACCCCGGAGGGTTAAGGACTAGGAGTACATTCTAGAAAGTGCTAGTAGGCATCCACCGACCAAATAGAAGGTTTTGGAAGCTGCGGTAGAAGTTGGCACAAATCTAGAAAAATGTAGAAACAGTAACCGAACTTCCGGGAGGCATAACTTTTGAACCGTAGCTCCGATTGACGAACTGTTTACATTTTCGGAAAGCTCTCGAAGCGCTCTATAGCCCTATGGACGCTTCGCTCGTCCCCCATTTTTCGGCCCTTTTCGAGGTCATTTAATGCCCCTAACCTGACTTTGAAGCATTCTTAGGAGGTCTCCAAAACCCAAAAAACTGCAATAACTTTCAAACCGTGGGGCCTTTTGACCTGATTCTTTTTCTGGAATGCTCTAAATCACAATTACATTCATCTGGCCAATTCACACTTTCTAGGTCACCAAAATGATGGCCAAATTGCATGCTCCTATTTTTTCGGGATTTTCTAGCACACTGATAGTTGAACTGTGAGAGTTGGAAACTTTATTTGACCCAAATGGGTATCCAAAAATGTAAAGACATGAAACAGAAACTAAGTCTAAGTACATTTTTTTGGGTGACACAAGATTGCCCTTATAACTCTAGATTCTCCTACATCAGACACCCAGGGTAGATTGAAAAGTGACCCTGTCACTTTATGGATGGTAGAGGAAATCCCAAATGGGAAACCTCAGCTACTGAAATCCAAGTTGAGTCCTCGATCGGCCGTCCTTTCCATTTGACCAAATACTCTTCATACTGCCTGTTTCTGGTACTCCTACTCACACGATGATCTAGAATGTTTTCTATCTCCTCCTTCTTAGAAGCAGGAATTGGACATGGCTCTAACACCAGCTCCTCATCTGCACCATCATCATGATACTCTGTTAAATCTGCAATGTTGAAAATGGGAGAAATGTGAATACCATCTGGCAGCTCCACCTCATATGCATTTCCTGAGTCATGTTTCTTCAAAATTTTGCAGGGGCCAAATTTTTTCATTTTCAGCTTGTTGTAAGTACCGGTTGGAAATCTTTCTTTTCGTAAGTGCACCATGACTAAATCTCCTACTTGAAATTCCTTATGTCTTCTCCTTTGATCAGCCCTAGCTTTATACTCTTGATTCATCTTGGTTATGTGTGCCTGAACCTCCTCATGTAGACGCTTGATATTTTCAGCAAATTCCTCAGGTTCAACACTCGTCCTCTCCTCATGTTCTATCTTCCTCAGCTCTGGTGCAGTCCTTGGGCTATTCCCATATACAATTTGGAATGGTGATTTTCCAGTTTTCCTATTTACAGATTTATTATAAGCAAACTCCGCCTGTGGTAGAATCAAATCCCATCCCTTGGGCTTATCCCCAACTAAACATCTCAGCAAATTGCCCAGACTTCTGTTTGACCGTCAGTTTGTGGGTGATGCATGGAACTGAATTTCAAGTCTGTTCTCAACTTTTTCCACAATGTCCTCCAGAAATACCCCACAAATTTAGTATCTCTGTCAGAAACTATGCTCCTTGGAAGACCATGTAGTCTTACCACCTCTTTGGAAAACAAATCTGCAATATGGACAGCATCGTGAGTTTTGTGGCATGGAATGAAATGTGCCATTTTGGAGAACCTATCAACCACCACAAATACTGAGTCATTACCCCTTTGTGTCCTTGGCAATCCAAGAACAAAATCCATACTTATGTCCTCCCATGGCCTCGATGGAACAGGCAATGGCTGATATAGGCCAGTATTGTGACTAAACCCCTTGGCAACTTGACAAACCTGGCAACTCTGTACAAACTTCTTCACATCCTGTGAAATTTGAGGCCAAAAATAATGTTCTCTAAGAATGGCAATGGTCTTATCTCGAACAAAATGTCCTGCCATCCCTCCACTGCGTTTCTCCTTAATCAGATTTTCCCTCATGGAACTCCTTGGAATGCACAATTGACTACCTTTGAACAACATGCCATACTGAATCAAATAGTCTAACCCCTTGGTTCTACCTACAGCAACAGGCTCTTTACAAGCTTTCCATGCTTCAGCAAAATCAGGATCCTCAGGGTACAAATTCTTGAGTTCATCAAACCCAACTACTTCAACATGCATTACTGTAAGCAACAACTGTCTCCTACTTAGCGCATCTGCAACCCTGTTAGATTTTCCACTTCTATGCTTCAACACAAATGTATAGCTCTGCAAGAACTCTACCCACTTCATATGCCTCTGATTCAATTTACCTTGGCTATTTAGGTACTGTAATGCCTGATGATCAGTATACAAAACAAATTCTTCTCGCAATAAATAATGCCTCCATTTCTTTAAGGCCTGAACTATTGCATAGAACTCTTGATCATAAACATAATACTTCTTCTTTGCATCATTCAATTTCTCACTAAAATATGCAATAGGCTTACCTTCTTGGCTTAATACAGCGCCAATAGCGCTGCCACTGGCATCACAATCTACCTGGAAAACCTTTCTAAAATCTGGAAGTGCCAACACAGGCTGTTCTGTCACCTTTTTCAGCAATTCAAAACTTCTCGCAGCTGCTGCAATCCATTTGAACTCTTTTCTATCCCCTCTTATTGTATCAGTTAGGGGTGCACATACGCCACTGAAATTCTTAATAAACTTCCTGTAAAAACTAACCAGACCATGAAATGATCTTACCTCAGTAGCAGACCTTGGAGTAGGCCATTCCAAGATGGCTTTTACCTTCTCCGGATCCATTTTGAGACCTTCAGGTGATATAACAAACCCCAAATAGACTAACTCCCTTTTTGCAAAGTTACACTTCTTTAGATTAATTAACAGTTTCTCTTCCCTTAGCCTTTCAAGGACACTATGAATATGCAATAAATGTTCTTCCAAAGTCTTGCTGAAAATTAAATATCATCCAAATAGACAATAACAAATTTTCCCAAGAACTTCTTAAGTACCTCATTCATGAGCTGCATGAAGGTGCTTGGGGCGTTCGTCAATCCAAAGGGCATGACTAGCCACTCATAAAGACCCTCCTTGGTCTTGAAGGCTGTTTTCCACTCATCTCCTTCTCGAATCCGTATCTGGTGATAACCACTCTTCAGATCTATCTCTGTGAAGTACTGAGCTCCACTCAAGCAGTCCATAATATCATCCATCCTTGGCAAAGGAAACCGATACTTGATAGTGATCCTATTTATAGCTCGAGAATCTGTACACATCCTCCACTCTCCATCCTTCTTTGGTGCGAGTACTGCAGGTACTGCACATGGACTCAGGCTCTCTCAAATCAAGCCCTTCCTCAATAGCTCTTGAACCTGTCTATTTAGCTCCTCTGTTTCAGTAGGAGTCATCCGGTTAGCAGCCTTGTTCGGCAAACTAGCTCCTGGAATCAGATCTATCTGATGACTGATTTGCCTTACTGGTGGCAATCCATCTGGAACATTATCAGAGATAATATCTCCAAATTCCCCTAGTAAATCTGAAACTTCAAATGGTATTTCACTACTACCTTCTTTATCTTTCCTAGGAATCAAAGCATAGCACATATGCTGATGTTTCATGCCATCTAAAAACTTCCTTCCATCAACAAGACAAATCCTAGCACTGCTACATACCTTTTCACCTTCCTTTTTCATGGGCTTCAATTTGTGGCGAACTCCATCCTTTGTCAGAGAGTATGTGTTTGCATGTCCATCATGCACTGCATGTCTATCAAACTGCCATGGTCTACCCAACAATAGATGGCAAACATCCATCGAAATAACATCACAGAGAAGTTCATCATGGTAACTCCCTATTTTGAATTTTAGTAAACATTGTTCACTTACCAGGACCTTGTGATCATCTTTTACCCAAGCAATCCGATAGGGTTGGGGATGTTTCTCCCTCTTGAGCTTCAGCTTAGAGACCATCTCTTCTGATACCAAGTTATCAGTGCTACCACCATCAATGATCACGTCACAACATTTATCCTCACACTTGCATCTGGTACGGAACAAACTCCTCCGTTGTCCTGGTTCAATCTCACCACTTATTAGGACTCTTTCATTTACCAAGGTCTCTCCTCTTTCTGCATCCTCTGAATGTGATGATTGTGCATCCTCATCCACATGAGCAACCCTAGCTTGGCCCTCAGCTCTCCTATCTGTCCTTCCTTGTCATTGAGGGCATTCAAAGGCACGATGACCTTCTTCATTGCAATGGAAACAGGTACCAGGGAAGCCTCCTCTTCCTTGCCCACGTCCTCTACCTCTTCCTCTCTGATTTCCAAAGTCTTGGTCACGGGAGTGGTTGAAACCCTCATTTCTCTGGTTCCTGCTAGTACCCACATCTTCATTTTTCTTTTGGGTTTCATTGCGGCCTCCAGATGATCTACCGCTTCCCCTTCCTCCTTGACCGCGCCCTCTTTGTCTTCCTTCAAACCTTTTATTTAGCTTCTCTTCAACTCGTAGGGCAAACTGGTATGCCTCTTGAACGCTGGTCATTCTTACCAGACTTAATTCCTCCTGGATGCTAGGTCGCAACCCACTGATATAACGAGCAACCTTCTCCTTATTTTCTTCTGCATGTCCCGCTCTAATCAAGGGTCGGTAAAATTCCTCTGTATATTCTTGGACTGATCTTCCTGCTTGCTTTAACCCATGCATCTTCTTAAACAAATCAAGCTCGTAGTCCACAGGAATGAACTGCTTCTTCAATTTGTCCACCATGCGATCCCATCTTGTGATCTTCTCCTTTCCTCTTCTATTTCTTTCCAATTGGACCTCTTGCCACCAGATTTTGGCATGGCCTTTGCAAACTTAACCCTATCTGGGTCCCTGATATCCTCATACTCAAAGTATTCTTCCAGTTCATTGATCCAATTGATCAACTCATCCGGTTTCAGATTTCTTGAAAATACACCCACTTCAATTGTGGGTCTTTTCCCAAACTTAGTAATGGCCCTAAAAAGCCTTTCCTCCGCATGATTCAGAACTTCCCCGTCAAATTCCCCTTCTGGTCCCATAACTTCTTCTTCATTGTCATCCTCACTGTCGTCACCAGCGGCAACATTTGCTCCTCTTCGGAGCTCCTCTTGCAATGCCTGCACCTGCCTTTGGAGGGCTCTAACCTCCTCAGGATTAATAGCTCTGGCCCTTCCACCACGCTCTCTTCGTGGAGGCATCTTCTAACTCGATCCCACAACCACACAGTCCTGGTGCAAACTGCCTCACAGTCGGCGCTCTGTCTACACACTCAGGAAAACCTGCTCTGATACCACTTGATGGGGACACAACCCAAGAACAAAATGGACACAACAGAAAAGGGAAAATTATATTAACTAAGAAAATAAGCTAGTACAACAGTACAGGAAAATAAATTTCAAAACATGCCCTAAGGGCTTACAACAGCATAAATCTGGAGATAATTTCTCCTTTCAGTACCTCCTCTCAAACTCCACTCCGAACTGCCTTTTACAATGCCAGAGATCTCCTTAAATAGACCCCAGAGGGTTAAGGACTAGGAGTACATTCTAGAAAGTGCTAGTAGGCATCCACCGACCAAATAGAAGGTTTCGGAAGCTGCAGTAGAAGTTGGCACAAATCTAGAAGAATGTAGAAACGGTAACCGAATTTTCGGGAGGCATAACTTTTGAACCGTAGCTCCGATTGACGAACCGTTTACATTTTCGGAAAGCTCTCGAAGCGCTCTATAGCCCTATGGACACGCTTCGCTCGTCCCCCATTTTTCGGCCCTTTTCGAGGTCATTTAATGCCCCTAACCTGACTTTGAAGCATTCTTAGGAGGTCTCCAAAACCCAAAAAACTGCAATAACTTTCAAACCGTGGGGCCTTTTGACCTGATTCTTTTTTTGGAATGCTCTAAATCATAATTACATTCATCTGGCCAATTCACACTTTCTAGGTCACCAAAATGATGGCCAAATTGCATGCTCCTATTTTTTTGGGATTTTCTAGCACACTGATAGTTGAATTGTGAGAGTTGGAAACTTTATTTGACCCAAATGGGTATCCAAAAATGTAAAGACATGAAACAAAAACTAAGTCTAAGTACATTTTTTTGGGTGACACAAGATTGCCCTTATACCTCTGGATGCTCCTGCATCAGAGTGTCTTTATACATTTCCACTATCTCTCACATGATCTTCTCAATGTGGCTCATTGCTCCCTTCGAATTCTCCTCAACAATCCATTCTGTTATCACCTCTAGCGTCTCAGTCATGGGCTATCCTTGTGAGTCAAAGCAAGTACAGAACACTGATGGACATCTTGTCCGCACATATGACAACCTTCTTTAACTCCCTCGTCTTAGACTCTGCCTTGGATTTAATCCGTTGGCCTTGCTCGACCATATTAGTAAGAGAAACAATAAATGAGAAAACTTCCACATCATTTGAGTCGTATGAGGGCACCTCTACCTGCTCCAACTCCTCTACGGTTGATATCATAGCCTCTCTAGATGGACATCCTTTCGCTACATTGTCTTTCATTGCTGCCTTCTCCTTCCCTTCTTCTGCATCATCCATTGTCAATATGGTTACGTCTCCTGTGTGCTATCATCCACCGCCATCACTTGGGGATGGGAACTCTACAGCATGGGAGATTGAATAGAGGGTCCAAATGTCATAGAGGAGAGCTGGAACCATTGCCTTTGGTATTTGCTAGCATGACTCATTACCTGACTCGGCTTGACAAAATGCTCTCCAATCAGGGCAGCCTAGAGTGCATCATCAATGGTCACCATGACATCGGAGTCAATCTCCTCAAGCTAGATCCACGACTCTTGCAATGTACTGCCTTCTATCTCTTAGATGAGCAACATCTGTAGAGGCTCCTCCTCTCGACACCATGCCAACTCAAACTGCATCAACCTAAACTATAGGCATCTCACTCTCTTGCTTTGGAACTACCTCCACGGCTTCTTCTCCAATAGTCTTTGTCTTTGTTGCCATTGGGGGAACTTTCACGGTTGTCACCATTGTCTCAACCTCAACTACCATGGAAACACTATTGGTGGTTACAGCTAGTTGCGTGGTAATCACTGGCGCTCGATTTTGGCCAAACACAGGGATGGGAAGTGTCCTCGTAATAGGCACCAAGTGTACTAAAGAAGACAACACAAAGGGGACGAATAACAACGAAGGCGCCCACACTGTCTCTGTCTCATCCTCCTTCGGTTGGGTGTTGTCCTCCTCTAAAGCACTCTCTCTCTGTGGTATCGTGTCGACTGCTATCCATGTCTCCATGTGTATTCGATTTAACCCTCTTTTGACCAATCAACTTCTGGCTGTGGGTATCCAAATGCCTCCATCTCATAATGGAGGGCTCACCAGGTGCCAACGGTCCCCCTCTAATTTGCTTGGGCAACTTATCGTTCAATATCTGGCTAACTATGGCATCAAGAAGCAATCCAATAGCATAATGCGACATGCAAAATATTTTATGCTGGAGTGTCCTAAACTCATACATGTGCTTGGCCAGGTAACACAACCGAATCATATACCCTTCCTGTCATCAAATTGTTCTCGTGGGTTACTTGTGGATAAGAGATGTCAGAAGCACGGCTAGAGCCTGTCCACTGACTTTTCACCACATCCATCAAACATATCCAATGTCCCTCACAGATAAATGTTTCTTAATCCCTTTGTGGTGTGACGAGCTACAAAGAGACACCTCTGCATTTGTAAGGTCCTCTCAACAAATCATGTTAATGTAATAATCTTTCGTTCCTGTGACATTTCTAATGCTTCAACTTAATCTTATTAATCTTATAGCCCTTTTCTGGCAGCCCAAATACCTCTATTGTTGTGAAGGAGATCACTACTTTATGTTGTAAATAAGTGATTGTGCTCCGTCTGGAAAATGCCCCAAATAATTCTATCATTCAAAGAGTGTTCGATTTCTTTGATGCAAAAGATTGGCATCTGTATCACCCAGTGAATCTAAGCTCTCTGCAAGTGATCTTTGATCAACAGATTATCTGGAGTGTCGAGACAATTAAACCACCACATCTTGCAGTCAAGGTTGTTCAAGCTTCAAAAGCGACTGTCTGAGCCGTGGCATGATCTGTTGACGCATTTGTTTTATACTATTTTTGTTCCACTTTTTGTTTCTTTCCTCTTGCAACTCTCACACCAAAGGATAAGGTTTGGGCGTGTTTATTTGCATTCATACTTTGGCTCCCTGAATTGCCTGCTAGCAATTGTACTTTCCAATGCCTCTTCCCAATGGACAACATAACGTTTTTCTCTTTGGTCTTTTTGTGCAAATGAGAGAAACAGAAAAATGGTTAGGGCTTAGCCTAAATGGCTATAACTCATGGCTATGTTTGCGGTTGGTACAAGTCTCCTCCTCTTAGCTTGTCTACCTTGGAACTCGTCCCTTTCTTGCAACCGCATGCAGTCTCCCTTACTTGCCAAGGAAGTAGCTATCCAAACCCCTTCTATCGTTCTTGTTATGGGAAATAGCTATTATAGCCTTGGATGATGTCCCCTATTGCCATGCCCTGAAGTATTTGTTAGCCTTTTGTTGTCCCTTCACAATTTGTTATACTCATTGTGTAGTGCAATCAATGCCCTGCCATACTCTGTTTTGAATTTTCAGAATGAATTGATTTGGTGTGTGTGTGTCTATGGATGATATACCTCAAAATCAAAAAATAGCCTCCCTCCAAGTGTGAACCCCTGAAGCTTTCCTTGATGCATCTGTTGAGTGCTCAATGTATGTTCATCATGTGATTAATACATTCTTTCAAATGTAACGTTATGTGTAACATGCTATTTTCATGTAGCCATTTAAGAACTATATTTTAAAGTATATTCATGACATGATGACAAAGTGACAGTTATAACAGCTTGTAATGAACCCAAATTAAAAAGGATTTATGAATATTCAATAACATATTATATAATGATAATAATTAAGAATTAAATATTATTATAAATAATATATAAAGAAATATACTAAGTAATAGTGTTAAGAAAAATGATATTACTAATATTATTATTATTAATATAACATATGGTATATTATAATGTCATTATTAATATAATTACAGTTACATGGGAAGAATGGTAAGAAATGAAGAAAACACAAGTACTATTTCAAATGTATAGTATAATTATAGTATAGATAAACAATCATATTAAATTGAAAATAAGTAATAAGCAAATAATCACTATAAATAATACATAATAATTTAGAAGATTTATAATTAATAAATAATATATAATAAGTAAGATATGATCATAATAATATCAATGGTCAATAAAATATATAATCATATATCGAATACCATTAATATATTAAAATAATAACTTTTTTCAAAATTTACAATGCAATATATATCAAATGATAAATGAGAATTTTGAAATATAATATTAATGACCTATTATATAATAAAATATTAACATACTAAATATCATTTTAAAGAATTAACATATTAGCATTTATTAATGATAACCAATACCAAGTGACCCAGAGAAAGGTCGTGACCTTTCCCTCAAAACCTATATATTCTGACTATACTGGAGAAGGATAAAAATATATGAATGGGAAGACATTGACTGAAGCATATTAAAACAGAGGGTAGGACCATTCCTAACAGCCATCAACATTAGTGGAGAGAACTTAAAATACAATTTAATAGTATCAGAGCTATGGAATCAAGCATGAGCCTCAGCCGATTGCTATGCCATAAGATCTCACAGTGATATATGTTTTCAAATATTTGGGCGTCAGGATCAGCATCAATTGATATAAACAGAATCGCATTGAGGAATAATATGGAAAAAGGGAGACAAATAACAAAATGTCGTAAATAAACAATGGACCCCAAGAAGGTTCATTATACAGCTACTTCATATGAAAGAGAAATTTAATGAGCTTATTCAGATGTTTTAAATCATCATTAAAGAAATTACTAATGAACTAATCTAATACACATGAAATATAGTTATAACTTCCATACCTATTTACTTTCCCTTTCTATTACAATCTTTCAAATGATACAATAATGAAATATCAGTTTAATTGACATGATAGAGATAAATGAAATGTACAAAAGAATCAAGTATAATACATGAAGCAAATGACAATTACTGTGTTGTGCAAACCTCAGCATCTGGTGGAGAGGAGAAGCATTGCTATGGACTTGACCTCCCAACCATGGACCTTTATTTATCCCCACACAATCTCTTTTGAGAAAGGCCCTCCATACCCCTGGGTTAGGCTTGGGCATCACGGTCTTGCCACTCTAGCATCTCGGTGTTAGAGTGTCGACTAGGCAAAAGACAAGGCTGTGGATATCCTCCATCGTCCCCCCTGTCAGCTAACATTGTAACCTCTAGTGACCACAGTGACAAGCATGCCACTTACCTACCTTGGCTAAGGATTTCAGTGGGCTACTAATTATACCTGATCACCCATCGTTCGACTTGACAATAAGAGTTATATATTGGACAACCATGAGTTCTTGGTTTTCATTATGCAGCTATATATTTAAATACTTTCATTTATGATCTCATCTTGTTCTTGCAAGGATGTTTTCTCCTCCCACCCTTTTCTCTTGACCATTTCGGTCCTTATGGGTGCTTCCTAGGAGATCTCGTGATTAAATTCAGTTTTGGTATCAATTTGCATATTCTAAATTCAATATCATTGTACAAAATATTTATCATGGCATCATATACTGTTCTTATCTCAGAGGCATATTGCCAACACCTCTATATAAACCACTGAAATTGACAATCTACATAATAAGTATTTTGTTGCTTGCATATATCATATCATATACAAAATCTGCAAGTGGAATATGAAATATGGATCACTTGTAGTGACATGAGGGCAACTTATAATGTTCATAACAATGTTTTCAACATACGATCCTTGTGCTTGCATCATAAACAAAGGAATAATAAATGCATAACCTGTTAAAAGAGGTGTTTTGCCTTGTGCGGTTAGAGATTACTATGCTCGTCTGGCAGGCAGAAATGATAATTCTGCAAAAATGAATGTAAAAAAAGCCTTGGCAAGTTTGATGCTACATGCTAGGCTCCTGAAGATATGGAGTTCGCTCAATGAATTATGCAGTGATCGCAGTCCTTGGCTTATTGCCATGAGGGAAAAATGCAATCGTAGAGCACAAAAGAAAGGCTGGGTAAAAGAATGCTAACATAGCCTTGGCGAGAAAATAAATAAACCGGCCCACAAACGCATGCTCGGTTACAAGGAAGGCCAAGGTGGTAGATGTAAGGCCAGATATCGGTTCTATTGGGTGGATATTTTGCAACTGACAGTTTTTGGTAAAAATCCAGTCACAAAATAGGATGACCAGCGACAACGTGTGAGACAGAGTCTCTCCTACCTTAAAGGGAAGGCTCCCCCTTCTCACCGTTCCTTGGATCAACTCAAGGTAAGAAAGAAGTCAAGAGATTTTTATAAAATGGGTGTTACCAATATCCTTTCTTGTTATCTTTCAAGAAAGAATCCACTTACTCGTGGAGCGAGTAATGGGCAGGGTGAACCTCTAACTACACTTTTATTAAGAGCTAGAAATAGTGATATCGATAAACTTTTACTAACTCAAAGGCTAGCTAAAAATGTACTGGTTTGGTTCTAAGTCCGGTCCTACTTCTATATGAAAAGCTTTACAATTAGGGCACAAAGACTCCTAAAAGTAAGAATACTTAGCTATTTTGCGAATTAAGAAGAAAATATAAGTTACAGACATAGCTTCTAGCTAAATACTTTCACAATTGCTCCTGGTCAAAACTCTGGTTTCAATTGCTTCTTAACTCTTTTCTATTCAATTCATAAGATACAACTACCAATAATGCAAGATAATATGAATCAAAGACAACTTGGATGAATTATAGACAAAGCTTACAATTCACACAAATAACAATCTCACTTAATCAAAGTTAAGTCTCAAATGCTCCTTTGTATTCACTTTCTCTCAAAATGGTTCTTACACAAACAAAGTTCT
Organism: Cupressus sempervirens; assembly: GCA_028749045.1. Classification (NCBI taxonomy): domain Eukaryota; kingdom Viridiplantae; phylum Streptophyta; class Pinopsida; order Cupressales; family Cupressaceae; genus Cupressus; species Cupressus sempervirens. Next base: position 438,255,539 of record CM053788.1, read on the forward strand.
ACTGACACAATTTCTCCAGAGCTCTCTTGCATAAAAGATAATGATGATTTTACAGTGAGGGGTCACTCCTTTATATAGGCACAGGAGTTGAGAAAAAGATGAAGGAAAAAGTGGGAGCAACTCAACCAACTTTGACTTAGTCTAACTACAAAAAATAAAGGGTTGAATGCAACTGCACATGCAACTCGCATTACATCCTTTTATATACATGTAACTTGTATTACATGTAATTACACATCTTCATGCAGTGCATCCTCTCCAACTACAAATATAAAACAAAAAGACAATCTTAGAGATTGTTTCTCAATGCCTTGAATTTGACAATGATGTCACGCACCGTGGGAAGATCAGCAATTTCCATGGTCTTCGATATGGCTTCAACTCTCACTGCATTTGCATATACTGATTGCATGATTTTGGAATTTGTTGCTGTAGTATCTAACAAGTGCTTTGTCAAGGATTTATACAAAACAAACTTGTTCATCGTATGTGAACCAAAATCTTTAGAATCTACATCAGCATTGATCCTGTTGGTATATTCTGAATTTACTATCTCTATTGCACTAAGATTACCAGATACATTAGTAACATGACACCCCATCTGTTCTAAATCACAAGTAACACTTGATTCAACAGCTTGACAATCTCCAAAAGCCACCTGCAACTTTGTGATCAGCTTCCTTAATGTCTCCTCCTTGTAACCAATGAGTCCTTGAAATCTGAAGAACATTTCACATGATTGAAGAATATCACATGAAACCAAAGCATCCAAATCAAATTTCACCATTTCATCCCAATCATCAAGGATTTCCTTAAAGTTATCAGCTTCTTGAGTCAAAAAAGAAATTAAGTTTTGCTCCATTTCATTCATCTCTTTGACATGCCTAAGAACTGCAAATGCCTCTGTGATGGCTCGAACTCCTTCAGAAATGATTTTCTATATCCAAGACTTAGCAGCTTCAATCAACTTTCTTTCTTTAGACGTTTGAGACATAACAACAAAACTTTGAGAAGATTGTTTCTGGATAGCGTCATTCAAATGAGAGATTGTCTGTTTCAACCAATTCTTCTTTTCCCAAAGCTCATGATTGCTTTTTGATACATTGGCCAATACATCTTGAGCACCTTGCAAACAACCCAAACATGATTGCCTTCCAACTTCAATCTTAGTAATCTTGTAGTCAAAACGAGTAAGTTCCTCAACAGGTTTATCTACCAAGGGCTCAACAACCTCAATAAATTTGGTTTTATCAGAATCAACCAAAATTCTGGAAACAATTTTATCTTTCAAAGATTTAGATTTAGTCTTCTTAACAGGAAGATTGTTAGGAGGAACAACCACTTTCCTTCTCTTTGCTGTTATTTTACTCAACCACGCTGGTAGGCTGAAACTTTCATCTACAAAAACAAGCATAGTGGAGACCATTGGCATTGATCTAGATTGTATATCTTTAGTGCCTGAGCAAGATTCAAACTGTACTGCTGAAGGCATAGGAACATGTTGAGAAGACTCCTTCATGAAAAATTCAAATTCTGTCAAAGATGTATCAAGTTGGGAAACTTGACCATTGGTAAGAGTTGGAAAATCTTTAAAGACATTTGCTAAGTGATCATACTGTTCATGTGCAGGGACGTGAGGAGTAGCAGAAGAAATAGGAAGAGCCATGATATTTACCTCTGAGATTGGAATGGAAGGAGTGAAAACAATGGAAAAATAATCCACATTGTTACATACCAATTTTTGACCTAATTTGAAATATAGCCGTTGAGGTTCATTGGAAGTTGGTATTTTAATGTCATAATCTAGCGAAATTGTAAGATAATTAGTCGTTATGATTTCAAGTGAAGATAATATACTAGTTGATTGTTAATCACGAATTCTTGGAATTGAGAAGATGGTTAACCATTATGATTAATTATGATTAAATAATTCGTTATGATAATATAATTTAACTGCAGGAAACATGTCAAAGGGGGTGGAAGCATTGTCAGAAAAGAATTAGGTAGGAGCATCACTATCACTAGGCAGATGGGTAGAGGATCATAGCGACTTGAAACAGGATACATCTATGGGACCCGCATGAGTTATTTTAAATAAATAATTTAATTAAAATAATTGAGTTAAAATATAAAATGTATCTCAAAGGATTTTAATTTATTATTCATCATATTATTTTAATAAATGTTTATATACATGCATATGAATATAAAAATGACTTGGCACCATTATAAATTACTAATTTAATAGAATGATGTTTATATGTACATATAAGATAATTATAATAACATTTGAATTATTATGACCTTCGAATTATAATCTTCCAACTTTATTCTTTCTTTTTAATATTCTTGCTTTTGAATCGATTAACATTTGGCATGATTAATTGATTAATATTTGGCAATTCGAATTGTCTTTCCAACTTCTCTTCAACTCCTTATTTTTTTCCCTCTTTATTTCTTTCTCATATATTTTGTATTTGTGATACATTTGTATGGCCATCTTGATAACTGAAGGAAGCCATAGAGCCTAGGCCAGCCATTTAATAAGAAACTCATTGATCGTTTGTGATATAACTTTCTTTTTCTTCTATCTGCAATCGCGTAACTCCTCTTGGTACTGCATTACATTCTTATACATGCGTCTGGGTTTGGACGACTTGTATGTGAGCTGGGGTTGCCGTTAGTCATTTCTGTGGCGGCATTTGGGTCTATATTTGTCTGCTGGGATCCTTAAAGGCAACTTCTTCACACAAAGGAAGGGCTGTGAGCTGTAAACAAGGCCTTGTGTCCTATGGAATATGGCCTGCGATTAAGATTGTGGGGCCAACATTCAAGATAACTTACCTGTGATTTGTTCTTAGAGGTTTGTGAGTGGCTTGCTAAAGGTAGTTTTAAGTTCTTAACAATATGAAATTACCACTTTTGTTAGACTATAACTTGAGCTTATTTGTTATTAAATTTGGGCTTGGTCTTTATTTGAGATGAATTCTATGTAGTGAACTTTTACATGTATTAAATCCTTTGAATAGAATCATTTGAGAATAATTGTGCAGTCTCCACGTGAATTGTATGGAAATATTTATGATACATAAATCCATAACATAAGTTATCGGTTCAGGTACGGGTATGGGCTAAGTCATAGGATATGTCAAATTTCCTCCATGAGATTTGGATTTCAGCAATTTTACCCTTTATCCAAGGATATTTAATATATTTATGTTATTTGATTTAATATTATTAAATTTGAAAATGATATTGAGTTATTTAGTTAAATCATTTAGCAATATTAAGCTATTTCGACAATTTTGTAGATATATTGTTGATATTTAGAAGTACATAAATTCCTTAGTCAGAGCTTTACAAGAAGTTGATATCATGACATTTGTTTAGTATCAAAAATCATGAGACTGTCTTTGTTATATGGAGGATGGAAAACCATAATGAAACCTGGGAGATAAGGATCCTGTCAGTTAAATTTACTTTCTTTTCTTTTTATATAATTAGTAGAAGTATGAATGATGGCATTATGATCAAGCTTTGAAGAATTCACCAACAAGAACGCCATTAATGGTGGAGTTAATCTGCAAGAACACGAAAGAGGAATCAATTAATTAATTAAACATTCAATTTTGAAATCTTTAAAGAACATAATTATGTAATCACAAAACGTGAAATGCTGGATGTGTTTAATCTTCTTGAATAATTGATAGTCGTCTACTCTGAGAATTCCGAATACCTGGGACTCACTCAACTGTGTGGCCAAGGAGATCGGTGATGAAGTGAGAGAAAGGAATCGTCAATAACATGAATCAGTATCAGTTATGATAGAACGACGTTTATCATTTTTAATATTAATTAATTAATAACTCATGCAGGAATTGTGATCTCATGTTGCCAAGTTGTATGTTAAAATACCAGGATGCCCAATGGATGGCAAGATGAATCCTGTCTGTTCCGGGTAGGGAGGGTCTTTCTCGTTAGAGATTGTGTGGGGATAAGATTTGGTCTGAGGTTGGGTGGTTAAGCCCTTGACAATGTTTCATCTCTCCATAAGTTATCGAACACGCATCAAACAAGGAGAAGTCATACATTCAATTGGTTGTTGGAAACAAGTATTATCACTTTTATGATTAATATGCAAGAAGGTAAGGTTAATTGAGTTTATTTCATCGTTACACCTAGATGCAATAGATAGATTTATGGGTTGTTTTTCATTTATATGAATATCGGATATAAGCATATCTCTAATCTTGAATTTCTGCAGCAGTTAAGTAATTAGATGGAAAGAAATCGGAAGCCCTAATTGATTGAGTGATAGCTAGAACCCTAAATGATACAGCGGTATCATAAGCCCTAATTGAATTCATGGAATAGGAAGCCCTATTCGAATCAGTGGTATCGGAAGCCCTAGTTGAATCGGTGGTATCGAAAACCCTATTTGAATCAGTGGTAGCGGAAGCCCTAATTGAATCCGTGGTAGCGGAAGCCCTAAGTGATATAGCAGTATCAAAAGCCCAAAATGAACCGATGGTAAATGATGCCTTAATTGATACAGTGGTATGTGATGCCCTAATTTTAAATATAGTGGTATTTAATTGTAATCATCATTTGATTTTGAGATAGCGGTTTTTAGATGATAGTCGTCATGTGAAATTGTTATAGTGTATTTGTGAATTATCCCGAGTGGTTGCAGAAGCATTCCCAATTTGATTTCGATCTCAGTTTTCCGAAATGTGGTTTTCAATTTATGTAGTAATTTCATTTGATGGTATTTTAAGTTTTTAGTTAATAAATTTTGTCTAACTGATTTTAACAGTAAAACTTATTCACATGAAATTGTGGTTGCAAAAGCATCCCCAATTTGATTTCGATCTCAGTTTTCCGAAGTATTTGGTTTTCAATTTATGTAGTAATTTCATTTGATGGTATTTTAAGTTTTTAGTTAATAAATTTTCTCTAACCGATTTTAACAGTAAAACTTATTCACATGAACATGAATGATATAACTGTAATAATTGTATTCTTTGAGTATGTTAGATGTTAATTTAGACTCGGGAAAACCGGATGTTACACACATCATCATCAACCTCATGCAAAAAAGGTTCTTCATGTACAGGAGACGTACAAGCTTGTGCAAGCTTTGAAGGAGATATGATCGTGATTTCCCCTTCATCTGAATCTCCCTTATCAAATTCTGTTTCCAATTCTTCTTCTGATTCCGCTATTGATTCTTGAATTGATTCAGGAACTTGAGATGATTTTTTTCCTTTTCCACCCTTCAATTTGAATTTGAGGGAACCCTTGGCATCAGAAGATGAGGCACCATCTTTCCCTGTAATCTCCAATTGTGATTTCCTACCAGGAGGACCAAAATTTCCACAATCCAAGCCCATCTTAGGATTTACTCTTTTAAGGCCTTTACTTTTCAATCATTTGTTGGTGTTTACTAGGATGGATTGAAATCTGTCCATGATAGATGTACCTTCCTTTTGTTGCCATTGAATAAGAAAAAGGCACTTCTTATCAAAACTGGCCTGATGAAACTCCAGATCAAGGATGTCACCATCATCTTCAAGTTGGAAATATGAAAGGATTTCCAACATGTTAAGATCAATTATTTGTTGCAATTTTAATCTGCAGTAATCCATCTTCATGATGTCAAGTTTTGTCCTCATGTTCACCTTCTCCCATGCTACATCAGATACTCTTTTGATAACCAACTGCTTATCAAACAAGCACTAGAAATATCCAAAGAAGGCATCTTGGACTCTTCTATGGTGGAACTTACTATTTGCCAAAGTGATTTGGTCATAGTAGTCCCAAATAGGAACTTGAAGATGATCTCCTTTGGTAGAAAGACCAGAGAAAGATCCCATAGCAGCAACGTGTAGACTAGATAAGAATTCATGTAGAAAGGCACTGATGTTCCCACATTACATATCTGTTGGCAGGGTGCAGTACTGATAAGTTCTTCCCAAAATATGCGTTCTTTATTCTCCATAATCTGAAACATGAACTATACATCCATGACTCAAAATCAGTAGAATCTTTAAGGCCACAAATTCTGTTGAGAAGGATGATGAGATCCTTGTACTCTTGTTTGAAATTTAACCGATAAACAGTCTTTGGCCATCTGAAAAAATTGCTTCTTTTATTGTCTAACCAGTAAAGGTTGACATACTTCTAATAGTTACTCTTTTGCTCATTCCAACAAGCCAATGATGATTCTTTAGTCAAATCAGCACATTCTGATTTATGCGGAACCTTGAAGATTTGTTCTATAACCTCAGGATCTAAGCTAATGATAACTTTGCCATTAATGTTTTTAATAGTTTTTGTCTTAGGAGTAAACCACCGTGCACATCCATAAACGAAGTCAGGTTCTATAGCTGCCATAGGAAATGTGGATACCAAATGAATATTGCTTCTCCTAATGCATTTCATTTCATGACTAGCCAGGGCTTCAACTCTTTGTAGAAAATCAACCACATCTACATGACCAATCTTTGTGTCCAACACGTTATCCAAAACAAATATGACTAAAGAAGAAGTTGTATGAGCCAATTCTTTATCATATTGATATTTCATTTTGCCTCTGGACTTGGATGGCGAGTATATATCTTGTGCTTGTGCTACAATACAAAAATCCCAAAACATAAATACATCATCAGAAGAAACCTCCATACAAGTGAATTCCGGATCAGCAGTGAAGATTCGAAAATGGATTGGAGACTTCACAGATACTTCAAAGAGAAAGCATATGCATATGCAATGGAACGGAAAGTGGAATGAAATGATATGAAAGTGTGAAAATGGAAGATGAAATGAAATGGAATGGACTGAGAATGTGTGAAGGCGAAATGCATGGGAATGCGTGCAAAAATCAAAATTGCTGATTTCAAAAGTGACTTAGCATTTTCAAGGCATTATTATATGAAAAATGAATACATGTAAAAGCAACATGTAACGGGAGGTGGAGGGTGAAATGAGATGCAAACGCGGATGAAGAATATACTTCACATATATGTGCGAATGGAGGATGAGATGGAAAGATGCGGAAACATGTATTTGCTCACAAAAGCGCAAATGCATATAAAGGGATGAAAATGGAAAATGAAAGTGAGATAATGAGTTTTATGTCACTTTTGGTGAAAAAGAGAAGTCAAAGTACGTGGGAAGCGAAAATGACATCTTTTTGAGTTTTCAAATGTGACTTAGTCAAAATTGAATCTTTTGAATGCAATTACACGTGAGACATTTCGTGTAATCGTGTCGTGCGAATGGAAGCAAAAAGTGAGATGGGTGAAAATGGAGATGGAAAATGGGATTACATGCATGTGCAGACGACGAATGGAATGAAAAACATGTAATTGCATTTCGTTGAGTGAGAGATGAAGTGTTGTGACATGAAGCGGAATGTGGAATATAATGATGCTTTCGCATGTAATGAAGCAAAAACAAGTTCTTGGGAAAGAACTTGTAATTTCTCCAAGTGGAGAAAACCGGCAAGCAAGCACTTAACACAAAAAATAAAAGAACAACCTACCTTTGGAAAATAACTCAAACATGCCAAAATGCAATGCACTTCAAAGCTCAAATTTGAAATTGGGACTTGGGAAAGAACCAAAAACATGAAAATGAATAAAAACTTCATATTTAAAGGAAAAATGCACTTCCTATGGCAAAGTTTTTCACAAATGGCAACCATCAAGTAATTTCATGCATAAAATCAACAAGATAAGCATGAATTAAATAGCAAAGAAGAAGAATTCCACTTATATGAAGATTAAGTGCCAAAAATGAAGGAAAAAGATGGTCCAATATTGAAATCTTTTCCAAAAATGTTAAGACTTTTTCCAACCTTGCAAATTTGAATGGGAGAGGGCAGCAAACAAGGAGAAGTTGTTGGAAGATCCCAAAACGTGCCCTAAAAAGTCTCCATGCTCCCATGTTTTTGAAGATGAACATTCATGGGACGTTTTTGGGAAAAACGTGTTTCACCAAGAATCTCAAGTAAATCGATTTGGTGTTTAAACACCAAAATGTTGATCAATATGCAATGTAATCATCCAATAAGAGCAAATCGATTCGTCCTCATGAAAAAACATTGAGCAAAAATGAAGATAATTGGTGTTTTCTCCAAAAATGTGCCCTAAGATTGAGCTCCCAAAAACGATTTTCAGCATATTAAATCCATCTTTGATGCAAGGAAATTGATCACCAAGCAAAAATGCCTTGAATGGAGAAAATTTTGTTCAAATCCATTGAGAAAATCTCAAGATATGAGCAAAATCGGATTCTTGGGAAACACTTGCACATTTCCTTTCAAAATCGGACCTTTTGATGAACACAACACATTTTAAAATGTGCTTTCCTCCAAAATCAGACCTTTTGAGGTCACATACATGTTTTAAAACATGCCAAGTGAAATCGCACTTTTTGGAGTGCATAGCATGTTTTAAAATGTGCTTATGGGTAAAATCAGACCTTTTGAGGTCACTTGCACATTTTAAAGTGTCTCTCACCTTTTAGATGCATAAGCATAAAAACTCCACTTTTGATGTCATAGCATCAAAAAGGTCCACTCTTGACGAACTTTTGATGTAATGACATCGAAAGTGTCCACTAAAGTAGACTTTATATGCAATTGCATGTAAAAAGTCCACTTTTGATAGTTTTTTCACATGTAATTGCATATATAATGCCCACTTATGAAGCCTTTTAAGTCATTTAATTCAACTAAAATTATAAAAATGTTACAAAATGGGTCAAAAACAATATCTATTTTTCATATTATAAAATATAATACATAAACATCATTTAAAAGTAACATTTAAATAAGTATTTGATTTTTAAAACTAAAAATTTAAAATGAAACTATATAGTTATATAGTTACTTTAAGTGAAAAATTAAAAAGTAACTCAACTTAAAATTATAACATAAAGTGCACTATAGTCACTTCAAGTTATAAATTTGAAGTAAAAGTAACTTAAAAACATATCAGAAAATGAGTATAATGTTATATTTTTCAAAAAGTGAATGTCAAATTGAAAATATAACATCATATTTTTAATTCGTGTTGTTGCACCTAAAATGTTCACTTTTACAGCATAAAACGAGCATAACTCTTGACTGACAACTCCGATTGACCTCTAGGTTAGACCGAATCGAAGGGGGAATCGAAAGGCATAACATGAGCAAAACCAAAGGACCAAAAACAAGAAAAAGCAAACTCAAAAGCAAAGAACTGACGATGAAGGCTTCAAAAATCAAGCAAAGGCTCTGCAGAAAGCAAAACGAAAAAGACTTGACGAAGGCCTTCAGTTAAACAATTTGATATTTGAATTGAAATGGATCAATCGATCAACATTAAACAATTAAATATCAAATTCAAGCTTAGAGAAACACAAAACTAGCTTAGAAAAGTTTCGTGCTGTTACCAACATTTTGTGGTGACAAAATGCAGGACAACAGGTTTGATAAAGAAATTACATTTCCAATCGATTCAAATAAGTAACTCCATTAGTTGAAATATTTGAAAAGCGCATTTGAAAATAAAAGTCCGATGGAATGATGGGCAATTGCTCAAAACAATAAGGAACAAATATTAATGATAAATATAAAGGTTCTCCCTCAAAATGAAATTGAAAAATATTGGCAACATGGTATTTGTCACCTCTATTTGTACATACATATATACATACATGTGCATAAATTTAATTATATATATTTTTTGTATCATTATATTGATTTACACGCACACACACACATATATACATGTATGTGCAAGTATGGATGTCATGATAACATGGTGTTAACATATGGAATATAATTAGGAGACCCCATAACGATCTCGATAGAAAAGGTAACAATTTATATTATTTTTCAAATGCTTAATGTTTTTTTTGATCAATGTTATGAACTGACTGGTTAGGTCATGGTTGTCGAAGGTATACTCTTGCTTGCCTAGTCGTTAAATCCTTAGCCAAGGTGGTTAGAATCCATACCTGATGGCTTGATGGTGAACTTTTGGTGCCCCAATCCCTAGCTCTCGTTAAGGAATACTCCCTCCTTCCTCATGTTCTGAAACCAAGAAGAGTTTCCATGATATTAACATATCCCTCAATTTAAATCAAGATAACTATAATGAAAAGTCATTTTTATAATCATCATAACGACTAACCATCATTTCAAACTATGTTCCCCCGAGTTTCTGGGATGGGGACGACATAGGACAACGGGATGGGTTTTTGTGACGGCAAATTGTTTTGCCGATTTTGGGGACAGGGGCGGCGGCAAACAGGGACAGCTATAGACATATAGAGAAAATCCAAAAATATAAAATATATAGGAAAATTTGCATATATGCATTGCAGTCATATAAAGACATGGATAAACTATGCCATTTAAACATCACAAAACCTTAACATACAACATTTCAATAATCAAACTCAATGCTCAATATGCTATAATGCATTCATAATTTGGAATTATTGTCAATGTGCATGTAATATTAAAATAATAACATAAAAAATTGAAATATACCCAAGAACATAATTTAGAATTCATTTTCAATAGCAACAAGAACAATAACCCACCTTCCAAATTGAAACACACTACTATCATTTAATTCTGAAACTAATCATGATATAGGTTAGTAATAGTAAGATGGTATCTTGATGCAACTTCGTATATTCACCATATCTTCCACAAAGAAGCCATATCAACCCAAGACCAACCTAGCACTGATGTAATGTCAGAGAATGACATAAGGATGCATGTTCTAGGTCTATAATGCACTTTTCAAACTTTTCCAACACCTTGCAAATAGTTTGCTATTTTGAGCATGTAGCCGGACTATAACAGCAATATTAATTCAACGATTCTTAACATAATGTTGTCAAATACTAATCAGAGGCCCCCAAATAGATGAAATTAACTATCAAACAGCAATAAGCATGTTAGGGTGAACTTGAAAGGAGGGGTCTACTTTAAAATTAAAGGAAAAATACATTTTTAAGTGCTGATGTTGGCTGTTAAATTGGGAACGCCTAGGCGTCCCAAGGACTTCCAAGGCATCCCCAACCGTCCCTGGGATGTATGGACATCCCCAAGTTTTTGGAAAGTTTCTTGGGAATTTTCAGAAAAGGAGGATGGGGTGGGGACGTCCCATGCCCATCCCCCCTTCCCAACGGATGTCCCCGTTTTCGAAAAGTGGCCTTTTTGTGCGGGGACTCGTCCTCGGAGAACATAGATTTCAAATAAGCGACTTACATTTTCCAAATTTCTTTAAAATAACAAATATTCATTTCCTGTTGAAAATGTAACAAACAACTAACATATCATCTCTACATATATTAAAATGAACAATCATATTTCCATTTCACATGATCATAATATTCAACTGATTTACTAGCCAACTGACATTCACATGAATTACATAATGACTATATGATTATTTAGATTGGCAAAAATTGGGGATGTAACATACCCTCCCCCTTGTGTTTCATCGTCCCGATGAAGTTTACAATATAAAAGAAACAATAAAACAATACAAAGTTCTAGGTTGCATTCCAACAGAGTTTATTCATAGTTCAAGTCCTTGAGAAAAGATGAGAAATTTGGAAGATCTCATCATAGTCTTCCCAAGTAGCATTTTCCTCAGCATACTGGTCCCACTAGACCTTGCATTGGGTTATGTCTTGATTCTATAAGCAAAGCTTACACACCTCGAGTATTTTGAGTGAATCTATTTCCAACACCCCTAAGTCTTGTACCTGCAAGAGGGTCCAGTCAATTACACGCTCATGGGTGATATATTTCTTAGGATATGATACCTGGAATACATTATGCATTCTGGCAAGGGTTGGAGGTAGTGCAATTCTGTAGGCAATCGGGTTTACTTCTAACACCTCAAATGGTCCCACATATTTCGGGCCTAGTTTGGCGTTCCTCCAAAACTTGATAGTGCTTTCCTACGGTTTTACCTTCAGGAGAACCTTTTCTCCTACTGAGAATTCTTGGGGTATCCTTTTTGCATTTGCATACTTTTTTTGTCAGTCATTTTCCTCCTTCAGTCTCTGATGGATTTGAACCACCTGTTTTTCCATCTCTAGAAGCATCTTAGGTCTGATGATGATTCTGTCTTCAATTCAATTCCAACTTACAAGGGTTTTTCCCTTACGCCCGTATAGGGCCTCAAAAGGTGTCATCTTGATAGCAGATTGGTAAGAGTTGTTATAGGAAAACTCTACTATGGGAAGTTACATTTCTTAGTGGTATTGTGGTTCCATGCAATATAGTTAGGAGATCTTCGAATACCTGATTTACCCTTGCTATCTGGCCATCGATCTCAGGGTGATAGGCGGAATTGTTATTTAACTTGGTTCCCAAAGCCGATAACAAGGTTTGCCAACATATGGATGTTATTCTAGCATCTCTATTGGATATAATTTACTTAGGTACTCCATCAAGTACAAAAATTTCTTTCACAAACTTGTAAGCAATCTCTGGTGCTCCATCTGTTAGATTACCTGGTATAAAATGAGCCACCTTGGTTAATCTATCCACAACCACTAGGGTGGTATTATGTCTGTTCCAATTCATGGGTAACCCTTGAATAAAATCCACGGTAATCATCTACCACTTCGAGTCTAGAACCTCATTTGGATGCAATAGCCCAACTAGATAGCGGTGCTCTACCTTGATCCTTTGACATTCGAGGCATCGTGCCATGTATTTTGCTATTTCTCTCTTCATCCCTTTCCAAAAGTACAAAGGTTTCAAATCAGCCAACATCTTGGTCACCTTAGGGTGTTTTAAATACAGAGCAGTATGAATTTCTCCTAAAATCATCTTCGAATTTTTGGATTCTTGGGTATATACATCCTACCCTTTTCTCTCAAGAGTCCATCCACTTCTAAATGGTAACCTCCATATTTGGGATCTTGAGGATCCCTTTGAAGTGCTTGACTAACCTCATTATAGAAGTCCTCACCAAGTAGATATTACAGTACTTGTTCCCTAAGCCCAATATTTATTGCACCATTGCTGATATATGCCTTCGTCGGCTCAAAGGGTCTGCTATCTTCTTTTCTTTACCTTCAATATAATTGATCACAAAGTCATAGTCTACTAGAAACTCTATCCATCTTCTTTGACGAGCATTGGGGTTAGGCTGAGTAAATATATATTTCAGTCCATGATGGTCTGACCGAAGTTCAAACGACTTCCCTATTAGATAGAGCCTCCACATCTGGAGATCTTGAACAATGACTGCTAAATCCAGGTCACGCGGTGCATAATTTTGTTCATAATTTTTCAATTTTCTGGAATAATACGCAATAACTTGATCTTCTTGCATTAATGTGCCTCCTAACCCCTCCCTTGATGCATCCATTATAACTGCGAATTGACCTTGTGGATCGGGTACTCTAAGTATTGGAGCAGTAGTTAACTTTTCCTTTAGTTATTCGAAGGCTACTTGGCATTTCTTAGTCCAAATAAACTTCTTCCCCTTACTTTGGAGTGAGGTGATGGGATATGCAATTCTGGAGAAATCTCTGACAAACTTTCTATAGAATCTAGCTAAGCCCATAAAGCTCTTGACTTTTGACACATTCTTAGGCACCGACCAATCTTTATTGCCTTGATCTTGATGGGATGTACGACTATTCTTTAAGCTAATATAATGTGCCCTAGGTATTGAATTTCCTTTTGATAGAAAGAACACTTGGATAGTTTCCCATATAGTTTATGTTCTCATAGTTTGCAAGACTATCTCTAGATGTCTCTATTGTTCCTCCTCATTTTGGGAAGAGATGAGAATATCATCAATAAAAACTAACACAAATTTGTGCAAACAATCCTAGAAGATGCTTTTAATGAGGTTCATGAAGGTTGCAGGGTGCTGGTTAGCCTGAAGGGTAGTAATGTGAATTCATAGTGTATTGGGTTTTGAAGGCAGTTTTGTAAATTACCTCTTGATCTAAAGCTTGTGATATCTTGACCTTAAATTGATCTCGGAAAATACGGTTGCTTCTCTCATCTGATTGAATAGATTGTCAATTCTGGGAAGTGTATACCTATTCTTAATGGTGATCTTGTTAAGCATCCTATAATCTATGCACAACCTCATAGTTCCATCCTTCATCCTAATGAACAACACTAGAGCTCCCCAAGGTGAGACACTAGGTCGAATGAGTTTCTTATCCAGTAGGTCTTGCAGCTGCACTTGCAGTTCCATTAGGTTGGTAGTGGTCATTCGATAGGGCACTCTTGACATGGGCTCTGCCCTGGGTACCAAATCTATAGTGAAATCAAATACTCTAAATGGAGGTAAATCAAGGAGTTCTTCTAGAAACACATCCTAAAATTTCTTAAGATATAGACTTCAATTTTCCTTTAATTTCCCCATCTTCAAGAATGTAGTCATCTTGGTAAGTGATTTCGAGGGGTTCCCTCAAGTCTTCTATCTTTATAGCAAAGATTTCTAACCCCTTTTTTCTGCATCTTTTAAGCTACATGGCTGAGATCTGACAAAGTTTTGCCTCATGTATAATTCCTTGGATGCACATGGGGTTTATCCGATTATCTAGACACTCTACTTTCTTGGCGAGACAATCTACTTTTGCTTTATGCTCACTGGGCCTATTTATCCTCATAATGATGTCATAGGACCCTAGAGGTGCTACATACAGGTTTACCTCCATGGTTCGTAGAGCGAGGACATCCTCACTGCTCCCTCGATCCTATTATTTAAGCCCATAACGAACTTTCTAACCTTCAAGTTTTTGTCTTGCTAATAAGGGGGAACGTACTATAGCAATCGTGTGAACTCTTCCCAGTACTTGTGCATAGTCAAATCCCCTTGCATAAGGTTCTGGAAGTCTAACAATTTCTGATTGTAGAAGGTCTGGAGCAACCATCAATTTTTGAAAATGGAGACGAACCTGTCCCACATGATTTCAATTGTCTTAATGTTGAGCTCTATTTTAATGTTTCCCCATCAAGTGATTGCTTCTCAGGAGAGATGATATATTCCCCATGCTACCTTGAAAGTTTTAGAGAAACTACTGATTTCGAAATATTGTTTCATCTCAGGTAACCAGCCCTTTGTATCCTCTCCAAATTCAGAGCCTGAGAACCTAGGAGGTTTGATCTTTTTAATATCGGTGGATAAGTCACTATCTCTTGTTTTTTTTGTTTCTCAATTTGGGTAGGTGAGGCTTGGGCACCCCTTCACTTTGGCCAAAACTCTCATGTTCAGTTCTACTAACCTACCTTGGCCAAGGATTTCAATGGGCTACTAATTATGCCCGATTACCCACTGCTTGACTTGACAACAAGAGTTATATACTGGACAACCATGAGCTGACTCAGTTTTCTTTATCCAATTATATAATTAAAGACTTTCATTTATGATCTTGTCTTGTTCTTGCAGGGATGTTCTCTCCTCCTACCCTTTTGTCTTGACCATTCTAGTCATTCCGGTCCTTATGGGTGCTTCCTAGGAGATCCCGTGATTAAATTCAGTTCTGATATCAATTTGTATATTTTAAATTCAATATCATTGTACAAAATCTTTATCATGGCATCATATGCTGTTCTTATCTCAGAGACATATTGCCAACACCTCTGTATAAGCCAAAAAAATTAACAATATGCACATTAAGTATTTTAGGTGCTTGCAAATATCATATCATATACGAAATCTGCAAGTGACATATGAAATACGGATCACTTGCAGTGACATGATGACAACTTATAATGCTCACAACAATGTTATTAACATGCGATCCTTATGCTTGCATCATAAGCAAAGGAATAATGAATGCATAATTTGCTAAAAGAGGTGTGCTGCCTTGTGCCGTTAGAGATTACTATTTGTTGATGCGAGTTTTGTATCACTTACATAACATATTAGCAATTGAACATTTGATACTGAGTATCAAACATACAATTCCTCCCTTGAAAAGTTATTGCTCATGGGACATGAGTATAACTCCAATGTTACTTACACCGTTGGATACTCGCTCTGTTTTATCGATGTGATTTGTTGGTAATCACGTAGGCGGCCTTACGCTATTCATTCAAGGATGACTTGGACTTTGGTGGAATGATGGAGATGATGATGGGTTTGTGAAATATGCGAGTGGCAGATAATGTTGATGGTGGTGATGATGGAGGATGTGTTTGCCGATGATGATGTTGATGGAAAAGCAATGGTAGTGGAAGGTGAATGGATGTGCACTGATATTTGACTTGCTTCTCTAACTTCTCTTTCTAAACTTCAACTATCCAGCTACTCACTATTCTACTCCTACTCCTATGAATGGAAGGTTAGCAAATGGACGGGGATCGAACCTAATAAGAGCTGACCAACAACCTCACTTCCACAGGTGCAATGATTCAAAGGAATAATAGACTAGTTTACCACACAAGGCTTCCCAACCAACCGTTAGGATGCTCGTGGTCTAATATTGATCCCTATCAAACATTTACCAATGCTACCATACCACTATCCATCTACTTTACTCTCACTTAAACAACTTGAAATGAAATTTGCTTCAACAACTTGAAAAGAAATCTAACTAAGTGGAAGTAGAAAACATGCAATAATCCCCAATGTTCTTAATCAACATGCAAATCACAACAATGAAAAAGAGAGCAATTTTGGTATTATCTTCGCAACAATTTCTCCAACACTTTACAAATGAGAGCAAATGGCCTTATATAGGAGCCAAAAATACAACGGACGGTGGAGATCAAAACAAGATCAACGATCCAGATTGGATCCTCAAAACCCTAATTAGGGTTGCCACCCCATCGGCCAATGAGAAGCTGCCACCTCATCAATGGACCAATGAAAAAAGTGCAAAAAGTGGCAACCAATGAGAAGGCACCAAAATGTTGGCCAATCGGAAATAGACATTTGCCCTATTCTAGAAGAAAGAGAAATTGCCATTTGGGATTACATCAAATGATCTTCTAATATAAATCTTCCCTTTTCTTTCATTTTCTTAGCTAAGGCAATGAACTTAGCTAGCCTTTCGTTAACTTCTTCCATAGGAGGACAAGGTGTGTGCTTCGCTCTGAGTTCCACTAACTTCACCATGCTGCTTGCTGCTTGTAGCATCTTTTCATGATCCTTCTCATATTCTTTCGTAAATCCAATAAAAGCATTGAGAGAGGAAAGGGTGCTCAAATGCTTTTTCTTGATAGCAATCTTTCCCAACTCATCCAACCTCGATCCAAAATCTGTCTCATTGATATCCTCTTTGCCAAGGGGGGATTGTCATTCCTTCAGTCTTTCCTTCATCCGTATCATGTCAACTATACCAATATTGGTGTCGGTTATTTTCTTCATTTTTCAAAAGAAGGGCGTTTTGGGCATCATATCCTCTTTGTCTTTCTTAGTCTTGTTCACTTGGGATTCTTACTTGCACTAACCTCTTCCATGCTCATTGCCCTATTACGGGATGGTAGAGTGGTGGACTAGAAGGCAAGTAGAACCAAGGGAAGCAATCCTAAGACTAGAACGAAAGAAGGATGTCAGCTTAAGGACCCCTTGCAACTCTAGATGATGAAAATTCGCTTTAACCAATAATCTTATAGCGACTTTTCAGAATTAGGACTCGACCTTAAGAACTTCAAATCCCTTGCAAATCAGAAATTTATCATGCAATTCACCTCCAAATAAAATTACCCAACCTAGGGCAAAAATTGCAGCCTCTTGCAAAAATCGGAATTTTATCTTCCACAAATTTCGCCCTCCACAAAATTCGGCTCCCACAAATTTCACTCTCAACAAAATTTGGCCTCCACAAAATTCAGCCTCACAAATTTCGCCCTCCACAAAATTCAGCTGCCACAAATTTCGCCCTCCACAAAATTCACCAAGCAAGAAGAGTGCAGATCTGCTCTTGCAAAATCACCAACGCCTTGAGAAGGAGAAGTGAGAAAGAAATGGGAGAGAGGCCTCCTCTTATACCCAACTTTCTTACTCCCTCCTAGCTAGCCGACTTGGACCCTGGGAGAAAAAAAAACAAATAATTAATGCAAAATTATGGCCCACAATTAAATACTTAGCTAAAATTAATTTTGCCATGATGAAAATCAACTTTTTAAATTGCCAATTGGACCAAAATTGCAAAAGAAAATAAATAATGCCTTAGAGGTGTTAAACATTTCCATTTAATTCCATTTAATGAAGATTTAGTAATTAATGTCATTAAAATTGGATTTTGGCTAGCCAAAAGCCATTTTTCAAGTTTAAATTACTAATTTCATTAAAGACTAAAAAGTTTTCAAGGCAATTTAATCCATTTAAAGTCGAATTTTGCAATTTAAATCCCAATCGATTTAGCTAAGCAATTTTAGCATTTTAACACAAATAAAATTATTTCTCTAGAGCCTAAAAATCAATTTTGCAATTTGACTTCACCATCACAAAAATTAATTTTCTTCACCAAAAAAAGAATTAAGATTTTCCAAAAGACCAAATTTAACAAAAATTTCATTTTTTGAAAATTATCCAAATTTATACAATTATATCCAAATTTTCAAAAGGAAATGTCTAAGTACAAAATTCACAATTTTATCCTGCCAAGTTGGAATTCACTTTGAAACTTGTTCGGCCTAAGGATAGAATTGGTGGCTCTGGAAAATCAAGTTGAAACTAGGTGAAAATAAATCTAACCTTTCTCCCACTGGCCTGAAGGTGTCCAAGGCTCAAAATTTTCGAAAAATCAAAATTGTTGGACAATCCAAAATTTGTCGAGGCAATAAAAAAAAAGGGGGGTCCCCAAAATTTTGGGGCGATGGTGTGAAAACCTCACAACACTATCCTCGTTTGGTAGGCAGAAATGATAATTCTACAAAAATGAATGCAAAGAGAGGCTTGGCAAGTTTGATGCGACACACTAGGCTCTTGAAGGATATGGAGCTCACTCTCAATGAATTTTGTAGTGATCGTAGTCCTTGGCGTATTGCCATGAGGGAGAAATGAAATCGTAGAGCACAAAAGAAAGACTAGGTAAAAGAATGCTTGCATAGCACGAGAAGATAAATAAACCAACCTGCAAATGCATGCTTGGTTACAAGAAAGGCTGAGATGAAAGATGTAAGGCCAGATATCGGTTCCATAAAGAAATTACATTTCCAATTGATTCAAATAAGTAACTCCATTGGTTGAAATATTTGAAAATAAAAGCCTGATGGTAAGATAGGCAATCGCTCTAAACAATAAGGAACAAATATTAATGATGTTTGTAAATGTTCTCCCTCGAAATGATTTTAAAATATATATTGGCAACATTGTATCTTTCCCACTTCTATTTGTGCATACATATATACATACATGTGCATAAATTTAATCAGATATTTCTTTTGTATCATTATTTTGATTTACACACACACAGACACACATATACATGTATGTGCAAGAATAGATGTCATGATAAGATGGTGTCAATAAATGGAATATAATCAGGAGACAGTACAACGATCTTAGATAGAAAAAGTAACAATTTATATTATTATTTAAATGCTTGATGTTTTTCTTCATAAGTGTTATGAAGTGACTAGTTAGCTCATGGTCATCTCGTGTACACTGTTGCTTGCCTAGTCATTAAATCCTTAGCCAAGATGGTTAAAATCCATACTTGATAGTCTGTCAATGGACCTTTTGGTGCCCCACTCCCTAGCTCCTGTTTAGCAATACTCCCCTCCCCCTTTGTCGTGTTTTGCAATCAGGAAGGATTTCCACAATATTAACATATTCCTCAATTTAAATCAAGATAGCAATAATAAAAAATCATTGTTATAATCATCATAACAACTAACCACCCTTTCAAATAAGCAATTAACGTTTTCCAAACTTCTTTAAAATAATAAATATTCATTTTCTATTAAAATTGTAACAAACAACTAACATGTCATATATTAAAACAAACAACCACATTTCCATTTCCATTTCCATTTCACACGATCATAATATTCAACTGATTTACTAGCTAACTTACATTCACATGAATTGCATAATGACTATATGATTATACAAATTGGCAAAAACTTGGGTGTAACAGTTGGTTTCAAATTGATGGTTGATAATTGCAGCTTCTGTTCCTTAAGCTTCACCTTACCTTACCTCCTATGGACTTACTAAAGCATTGGATCAAACTTTGAAGTTGAGCATGTGACTGTGGTTCTAAGGGTTGTTTCTCAGATTATTTTAACTTTATAAACAATTGTATATTTTTTAACATTCAGCCTTTTAAGTTTAGATTTTTTTTACTATTAATATTTAATATATTTTAGCTAGATTAAAGTTTAGAAGTCCTTAATGACTGGAGTTTTTCTTTTCTGGTTCTTTTCTCCGGGAGCCATTTTTGAACCAGTTATTATTAATATAAATATCAAGTTTCACAAAAAAAGAAAAAAAAAGAAATTAAAGGTCCAAATAACTTTAAATATTTGTAATCTTAAAATTAATTTAATATATTGAAGTAAAAATAAAAACTGAAGGATATATTATTTGAAGTTTTTCGTACATGTTACATGTTGATGAACTTCTGAAGCTCCTCTTCACCTAACTCCACAAATGGACCTTGTGACATTGCTGTGAAGGATCTGCTGGCACTAGTCATTTAACTAGACATAGTTGCCTATTGTGTTTGATGCTTGTCAATTCTTTAAGAATTTTGCCTCTGAGGTCTTCAATGGAATTCTTGGCAAAGAAATGCAACTGTTTCATGTGAGACAAGGGTGCTGAATTATTTGGCATGTAAAGATTGACCAAAAAGATTTTTGCCTATGGCCTGAGGTCAGCTTGAGTGTCCCTTATGTAATTGAAACTCACACAAGGCAAATTGGACAATAAAAGTGGAGGAAAAGGGTTTTCTCACTCTCCTGCCTATACAATTCTATCATAGTAGATGTGATACCTAGTAAAGGTGATGCAATGGAAGGACTATTAGTTACTAGTTTTTGATCCCTAAGGAATATACTTTGAGGCTCTGGTTATAGGGAGGAGTTTCACATATAAAAGTAATTATTTAGGAATTGCCAGAAAACTCTTGGGGCATTTTGAAGCTACCCTAAGAATCTCTCCCTAAACTGGATGTTACCTGCGGCAGACTGGATAATAAAAATGAAAACAGGCTTCACAAAACTGAGCTACTGCTGTGTGATGTCCCCTTCTAGTTGACAGCAGCTAGCTGAATAGATTGGCCTATTATTGACCCTCATAGGCTAATGAGGATGGGAAGAGGGTCCTCTGAGGGGAGCAGCTTCTTCAGTAGTCAGAGTTATTCAGGATTGGTGTTCATTTGAGTTCTAGGACTCCAGATTCAGACCTTATTATTTATAGTTAGTCGGTGGTGTTGGAGATGGGCACTTGCTATTTTTAGCAAAAGGGGTGTTGGTCATATGCATGCGAAAATGTTGAGTATTAGTGGAGTTATTAATATTTATTTGGCTAAAATATAATTTTATATTATAACTTAAGTGTCTTAATGAAGGGTTGCCTTATCATTGAAAAGGGGGCCAAATTTATATTTAATTTATTACACAATTCCCTAAGTCATTTCAATGTCAAATGAATGAAATAAATGGATTTCATTTAAATCATTTTAAAGAGCTTTTTGGGAGTTCGAACTTGAAGAAGGCTATATATTTTTTCAAGAGATCGAACTTGGGGATCATTACATTTTGAGAATATTTCGATGAGTATGAACTTGCTTGGAGAACGAGGGTTTCTATTTGCAGAAGCCATTGGAGAACATAGTTCTTCTATGAGCGACCATCTGAGCTGGTGAAATACCCAGTGAACCTAGTGATATTGGAGGGTTTTAATCAGAGACTCTAATTGGATTTCAAGTGGATGAATTTGGTGAAGTTTGGGTCAGATTTAAGAGATTGGGTTGGCAGTTTTTGAAAGGGATTATTTTCAAAGGTTTATTTGCTGCTACAGTGTCATGAACAGTGCGCTACAGTACCTGTGAACAGTGTGCTATAGTGCCCTGAATAGTGCACTACAGTACCCGTGAACAGTGCGCTACACTATTCGGATCAACAGTGTGGGCATTTATATCAGTTTTCTTATTAGTTACAGTTGTCAGGTTTCTTATTAGTTATAGTTGTTTTTTGTATAAGCATTCAAAAATGGTTTTTCCATGATAAGAATGAGTATTTGTTTGGCATTCAATATAGTTGTCTATCATTTTCAATATCTCTACCTGATAATCAGTTTATTAGAAGTTGTTTGATTTTTATGTCAAAACCCTCAAAAGCACAAAAAAAATTCAGATACAATACAAAACAAAAAATTAAAACCATCAAAGCACGGTTCAGCTGATAGTGAGTTCAGTGGTTGAACCAAGTTGGGGTTCTTACATGCTGTAAATATCTAGTGAACCTGTTGAAAAAAGATAAAGATGAATGGTTCTCCCCTTATTAACACAAACACACATGACAAAATAGAGAAATAACAACAATTTGTACGAACGGGAAATCGAAAACTTGTTAGCTCTAATAAAATGGAGATACAATATTTAGAAATATGGCATGCAAAGCCACATTGGAATTTTCGTTACAATATTGTGCAAGCCATAGCCACCATATATGTCCCCCATAAATGTTTTAGACAAACCTACAAGCCTTTTTATATAGGTAATTTTAACCGCCCAAGAAGTTTATAGAAATTTTAACCCTAAACTATGAGGCCAACCATCCCTAAGGTAATATTGTTGATATTTTATTACATTAGAGTAGACCCCAAACAACTTCAGAACACTAAAGAAATTCTGAAGGAAATTCATTTTCATCCATTTCAGGTAGTACAACTTCCAGAGACCATAACTCAATGCCACTTGTTCTGATTGGCTATTATGACCCCATTTCAGAAATGCCACGAACTTCTTTACAGTGCTAAACTTGTGCAAGCTCTAGTCAACCAAGGTTTGACATCTTTTTGGACCCTCTAAAGCGTTTGAAACTGAGTTCGAAGTTTCTGTACCCTGCTACCAATATTGAAAATTTTCAGTAACTTCAAAACTAGACTTGATCTTGAAATGAAACTTTAATGACAGACTGATATATCTAAAATAAACCTTCATAGAATAAGCTAGAACATTCTGAAATAGCAACTCTGCACTTGAAAGCTCTTATTGAAAAGACAAACTAAATAATATTTGTGAGCAATGCAAGATTGCCCTTATACCTAGGATGCTCTTGCATCAAAAGATGATAATATAAAAGAGGTTGTTGATTTCCTGAATAATGTTCTTTGAGACTCAGATAGGGAGGAGGGAGTTTATATTGCAAGCAATTTTAGAAAGAATTCCAGCAAAGCTCCATAGGGGCATTGTTCCTTCCACTTATCCTCTAATGCTTTTCTTTAAAGTTTGACTGTCAAGTTTTTAGATCAGTCAAAAGTATATTCTTTTGATGGCTTGATTTATGTAGCAGTATTAGCTCAGGGAAATAGGCTGAGCACTCATTCAGGTTATCACTTTTATTTTGACATGTATTTTAAGCCCCGTTTATGGCTTTTGGCCCAGTCTAGAGCATAATTTTCAAATTTAATTACAATGTTTAACATTCTGTTACGACTCTTTTGATATGATCTTTATGCCACATACATTTATGTGTGCATCATTGCCTATTTTACTGCATTATTTCACATGAAGTCCTGATAATGAAAATATATTGAGAAATTCTTATTACTAGCTGCTTTTGGGGGAAATTGAAATGCTTTACAGAAGTTGAATTAAATCTTCTTTATGACTCCTGCACAGGAAATACTCCGACCAATTCCAGTTGCCTTAGCTTCTTGCACACGGTACTTCGAAGCTGTTTCAGCAATGAGAGAATCAATTGCCGATCTTCATAAATCACGAGTTGGTTCTTCATGTCCTGTTACACCACTGAAACAGGCATCTTGGATGTCAGATCAAGGAGATTCTGTGTGTGCAACTCCTCCTCCTTGGAATGCAACTTATAGTATGGATGAACCAAGCTCAGATGATGTTGTTATTCGTAGCCGTAAGAGACTCGAACAGTTGGAATCTTTGGCTGAAAATAATGATTTTGGAGTGCCGACTAATGCCGGGCAGCCTGATCATGATAATTTGAAGCAAAGACGATTATCATGGCCTCCTCAAAACATTGCTCGTAATATAACATAATAATGTAGATATATTGAGTTATATCAATATTTGTTCTCCCATCAATTACAAAGTGTCCTGAACATGTTGGAATCACTTGTTCGCCATTAGTGTTGTCAGTTAATTAAATACGGAATCTATTTCCTATCTTTAGTTTTTGTTTTTCAAAACACAAAATTCAATCCATATCTTAAGTTTTTGGTTGTTTTGGAATGCACCATCCATTTGTGTGTTTCAACTTAAAGTTAAACCTTTGCCAAGTATTGTCTCTACTTTGGCACTGTTTTTAAAGTAAGGAGTTCACTACTCACTGTAAAGTTACTATTATAATTATACAGGTGCAATATAAAACTCTGTTCTTCCATGACAAAATAGAGATCCTCCTTTCCAAATACTAAATCGTAAATGACGGTATTCCATCACTTACAAGTCATATTCTATGCAGTATTTGAGCATTTGAGCAAGGTGATCTATGGGAACATTATAGTGATGTTCAAACATAAATTTTGGAAGGAAAATGAGGTAAAGAGTATTTTCTGAGTGCATTTTACTCACGATTCTTTTAAAGCTTATAACATACCATTTACTTGGATGTCCATTTTGGGCTCTATCCAGTTTTGTTGTCATTGAAATTAATCAGCCTAGGCTTTGAGGTCTGTATCTCCTATGAATTGCATTATATGAATTCCAAAATAAACAGTTATGTACAACAAAGGTCAGAAAAATATATGCATGTTTAAACCAACATCAAAAGTTCTTAAATAACTAATATTTTAGTGCTTGTTGAAGTAGAGATTGAAGGTTGAATGAGGAAAACACATAGGAAATTGATCCAAGGTTAAAGAAATGCGATCAACAAAATTTACACGTTAAGTTTAGATCAGGTTTAGGCAATTGGATTTTTAATTTATTCCAAATTATTATCTTGAATATAGTATCACTGATATTGTTACCAATATTGTGCTTGGAGAATTAGAACAAAGGATTGAAACATATTTGAGCAAGTATTGCTGCCTTTTGTAACTTGTGTAATATTATACTAAGGATTGCTGCCTTTGTAACTTGTATTCATACTGACTGATTTTGGCGCTTTCCAAGATTCACATTGTTTACGGGGAGACTTGGAGGTCTATGGTACAACAAATTTTGAAAAATGGGAGACGAGGGTACTTGAGCCAACACTCCTTTTTTTTTTTTAGTTTAAAGAGTCTAATACTAAATACAAAAGAGTAAAACTGTAAAACTAAAATACTAAAGTAAATAATATTAGTAATGTCACATTAATATATAGTCAAATATTTCAAAACTCACATAATCACATTATTGTATCTCATAGTCATACTTGCTTTCCAAATGTTGCATATGATTATCGTCATATCAGATTGATAATCGCTGAGATTACCAATGCATATCCAAATTTTAAATTCAAAAAGTATAGTTTGTTGCTGAATTGCTGATATGCAAACAAAAATGAGGAAACTTAGTGTAGTAAAAGAAAATCAGAAATCTATTTAGTATTAGTATGTTGATGGTACTAACATCTACTCCACAAGGCTGTGATCATCCATCTCAAGGTCTTCAACTATCATGCTCTCCAAAAAATCATTTGAATTGTCATTGGTATTAATTTTTGCATTAAAACATATTGAAATGAGGGTTAAAATGCATTAAAAAATTCAATATTATATTTTACATTTATTTATTTTATCAAAAAGCTTTCGAGATACTTCACTTTTTGGATTAGGAGACCGGGAGACCATGTCATGAAGCCTCCAACTTTTTTTGAAGTCTCCATAGATGCAAAAAGTCTCTGAGATGTGTCTTTGTTGCTAAGATGCATCCTTTTAGGGGGAGAAGCCCCCCCACCCCTGCCCCACCAAACACACACACATATAAAGATGTGTCATGCTTCTCCATGATCCATGTCTCACTTGATACAAGGTGACACTTTATAATATATTTGCCTATTTACAAATCACATTTTAATGATGTTGCTTCATTGTGATTGCAATTTGTTAATAATAAAATAAGAAAAGTATCGACTAAGGTGGTCAATATTAAACAATGAACATGGCAAATATCATCGATTCATGGAATAAAAAATAGAGACTATCATACTCAAAATAGATAGGTGTGTGTGCGTGCATGCGCAAGCAAGCAAGCAGTGCGAAGTGCGAAGTGAAATGGTGGTTAGGTGTTAAGTAAGTGCGAAGTGCGAAGTGCGAAGTGCAAAGTGCGAAGTGCGAAGTGAAATGGTGGTTAGGTGTTATGATGCTTTATGAAAAAATAATTTGTTATAGAAACTATGGTTTGAGGAAAATATCATATTACTGTGGACAATTCCTTCTTCCAGTGACATGGTGAAGGCGAGGGAAAAACATGTATGAGTCCTAAACCACCATGGCTAAGAGTGAACGACAAGGCAAACAAGAGTATACTTTGGATGACCATGAGCGAACCAGTCAGTTCATAATGCTTAAGGAAAACATTAAGCATTAAATTATTAAGACAAGTTATCTTTTTATTTGAGATTATTTTGGAGCCTCTTGTTATGCTTAATATATCGACACCATGATATCAAGATACCTATACTT
Organism: Cupressus sempervirens; assembly: GCA_028749045.1. Classification (NCBI taxonomy): domain Eukaryota; kingdom Viridiplantae; phylum Streptophyta; class Pinopsida; order Cupressales; family Cupressaceae; genus Cupressus; species Cupressus sempervirens. The sequence goes on from CM053788.1 coordinate 438,282,301, forward strand.
GCACATACATACATACATGTTTGTGTGTGTGTGTGTTTGTGCACGTGTGCAAATCAATATAATGGCCCAAAAATAAATAAAAAGATAAAATTTACGCACGTGTGTGTGTGCGCGTGTGCACGTGTGCGCACAAATAGAGGTGGCATATGTACCATGATGTCGATATACATATTTTAAATCATTTGGAGGGAGAACCCTTATCATTATTATTGTTCCATCGCATAGAGGGCCCCTTGATTTGAGTGACTTCCTATATTTTTCACTGACTTATATTTCTCAAATGTTCTTTTGAAATATTTGAATTGATGGAATTTAATTATTTTGGAATTGATGGCCTTGAGGAATGCCTTGCCACCTTGGAATCTTTTGCATAACTGAGCATGCACACAAGGGACCTTTTTGGCATGTCTATGCATGCCTTAGTTATAGATTTACTCATATATTTTCCTCTTACCATTTAGGTCGATAGTTCCAGATATCATTTTTTGCTTCTTCTTTGAATCATTTTGCTCCATCAGCTTCTACTCTTTCCAAGCTAGAACGTGGTTATATACAACAATTACTCTGAGAAGCCAAGTACTAGCTGAGTTATCTAGTGTCTCTACACTTGATGTAGATATAAGGGTGAACTTGCATGAGAAAGCCGACACACTCAACACCGATTTATTGTATTCTCAGATCAAGCTATGTTATTTTGTGGTCATGCAATTATAATCTGAATTATCTTTATCTTTCAGAAGTCATACTCTTGGATTACCCCATTTTCCTATTAAAGAGGGCTTCATTATTTTCTTTATTTCTTGAGTCTTGAGATGTAATGATCTCAGCTTGCATATATTTTTTTTGTTAAACTGATATCAATAGTAGCCATTTTGCTAATGATAGATCATATCTATAATGACATTTGAGTATAATTTTGCATATGTTTGTTGTCAAAGAGTGCAACTCATATAGAGGTGCTGCTCACATACCCTTGAGATGAGAGCTACACCTATATGATATGTTTATTAATCTGAAGGGGATCATAATCTCATTGTAACACCATAGGCCAAATTGGGCATGATAATATGGGAATGTTTATATTCCATAAACCAAATATCACTTAAGAACAATCCATAAGTTCATCTGTGACGACTAACCTAGTTGAGATGAAGGGTGTGAATGGGAATATCCCTGCATGAAAAAGTAAAACAGAAATAAGTAATAATACTTAGATCTAAATAGCTAAGTCATCTCATGGTAGTCCATTGTATTGAGTCTTCTTGCCAAGCTGAATGATGGGTTGACATTCTAACATCAAGATGCTTAGTGGTTGGATAGTGGTGCCCCAGGCTAACAACTAACCTAGTTGAGATGAAGGGTGTGAATGGGAATATCCCTGCATGAAAAAGTAAAACACAAATAAGTAACAATACTTAGATCTAAATAGCTAAGTCATCTCATGGTAGTCCATTGTATTGAGTCTTCTTGCCAAACCGAATGATGGGTTGACATTCTAACATCAAGATGCTTAGTGGTTGGATAGTGGTGCCCCAGGCCAAATCGTAGGGGAGGGAGGGCCTTTCTCAGTAGAGATTGTGTAGGGATACTTAAGGGTCCACAGTTGGGAGGTTAAGCCCTTGGCAATGCTTCTCCTCTCCACTAGATGCCAAGGCTTATAGAGGACAAAATTATGATTTGCATTTAAATACCTTCTAGTAATAGGTATTTGGGAATGTCCAAGATCATGGTGTGCCAAAAAGTGGTGATATGAAAAAATTGTAGTTATAAAACAACTAAAAGTGTTTCAAATTTCGTTCTGACTTTGTTCCCACCATTCCTGATACCAAAGCAAAAAGTAATACGATACCTTTTCGAGTACCCAATCCCATATTAGGTGCCTGAGACTTGCGACTACAAAAATAAAACCTGAGGGATATTTTACCATTGTGAATTCACTTTTTTCACAGTGTTTGTTGCAAACTAGGGTGCCATTTCACGTATCCTATCTAAGATCGAATATAGGAACAAGGAAACTCAATCCATAATTAATAAGTATTTTTTAATTTTTAATTTTAATTTTTTAAAATTTATTTATTGTTTTCATTGAATTCTATTTAAAATTAGGTTTTTAAAATAGAAATCAGTAGTTTTTTCATTTTAATTATACACTACCAATACAATTAGTAATTTTTGGATTCATTGCAATTAAATAGGCATGATTGACTTGAATGATGATGATAACACTGAGCTACAAAACAATGTTCCTCGAAACCTTCTACCAAATATTCCACAACCTCACCAAAATCCTCAACCTCCACCAAACGATCCACTACCCCCTCAAAACTCTCATTGAAGTGAAGATTTGAGACAAGAAAATCTTACCAAACTGAGGTGTTTTCAAGCAACATATAATAATATACCTACATTGGCTCCCATGTTATCCACGTTAAACACCATAGTGGATAATATTCAGACACTTACTGATCAACAATATGCTGCTCTTCACTGGCATGAGCAGATGCATGCCATATTTGATGATGGGCTGGACTATGATGAGGTTGCAACCCTAAACATAACCAAAGATGATATAGTTAACCTTTTTGTGAACCAAAAAATTGGTAAAACAATAGAATGAACAAGACCCAAATTATCAATTAAATGGTGCACAAATGAGGCTATATGGGCAAATTTTTTGAATCACTAATGTATGGTTTTTGAAATTCCACCACAACAATTTAGAGGTCCCATTCTATTTCATTAAGAAATTGTATTCCGAATTTGTGTTGAGCCTCAAGGTGAACTACTAGAGCATGAGACCTAACATGGGCGTAGGAGGAGGAGTTCCCTAGGATAGACCCTTGCCCAACAGAAGAAAGCTGGCACTTTTGTCCCCCTACTAATGTATCCCCCCCTCCTCTAGTGCAACTCTTAGACTATTAGAGTCATCCACAAATTGAGTAGCCTATTGATCTCCCAGACTAGGTCAGTGTCGCCTCTCCATGTTGATGATGTTGGCATGAGTTCATCATCGACGAGTACATCACATGTTTGTGTGTTCCATACTTGCACAATGTGCAATAATCTTTGTCTAGACCCCGGTGGTGATCATTTTGAGTATCAATTTTTTTTTTGGGGAGAAGGATACAACACACACACCTACCAAGACTGTAGACCCTGAGGTGAGAGAGGAGGGGCATGCAGAGCCATGGGCTCCTTCTATGTCAATACACACATACATTTTTTGTTACGACATAGTTAATTTAAAGTTAATCTTTATAGTAGAATAATTTTAACCCATACTGACTTATACATGTATGTGATCTTCATTCATGTTTAGTTGATGACTGGGGAGGACCTCAGATAGGTCAATGATGTCACACTTTTGGCTATTTCATTTGGCTTTAAGACATCTATGGTACATTATGTTGTGTTCTCTTTGCTTTTCTATTTGATATTGAAACATACATAGTTTCTAATCTTTCTTTTCTCTTGCAGGTGTCACCTGTTAGTGGATGATAGAGTGCAGGGAGTGAACTACAACACATTGACAAGGGAAAGGTAATTAAGTGTTTATAAAGTGATTAAATACTAATGCACACTTGTAGCTTTTGTGTTCTAATGAAGTTTAATTACATTCTCTATTGTATAGGGTGTGGCCATTGGTGATGAGTCTAGATAGATTCAACATCGTAGGCCCTCTAACATTTCCATTCGTAGCGAGAGCCCCATCATATGTATATATATTATATATTTGTTATTTTCCTTATTTTCATAAATAGTTTTAAAATTGATTTTCATGATATTAAAAAATAGGCTTTTGTATCTCATAGGAAACATGTAGTACCCATGAGGTTGGACATTAGAGTTATATATCTTTGTTGACACAACTGATGCTACTAGAGGAGGGGTTGATAGAGGTAAGTTTTAGTTTGAATTCTTGATTATATGTTATACATTTAGTATGATCTATTCACTAGTAGAATTCGCCCCTATTTTCAATAAAAAATGGTCAAATATTCTACCCAAATTAGTCAAACTTTTGACCAATGGTCTTGTCGCTATTTTTCTAGTCAAAATTTTGACACATGCTTGTGGAGGTCAAAATTTCTATGCCAATTTTGGTCGAAATTGGTATATGATTTTGGCCCATCTAACCAGGATGCCAAACCCACAATGTCAACTATGTCGATGCTTCGGTTGAAATTTTGACAAGGTCGAAAAGTCAACTGACCTTGGTGAGAGTTTCGACCGAGCGGTGTCAAAAGTTAGACCAATATGAAATTTTCTATAAAAAAAATCTAAAGATAAATATCCAGAGTAATCATCAACGACATCATGGTCAATGATTAGTCTGGATATTTATCTTCAGTTGTTACTTGATATTCGATTATGATTCATAGCCTTTATGTATTGATCCATGCCCTACATGTTTGACTTACATTTATGGGTATTGCATTATGCTTTACATATCTAACGTCTCTCCATGTATTTTTCCATCATGTTATTGATCATCCTCTTCATCCATATCATCATCATGACTATCATTATCATCATCATCACCATCATCATACTTGTCACCTTGATCATCGTCATCATTATCATCATCATCATGACCAACACCACCACCATCTTCATCACCATCTTCATCATCTTCATCACCATTATCATGACCATCACCTTAATCAACACCATCTTCATCACCATGATCATGATCATGATCATCATTACCATCATCGTTGGCATCACTAGAATCATCATCATTTTCTTCTTCTTCTCCTTCTTATTCATTGTGTAACAATCGTTCTTGATCATCATTTACTTCGTCTTTTGATTCTTCAGTATCTTCTTCTTCTATCACATTATACTTTACCAACCTTCCTCTTGGATCATGTCTAACAACAAAATGACCAACCCAGTTTATGTGGAACACTAAAGTAAAACACTTTCTCACATTGGCTTGAAAAAACATAGGGCTCATCTTCAACTAACTGAAATGACCTTGTATTAATCATTGTAAATCCACTATCATGTTCAATAACAATCCCATCAAGATCATTTCAATTCGGCCATAGCCTGTACCATTTGATGACAAATAGAACTAATTTGAATCAATTAAAGTCACACTAAAATATATCATCTAAAATGCCACAGTATCGATTTTCAGATTGTTTCAGATGTATGTTAATTCTAGATGAAATATTAGTGACCTTGAAGATTGCACTTATCCCAAAATCATTAGTTTTTTTTCATGTCGTTTAACTTTTTTATGCAAAATGTACAACCATGGTAGTACATTGTTTTGTGGTGTTTGATTTGCAATTATTCAAACATATCAAAATTAGTTGCATCGATTCATGAGTTGATATTAAACTTATGGGTCATGGTTAGTAAACTTATACATACCTTTTACCTCTTAAACCATATGCTAGATCAAGTGTCATTGGCGTAACATTGAGATCTTCATTATGATGAGTTTTTTAAACAATGATGCAACACCATCTCATGTTAATGAATGACCATTTTCTTGAGATTATTGAATACATACCACCATCCAATCAAGATTGTTTGCAATATACAAATGTAGTGCATCCCACTCATGACCAACTATAAAGAAAACAAATAGACTGCTTAGAAACAACTTATATTAAAGATTTATAAAAGTTAATAAACTACAATAATATTGTATAATTACCTCTAACTTTTCTCAATCTCACTTTCCCCATCAAGTACTCCCCTTCGAATTTAGCTATAAAGTTGAGATCTCAAATGCGATCTACATGGATATTTACTGCAAACTTATGAAGATATTCACTAATGTACACCATGGTTTGGTATACAATATATTCCTTCACCATAGAACCCTTAGGACGCGTTTTTTGTCAAACCAAGTCTTTCGTAAATTTCAAGTTCCTTTCAAACATCAACATTGACCTAGTTTGTATAGGTCCACACAATCCTATCTCCTAAACTTGATATATGAGGTAGTGTTCTTGAGCATTGCAAAAATTTGGAGGTAGACACTTTTATATTTTACACATAAGCTAGAGAATTTTTCTCTTCCAATATTTTATATTTTTTTAAATCAATTTCTTTAGATGATAACCACCTAAAAAAGATTCAACTCTCAAGAACATATAAACAAGATTTTAGAAAAAATATACAATAAATTACATAAAAAGTAAAGCAAGTCATAAATATAATATTTGTACAAAAAATCTAATAAATAACACTTCTAACTTCATATATTTTTCAAGATCATATATAACTTGTTTAACATTGTTGTCAAACTAGTGTGAGAAGGGTAGAGGTAGAGCATACTTCAATAATTAAAAAATAATCTTTTCAATATATTGTAAAATAATACAATGAAAATTACATGCAATTTTACAAATAAATTGTAAATAGAGAATATGACTTACCTTGACGAAGGTATGCCAATCATGTATTTTCAACCGTGACCCAAAATCACATTTCTTTGACACATGACTGCTTATATTTTCAACAAATCCTGCATGTGTGTGTGTGTGACTTATTTTAATGCATCACTTTGCTGCTCTCGTAATAACTAAGAAAGGGCATTCATATTTATGCGGTCTCCATTACTATTTGATTCAATAAAAAATTTCAGTGCATAATAGATTCATGAATGTCATTACAAATTTTGGCATTTTTTTTCTCTATCACGCCTTTCATCCAATATTTTTCACAGTGTCTCTATTACATTCTTTCCAATATGCATAATATCAAACAAATGCATGATTAGGAGATCCTTGTAGTATGGTAACCTAAGTTAATTGAGTAGAATAACTTTTTATTCCTCTAAGAAGTTGGTCATTGATGCCGTGACGACTTTTACGGGCATCAATTACATTATTACTAAATAAAACACTATGAAAATATAAATTTCAAATAAAAATCATCAGATAAACATTACCTTGGCGATTTAGTTGATTGTATTCCAACTTCCACAGATTAGGTGTTATTCTTTATGACTTTGATGTTGTCTCTTCTTTCCCATTAAAAAATATTTTTCATTAATTCGATACTTGTGATTATTGTTGAGAAAGTGCGTAAACTCATCGGACACCTACTTTTCTAAACTTCTTGAATGAAAAAATTTCATCTTCGAACCACAAACTGAACATGCAAATTTTTCCTTTGTTTGAAGACCTAAAAGATCATGTACAATTATCATGCACAACTTAAACGAAATGACTTAAACATCATACACTAAGCTTAATTCTTAGACCAAAAGTGTTAAATAGTCAATGTTGACTTTTTTTTCGAAGCTTAATTCTTCCCTTAGTGTGTGACATTTAAGGGTGGCCAACTTAAACATACAACAATGTGTAAGCACTATAACGTACAAAAAATATGTGACCTTAACAATATGACATACTAGAAAAATGAGTTAGCCTAGGGGCATCATGTATTGTCCATACAAGCATTTCATGGAATTGAAATATTCTTTGTCCTATTGGTTTAGAGATGTCATACATAGTGACTCCATTCAATAACTTCAACAACTCGTCAATAAAGGGCTCAATATACACATTCATATCTTTAACTTGGTACTTACCTAATAATTGAATGAACATAAATATTACATAATTGTTGTAACCATTTTGATGTAGTGTTTATAAATTAATTTAGATAACTATTAAATGAAAAAAATACCTAGTACAATCATTGACAAGATTATGTTATCTCTTAATGGACATCCAAGGAGGAATGTTATTGTTAATAACAAAAACAAGCCACACTGAGTAAAAAGATCTCATATCTTCAAATGGATTAACATTGTCTATTGCCAATGAAAGCTTGAGATTATGAGGTTCTTTTTTGAAGTTTGTCATGTTTTTTCTGTCTTTAAATGTAGAACCGTTTGCAAACATTCACATAATGACATCTTGACTTATATTGCGTGCATGGTAATCTATAAATTGTGCCAAGCTAATGCACTCGAATAATTGTTCAAGACGTGGAATAATGAGAATGCACTGAAGAGCCTTGTGAGACACCTATTTTGTTATTTGATCTAACTGATATCTATTAATATGACAATCAGGGCATTCTGTTGAAAATTCATGTTGTTTATGATATATAATGTGATCAATGAGGCATGCATGTATTGTTTGATACTTCGTTCTAATTTGATTTATAATGATAGATAATTCTCGATATGAACGAGGTAGAATGTTTGATGGTGGTAACAAAAACTCACCTATCAACCTACAACAACAAATATGAATTGTTAATATAATGAATACTAATGATATGCTAACATTGAAGATGACAAAAATGGAATACCTTAGCATACATGACATTATTACATGGGATAAACCATTCATAACCTTCAAGTTCACTAACAACACTATAGTAGAGAGAAGAGTTGTTTGGGAGCCTTGATATAGGGGTCGTATGCCTTTTCAAGTATAGGTATATCAAGAGCATCTCCATCATCATTATCAGATGCGCTAGTACCATCATCGTGATCAGCTGCACCAATACCATCTTCTTCAATCATGTCCTCTAGCACATTATCAGCTACACAAATACCATTTTCTTAAATTGCATTCTTTGTCATAGGATCGTCTTATTCCATTGGAGCATTATCCCCAGCTTGGATATTCACACCTCCATGTTCTTCCAATTAGAAATCCACATTCACCAATCGACAAAAATCGTGCCCCACTTTAATGTGAACATATTGCCTACAATGACTCTGGGATTTTGTGATTCTTTGATTCTTTAAACCCTTACACTTTTTGCAAGAACAATTACATTTATCAACTTTTCTACAGAACTGAGACGACAATCTAGCAATTGTCTCATTATTTTGTTCTGGGTTCATATTGCTAGGTGTGGTCTTTCTTCATAGGAAAATATTTGGGCTATAAATATAAAAAAATTAAACATACAAGCACTAGTAGTATCTTGTATATAATAGTAAATAATAAAATATTACAACATTATACAAGATTTACAAATATACACACAAATCATGCTCACAAGATTAGGCCAACCAATTTGCACATTCCTTCCCAAATCATCTTTCCTAATATCTTTCCTCCACCATAATTTGGGCTTAGTATTTTCATGTGATTAAGGATTTTTTCATTCTATAATACCACACATACACGTGCATGATCACACACACACACACACATAAAGTACAATCATGTGAAAATTTATGGAACCAAATGTGATGGAACTTAGATTAAATGTTATATGAAGGGTTGTTTTCTTCCTAACCAGGTTTTGAAACATATGATGAGGTGGACTATGAGACTTTTATATTAGAATTCTCGATATCAGTGGGTGGTGTAAAAGGTGTTACATTGTAGGGGGTGGTGGTAAAAGGTGTTACATTGTTAGCATCCTTAGCATTTTCATTTCATAGTTCATGGTTATGTAATGAAAATTTTTTGTGCAATAGTTCATGGTTCATTTATCAATAGTTCATAGTTCATGAAAAATTTCTTTCATGGTTATGTAATGAAAAAATTATTCACTTTGGAGGGTCATTTGATTATTTCATTTTTCATAATACTTTTAAGTTGCTCTAAAATAAAATTGTCCCCAAGCTCCTATTCACTTTCTAAGGACTATCATGGACTAATGTCTAGATATACGTTTGATACATAGATATGATCAAGACCACTTTTTTTTTATTGAAATTAGATACTCTATGGTTCTTAATAGAAATTAAAGAAGGAAATTTGAAAGTAGTTTAGACGTTTCTTTGAGACTTTTCTCAATCAAGTCCTTAGTTTGATGTTGCCACCTTTACAACAACTAGATAAATAGATAACCAGTGATACATAAACAAAGTAATAGAGTATGATAAGAATGATATGATATGGTTAAAAAATTATTGAATGAGATGTGGTGAGAGAATTTCCTTTAAAATAAAAAGATAGGGCTCAATGGAATGAAGACAAGGTAATGATTGTATTAGGAAGACAATATTGGTGCAGAAGCACCTAGGCTAACTCCTAGTTAATCATTAAGGATTTCTTTGTTTCACTAATCATTTCAGTGTATTTGATCCATTTCTTTATTTCATATGCACCATGTCACCATCTTTCATGGTATTGAGTTGTGGCTTTCAAGTATCATTTTATTATTTATGATACTTATCAGTTGTAATCATTCTAGTTATTACTCTTCACCATTTAAAGTAGCATGGTTGATGCTAACTTGGAACTGTCACAGGTTGATCTAGTTGCTTATACATGGTTTTTTTCTTTCATTCAAATGGTATTCAACTAGCCACTTTATTATGAGCTTTGACTTGGTTAAATACACATCTTACATTTAAGGACTTATTTTAGGTAGGCGGGTGAGACGTGTATGTACAAGAGGAAAAAACTATTTGTTATCATTTTATTTCCTACAACCTTAGTGTAACTATAGCGGAGGGTCCTCCCAATCAAACAAGGAATAGGAAGGTGTGGATAATTTCTTGCATTCTTTGAATTGATATGGTTATTATTCAATTGGCATGGTGCAAGAAAGGATACCTTTTGAAACTATAAAGTTCGTTAGTGCTTTAGAAATATGTTTTGCAATTTTTTATTGCTTCAATGTGAAGACATACTATATCTCAAGAACTTCCCTCATGAAGTATTTCGGCTAAGTCAACCTAAGATGATTGTTATGTTCACTGTAGTGTAGAGGACAATGCTTTACTACATCAACCAACTGAATGGAGTCTCATTTCTAGACCAAGAAAAATATCTCCATTAGTTGAAAGCAACATTCACCAAAATATGATAGGTTACATAACAAATGCTAAAATCGTAAAAAATTAAACAACATATAAATACTTGATTCTATAAATCAACAAAGACATACAACCTTAATATTCAGCTTTCAAATGACAAATTGCATAAGATGCAACTCAGCACTTGAAGGCAAGGAAATATATCCGCAATGCATTCACAGTCTAAGAAAGTTATCCTATTTGCAACACAATGTCTTTTAACTATGTTGAGGTTGATGTACAAGTTAATTTGAATGTTTAAAAAATAGAAGGAAGTTATTAAAGTGTCATCATATGCAAAAAAAAAATTACTGCAAAAATTAGTATTATAGAGTGAAGCATCGAATCAGGATGAATTTAAATTGAAGTGTTGTAATGAAATATTGAGTTGGTAGATTTATTAAAAGAAAAGTAGCAACAAAATGTTTGGAACACAATAATTCTTCTAGTTCCTTCATCTTAACCACTGAGATGAACCTACAAAAGATGTAAAATTAAAAAACCATTAGAAGGATAAATATATGGTTGAAGGTAAAGGAAGGAATGACATGAACCATAAAACTATCAAAGTGGTTGTGCATCAGAAAAAAAATACTTGAGCACAAGAGCAACTATAGGTGAGCCTCTACTTTCTTTCTAATAATGTTGTATGGATTCTTTGTCATTTTGCAGTAACATTTGAAAGAGAGAGTAGGTTTTTTAATATCATGCACTACCCTAGGGAGATCGACCCATATTTTGCCACAACTACTTTTTGTATTTAACATTGGTAGGTCTTGTATTGACACAGGGAAATTTATAGATGACAATAAAAAAACCTCTTCAAAAATAATACATGGACAAAAATTTATAGATGTCAATGAAAAAACCTCTTCAAAAATAAATATATGGACAAAAAATAACTTTTTGATACAAAAATTTGGTTGTCATTGTTCTATAAGTAGATTGAATAATAATAATATGAATTTTCCAGTGCTTCAATTATAATCACACAATGCCAATGGTTTCTCCTACCAATCCTATTTTCAATTTCACAACGTTATAACTCTAAACATTTTTAGAGGGTAAGCAAATTCACTCCCGCAAAATAGAAATTTTGATCATAGATTTTCCTAAACATAAATGGACGTAAAATAAAAAGACAACAGATGAAATTCAATATTTATCAACATTGACAAGGGTCATATGCACCACCTTCCATTTGATCACACCAATGCACTAACAGATCTAGGATGAGGGAGCTCAATGTATCAAATGGCAAGCACTAGAAATCCCAAGTGTTGTTTGTGACTTGCATTTAATTTTGGTTATCTAAAATAACTTGTGGGAGTACTTTATGGGTATTCAATATCCCAGGCATCCATAAACACATAATGAAAATGGAGCTACATAATTTGGTTTGTTTCCAATGCTTTGCCAAGCATTTGAAATGATATCGTGAGGATTTTAATCAAGATCACAATGACTTAAATGTGGTTATTAAATTCAAAATACGAAAAAAATTGACTGAAGCTGAAATGAAATATACTTATTTTGTTGAGGAGGTATATTTCATTAATTTTAGTACTAGTTCGCTACTCTACTTCTATAACTCTGTACCCTTAAAAGATATGTAGAACAGAGGCAGGTAATCCAATGGAATATAAATCTGGCAATCTTTAGGCAGGTAATCCAATGGGTAACAAGACGTGTCATCTTTGACAAAGTAAAAAAAAAAGAGTATGAGTGGACTGTAAATGTCCATCACCATCAACGTGAGGCATGTGGACAATGGAGGAAGTAGTGGTTGAGCGAATGAACAATTCTTGATGCCCTAATCGATCTCTGCAAATATATTTTCATGATTCAGTGGACAAAAACGTCTACAATCTCTATGAATGGTTACATGTGTAGTTGGGTGAAAAGAAAAACTATGATATCACTATGTATTGTGTGATCTATATGTGATTAGCTAGATTATTGTGTAATGACTCCTTAGTATCTCTGAGATTGTAGTGTCTATTAATGTATATGTTGCCATTCATAAACAAAGTGCTCTACCTAAAACTAAATAGGAAAGATAGCATCCAAAAGTTTTATTCAAGGTAAACAGACATCCTAACCTAAAATAGCTCTTGCACATGTAAACCACATCCAAACCTCCTCCAGCGAAATAAGAAACTAATGTCACCTTTTTCCTTCTTCTTTTTTTGTTTATGAACCCAATTTGTCTAAATTGAGAAAACCTAATTTGGTCAAAATTTGACCAACTTGGGTATAAAAAACAAAAAAAATGTATTCAACAAGCCAATTAAGGGCTTGGTCAAAATAAAAGGTCAAAAATTGACCTATAATGTACTAGTGATTATAATGTTATAGTTTAAATCGTAAGTCAATCTCATAACCATACTTGAATATATACAGGCCACAACCAATGAGGTTCGAGCATTGCCAAGGACATATGAGAGGAATCTTGACCACCACAAGAGGTCCACAAGAGAGGTAAATGATGAAAATTTGAAATTATAAAGCTTCATTAAAAAATTATCATTATGAATTTGAGTAATTTAATTTTTGATATGTAGAATCATATAAATTCAATAAAATAAGTTTGGGTTTTTCTTTATTGTTTATGTAGGAGGCACCCGATCCACTGATGTAGGAGTATCCAGTGGTGTAAGGGCAATCTTGTATCACCAAAAGAAAATGCTTAGAGATAGTTTCTGTTTAATGTGTTTTTATTTTTGGATACCCATTTGGGTCAAATAAAGGTTCCAACTCTCACAGTTCCACTATTACTTTTCTAGGTTAGAGTTTTTAAGCACCTTGGGATACATGTAAATGTAGAAAATGGGTTATTTTGTAATAGAGCCAAAATTACGATGAGTTAGAGGGTTTAATTTGGAGGGATGATTATACTTGTAATTTAAAGTGCTATAGAAAAAGAATTAGGTCAAAAGACTTTACGGTTAGAAAGTTATTGCAGTTTTAAGTTTTTTGGAGACCTCCTAAGAGCACTTCAAAGTCAGATTTAGGGCACTAAATAGCCTCATACGGGACCAAAAAATGGGGATGAGTGAAGTTGGTCCATAGGGTTGTAGAGCACTTTGAGAGCTTTCTGAAAATGTAAACGATTTGTCAATCGGAGTCCTAGTTCAAAAGTTATGCCTCCCAAAAGTTGGACTACATTTTTTGGATTTTTCTAATTTTACACTGACATCTAATGTGACTTTTGGAACCTTCTGTTTTGGCGGTGGATGCCAACTGGCATATTCTAGAATGTACTCCTAACCCTAAACGAATTGGGGTCTATTTAAGAACATTTATGGCATTGTAAAGTTAGTTCTTAGTGGAGTTAGAGAGAAGGTACTATGTGGAGGATTTCTTTCTCCAGAATCATACTATTGTAAGCCCATAGGACATTTTTTATTGATAATAGTTTTTCCTCTTCCTGTGTGTTCGTTCTGGTCTTTGGTTGTGTCTCCATCAAGTGGTATCAGAGCAGATTTTTCTGAGTGTGTAGACAGAGCACCAACTGTGGGGCAGTTTGCACCAGGACTATGTGGTTGTGGTTTTGAAACAAGAAGATGACTCCATGAAGGGAACATGGTGGAAGGGCCGGAGTTGTTACTCCTAAGGTTAGAGCCCTTTAGAGACAAGTTCAAGCATTGCAGGAGGAGATCTGTAGAGGACTAAATGATGCCATAGGCAATGAAAGTGAGGAAGAAAATGAAGAAGAAAATATTGCATGGGAAGGGGAAGGTGAAGAGGAAGTACTAAATCAGGCAAAGGAGAGGCTTTTTAGGGCCATTTCTAAGCTTGGAAAAAGACCTAAAATTGATGTGGGTATGTTTTCGGGAACTCTAAACTCGGATGAGTTGATCGATTGGATCAATGAACTAGAGGAGTATTTTGAGTATGAGGATATCAGCGACCCATAGAGGATTAAGTTTGTGAAGGCCAAAATGAAAGGCCATGCCAAAATTTTGTGGTAAGAGATTCAGCTAGAAAGGAATAGAAGAGAGGAGGAGAAAATCACAAGGTGGGATCGCATGTTGGACAAACTAAAGAAGCAGTTCATTCCTGTGGATTACGAGCTTGATTTGTTCAAGAAAATGCAAGGGTTAAAGCAAGCAGGAAAATCTATCCTAGAATATACAGAGGAATTTTATTGACTTCTTATTAGGGCAAGGCATGCAAAAGCTAATAAGGAGAAGATTTCCTGTTACCTCAGTGGGTTATGACCTAGCATTCAGGAGGAGTTAAGTCTAGTTAGAATGACTAGCATTGAAGAGGCATACCAGTTTGCCCTGCGAGTTGAAGAGAAGCTAAACAAAATTTTTGATGAAAGGCAAAGAGGGCATGGTCAAGGAGGAAGGGACAGTGGTAGGTCATTTGTGGAGGCCGAAATGAGACCCAAAAGAAAAATGCAGATGTGGGTACTAGCAGGAACTAGAGGAACGAGGGTTTCAACCACTCCTGTGATCAAAACTTTGGGGATCAAAGAGGAAGAGGCAGAGGACGTGGAAAAGTTTCAGGAAGAGGAGGCTTCTATGGTACCTATTTTTATTGCAATGAAGAAGGTCATTGTTCATTTTAATGCCCTCAACGAAAAGGAAGGACATATAGGAGAGCTAATGGTCAAGCAAGGGTTTCTCATGTGGATGAGGATGCACAGTCATCACATTCTAAGGATGCAAAAAGAGGAGAGGTTCTCGTAAATGAAAGAGTCTTACTAAGTGGTGAGACTGAACTAGGACAAAGGCAGAGTTTGTTTTGTACTAGGTGCAAGTGCAAGGATAAGTGTTGTGATGTGATTGTTGATGGTGGAAAAACTAACAACTTGGTGTCTGAGGAGATGGTCTCTAAGCTAAAGCTCAAGAGGGAGAAACACCTCCCAACCCTATTGGATTGCTTGGGTGAAGGATGATCATAAGGTCCTGGTCAGTGAACAATGTTTGGTGAAGTCTAAGATTGGGAGTTACCATGATGAAGTTCTCTGTGACATTATTCCAATGGATGTCTATCATTTATTGTTGGGAAGACCGTGGCAATTTGATAGACATGTTGTACATGATGGTCATGCAAATACATACTCTCTAACAAAGGATGGAGTTCACCACAAACTGAAACCCTTGATAAAGGAAGGTGAAAAGGTATGCAGTAGTGCTAGGATATGTCTTGTTGATGGAAGAAATTTTTTGGATGGTATGAAACATTGGCGTGTGTGTTATGCTTTGATTCCTAGAAGAGATAAGGAAGGTAGTAGTGAAATTCCACCTGAAGTTTCAGGTCTATTAAGTGAGTATGGAGATGTCATTTCTGATAATGTTCTAGAAGGGTTGCCACCAGTAAGGCAGATCAGTCATCAGATAGATTTAGTCCCTGGAGCTAGTTTTTTGAACAAGGCTACTCATAGGATGACTCCTATTGAAACTAAGATGCTAAATAGACAAGTTCAGGACCTATTAAGGAAGGGTTTGATTTGAGAGAGCCTAAGTCCATGTGTAGTACCTGCAGTACTAGCACCAAAGAAGGATGGAGAGTAGAGAATGTGCACAGACTCTCAAGCTATAAACATAATAACCATCAAGTATCGGTTTCCTTTGCCAAGAATGGATGATCTTATTGACTGCTTGAGTGGAGCTTAGTACTTTAGAAAGATAGATCTCAAGAGTGGCTATCACCAGAGACAGATACAAGCGTGAGATGAGTGGAAGACTACATTCAAGACCAAGGAAGGTCTATATGAGTGGTTAGTCATGCCCTTTGGACTGACCAACGCCCCAAGCACCTTCATGTGTCTTATGAATGAGGTACTAAAGAAATTCCTGAGAAATTTTTTTATTGTCTATCTGGATAATATTTTAATTTTCAGTAAGACTTTGGATGAACATTTATTGCACATTCATAGTGTCCTTGAAAGGTTGAGGGAAGAGAAAATGTTGATTAATCTGAAGAAATGTAGCTTTGTAAAAAAAGAATTAGTCTACTTGGGGTTTTGTTGTATCATCTAAAGGTCTCAAAATGGATCCAAAGAAGGTAAAGGCCATCTTGGAATAGCCTAGTCCAAGGTCTGCTATTGAGGTGAGATCATTTCATGGTTTGGTTAGTTTTTACAAGAAGTTCATTAAGAATTTTAGTGGCATATGTGCACCCCTGACTAAAACAATAAGGGGGGATAGTAAAGAGTTCAAGTGGACTACAACAGTTGCAAGGAGTTTTGAATTTTTGAAGAAGGTGACAGAACAACTAGTGTTGGCACTTCCTGATTTTAGTGAACTATTCTAGGTGGATTGTGATGCTAGTGGTAGTGTTATTGGGGTTGTATTGAGCCAAGAAGGTAAGCCTATTGCATATTTTAGTGGAAAATTGAATGATGCAAAGAAGAAGTATTTTGTTTATGATCAGGAGTTCTATGCAATCGTTCAGGCCTTAAAGAAATGGAGGCATTATTTATTGCCAAAAGAATTTGTCTTGTATACTGATCACCAAGCATTGCAGTACCTAAATAGCCAAGGAAATTGAACCAGAGACATATGAAGTGGGTAGAGTTCATGTAGAGCTATACATTTTTGTTGAAACATAGAAATGGAAGGTCTAATAAGGTTATAGATGCATTGAGTAGGAGACAATTGTTGCTTACAGTAATGTAGGTTGAAGTAGTTGGGTTTGATGAACTCAAGAATCTGTACCCGGAGGATCCTGATTTTGCTAAAGCGTGGAAGGTTTGTAAAGAACCTGTTACTGTAGACAAAATCAAGTGGCTAGATTATTTGATTCAAGATGGTATGATGTTCAAGGGTAGTCAATTATGCATTCCAAGGAGTTCCATGAGGGAAAATTTGATCAAAGAGAAACACAGTGGGGGAATGGCAAGACACTTTGGTTGAGATAAGACCATTGCCATTCTTAGAGAAAATTATTTTTGGCCTCAAATGTCAGAAGATATGAAGAAATTTGTGCAAAGTTGTCAAGTATGTCAAGCAGCCAAAGGATTTAGTCACAATACTAGACTTTATCAGCTATTGCCTATTCCATCAAAGCCTTGGGAAGACATAACTATGAATTTTGTTCTTGGATTTTCGAGGACACAAAGGGGTAATGAGTCAATATTTGCGGCGGTTGATAGGTTCTCCAAGATGGCACATTTCATCCCATGCCACAAGACTCATGATGTTGTACATATTGCAGATTTATTTTTCAGAGAGGTGGTGAGACTACATGGTCTCCCAAAGAGTATTATTTCCAACAGAGATACTAAATTTGTGGGGGTATTTCTGGAGGACTTTATGGAAAAAGTTGAGGATAAAAATTGAGGTTCAATTCTACACATCATCCGTAGTCTGACAAACAGACCGAAGTGGTAAATAAAAGTCTAGGCAATTTGCTGATGTGTTTAGTGGGAGATAAGCCCAAGGGATGGGATTTGATTCTGCCACAAGTAGAATTTTCTTACAATAATTCTATAAATAGGAGTACTTGTAGATCACCATTCCAAATTGTGTATGTAAGTAGCCCAAGGACTACCCCAGAATTAGGGAAAATGGAGCAAGGGGAGAGGATAAGTGCCGAGGCAGAAGAATTTGCTGAACTTATCAAGAGCCTACATGAGGAGGTCCATGCACACATCACCAAGATGAATCAATAGTACGAAGCCAGGGCAGATCAAAGGAGGAGACATAAGGAGTTGCAAATAGGGGATCTAGTTATGGTACACTTACGAAAGGAACAGTTTCCAGTGGGTACTTACAACAAGCTGAAGATGAAGAAATTTGGCCCCTATAAAATTTTGAAGAAACATGACTCAGGAAATGCATATGAGGTGGAGTTTCCAGATGGGATTCACATTTCTCCTATCTTCAACATTGCAAACTTAACAGAATATCATGAGGATGGTGCATATGAGCGGTTGATGCTAGAGCCATGTCCAATCCCTACTTCTAAGAAGGAGGAGATAGAAGAGATTCTGGATAGTTGTGTGGGCAGGAGTACCAGAAATAGGCAGTATGAAGAGTACCTAGTGAAGTGGAAAGGACGACCAATAGAGGACTCAACTTGGATATCAATAGTGAAGGTTGCCCACTTGGGTTTTACTCTACCATAAAGTGATAGGGTCACTTTTCAATCTATGCTGGGTGTCTGATGCAGGAGCATCCAGTAATGTAAGGGCAATCCTATATCACCAAAAAAAAATGCTTAGAGATAGTTTCTGTTTACTGTGTTTTAATTTCTGGATACCCATTTGGGTCAAATAAAGGTTCCAACTCTAACAGTTACACTATTAGTTTTTTGGGTTAGAGTTTTTAAGCACCTTGGGATACATGTAAATGCAAAAAATGGGTTATTTTGTAATAGAGCCAAAATTATGATGAGTTAGATGGTGTAATTTGGAGGGATGATTATACTTGTAATTCAAAGCACTTCAGAAAAAGAATCAAGTCAAAAGACTTTAGGATTAGAAAGTTATTGCAGTTTTAAGTTTTTTAGAGACCTTCTAAGAGCGCTTCAAAGTCAAATTTAGGGCACGAAACAGCTTTGTACTGGGCCAAAAAATGGGGACAAGTGAATTTGGTCCATAGGGCTATAGAGAACTTCAAGAAATTTTTGAAAATGTAAACGGTTCGTCAATCAGAGTCCTAGTTCAAAAGTTATGCCTCCCAAAAGTTGGACTACTATTTTTGGATTCTTCTAATTTTACACCGACGTCTAACGTGACTTCAAGAACCTTCTGTTTTGGCGGTGGATGCCAACTAGCATATTCTAGAATGTACTCCTAACCGTAAATGAATTGGGGTCTATTTAAGAACATTGCTGGCATTGTAAAGACAATTCTTAGTGGAGTTAGAGAGAAGGTACTATGTGGAGGATTTCCTTCTCCATAATCATACTATTGTAAGCCCATAGGGCATTTTTCATTGATAATAATATTTTCCTTTTCCTGTGTGTTCATTCTAGTCTTTGGTTGTGTCTCCATCATCCACACAATACAACAAGGAGGCCACATTTTGATGATCCACCAACAACATATGATAGTATAGTTGTCACAGGATGTGTCATGAGACAGTTTGAGATGGAATATGCCACATTGTATGTAGAAATTTTGACATTATACATATTTCACTGGCATGATCAACCACATATTTTTATATGGATATATGTATTTTGATATATATTTTTTTCATTTATGTGCACATGGATATACATATTAATTTATTATAGTATTGTTCAATTTATTGTGCATCATGTGTATTGTTCATGTTTATGGAATATCATTCATTTTGATCATGTTTGTTATATTTGATTCAAATGTACTAATTTGTGAAGTACATTTTATGAGCCTTTAGTATCAAAATATATTGCAATGTTTAATTGAAATTATATCATATGTTTAATTTTAAATTACGTCTACAGTCCCTTAAGATGTCTATAATTAGCCAAATCCACAACCAACTTCATCTTAGGAGCCCATCTTTGGTTTTAAGGGATACTTCAGTATGGGGTGGTTGTGAACATTTGAGGCTCTCCCTAGTTGGAACAAGGGTGTAAGTAGGGTTAACTTTCCCATCTAGATCTAATGACATTGACAATTTGATGCCACAATCATCAGTTTGACAATTACGTAGTGATGCACCAATGAATTGAGGTACAATGCAAGTTTTGGCATCGAATGAGATCACTCTGCCAAATCCAAACAGAATGTGATCTCTTCAAACTGAGAGAGGTTATTATAGACCTCAACATCGTCCTCCTATAGCATTCCATTTTTCATTGATATCCCTCATGAGTTTTGAGTTATGACCCTCAGAAGATCTATCTCCAAATGCACTTGGAGCATCATAGGGATGCTTCGGTATGGGGTGGCTACAATTGTTCGATGTTCTCCATGGTCAAAATAAGGGTGTCACTAGGGTTCACCCACCTATCCAAAGCTAATGGAGCTAAGGATTAAATGTCACAATCATTAGTTTGAAAGTTACATAGTGATGCACCAATGAACTGAGGTACATTACAAGTTTTTGTGTCAGGCAAGATCACTGTGCCAAATCTAAATGAAATGTGATCTCTCCAAACTGAGAAAAATCCTTATACGTATTGACATCATATCCTATAGAATTTGACATTTCACTGATAGCATGTACATGCTTTGAGTTACAGCCCTCGAAAGATCGATCTCCAAGTGCACTTGGAACATCTTAGGGACGCTTCAGTACGGGGTGGCCATGACTGTTTGAGGCTCTCCGTGGTCAAAATATTGGTGTCACTAGTGTTCACCCACCCATCTGGAGCTAACAAAATTGAGGATTTGATGTCATGATCAACGATTTGAAAATTATGTAATGATGCACCAATAAACTGAGGTACACTGCAAGTTTTGGCATTGGGAAAGACCGTTATGCCAAATCCAAATAGAATGTGATCTCTCCAAATTGAGAGAAATTATTGTAGACCTCGACATCACTATCTTGTGGAATTCAACATTTTACTAATAGCCCACATAAGCTATGAGTTACAACCCTCGAAAGATTGATCTACAAACACACTTGGAGTATCATGGGGAGGCTTTAGTACATGGTCACTGCTAATGTTTGAGGCTCTTTGTGGTCAAAATAAGGGTGTCACTAGGGTTCAACCACCCATCTGCAGATAATGGTGTCAATTTGATGCCAGGATCAATGGTTTGAAAGTTACATAGTGATGCACCAATGAATTAAGGTACATTGCAAGTTTTACCATCGGACAAGATCGATGTGCCAAATACAAATTGAATATGATTTCTCTAAAATGAGAGAGGTTATTGTAGACCTTGGCATCACTATCCTACAGGATTTGACATTTCACCAATATCTCACATGAGCTTTGAGTTACGATCCTCATAATATCAATCTCTGAATGCACTTGGAGCATCTTAAGGACACTTCAGTATGAGATGGCTGAGAACATTCTCAACTCTCTATGGTAAGAACAGGGGTGTCACTAGGATTCACCCACCCATCCTAAGATAATGACACTGGTGATTTGGTGCCATGGTCAGTAGTTTGAAAGTTACACAGTGATACACCAATGAACTGACTTACACTACAAGTTTTGGCATCAACTGAGATTGTTGTGCGAAATCAAAATAAAATGTGATCTCTTAGAACTGAGTTATGTTATTATAGATCTCAACATATCTATCCTATATCATTCAAAATATTACTGATATCCCGCATGACCATTGAGTTACAATCCTTAGAAGATTGATCTCCAAACACATTTGGAGCATCTTAGGTATGCTTCGGTACGTGGTGGCTACAAACGTTCGAGGTACTCCATGGTAAGAAAAGGTGTGTCACTAGGGTTCACCTAGCCATCTAGAGTTAACGACGCTGACAATTCGATGCCAAGATCAATGGTTTGAAAGTTACACAATGATGTACAAATGATTTGAGGTATACTGCAATTTTTAGCATCAAGAAAGGTCGCTGTGCCAAATCCAAACAAAATGTAATATCTTCGAATTGAGAGAGGTCATTTTAGAACTTAACATCACTATCCTATAGAATTCAACATTTCATCAATAACCCACCCAAGCTTTGATTTATGACCCTTGGAAGATTGATCTCCAAACATACTTGGAGCATCTTAGAGATGCTTCGGTATGGGGTGGTCGTGAATGTTTAAGGCTCTCCATGGTCGAATCAAGGGTGTCACTAGTGTTCACCCAACCATCTAGAGCTAACAACATTGATAATTTGATGTCACGATCAATGGTTTGAAAGTTATGTAGTGATGCACCAATAAACTCAAGTACACTGCAAGTTTTGGCATCAAGCGAGATTGTTGTGCCAAATCCAAATAGAATGTGATTTCTCACACCAAGAGAGGTTATTGTAGACCTTGGCATCACTATCTTGTAGCATTCAATATTCAACCAATATCCTACACGAGCTCCCTATTACAACCTTTAGAGTATCAATCTCCAAACACACTTAGAGCATCTTAGGGATGCTTTAGTATGGGGTGGTTGTGAATGTTTAAGGCTATTCATGGTGAAAATAAGGGTGTAACTAGGGTTCACCTACCCATCAGGAGCTAATAGTGCTGATAATTTAATGCCACGATTAATAGTTTGAAAGTTATGCAATGATGCACCAATGAACTCAGGTACATTGCAAGTTTTGGCTTCGAGTGATATCGTTATGCACAATCCAAACAGAATTTGATCTCTCTGAACTGAGATAGATTATTGTAGACCTCAACATCTCTATCCTATAGCATTCAACATTTCACCAATATCCCTCATGAGCTTTGAATTACAACCCTCAGAAGATCGATCTCCAAATGCACTTGGAGCAACTTAGGGGTGCTTCAGTACAGGGTGGTTGTGAACATTTGAGGCTTTCCATGGTCAGAAAATGGGTGTCACTAGGGTTCATTTTCCCATATGAGGCTAATGATGCTAACAATTTGATGCCACAATCAATAGTTTCAAAGTTACATAGTGATGTACCAATGAACTGAGGTACATTGAAAGTTTTGGCATCCAGCGAGATCATTGTGCCAAATCAAAACACAATGTGATCTCTCTAAACTAAGAGAGGTTATTGTAGACCTCAACATCTTTGTCCTATACCATTTGACATTTCACCAATAGGCATCACAGACTTTGAGATAGGACCCTCAGAATATCGATCTCCAAATGCACTTGGAGCATCTTAGAGATACCTCTTTTGACAAATTTTTACAATGATTATAATGTGTGTTAGTATTATGTCAATCATGCTTTCAACCTTGTAAAAATTACCAATATTAATTTCATTAAGTAAAAACATCATTTATGATTATATTAAATCAACAAGTTCATATCAATATTTCAAGTGTTTCATCATCATTACATCAATGCAAAACTACCAACAATCAGTAGTGTAAAAAATATAATAATTTTTTCTTCATTCCAGTTCTTATTGGGTTTCTATCTTCATGCACTGCTATTCTTCATGATATACCTACAATACATTATCATACAAAATACTATTTGTATGTAGGAATAAAAATAAGTAGATCGATAACCAAGATTTTATCATAAGTTAATTAAATTTAAATAAGATACTAATTGGTTCACCAAATCACTATGAACAAAAGAACATAAGAAGTAAATATACCTAGTCTAGTGTTCTTGTAGGGTCCTCTCTCTACTTTAGGGTCTCCAATAGGTCTTTTTGATCAACATTACTAATATTAAAAAATTGTTTTACTTTTGGTCTTTCTTGATGCTTCAACAACTTCAAATTTGTTGCTATATCTAGGTGTAAATATATGAGAATTGTTTTGTGCTTTTGATAGTCTTTGAATGTGGGAATTCCATTTCTTATAAGCACGTATGTTCACAACCATGTTCCAACAATAATAACAAAACTAGTAGGATATGTGAATCCATCATTATATGTAATTGGTTATGCAAGACTTTGTTTACCTCTTACACAATGTGCTAACCAATAATTTGATTTCTCATCATTCCCCTATGGTGCAACCAATGTAAGACTTGTACTAGTTGAAGAAGATTTGATAGATGGTTATGCTCAACTAAAATTTCCATGTCATTATTTCTAATAGAAGGTATGAGAGACAATGGAGTAAGATAAGGTGGAGCCCATGTATCCAACCACTCACTTGATGTCTCATAGTGGTCCCAATTACACTGAAAACAACTAGGACAAAATAAAGCCATCCGTCGTGTCCAAATGGTTCATATACTAGAATCAAAGCTATGAAATGAATGCTTTTTTGAAGAATATCTAACAATAGAACAATCTGATCCATCACCTATGGACCCCTCCTCAACCAACCAAAATAACCTATGTACTATTGAATCGAGAGTCCCCCCATTGTGATAATGTTAAACTACACCAATCAATAATGCACGAGCATCAAGAAGCTCTACTCCTGAAGTATTCAATTGCTCCTTAACTAGAGCTCTCTTAACACATGCTCCTGCTCTATCATGTTCTCCTTTCCCATGACCAGACTAAAAAAATTCCAAATATGAGGCACTCTCCCTCTACGTGCATCCTAGACAACCAATAAAACATGCTACCATTTTTGAGTTGACCTATGCAATTATGTGACCAAATGATATGTCTATCCATACCAATATCATGCTCCTACAAGAAATTAAAATAATTCTTCAAACAATGTTGCAAAAACTCATGAGAGTGAGATCTATCATCACTCATGTAAAAATGGTACTCTTTAATAATCTTTTGATTATCTTCCACACTATCAAGGGAATGTTTATATGTTATGTAGACAAAACTAGCAATCTGAATGGAGTTGTAATACTGAGACTATGTCTCATTATGAGGCTGCAATGTGTAGTTTTCTACAAAGTGAACAATTGATATATAATGTCAATGGAAAAATTATCCTTACACATTCTAAATTGTTGATCCAATCATCGAGACCTATGACTATGCCTTGCATACTTGTAATAAATATTTTTCTTGAAATCTGAAATAAAACCATCCACATTTATTTCTTTTGCAACAACCTTAGATCTAGAGCCATCATCTCCACTCTTCAATGTCCATTTCACTATTTGATATACCTTTTTTAATAGTATTGTCATCCCAAGATCTTGTTTTCATCCCTCATGGAAAGATGTTATAAAATTGGATAAGTAACCACATTCTGAACACTTCTCATTTAAGCAATCATTTCTATTATAACAACAACCAGCAAATCTAGGACATAAAAATTGATCTAGCAAGTCTCTTGATGATTTTGGAAGCCCACTAGCAACACAATTCTTTAGCATTTCATTACTATGCAAAGTAGAATGGATGGAGCATAGTAGTTCGTGGTGCATAGAAAACTTCACATGATATTTTTAACATGTATTTCAAATCTTAAGTGGCACACAATAAAATGACTTCAAGAATTTGAAAGCCCTTTGTGAAATATACAATATTTGATGACTCTCTCTAAATTATTTGATCAACATACTTTGACTTACCTCCAAATTATGTATGGGATGTGGTGTGTGGTCTCTAGTGCCAATTCTCAACTTGAACACATATTTAGCATATGATGAGACTCTTGAGCTAGAGTGTCAAAACTGTGTAATTTGTTAATTCACATCATCGATTATCTTCTTATCGAAATGTGGAAGTCTCCAAACAAAATCTCATATATCACTGAAGAGGATAATAAATTCTCTCTCTTCTAGCAAGTGCTCTTCTGAAAGTAGTATGATTTAGTTTCAAGTCAATACAAGTTTTTCTCATTAATCTACCCTTTCTCAAATGATGACTTACCAAACAGTTTGTAATAACCCTTTGAGCATCTCGCTTGTCCTTCTCCCTAGTATTTTTCCCAAAGCTATCAAGAGAATTGGAAATATTCTTTACAATAATGACATTTCTCTCTAATTTCTTGTTGACACAAACATCATTATGACAAGCATATGTCTCATCTTTTGCATCTTTAATAAGTGCACAAAAACTCACTATTGTTCCACCATTGTCTTGTTGCCAAAAAAACTCTCATACAGTTTTGAATCCCACAACCAAATGGATCTTTGTGATTTATTCACTTCCAAATTGCTAATAATGGTTTCATCAATTTCAATTAACCATTTTGGTGTTCTAGGACCTTCATTTTGGTTATAATTAGGAGATATTTAGAGTTCCTGTGCATTTTCATTTTCCACACGGTCAATTTTGGCATTCATATTATGAATTGGTACATTCAAATTCCACATTTTCAATCCTAGCATTGTCCTTAGAAATTGTTACATTTTCATTCCCCAATTGAACATATTCATTTTTTGACTCTATAATTTCACTTTTGATAAATACATTATTAACATACCTTCTCTCTTCCTTTAGTGTTTTTCCTTGTCTCTTTGCCTATATGCTTCAATGTCTTCATTCAATATCTTCCTTTTCTGTTTAGCCTTTTGATGGTTACTGCTCCCCATTCAAACAAAAATCCAAGACATCTTATCGAATTTTTTAGCCACCTTTTCAAGCAATGGGCCCCAAACTATTCCAATATAATTTAATATATACTATAATTACATATTATTTATATATTAGTATTTATAATATAATACTATAAGTATATATTGTATATATATGTGTGTGTTAGTATTTATTATATAGTATAACCTATGATAATATAGTTTAAATATAATTTTTATATGATATAGTATCTACCCCTTTTGATGCATTTCATGACAATACATGTGCCTAGGGGTCCTCAGACTTTTAGGGACATATTATAATTTATTGTGTGGATTAAAAGGGATCATAGGATAACCTATGACCCCTTCTGACACATTTCATGACAACAGATGTCCTTGGGGGTTCCAGGACCCCCACAGACATATTATAATTGATCGTATGGGTCAAAGGGAGTCATAGGATAACCTATGACCCCTTTCAACCCATTTAATGAAAATATATGTCCCTAGGGGCCCTATAACCCCTAGGAATATAATATAATTGATCATATAGATTGAAGGAGTTCATAGGTTCTAACCCATTTTATGACAACATATGTCCGTAGGGGTCGTAAGACCACTAGGGACATATTATAATTGATCATATGAGTTGAAAGGGGGTCATAGGATAACCTATGACCCCTTGTAACCCATTTCATGATAACATATGTCCCTAAGGGTCCTAGGACCACTAAAAACACATTATAGTTGATCTTATGGGCCGAAGGGGATTATAGAACAATCTATGACCCCTTGCAAGTCATTTCATGAAAACATGTCCCTAGGGGTCCTCAAACCCTTAGAGACATATTATAAGGGCCCTTAGAGACATATTATATATGATTGTATGGGTTGAAGGGGGCATAGAATAAGCTATGACCCTTTTTGACCCATTTCATATGTCCCTAGGGGTCCTAGGACCCCTAGGGACATATTATAATTGATCATATAGATCGATGGGGGTCATAGGATAACCTATGACCTCTTTTGAATCATTTTATGGCAACATATGTCCCTATGGATCTTAGGACCCCTAGGGACATAATAGAATTGATCATATGGGTCGAAGGGAGTAATAGGTTAACCTATGACCCCTTTTGAACCATTTCATGCCAATATATGTTCCTAGGGGTCCTAGTACCTATAGGGACATATTATAATAGATTGTATGAGTCGAAGGAGGTCATATGATATCTTATGACCCCTAGGGGACCTTAGACCCCTAATCACATATTATAATTGATCGTATGGGTCGAAGGGGGTTATAAGATAACCTATGACCCTTTTTGATACATTTCATGACAACATATATCCCTAGAGGTTATTGGAACATATTAAAATTGATTGTATGGGTTGATGTGAGTCATAGGTTAACCTATGACCCCTTTCGACCCACTTCATGACAACATATATTCGTCGAGATCCTTGGACCACTAGGGACATATTATAATTGATCATATGGGTTAAAGTGGCTCATAGGATAACATTTGACCCATTTCAACCCATTTCATCACAACATGTGTCCTTAGGATCCTTAAGACCCCTAGGGACATATTATAATTGATCATACAGGTCGAAGGGGGTCATAGGTTAACCTATGGTACCCCTTTCTACCCATTTCATGAGTACATATGACCTAGGGGTTCTTAGACCCCTACGGACATATTATAATTGATCTAATAGGTTGAAAGGGATCATAGGATAACCTATTATCTCTTTTCACAAATTTCATGACAACATATGTCCTTAGGGGTCCTATGACCCCTAGGGACATATTATTATTGATCATATGGGTCAAAGGGGGTCATAGGATAACCTATGAACCCTTCCAACACATTTCATGACAACATATGTTCCTAGGGTTCATAGGACCCCTAAGGACATATTATATTGACCATATGGGTCGAAGGGGGCCATTGATTAACCTATGAACCCTTCTGACACAAGTTATGAGTATATATGTCCCTAGGGGTTGTAGGACCCCCACGCACATATAATACTTGATTGTATGGGGTTAACGGAGGTCATAAATTAACCTATAAGCCTTTTTGACCCATTTTATAACAATATATTTCCATAGGGGTTCTTAAACTGCTAGGGGCATGTTATAATTGATTGTATCAGTTGAAGGGGATCATAGGTTAGCCAATGACCCCTTTTAACGTATTTCATGATAATATGTGTCTATATAGGACCTCCAACCTCTACGGACATATTATAACTGATTGTATGGATTGAAGGGGGTGAAAGGATAACCTATGACCACTTTTGGCACATCTCATTAAAACATATGTCCCTAGGGGTCTTAGGACCCATAAAGACATAATTAATTGTATGGTTCAAAGGGGCTCATAGGTTAACCTATGACCCCTTTCGACCCATTTCATGAAAATATATGTTGTTAGGAGTCATAGGACCCTTAGAAAAATATTATTTAATTGATTGTATGGCTCAAAGTGGGTCATAGGATAACCTATGATCCCTTTCAACCTATTTTATGACAATATATGTCTTGAGGGGTTCTATGACCCCTGGGGACATAATATAATTGATCATATGGGTCAAAGGAGGTCATAGGTTAACCTATAACACCTTTTGGCACATTTCATCATAACATATGTCTATAAAGATTGTAGGACCCATAGGCACATATTATAATTGAGCATATGGGTCAAAGGGACATTTCATAATAACATATTTTTCTAGGGGTCCTAGGACTGCTAGAAACATATTATACTAGATTGTTTGGGTCGAAGGGGGTCATAGGATAACCTATGACCCTTTTCAACCTTTTTCATTATAACATATGTCCCTAAGGGTCCTAAGACCCCTAGGGACATTATAATTGATCAATTTGATTGAAGGGTATTATAGGTTAACATATAACCCTTTTTGAATAATTTCATGATAACATATGTCCCTAGGGGTCATAGGACCCCTAGGAAAATATTATAATATATCATATGTGTCGAAGGGTGTCATAAGATAACCTATGACCCCTTTTGAACCACTTCATGATAACATATGTCCCTAGGGGTCCTCATACCCCTAAATACATAGTATAATTGATCGTATGGGTCAAAGGGGGTCATAAGATAACCTATGACCCCTTTCAACATATTGCATGACAACATATGTCCCTAAGAGTCTTAAGACCACTAGAAGCACTTTATAATCAATCATATGAGTCAAAAAGGGTCATAGGTTAACGTATGATCTATTTCAATCCATTTCATTACAACATATTCTCATAGGATCCCAAGAGACATATTATAATTGATGATATGGGTCAAAATCTATGACCCTTTTTGACCCATTTTATGAAAACATGTCCCTAGGTGTCCTAGGATCCCTAAGGACTTATTATAATTGATCGTATGGATCGATGAGGCTCATAAAATAACCTATGACTTCTTTCAACCCATTTAATGACAAAATAGTTGGGGTCCTTGGACCCTTAGGGACATATTATAATTGATCATATGGATTGAAGGGGGTCATAGGTTAACCTATGAGTTTAAACCATTTCATAAGACATATTATAATTGATAGTATGGGTCAAAGGCCAGAGTCATACAATGACCAATGACCCCTTTTGACCCATTTCATGACAATATATGTCCCTAGTAGTCCGTAGACCCCTAGGGACATAATATAATTGATCGTATGGGTTGACGGGGGTCATAGAATAAATTATAACTCCTCTGGACACATTTCATGATAACATATATGTGTTTTAGGGGTCCAAGTACCCCTAGGAACATATTATAATAGATCCTATTGTAAGGAAATTTACAACAAAAATATAACCATTTCTATACAACCCATAATAGATCTGAAATAAAATGTAATTGAAACCCACATGCAAGTGAGTAGACAACATATCCACCAAAATGTGACACAAGATATACCCTTGAAAACCCTCATTGAGGAAAAAAAAAATCTAGCTTCCAAAATCATCCATCATCATGTATTATTCAACAAAAATACCATTGTAATACAACCATGGAAGCCTTCAAAGCCACAACCACAACTAAGCAATCCATCTGAATAAACATGAATCCACACATACCATGCTATGCTTCCAACCTTCACAAATGCTCCCTTTGCTAACCTATCAAGCCTTGTCTTGCTTGACATTTTCTTTTGTCTTTTTCTATTTTGTCTTGTGTCTACAATTATGTTCATGGCTTCTTATATAGAAAGTCCCACAATACCACCATGTGGTACTACATAAATCATGTGCTACCTAACCCATTGACCCCACATTTGATATTGGACATTTAATTATTTTTCTCAATATTAAATAATTTCATCAAATATTATCACATTGTTATAATACAAATCATCAATTATGATGCAATGCAAGGCAAGAGAATCCCTAAAGGATATTTCCTAGCCCCTAGCTATATAACCATGCAACGAAAACACAACAACAAGAAACAATAATGCAAGATCTGATGCCAAATCACAATTTTTTATTCATTGAATAACTACTACATGAAATGTGCTAGGTTGTAAGGCCTTCCCAGTTACAACCAAATACAATAGCAATTACAATAACAGTTATGCAAGATCCCTCAAGATCCAATCCAAACCCTAGCTAGTCCAGGTTCACACTCTGGTAGGAACCCCCAAGGAAGATCTAAACTTGTGCTTGCAAGCCCACCAACCAATCTCCTTGTTTCCCAAGCTACAACTACTAGCTCTTCTCCAAATTTTCTCTTCCAAGTTCCTCCACTTCTCCGTGATGGATGAATAATCACAATCCTACTGTAAACTGCCTCACATTTGGCACCCTATCCATAGACTCACAAAAACTCACTCTCAAGCTACTTCCACACCCTCACTTCTCTTCTGAGTGAATGAATAATGATGAAAATCTTCCCCTCCAACCCCTACTTATACCAATCTAAGCCACAATTCGGCCAAGAACACAAATTAAATACAAATACATAAATTAAATGCCACAACTCAGCCAACAACAATAATTAAATTCCCAAAATCAATGTCTTAGAAAAATCACGATATCTCCTAGCTTTGAATGACTTAGAACTTGTGCTTCAAACCGTAGGAAGAAATCTAGGCCCTCTTCAATCCCTAAAATTTTCATCCTCTAAGTCATTGTGGAAAATTAGTTACATGACCTACAATAGCCACCAAATTTTCAAGAAAATTTGAGCTCCTCCCAAACCATGCCAAGCAACCCAAGACCATGCTGAGTGACCAAGGACCATGCCGAGTCCCAAGACCATGCTAAGAAATCATAGACCATGTCAAGCTCCAAATACCATGCTGAGCTCCAAGACCATATCGAGCTCCATAGAACATGCCAAACTCCTAGAGCATGTCGAGCTCCTAGAGGATGCTGAGCACCAGTCCAACCACCCTCCAAAGAAACTACTAAGCCTCCTCCCATGAACTCCAAAGTAGTCACCAAGAAAACCCAAGATGCTCCTACATCAGACTCCCTAGTTAAATAGAAAAGTGTGTCCCACACTTTGATACACAAATAAAGAGTAACAACCAACTTCATCTTCACCAAAGGCTTCCACTTTAACAGGGCCAAGAAAACCAATCTACTCATCATCCACATCTGCATCACTCTATCAAACAATAGAATCTCAACCATCCAATCAACATGCTCACTCCCAAGAAAAAATTGAACATAATACTTCATCAACAAGTCCTCATCCACATCAACAACTAGTGGATCCATACCAGAAACAACCAACTCCACATCAATAGAAATATGTAGATCTCCATCAACACATAGCAAACTCACAACACTAGCAATCTCATTGCTCACAACAAGATGCTCTACAACATACAAGTCACCACCAACAAAAATTGGATCATCCACAACCAAGTGCTTTGCAAATTCCATGTCAAATCCAACCAACTGATCATGAAAACCAACCTCTATCCCAGCATCAACAAGGTTAGGAATATCTTTAGCAACAACCTCTAGCTTCCACCTTGACCTTATTATGCCATCTTCTCTCACAAACAAGTCTCTTAACTAGCCAAACAACTCTCTTCCAGATTGATAGACTCCAACTCCACAAATAGCTACATAATTCTTTCCTCACCTCATCCTTAACAAGATTAGCCAAGCTAGCTTCAAATCGAGTTGTCATCTCAGAAAACCTCCTCTCCACCACATTATGGAGATTTGCAAGCATCTCAGGGTCCAATCCTCTTGAATCCATCTCCAAAGATCTTCATAAACCTTCTACAATAAATCCTTCCCACGCTCCTTGTGACAACCTTGAATTGTTTGCAAGTCAGATCGCAACTTGCCACCTCACATGAACAATCAGGAACCAAATCACAAGTCCAGGACCACAAATCTACAATCCTTAAACTCTCTATGATCATGCCTCAACAAGATCAATCTTCCATCTTTGCGTCCATCGATCCATCTATAAGCCCTCTGTAATTGCAAGTCAGAGCCATGATCTGCCACCTCACAACCAAGAGATCTAGGACTCTAGAAAGAAATTTCACCATCAGATCAAGACCAACTCAGATCTACTTCTCCAACTAAGTCCTGGTGCAAACTGCCTCAACTTCAGCGATCTGTCTACATGCTCAGGAAAAACTTTCGCTCTAATACCAATTGATGCAGTGCAAGGTAGGAGAATACCCAAAGGAGATGTCCTAGCCCCCAACTATATAACCATGTAGGGGAAACACAACAACAAGAAACAATAATGCAAGATCTGATACCAAATCACAATTCTTTATTCATTGAATAACTGTTACATGCAATGTGTTGGGTTGTAAGGCCTTCCCAATTATGGCCAAATACAATAGCAATTACAATAATAGTTTTGCAAGATCCCTTAAGATCCAATCCAAAACCTAGCTAGTCCAGGTCCACACTCTGGTAGGAACCCCGCAAGGAAGATGATCTAAACTTGTGCTCGCAAGCCCACCAAGCGATCCCCTTATTTTCCAAGCCGCATCTACTAGCTCTTCTCCAAATTTTCTCATCCAAGCTACTCCACTTCTCTACAATGGATGAATAATCATGATCCTCTTGTAAATTGCCTCACATTTGGTGCTTTGTCCACAAACTCAAAAAAACTCACTCTCGAGCTACTTCCACACCCTCACTCCTCTTCTGAGTGAATGAATAATAACTAAAGACTTCCCCTCCAACCCCTACTTATACCAATCTAAGCCACAAATCATCCAAGAACACAAATTAAATACAAATACATAAATTAAATACCACAAGTTGGCCAACAACAACAAAAAATTTCAAAATCAATGTCTTAGGAAAATTGTGATATCTCCTAGCTCCGAATGAATTAGAACTCGTGCTTCAAACTGTAGGAAAAATTCTAGGCCCTCTTCAGTCCTTGAAATTTTTATCCTCCAATTCATTTTAAACAATTAGTTACACGACCTAAAATAGCCACCAAATTTTCAAGCAAAGCCAAGCTCCTCCCAGACCATGCCGAGCAACCCAAGACCATGCCAAGTGACCAAGGACCATGCTGAGTCCCAAGACCATGTTGAGTTCCAAAGACCATGCCAAGCTCCAAAGACCATGCCAAGCTCCAAGACCATGTCGAGCTTCCAAGACCGTGTTGAGTTCCAAGAACATGTCGAGCTCCATAGAACATGCCAAACTCCTAGAGCATGTCAAGCTCCTAGAGCATTCTAAGCACTAGTCCAACCACCCTCTAAAGAAACTATTGAGCCTCCTCCCATGAACTCCAAAGTAGTCACCAAGAAAATCCAAGATGCTCCTGCATCAAAGTATATCCCATGAGAATCTCTACATGTTGCATGTCCATCTAGGTGCTCTCAGGTGTAACATTACATAATAATACAATATAACAATATTATGCAATGTATGAAACACCCATAATATTAACAATCTCCCACTTTTTGCATACATTGCATAGGGTCAATTCATAGCCACATAAATGAACAAGAGAAATATCCCTCCTAGCACATCCACCATCATATATCAAAGTACACCAAGTGCTCCATCTCGATACTCATAAAAAAATCAAAGTATCCAACATCTCAAACATGAATGATCCCACCTCTTATCATGCCACTGCCACTGGACATTCATAGAAGTCATCCAAAGAGAAAGTTACCCAACCTACCACATAAGAATCATAAAATCCTATACCTACTAAAATGCCAAGCACAAAAGCTTGATCCAAAGTTAATCATACATATCTATAGTTGTCAAATATCCATAGCTGAAATAACACCCACACTAAGTGCTAACCCATCCAACTATCCATGCCTCCAAAGGTACAGACCAAATGAATCTCACATCACCAACTTATCCAATCTGTAACCCATAATCACAATCCTCAAGAGAAATAGCTACTACATATATACCAAAAAGATCCCATTACAAAAGATAATGTCAAATCTATAACAAATTCACTCACAACATCTCATAGAAGTGAATCCATGTAGTATCAAGAAAATCCACAACATATAAACTAGTAACTTGAAAGAATATAACAAGTCTCCAAACGCCAATAGTGGCATGTTGTGATGGTTAAGTTGTTGCGTTGTTATCCTTTCCATCAAGGTTCAAATCTCATGGGGATGAGGTCCCCCGTTTTTGGCCTCACTGGTTCATAGCTCCAAGTCAAAGCGATTACCCCTTTAATAAAAAATTTAAAAAAAAAAAAAAAAAAAAAACAAGTCTCCAATGCTCTCCCATATTCTCCACAATGAAAAAAGCAAAGAGATAAAGGATTAACCATGTCATCTCTCACATGACATAAATGAATATAAACCAATGATCATAATCTCCAACCAATATCAAATCTAATGCAAGTGAAATCGAATATCTAGGAAGATAACCAAGACCCAAGAGAAACCATGTAAATCATAACCTATATCATGTCCTTGTACACACACCTCTTGATGTAAATTGTGCCAAGTAAGATCTTCTACATAAAACCCTTACCAAGAAGCCACAAAAATTTTCAACCAATACCATATAACTAATCATGGATGTAAGCCTCTCATAAGAAGATAAAACTCATAAACCATTCCTAAACAAAGGAACAACCATTCCTAATGCATGAAATATGCCCAATGTAAAACCATCCCCCAAACTCAACCAACATAACAACATATGCACAAGGAGATAACCAATGCTAAACCATTTTTCAAATGAACCCTCCAGAACTAACTCATGTACCATAGCTCAAGATCCATTTCAATAAATGATAAGCATAAATATAATGCACCTGCGAGAAACAATGGTCTATACTTCTCAAGTAGTAAACCACCGACTAGACCAAGAGTAGGGAATGAGAATGATAATCAAGATATCCAAGTCTCCAACCAAGAGCCATCTAAGAACAATCTCCTCTCAAGTCATATTAGGTGAATGCCCCCAGACTTCCTATTAAAATCATTGACCATCCCAACACATACTTTTCTAATCCAAGAGAAATTAGCATCATCAACATCTCTAAATATCCATGACCACCTATAACCAATGGATTCATGCCAACTCCAAATGCAACATTAAAATATCATGAAGTATCCAATAAATGATCAATGTACTCAATACAAAGAAACTAAACCAAGATCAAGATGAAAGTTCCAACCTTGGCCTTAAGAACATAAACATGACACAATGATCTAAACCATCTCAACCGAAGAGATAAAATGCTCTATATGAGCATACTATAACATATCAAAACTATAAATGTGTATCAAGAGTATACCATGATATAACAATGAAACCATCATAACATGAAGGATAACATGTCAAATAAAAGCATAAACCACACCTTTACCAAGAAGACCATGAGTCCTCAAGATGAAATCATCTCCACACACCATTAAGAAAACCATCTCCACACAACATGAAGATAACAAGTACAACATGCAAATGTCAAAGATGCTTCTGCAATAATAGGATCTAAGAAAAACCTCCAACATCTACAAACACTCAATAAATATATCAATGCCAAAAAAACTCTCACTCAATCATGGTACTAAGTTGCCCTTGGTATCATAACATCCATATTCTACAAGAAGATCCTCCAGATCTCCACACACATAACCAAAGTGTTAGTACAAAGTGAAATTAAGATCTTCAAACCAAGAAGATATAAACCAAACTAGGAACTAATCCTACACTGCCACCTCATCACTATCAAAAGCTCCTATTGAACCATTGAGAACCAAAAAAAGTACCTATATATCCAATCATGTCATGCCAAAATCAATGACACCATGATCACATCCATAAACAAAGCAACTAACTCTCAATGTGTCCAACCTGTCAGCATAAAATAGTAAACCACAATCCTTCAATGATAACAACATGTCATTCCTGCTACATGATGAAAAATTAGTAAATCATCTGACAAAGGACATAGACAACCCAAATCTAAGCCACTAATCTAAATATGTATCAATAATGAAAGATCAATGGGCAAAGATAACCCATAACCAAGTGATAAATGCAACTTGTAAGTATAGACTACTTACAACATTGCACAACTTGTAGACCCAACAAGTCATCATACATATCCAAATCAAATACTGATAACCATATCATCATGAGACCAATCTGAAATATAAGTTGAGTATACAATGACATCAAATCTCAAATCTCTAGAATATAGTGTCATAAACTCACAATCATAGTCAATATATATCATAAACCATTTAGATCAATATAACACCAAATAAATCATGCTAAACCTACACCAAATATGAATCAATGTGTAAAGTCCTCCAAGAGCTTTTCATTGACTACTCAAAGTCTAAAATCTGACTCCATATGGCCAAGTTATGACCAAATTTATGCTGAAGATAAACAACATCTAAGTTTTAAGCTCTTAAAACCTAACCAAATATAAAAATCATATAATTAAAACTGCACCAAGTTCTATTGGTCTAAAGTATATTTCCAATGACTATAATAAGTCCAAAGATTTGATATCTCAAGAGAAAGTTATGGCCATTTTACCAAGACAATCTTTTTACTATTTTCAATGGCTGAAACTGAAAACTTTTTGCATTTTTTATCAACATGTCTAAACTAGGGCATATTATATATCAAAAATTAATGGAAAAGCCAACCTAGATGTAATGGTGAAGTTTTTTTTTGCCCAAGAAGTAATTTATACAAGCAACTTCCTAAAACCCTTTTTAAAATGAAGTGTCCAAAAAATCAATTTGATCAACAATTTCACATGCCAAAAATCTACTACCATATCATCATAACAAAAAACCCAAAACCCTCATATCTATAATAAATAACTTAGATATCTTTCCCTTTCTTTTATCCTCTCATGTATTGCCATGAATTCAATCTAGGTTTACAACAACAAAACCCTAGCTCTGATACCACTTATAAGGAAACTTGCAATGAAAAATATTACCATTTCTACATAACCCATAATAGATCTGGAATAAATATGTAATTGAAATCCATATGCAAGAGAATAGACAACATACCCACAAAAGTGTGACACACACTACAACATTTACAGTCAAATTTTGATGTCAATTTGTGATGATAGTGTAATTTCTGGTCATTTTCATATTTTTTTTGCAATTATCCTCGACAACATCACAATATTGAAATTGGCATCATAATTGTGATGCCCTCATGAGAACGAAATAAAAAAAGAAACACGACAATCATTTTCCATTTGTTTTGATTCTGGAGAGAATTATGCGTGAAAGAGGTGGAGAGGTATGAACATTGTCATGGTGCCCTTGTGATCAATGCATTTGGTTGTTGTACCCTTGTGATCTCTGCATTTCATTTATATGCCCTTGCTCTATGATTTCATTGTCGTGTTGTGTCCTTGCTTTGCGATTTCATTTTGAGCCATGCCCTTACTCTATAATCTCATTGCCATGCCCTACCCTTGTGATCTATGTGCCCTAGCTCTGTGATTTTCTTCAAGGGTGAGAAAGGGTATGTATGTAAATGTTTTTTCTTTTTCCTTGTAAACATGTATGTCTTCATATTTCCTTCTAATCAAACAAGCATCTCTTTATATATTTAGAGAGATCTTTTTCAAGGTGCTTATTACATATATGATCCAACTACATACATATTCCAAAATCTAAATAATAAAACAATAAAACTCACTCAACTAGTGCTAAGTGACTTACCTCAAGATCTTGCACAAAAATAATGCAAACCATGAAAAATGGGCCAAGCTCGCACAAAATTTTACAAAAACATATCAGA
Source organism: Cupressus sempervirens (assembly GCA_028749045.1). Lineage (NCBI taxonomy): Eukaryota > Viridiplantae > Streptophyta > Pinopsida > Cupressales > Cupressaceae > Cupressus > Cupressus sempervirens. Next base: position 438,321,241 of record CM053788.1, read on the forward strand.
GCAGATATTTTTAGAAAGAAACAAAGCCATAACTAGTTAAATAGGTCTAGTTGCTAATTAGTTGGGTTGATATATATGTATATTTAACTTGATTATGACATCTGCAAGGGAATGAACCTCATGATTATGTATATGTATTTGGTGCATTTCTTTCCTGTGATATATCTCTACATTTGATTGTTGTGCCCTTGCTTTGCGATTCAGTTTCCATGCCCTTGTGATCTTTGTGTTTCATTGCCATGCCCTTGCTCTACAATTTTGGTGTCATGCTCTTGCTTTGCGATTTTTTTTCCATGTCGTTTCCTTTCTCTACAACTTCATTGCCATGTTGTGCCCTTGCTCTATGATTCTGTTGCCATACCCTAGCTCTACAATTTTCTTTAATGGTATGTAAATGTTAGTTTCTTTTCCTTCTAAAGATGTATCTCTTAATATCTCCTTTTGAACATTTATATCTAGAGATCTTTTTTAATGTGCTTATTACATATTAGCTACACGATAGAAAAATTGATCCAGTTACATACATATTCTAGAATCCAAATAATAAAAAATTAAAACTCATTCAACCCATGCTAAGTGACTTACCTCAGGATCCTCCACAAAAATATTGTAGACCCAAAAAAATGGGCAGAGTTTGCAAGAAATTTTACAAAAACATGTCAGAGTAGATATTTTGAGAAAGAAACTAACCATAATCATGAGGCTCATTCCCTTTTAGAAGACTCTACCACAATGACATTACCTCTAAACCTTGCAAAGGATGTTGAAGTGGTTCCCAACCTTCAAACACTCTTATAAGCATTTGATACTTGGGATCATCGTAGGAGATTGTGTCAATACTTGAAACACTCTTATAGGCATTTGATATTTGGATTGTAAATTCTCAAAGACACTTGCAAGTGATTCCAATGTCATAGTATCTACTACAACACTTTCTTGGATTCTATCTAGTGGCTCCTGTTGGCTCCTGATTTAACAATTTTGAAAATAACCAAGAAACCAGACAAATGCATCTAAGGCTAGCAAATTCCTATGATGAATGCACTTGATTGCAATCTTGGGCCAACTATAAGGATAAATCCTTCTTCATATCAAGCTCTACTAGGCCTAGGTGGGTTAACCTTGAGGTTCTGAGATATAGTACCAGTGCATTTAAAACATAAATCTGAACCTATTTACTGCAGATGAAAACCCTTATATCTCCTAACAACTCATGAAATGACACAAATCTACAGCAATTAAATGTAAATCTATGAATCTCATAAGTTGAGTGAGGGCATTCTATTATAACTCTTCAACATAAAATTTAAAGATGATTTGAATTTGATTTTGATTTAAAGATTTGATTTTCTCAACATAACCTGAGCATGCAACAACAGAGAACATGTATCCTTCAAGCTGGCTAATCCCTTATCCATTGGGCATCAACTAAACCTTAACATGCAAATGGATACCTAAAGTATACTCATATATTTAGCCCTCTGATCTATGTATTTGACTTGCAAACAGACATCAATCTTCATAACAACTCTCGTACTTATTATAATATCCTCCTGGTGTAACCTGTAACCCTATCAATATAAACAAGCATTAACTTGGCTCTTTGTTCCAATAGAAAATCTATTCTGATATACAACCTTAAGGGATTACAACTAAGTTCAAGCTCTTTGTTTTCAAACACAAAACATCATAGATAGCAAAAGAAGGAGATGAGAATCAGAATGAAACTAAGAAGGTTAAAACTCTTTGCATTAATTTCCTTGAAACCAATACATCATCTACATATCAAAACTCAGAAAATACACAAAGAATGACTATGTAATATGAAATGCCTCAAAAGGAATACAATATTCCATTCATAACAGAGGAACACTGGGAAAATTGGTATCACAACTCTAAAAAATGGAGCCAACCTTGTGGTCTCACAAGTCTTAAAAATTGGAACCCTTACAATAAGCAAAAAAGGAAGATATATAGGAGAGAAAATCTTTTTGAGTCTCTCATCTGAATTTTACATGTGTCCCACTAAAAGAGTCTTCAATCTGGAGTTGTTGAGATTGAACTTCCTCATCTACCTGCACCTTGAAAACCATAAATGATGCCAAAATATCTGTTATATCCCTACTTAAAATATGCAAATATCTCATGAGGGAATATCAAGAAATCATCACAATCTACACTGAGGCTCCAAAAATTTGATCTTTACTTGTCCTATCTGCTTTTTCGTGAAGATCAACTTGCATAGTTACCAGAAAAAAAATTTCTTCAAGTACCTCCAAAACATTCAATTCATCCTTACAATGGCTGAAGAAGTTAAATCGAATGAAAATGTATCTAAATTTGATTGTAATTTTATCTGCAACATTAAATTCACACCTCCTCTCTATATAATTCCCGCCGCAACTCTCTGGATCACTGGATGAGATTTCTATGTCCTAGCTTTGAGCTCTATGCCATATTTAACTCTGAGTAATCGTTACCTCCAAATTGCAATCAGCTTTAAATTTTATCCGTAGATTTTCACCACATCGGGTGATTCTAATTTAAAAGGCAACAAAATTTATATCCTTAAGAGTGGGGCCATGTGTCTCATTACCACTTACCCGCATTCCTTAAATTTCTTGCATTTTGAAATTGTGGGTAAGCAGCAACCATTGATCAAGACAAGATCAACAACTACAGAATGAAAACTAGGCTGACCCACTTTCTTCTTAACACGCTGGTAGTCAACATAATAAAATACTTCCATCTATACCTTTCCTTCATTGTTGGTGCTTTTGAACTGGACCTACAAAATTTTGAGGACATGTGTCACTGATTCACTATCTCTCTATTCATATCCTCTGAGCAACTCTTCATGGAAAGATAGCGACTATCGTTGATCTAAGATGAAATCAAAAGTAGAGAAACTACACAAAGTACCCTGAAGAAGTGGTGGGTCCCATACTCACTATGTTGCATAGACTAAACAGCTTGCAACTTTCCATAGTGAGATAGCGAGGACTGTTGATTTTGCATTGATCGTGTGGAAGACATTTGATGCATTAGTGAAGAGAAATATGGTGGGGCCCTTTTTGCTATGTCAGTGTTCGTAGCCTTTTTTCAACTCACCATAGCAAGATAGCGACGATCATAGATATATGATTGATCTGACAATCAAAATCTTTCATATGTTTCATGAATTAGGGCATGGGTCCAGTTATTGATGACGTGAGAAAGCCCTACTCCACTAGCATATAAATTCATATTTTAAAAACTTGTCCATATTACCATGCTGCCTATGTCCCACCGTGTGTTTTTGTTTACCAGCTGGGCACTATGTTGCTAACAGCGAGAAGAACAAGTTTCCCGATAGCAATATAGCAACCTTTGGTGTCGTCACTTGTCCTGGTTTATATGTGTATCCCACTAGATGTCATCATGTGCCAAAACTTTATAACTGATATCTAATAGAGCATTGTCTAGGACCCACTTCCTCTAAAATGTTGTCGCAGGATTACTTTTTGTCAAGGAAAACGGCGAGAAACACAAATTTTTCGATAGTGATATAGCGACCTCTAGTGACTATGCATAATTTGGGGCTGAATTATTAATGCTTCTGACATAACAATAAAATCGCACATCCATTTGACGGCATCGCCTTTCAACTTAGTGGCAATCGCTATGTCGCTAAGGGTAAAACACTCGCATCTTTTCATAGCGAGATAGCGACCATCATGGATCTTTCGAGGATCGGGCGATGAGAAACAAAAAGGAAAAGGGGAGACTCGGGGTGCGAAAAGTTTGAAAAGGATGGAGAACATTCGCATATTTTAAAAATGTTTTTGCGCCATTAGTAGATCCAATCTATTTTTTACCTAGGCAAGGGAAAATTATCATGCGAAAAATCAAACCAACAGTGGCTCTATTTGGGGATGATAGACTACTTGAGTCTATGCAAGAATTTAGAATCTTTGGGAGAGCAGACCACAAACTTGATACAAAAATGACAACTTCTTCAGAGAGTACAAAACAACACACAGAAACAAGAAACCAGACACCAAACTGTATAGAGAGACTATTTACAGGGATTTACAAAATATACAGAATGTACAGACAAGCCAAGAACCCTAATGCTACCATTCATGGAAAATAGATACTTTAAGAAAAGTACCTCTTCAAGAATTGTCCATGAACTGGCAATTCAAGAATACTCCAATTAAATCCTTCAATAAATATGAATCCTCTCCATTTTTATCACAAATGTTATATGGGCCAAGCCAAATTAGGTCAAATTTACCATGCTTTTTTTTATCTTCCATTCTAGCATTCCACATCAGTACCATGTCACCTATTTCAAATTTCCTGTCACTGGCTCTTTTGTCATATAAATGCTTCATTTGTGATTGCAACTTGGCATTTTGAACAACAGATTCTCTCCTTGTTTCTTCTAGTGGCAATATATCATCCATTATGAGTTGCATCTCATCAATGATATCATCTTCATACAATTGAACAAATCTATACATCTCTTTGAAGTTATTTTGTGGAAGTCTGGCATGTATACCATAAACTAAATCAAATGGGGCACACCCAATGGCCTTTTTCACAGTAACCCTATCAGCCCACAGAGCTAATGGCAACTTTGAGTCCCAAGCCTTCTTGTTTTCTCCTAAAATCCTCTTGATAATTTTTAATATACTCTTATTACTTGATTCTACTTGGCCATTCTCTTGAGGATGATAGGGCGAGGATGTATATTCTGTAATGCCATATTTCCTGCAAAATTCTTTATACTCATCAGATCTTAAACACATAGCATTATTAGTTACAATCCTCTATGGGCATCCAAATCTTGTTATAATATTATTTAAAATGAAGTTGATCACCACTTTGCTTGTTGCATTCTTAGTTGGGATTTCCTCAACCCACTTAGTGAAATAATTAGTAGCCACTAGGATCCAAGAATGTCTACCACTGGATTTATTTGAAATCTCACCAATAAAATCAATTCCCCACTGTTGAAAAGGTGCTTGCACCTCAATAGGTCTTAAGGGTAGATTTCCAGATAACTTCAACTTCCTACTGAATCTTTGACAAGTATCACAAAATTTCACAAAGTTATGCGCATCTTTAAAAAGTGTTGGCCACCAAAACCCAGCCCTTAGAATCTTATGTGAAATATTTTTAGCCATATAGTGACCACCACATACACCTTCATGCATCTCTTTTAGGATCCTCTTAGACTCATTTTCACCTACACACTTCAAAAGTACCCCTTCCATATTTCTCCACCATAACTGACCCTGCACTATAACATATCTTATAGCTTGCAACTTCAAAGATCTTTTCTGGTTATCTGTTAACTCTTATGGAGATTTCATGTTTTGCAAATAATAAATTATGTCTTTGTACCAGTCAGATATATCCATATCACAAAGATTCTCCCTGCAACTATCATCAAGTTGATTGATTTGGTTTGCCTCTAGATTAGCTTCTATCATTAATTTGGCTAAACCTTGACTCCTGACTAGCTTAGTAATCTAAATATCAATATTAAATTCTTGTATCCTATTAATCCACCTACATCTCCTGCCAGATACCTCCTATTGTGAAAAAATGTCCTTCACAACAGCAGTAGGAACAAAAGAAATTACAGTAGCTCCCATCAAGTAACATCTAAAAGCCTTAACTCCTTCACGAGTGCATATGCCTATTTTTCATTGATTTCATACTTAAGCTCTACTGCTTGCAAAGACTTGCTGAAGAATGCAATAGGTTGCTCATAACCTTCTTCATTTTTTTGTAACAGTACTGCAGCAACAGTGTGAAATGAGGCAAAAGAAAATATATGCATTGTTCTATCATAATCAGGAGCTCTGAGAACAAGAGCATCTTTTATAGCTTGTTTAATCTTCTGAAATGAAATACTAGGTTCACCATTCCATTTTATCTCAGATCCCCTCTTTAGCATTCTTGATATAGGCCTACTAATCTCTACAAAATTTGTCACAAATCTCCTAAGAAAATTGATCTGTCCAAAGAATAACTGGATGCCTTCAACACTCTTGGGTTTATGAATCTTATCTATTGCTTCTACCCTTTCAGGGTCAATCCTTACTCCATGCTTTCCAACTAGATGTCCTAACAATTTTCCTTCAGTGACATCAAAGTTACATTTCTTTGGATTTAAAGATATTCCATATTTAAAGGCTCTGATAAATACCTTTTCTAGGTGAATGAAATGATCATTTTCATCCTTGGAGTAAGCAGTAAGGTCATCCTGATACACAACCAAAAAAATTTTAATAATATCAGCAAAAGCCACATCCATAGCCCTTTGAAAAGTAGCCCCAGCATTGGTAAGCCCAAAAGGCATCCTAACATAAACATAAGTACCCCATGGAGTAGTGAAAGTAGTTTTAAACTATTCTGATTCCTTAACAACCACCTGATTGTAACCTAAAAACCCATCCATCATTGACATAAGCTCTGAGCTAGTGACCCTTTGCAACATGGCTTCCATATTTGGCAATCCATAATTATCTTTTAAGGAAGATATATTGAGATTCCTAAAGTCAACACATAACCTTATGTCTCCATTTTTCTTCTTGACGAAACTAAATTTGATACCCAAGAAGAATGTCTAATAGGCTTTATAATCCCAACATCTCTTAACTTGATCAATTCTTCTTTCATTTTGGGAGCCAAGGTTGGGTTTATTAGCCTTTGTTTTTGTCTGAAAGGCTTAGCATCTGGTTTCAAAGGGACTTCATGTTGAAAAAGATCTTCTCTATAGGCCTTTAGATCATCATATGACCATGCAAACACATGTCTATACTTCCTTAGTAGGTCTATTAGATCTTTCCTAATTTTAGGAGGCAATTTCTTACCAATATATACCTTTTTAGGTGTTTCCTGAGTTTCCAAGTTCACCTCCTCTAAATCCTTGGCACTATATCCACTAGTGTCCATTTGTGACCTATCTTGGTTATCAAAAATAGTTTCTAAAACAACTAGACCCTCTAAAATTTTATTTGTCTTCAATTGTACAACTTCCTACCCAAAAATTGTATCTTTTCCATCTATATTTTTCACATAGGCTGCATAATCAATTTCTTGTCCTAACAACATATGCTCACAATTCAAAAATTTTAGAATATCCTTATCATCTTCAAACACTTGCCAATTCTAAACATTATCAAGGACAAAAAGTCTAGTTTGAATCTCAATTTTAGACACACCAGCAAATGTGACATCATCAAGTTTTATTGCTATATTTTCTAGTAAATTTTCCATTTTATTATTTGTCCTATTCTTCCAAATTATTCCAAATGCATCAAAACATTCAATCATGTCCCACACTGCATTTCTATACTGTTTCAATCTTTTATTCTTTGACACATAAGCATTTCTTACTTGGGATACCACCAATTCAGAATCCCCTACAACATGTAAACAATTTATCCCATGCTTATGAGATAATCTAAGACCTAAAAATAAAGCCTCATACTCTGCTATATTTTTAGTACAAGGGAAACTCAAAGTAAAGAAAAATTTGTATGTTACCCCTACTGGAGATATCAACAAAATCCCTGCACCAAATCCATCTTTGCAACATGCACCATCAAAAGACATAGTCCATAGATCACCCTTGTCTATTTTTGTGTCAACTTCCACTTCTTACTAAGACTTATGCTTAGATTTATTCAAAATCAAAACCTCAGCTCTAAATGCATTAATGTCTGTATCCACAAAAATTTTCATGTTGTCATCTTCCTCTATCATGTATATACTCTTAGGTTCCCTATTGACTTTTATCAAATTTCCCTCAATATTGAAAGTAGCAAATGACAAATCACACTGTAAACTCCCACCCATAGCAGCACTCCACTTTCTTGATAATAGCATGCCATACTGAGGTGGAATATCAACAACCAATACACTCATAGTAAGTTCTTTGTCAGGGAAGGCTATTAATCTATATGGAAAAGAGTTTATAGTGCCTATGACTGTCACTTCTCTTTTATCCATAGCACAACTCCCTTGAGTAGTAGCCACTTTTAAGCCTAATTCCTTCATTATTTTGAAAGGCATCACAGTGTTGGAAGCACCAGAATCAATCGTGTAATTTTTTAATGTTTTACCATTTACCAAAATGCTCAAGAAAAATGGTTCAACATTTCCCAAACACTGATTTATAGAATTATCTAAAAACATTTGAGGAATTTGAGAGACAACTCCTTCAGCTTCATTGTTCTTTACTTCTTCTTTACTACTTTCTTTGGAACTATGATTTTCGTTACAATCCTGACTTACCTTTACATCAATATTTCCCAACCATGCTATAGCTTTATTTCAGTGTTCAGGGATTCTTAGCAATTCAAACAATGGAACCTTAATAGTAATCTGAGACAAAATAGCAAGCATATATATGGAAGAACCAAAAGGATCATCATTAGTCACATTCCTTTTCTCATCTTGTTTATCCAAAGTGTTCAGAGAATTTTGATGATTCTTATCATGTTTTGTGATGATCTTTGATACCTTCTCATCTGCTTTTCTGGGGAGACTATTTGAAAACTCCATATCTTTAGGATTTCCTCCTTTCTTTTTTTCCCATCTTCTATTAGTAATTTTAACCTTCACAGTAGGAGCCTCTTTAGGTTTCACAATTTCCCCTTTCTTAGGATCAACCCCTTTTATGAAGATTGATGGGGACACAACCCAAGAACAGAATGGAAACAATAGAAAAGGGAAATTATATTAACTGAGAAAATAAGCTAGTACAACCAGTACAGGAAAATAAACTTCAAAACATGCCCTAAGGGCTTACAATAGCATAAATCTGGAGATAATTTCTCCTTATGGTACCTCCTCTCAAACTCCACTCCGAACTACCTTTTACAATGCTAGAAATCTCCTTAAATAGACCCCGGAGGGTTAAAGACTAGGAGTACATTCTAGAAAGTGCTAGTAGGCATCCACCGACCAAATAGAAGGTTCCAGAAGCAGCGTTAGAAGTCGGTGCAAATCTAGAAGAATCCAGAAACGGTAACCGAACTTCCGGGAGGCATAACTTTTGAACCGTAGCTCCGATTGACGAATCGTTTACATTTTCAAAAAGCTCTCGAAGCGCTCTATAGCCCTATGGAGGAGCTTTGCTCGTCCCCCATTTTTTGGCCCTTTTCGAAGTCATTTAATGCCTCTAACTTGACTTCGAAGCATTATTAGGAGGTCTCCAAAACTCAAAAAACTGCAATAACTTTCAAACCGTGGGGCCTTTTGACCTGATTCTTTTTCTGGAATGCTCTAAATCACAATTACATTCATCTGGCCAATTCACACCTTCTAGGTCACCAAAATGATGGCCAAATTGCATGCTCCTATTTTTTTCGGGATTTTCAAACACACTGATAGTGGAACTGTGAGAGTTGGAACCTTTATTTGACCCAAATGGGTATCCAAAAATGTAAAGACATGAAACAGAAACTAAGTCTAAGTACTTCTTTTTTTGGGTGACACAGGATTGCCCTTATACCTCTGGATGCTCCTGCATCAAAGATACTAGCCACTTTATTACTTTCATCTCTCTGAGCCATGTTTCTAGTCTGAACCTAAGCTATCATGTTGGCAATAATTTGATCAATTTCTTCCCTAGAAGGTTTCCTCAGTATTACTTCTTCCTTTGCATTTACCATGTTACACACATTGTCTTCTAGATCACTCTCATTAGAAAATACTTGCTATTGTATGACATTCTGAAACTGTCTTTGGTCATACACATCTCTATCATAATCTTCACAGTTAGAATAATGTGATTCAAACATATTGCATCCTACATCATCATTATTTTCTCCCTGCTCATGACAATTTTCTGTTACAGCTTGATTTCCTAGGAATGACAATGCTACTGAACAAGATTCAGGAGAATGGGGTAATTGACATGCAAAGCACCATGTAGGTTCAGCAAAAAACTCAGGACCAACTACCAAATTTACAGAATTTTTTGACAAAGGATCAGGGGTCACCTTGTTGTTGTTGTTCTTGGGAGGAGGGATACTAGGCTGACCATCCTTCCAGGTAGTATTGTAAGGGAAATTTTGTAGCTTATTTTGTCTATTAAAATTTGATTGATAAGGGACCCTATTATTGGTGGGGTTCCTATCATTCTTCATTTGAGGAAGATTCAGACCTTTTATAGCATTTAGAATCTGACTCATTTCACTAGGCTCTTGCCTTTTTCCTCCTATGACCTTATTTTCTTCCTTTCTATTTCCTTTGTTCCCAAATAACCTAGGATCATCTCTTTTGCTTTCTAATCTCCCTGAAATCCTCAAATTATTTTCTATATTAACGGCAATCCTGAAAGCATCTCTTAAGGTCTTAGGCTCTTTATCCCTAAGCTGGTATGCCATTTTACCATCAAAAGCATTCAGATAAGTGATCAGACATACCTTGTCATCAATTCGCATGGCTTGCATTAGCTTGTACGTACTTTTCTGAAATCTAGTGTTAAATTTAGTAATAGGTTCATTAGGCAACCTCTTGATATTATTGAATTCACTCAAAATATAGCTCTGATTTTTCTTGTCACCATATTGCTCTTTGAAACAATACTCACTATCTTTCCAATCAACAATAGACAATTCAGGAAGTCTCTTGAACCATTCTCAAGCATCTTCAGATAATGACTACACAAACAACTTCATAATGACATCTTCAGCTTCAACCTCATAATCACTCATTATATCAAGAAAACTCCTTAAATGGTCCTCACAAGAGATAGCATTATTTCCATCAAATTTAGGCAATCTTTTCCTTATTTCTTGTGAGATAGGATTTGGAAAACCAGGAATTCCATCAAAGCATATTTGCCTATAGCCTTCTAATTGAACACGTTTTCTTTGTAAATCAATCTTGGGGTGATTGGCACTATTTTTCTTAGTATTATTCATAGTATTACTAGTGCTAGCATCACCAACAGGTTTGTTAAGATCTACCTTTAGTGAAGATTAAGACAAGAAAGAAACAGGTACCTTAGTAGTATTCTGATTTGCATCATTAGATCCATCATCATCTTTAGGCATAGTTGTAGACTGTCTCTCAGTAATTTCCAAGAATTTGATCTTATTGTTCATCTCAGCTATAGTAGCCTCACTTTCTGCAATCTCCAATCTCTTGGCCAAAGCATCCCTTTCTTTCCTTCTCTTTTCCAACTCAATATCAGAGGGTGACATGGAATTATGGATTTGAACTGTCTTTACTGGCTCATTGATCCTAATACCTATCTCCTTTTTTTTTCCTTTATCCTTAGCCCCTACAATAGGTTCCACATTTTTTACTCTATTGTTATCAACTTCTAGAGTAGTATAGTTCCTAATTTTTTGTATTACAAGTCCCTCTAGATTCATTTTTTTAGTTTCCAACAAATTCTGCTCTTGCCTCTTAAGCTGTTCAACTTGTCCCACAATCTCAGGCTACCAAGCACTAGCTACTATCTCATTTTTCTTCTTCATAGCAGCGATTCACCTAAGTAATTCTTGCTTTCTTCATAAGCATTCATGATCTTTTCTTCCCTTTCCCTTTGAAATCTCCTATTTATAGCTTCTTTCTCAGCAAGCTGAGCTTTCAAAATTTCAATCTCATCACGATCAAGGATAGTGAATTCAAATCCAGATGTTTTCTCATCATTGAAACTTTTAGGTTCTAAGTGTCTAGGTCTGACCTTTTTAGGCGAATAATCTGACATGAAAGGGTTTGTACTGCACTGAAAGAGATTGTTACTAGTCCTATCCTCAAGCCTAAAGACATGTGGTTGCACGACCTTTTCCTGACATATCATCTCAAGGGTATTATAGAAATCATCATCAAACAAAATTGGGTGAGACCTCAAACCCTTGGAGAAAGTCACCTTTTCAATAGCAAAATGGTGAGCATTATCTTTCCCAACTAGTTGCTCCTATGAATAGCTTCCTTTCTACATTTGATTTCCCTTCATAGTCCAATTCTATCTTCCTCTAAGAGGGAGATCAGTTTTTAATTTGATTCCCGAGTTTTTCCTCACATTTTCCCTTGTATTTCTTTTATTTTCCATGGTTTTAAGACAACAAATTTCTTAATCTTGCCATTGGTTAAAATCCTTTTGAGTTGCCACCCACCCTATCAAAATGGGAATAAATTTATTGAGTGGATAATGACAGTTATTCCACTTAATAGTTTCAAGCAAAATGTAAACAACTTTCAGACCCACATGAATCTTCTCATGAAATATTTGCAACTCTACCCAAGGGGACACAAATCTCTAATAATTCACTATTTATGGCAACACTAAATGTAAATCCCCAGTAGAGTCACCATTTTGTTGGCTCCTGATTTAACAGTTTTGGAAATAACCAAGAAACTAGAAAAATGCATCTAAGGCTAGCAAATTCCTATGATGAATGCACCTGACTGCATTCTTGGGCCAACTATAAGGATAAATCATTCTTCACTTTAGGCTCTACTAGACCTAGGCAGGTTAACCTTGAGGTTCTGAGATATAGTACCAGTGCATTTAAAACATAAATTTGAACCTATTTACTACAAATGAAAACCCTTATATCACCTAACAACTCATGAAACGACACAAATCTACAGCAGCTAAATGCAAATATATGAATCTCATAAGTTGAGTGAGGGCATTCTATTATAACTCTTCAACATAAAGTGTAAAGATGATTTGAATTTGATTTTGATTTAAAGATTTGATTTTCTCAACATAACCCAGGCATGCAACAATAGAGAACGTGTATCCTTCAAGTTGGCCAGTCCCTTATCCATTGGGCATCAACTAAACCTTAACATGCAAATGGCTACCTAAAGTGTACTCATATATTCAGGCATCTGATCTATCTATTTGACTTGCAAACAGACATCAATCTTCATAACAACTCTCATACTTATGATAATATCCTCCTGGTGTAACTTGTAACCCTATCAGTATAAACAAGCATTTACTTGGCTCTTTTTTCCAATAGTAAATCTATTCTAATATACAACCTTAAGGGATTGCAACTGAGTTCAAGCTCTTTGTTCTCAAACACAAAACATCACAGATAACAGAAGAAGGAGATGAGAATCAGAATGAAACTAAGAAGGTTAAAACTCTTTGCATTAATTTCCTTGAAACCAATACATCATCTGCATATCAAAACTTAGAAAATACACAAAGAATGATTGTGTAATATGAAATGTCTCAAAAGGAATACAATATGTTGTTCATAATCTAGGAACACTGGGAAAATTGGTATCACAACTCTAAAAACTGGAGCCAACCTTGTGGTCTCACAAGTCCTAAAAATTGGAACCCTTACAATAAGAAAAAAAGGAAGATATATAGGAGAGAAAATCTTTCTGGGTTTCTCATCTGAATTTGACATGTGTCCCACTAAAAGAGTCTTCAATCTGGAGTTGTTGAGACTGAACTTTCTCATCTACTTGCACCTTGAAAACCATAAATGATACCAAAATATCTGTTATATCCCCACTTAAAATATGCGAATATCTCATGAGGGAATATCAAGAAATCATCACAATCTAAATTTGATTGCAATTTCATCTGCAACATTAAATCCACACCTCCTCTCTGTATAAATCCTGCCGCAACTCTCTGGATCGCTGGATGAGATTTTTGTGTCCTAACTTTGAGCTCTATGCCATATTTAACTCTCAGTAACCGTTACCTCCAAATTGCAATTAGCTTTAAATTTTATCCATAGATTTTCACCACATCAAGTGGTTCTAATTTAAAAGGCAATGAACTTTATATCCTTAAGAGTGGGGCCACGTGTCTCATTACCACTTACTTGCATTCCTTAAATTTCTTACACTTTGAAATTGCGGGTAAGCGGCAACCATTGATCAAGACAAGATCAATGACTACAGAACAAAAATTGGGTTGACCCACTTTCTTCTTAACACGTTGGCAGTCAATGTAATAAAATGCTTCCATTTGTACCTTTTCTTCATTGTTGGCACTTTTGAAGTGGACCCACGGAATTTTGAGGACACGTGTCAATGAATCGTTATCTCACTATACATATCCTCTGAGCAATTCTTCATGGCAAGATAGCGATGATCATCAATCTGAGACCAAATCAAAGTTAGAGAAACTGCACAAAGTACCCTAAAGAAGTGGTGGGTCCCATACTTGCTATGTCGCATAGACTTAACAACTTGCAACTTTCCATAGTGAGATAGTGAGGACTGTTGATTCTACATTGATCGTGTGGAAGACATTTGATGCATTAGTGAAGAGAAATATGGTGGGCCCCTTGTTGCTATATCATTGTTCATAGCCTTCGTGTAACTCACCATAGCGAGATAGCGATGATCGTAGATATATGATTGATTTGATGATCAAAACTTTTCATATGTTTCATGAATTAGGTTGTGGGTCTAGTTATTGATGATGTGAGAAAACCCTACTTCGTTGGCATATAAATATGTATTTTAAAAACCTGGCCATATTACCACATTGCTTGTGTCCCACCGTGTGTTTTTGTTTACTGGTTGGGCGCTATGTTGCTAACGACGAGAAGAACAAGTTTTTTGATAACGATATAGCAACCTCTGATGCCGTCACTTTTCCTGGTGCATATGTGTATCCCACTAGATGTCATCGTGTGCCAAAATTTTATAACTGATATCTGACAGAGCATTGTCTGGGACCCACATTCTCTAAAATGTTGCTGCAGGATTACTTTATGTCAAGGTGCTATGTCGCTAACAGCAAGAAACACAATTTTCTCAATAGTGATATAGCGACCTCTGGTGACTATGCATAATTCGGGGCCAGAACATTAATGTTTCTGACATAACAATAAAATCGCATGTCCATTTGATGGAACCACCTTTCAACTTAGCGGCAGTCACTATGTCGCTAAGGGTAAAACACTTGCATCTTTTCATAGCAAGATAGAGACCATCATAGATCTCTTGGGGATCAGGCGGTGAGAAACAAAAAGGAAAAGGGGAGACTCAAGGTGCAGAAAGTTTGAAAAGGATGGAGAAAATTCGCATATTTTTAAAAGGTTTTCATGCCATCAGTAGATCTAGTCTGATTTTTTACCTAGGCAAGTGAAAATTATCATGCAAAAAATCAGACCAACAGCTCCCATAATATCTTATATGTTTCTAGCTGTTGTTTCTACTGTGTAGTCTATTTCTAAAGCTGCTCCTTCTCGCTCTCTTTCTAAAGATGCTCCTTCTCATTTTCTCTTGTGCCTTAAATTTTGATTATCAAACTTTTAAATATCTACTTCTACCTTATCTAAAATCATCTTCATGTGTGTTGTAACTCTGGCATAGGTGTTTGATCATCGATAGCTTTCATTTAAGCATTCAAGTTTTCAAGATTGGTTGACACCCTCACTTGTGACTTCTCATGTCAAATACTTTTTTGTACTATTTCAACACCATGTTCTTTCTTCTGAGCTAATAGTTCTTCATATGCATTTTCTTGTAAAACATTCATTTTGTTGAATAATTGTAAACTCTTATAAAGTGCATTGTTGTTTTCATGTATTTATGTATATACATTCATGTATGTATGTATAGAGAGATCTTGTGGATTATGGATTATGGATCATAAAAAAAAATGAAAAGAAAAAATGACATTAATAATTCTCCATTTGTTTTGATTGATTGTTGAGAGCTACACACAAAAGAGGGTGGAAAGTTCCAAATGAGGGTGGAGAGCTCTGAACAATGGTTGAGATCAGTGGAGATCTAGGATTATTTTTTTGTTCCCTTGTGATCTCTATGATTTTCTTCAAGGGGAGAAGATATACCTATGTAAATGTTCTTTTTTTTTTTTCTAAACATGTATCTCTTGTTCATATATAATAACTTTGGTCAAATTCAAGGATAACTGATTATGATGATTGTGTTAGAAACAATAGTCCACCAAGATAACTGGGGAGAGTGAATCAATTATCTAGCAAATAAAAAATTTGTCTTCTTTTAAAAAACTTAGCTATTCAACCAAAGTAAACAACAACCATAATAAAATGCACATAGACAATTACACTAGATATGTTGATTAGGGAAACCCTTGATCAGAGGGAAAACCCTGGTGGGAATGATGCCCACAAGATGATGTACTAATATAACTATTCCTTGTTAGAGGATGGACCCTATTAGGAGTCTATTACAAAATTTAATACAATGAGTCCCTATTAGGAGATTCCAACCTATTAGAAACAATAGTCCACCAAGATAACGGGGGGGTGAATCAATTATCCAATAATTAAACCACTTATTTTCATTGAAAAAACTTAACCATTCAATCAAAGTAAACAAAAAATATACAAAGATGCACATAGACAATTACACTAGATATTTTGACTAGGGAAACCCTTGATTAAAGGGAAAACCCCAGTGGGAATGATGTCCATAGGATGATGTACTAATATAAATATTCCTTGTTAGAAAATAGACCCTATTAGGAGTCTATTACAACATTTAGTGCAATGAGTCCTTGTTAGGAGACTTTAAATCCATGTTAGGAGACTCCAGCCCTACTAGGAGTTGTAGTATAATGTATGCAAGAAGAGCCCACTACCCAAACATGCAATTTCAACTATAAGAAGAACCCACTGCTCAAACAAATAATATACTAGTATCTTCTTTTTTTCTTTGTACTTTCCTCTATCTTTCCAACCTGAAAAATCATTGTTAGACTTTGTAGACCAGGTCACAAACCTTAGATCCAAATACCAAACCTCAGATCACTTAGAAAAACCTTGACAATGAAGTTTCCTTCATTTTCACACCGCTCTACTCAACTTTGCATCCTCTGTTGCTTTCCAAACATTTACAATTTTCATATCTCATATCCACATACATCATGATAAAGGAAAATGTCCTTCCTTTATACCCATTCCTTAAAACAATTCTTGAGTTGGTTGTTAGTCCTCAAATAATTATTATAGGACCTATTAAGAACACATTACACTTAGTGATAACAAAAATTTTATGCCTTGTAACTTGAATAACTTTTTGTACACACAATATTATGACGAGTGAGCTTAGCCAGGACATCCTCAACATGTCATTTTCATGTCCTCAATCTTGATCATCAAGATATCAACTCTGCTAAGAGATATAACAAGTTTACCATAACATGCCTCTGTAAACTCTATCTCAGAATAGACATCACCAAAACTTACATAACTTCTTCTAGACTTGACCTTTCTTCTTCCAATGTTAACTGTATATAATAGATACTCAAAAGTGTTTCTCACAACCTTAGGTGGTTATCATGCTCAACTATCCATCCATACCAACTTAAAATTTTTGCTATTCTTCTGTCAAATACCATAGAAGACATCAAACGTACTATTTTGACATCAATGACAAACTCAATCATGAGTGTAACATATCATCATCAAATCAATCTCTCCAATCTTCCAACAATCTCCTCCTTTGGCATTGATGGCGACATAGATGAAAAACATCTAGTGCCAAGAATACCAACAAAAGATAAACATTCTTCAAATCCTTTTCATCAATCATACTCCCTCATTGATATACCTCAATGTACTTTATACCAAATTGTTATTACAAATTCATTCTAAACTCTCCCATATACTCAGAATAATGTTTTTAATGCCAAATTCTCCCCCATTGACATCAATGTCAAAGGTCTCTGCAACCAGCATCTCTGCATCAAATCTGCAACAACTAGTACTTTCTTAGCTTGAGTGTCAAAAGACACTATTCAAAACAACATCAACAACATCAATAAGAGTCCTAAGTGACTCTATCCATCATAGATACTCCCCCATATAAGAAGCATCAAAATCTAGTCTAGACAATAAATGGTGCTTTTTTACCCTATACTGATGAACTCTTGTATCTTCTTACTCTGATGTAGTACGGGGCATAACCCCAAGAATACCTCACAAATACTCAAAAGTATCTTTGAGAAGAGGCTTAGTGCATGTATCTGCAACCTGCTCTTTAGTGCTCACATACAACAATCTAATTTCCTTTTTTGCAACTTTTTCTCTCAACATATGATACTTAATAGAAATGTGCTTAGTTTTCAAATGCAATACTAGATTCTTAGACATATTTACTGTGTTTGTACTGTCACAATGTATAACAATAGGTTCACTAATTTCTATCCTTATATCCTTCAACATTTGCTTCATCCAGATTTCTTGATTGCAGTTATTTGTTGTTACAACATACTTTGCTTCTATTGTACTTTGAGAGGTACAATCCTACTTCTTTCTTAACCAAGAAACCAATCTTCCTCCAAGAAAGAAAGCTCCTCCACTGGTGCTCTTTCTGTCATCCATATTGCCTACCCAATCTGCATCAGTATAAGAACGTAGAGTAAAATCATTAGATTTGTCATACCATAATCCAAATTCAAAAGTTCCTTTTAGATATCTAAATATCCTTTTCATTGTTGCATAATGTGCTTCTCTGGGATTAGCCTAGAATCTTACAACAATTCCAACTGCATGTGCTATATCCAGCCTTGTGTGAGTTAGATATTGGAAACCTCTAATCATAGATTTGTACTTCTTCTGCTCAACATTAGGTGTCTCATCCTTTGTAGATAACTTTTGTCCACTTACCATAGGTGTTCCAATAGGTTTACATGTTTCAAATCAAACCTTTCAGTAAATCCTTCGAGTACTTAGTCTGAGAAAAAAAGATTCCTTATTTATTTTGTACTATCTGCAATCCTAGGAAATATGTCATCTCTTCTATCATACTGATTTAAAATTCTTTCTTCATTTCTTCAGAAAAATTCTTACTTTCTTCATCATTTCTTCCAAATATGATATCATCAACAAATATTACCAAAATCATCAAACTATTATCAATTTCTTTCCAATATAGATTGCTATTTTCCATACCTTTTCTAGATCCAAGCTTTGTTAGATGCTTGTCCAACCTTGCATACGAGTATCTGGGTGCTTTCTTCAATCCATAAAATACTTTTCTAAGTCTACATACTATGTCCTTGTCATCTATCAAAGGACATCCTTCAATTTGCTCAATGTATACCTCCTCTTCAAGTTCTCTATTTCGAAATGTTGACTTGACATTCATCTAATATACTTTGAATTTCTTCTATGTTGCATAGGCTAAGAATAATCTTATGACTTCTATTGTAGCCACTAGAGCATAAGTCTCCTCATAGTCTATTCCTTCTTGCTATGAATAACCTTTACATACCAATCTTGTTTTGTTTCTTACAACTTCTCCTTGCTCATTCGTCTTGTTCCTGAATGCCCATTTGGTTCATATCACATTCTTATCTGCCAGTCTAGGGACCAATTCCCATGTCTCATTCTTTACTATCTGATCCAATTCCTCTTTCATGGCTTGTTTCTAGTAATCATCTTTACATGCTTCATCAACATTCTTCAGTTCAACTTGAGATATCAAGCATAGTTCTTCATTAACTTTGCTTTTCGTCATCACACCTTTGTCTTTTCTTCTGATGATCTATTCGGATGGGTAATTCTTTATCATATTCTTTCCTAAATTAGGAGTTGTTCTCTCAACTCTTGGCTCTACTAAAGGTTCTAAGCTTTGTTCCTGCCTTTGCTCTCCTTCATTCTGCAAATCATTGTTAGTCTCAAGAAATACCACATCATTCCTTGACTTAGTAACAATATCATCATCTAAATTGCAATCAATTATTCTCTCTTGTACTCTAAACTTCTCATCAATTCTTATATTAACACTTTCCTTAATAGCCTTAGTTCTCTGATTATAACATCTATAAGCTTGATTTTCAATGAATAACCAAGAAACATACCTTCATCACTTATATCATCAAACTTACCAATGTCGTCATCTCTCTTGATTTAATACTTACTTCCAAATATTTTGAATTACTTAATTGAAGGTGAGTGACAAAACCATAGTTTGTTAGTTGTCTTGTTTATATCCTTCCTAACTTGAACTCTATTCATAGTGTAGACTATTGTATTCATTGCTTCTCTCCAAAATGTCTTGGATACATCATTTTCTGCTAACATAGCTCTAGTTGCTTCTATTACAAACTTGTTTCTTCTCTCTGCAATGCCACTCTATTCAGCGATTCTTGGAGCTGATAGTTGTCTTTTAATTTTATTTTCCTTACAAAACATGTTAAAATAATTTGAAGTAAATTCTTCTCCTCTATCTAATCTCAAACATTTAATCTTTACACCAGATTTATTCTCAACTCTATTCTTAAATATCTTAAACTTGTCAAATGCCTCAGATTTCTCTTTAAGAAATGCAACCCACATCATTCTAGAAAACTCATCAACAAGAATCATAAAATATCTTTCACCATAGAATCCTCTTGTCTTTTTTGAACCACTAAGATCTGTGTATACAATCTCCAACTTCACTATAGTGGTAAACTTCTTGCTAGGAAAATAAGTTCTGTTATGCTTTGCCAAAATACACTCCTTGTAAATTGTGTTAGTGGTCTTTACAACTTTTGGAAAACCTCTAACAACAAACATTTTACTAGTCCTCACAATACTATCAAAGTTTATATGACAGAATCTCTTATGCCATAACCAACTGTCATCTACCTTTGCAACCAAACATGTCATTTTAGTAGGATTCAACTGAAATATATTACCTCTAGATCTGGTTCCTATTCCAATTACCTTTCTATCATATTCTCTGATCATGCATGTCTTTTCTATGAACTGCAACTGATAACTTTTGTCTACTAATTGTCTAACACTCAAAAGATTGTGTTTTAAACCATCAACAAAGTATACATCCTCAGTATTAGTTTTACCATCAAGAGCTATAGAACCAATACCTTTTACTCGGCATGCTACATTGTTTCCCACTATGACAATTCCTCCATCCTAACTTTTGAAATCAACAAATTTGTGCATATCACTAGTCATATAATGTGAACAACTGTTATCAATTATCCAATTAGATTTCTTCTAAACCTATGATACCAAAGCTATCTTCTCTAGAATTTTCTCTAAAATTTCCACAAATCTAATTACATCATCACTAGCACTTAATCCTTGATCATAAAAGTCATTATCTTCATTTTCATACAACCAATCTCTATCTTTTCTAAGCTTATGAATAGTTTTTCTCCCTTTTAGGACACTTAGATGCATAATGAATTTCAAGTCCAACACTTAAATATTTACTTACCTCCCTTTTCTCTTCTTACCAGAAGGGCTAGTGCTTCATCAATCTTTCTTTCTTCTTTAGATCTATTGCTGCTAGCAAAATCTCCTCTAGTAATTGTGCTCCTTGATAGGTTAGGTCAAATGTTCAAGGCACTAAATTTTGTCTCTATTCTAGTTAATTCTATAGACTGTCTAAGTTCATTTTCAAATGCTTCAAGTCTTCCAAGCAATGTCTCCTTTGTAAAATATTTGGTACATGATATCAACAACTATATCATCTAAACTGTTGGCTTGAATGGTGGTGTTAGAGTTTTCAATATCTTCCATATAACCTCATCATCTTCTTTGTTTCCTCCTTGAGCTTAATACCTATAGTAATTTTTTTAATCTTATGTATATATGTTCTTACAGATTCATCTTCCATCATCTTAGCATCTTGAAATGCACAAATCCAACTTTGTAGCCTCAACTTCTTAGAATGTACATCACCTTCAAAACTCTTTTCCAAAGCTTTCCAAATCAAATGTGAAGTAGGAAGTTATTTTACCTTATTGTACTCAATTTCAGGAAGTGCAGTCAATAGTGCTTCTCTAGCTCTCACGTCAAAAAGATCTCTTTTTGTCTAGTGCAAGTTTCTAGATCTTTTTCTTTAATGATTTTCTTTGTTGATTTTGTCAAGATCCAATATCCCAAACCCATGCACAAAAAATGTGTCATCATCTTTCCCTTCCAGCTGTCATAGTTTGTTCCATCAAACTTCAAACTATCTTTCCTAAACATGTTCGCCATGGATATCCCAAAGCTATTAAACTTTTTCTTGAAGGAACTGATGCTTTGATACCAATTGTCAAAAATAATAGTCCACCAAGATAACTGTGAGGGGGGTTGAATCAGTTATTCAATAATTAAACCACTTATCTTCATTAAACAAACTTAACCCTTCAATCAAAGTAAACACCAACTATACAAAGATGCACATAGATAATTACACCAGATTTGTTGACTAGGGAAACCCTTGATCAAAGAAAAAACCCCGGTGGGAATAATGCACACAAGATGATGTACTAATATAAATATTCCTTGTTAAAGGATAGACCTTGTTAGGAGTTTGTTACAACATTTAGTATAATGAGTTCCTATTAGGAGACTTTGAATCCCTATTAGGAGATTCCAACCCTATTAGGAGTCATAGTATAATGTATACAAGAAGAGACCACTACCCAAACATGCAATTTCAACTATAAGAAGAGATCACTACTCAAACAAGTAATTTATTGGCATCTTCTTTTTTTCTTTGTACTTTTCTCTATCTTTTCAACCAGACCAATCATTTTCAGACCTTGTAAACTAGTTCATGAACCTCCAATCCAAATACCAAACCTTGGATCACTTAGAAAAACCTTGGCAATTAAGATTCCTTCACTTCTACACTACTCTGCTCAACTTCACATCCTTTGCTACTTTCTGAACATTTACAATTCATGTGTCTCATATCTACATAAATCATGATAATGAAAAATGTCCTCCCTTTATACTAAGTCCATAAAAAAATTCCTGAGTCAGTTGTTAGTCCTTCTCAACTAATTATTATAGGACCTCATTAATACCTTTCACCATAGAATCATCTTGTCTTTATAGGACTGCTAAGATCTATGTGTACAATCTCCAACTTCACTATAGTGATAAACTTCTTGTTGGAAAAAGAATTTTTTTTATGCATTACCAAAATACACTCCTTGCAAATTATGTTAGTAGGCTTTACAATCTTCAAAAAATATCTAACAACAAACATTTTACTAGTCCTCACAATACTATTAATGTTTATATGACAAAATCTCTTATGCCATAACCAATTTTCATCAACCTTTGTAACCAAACATGTCATTTCAATAGGATTCAACTAAAATACATTACCTCTAGATCTGGTTCTAATTCCAATTACCTTTCCATCTTTATCTTTGATCATGCATGTCTTTTCTATGCACTGCAACTGATAACTTTTGTCTACTAATTGTCTAACACTCAAAAGATTATGTTTTAAACCATCAACAAAGTATACATCCTCAGTATTAGTTTTACCATCAAGAGTTATAGACCTAATACCTTTAACTTGGCATGTTGCATTGTTTCCCACTCTGACAATTCCTTCATCCTAACTTTTTTAATCAACAAATTTGTCCATATCACCAGTCATATAATGTGAACAACTGTTATCAATTATCCAATTAGATTTCTTCTCAACTTGTGATACCAAAGCTATCTTCTCTAGGATTTTCTCTTTAATTGCCACAAATCTGATTTCATCATCACTAGCACTTAATCCTTGATCATCAAAGTCATTATCTTCATTTTCATACACAAAATCTCTATCTTTTCTAGGCTTATGACTTACCTTATAGTTTTTCTCTCTTTTAGGAAACTTAGATGCATAATGACCATATTCATTGCAAGTCCAACACTTAAATATTTTCTTACATCCCTTTTCTCTTTTTACCAGAAGGGCTAGTCCTTCATCAATCTTTCTTTCTTCTTTAGATCTGTTGCTGCTAGAAAAATCTCCTCTAGTACTTGTGCTCCTTGATAGGTTAGGTCAAATGTTCAAGGAATTGAATGTTGTCTCTATTCTAGTTAATTCTCTAGACTATGTAAGTTCATTCTCAACTGCTTCAAGTCTTCCAAGCAATGTCTCCTTTGTGAAATATTTGGTACATGATATCAACAATTGTATCATTCAAACTACTGGCTTGAATGGTGGTGTTAGAGTTTTCAATATCTTCCATATAACCTCATCATCTTCTTTGTTTCCTCCTTGAGTTTTAATACCTGCGGTAATTTTTTAAATCCTACGTATATATGTTCTTACAAATTCATCTTCTATCATCTTAGCATCTTGAAATGCACAAATCCAACTTTGTAGCCTCAACTTCCTAGAATGTACATCACCTTCAAAACTATTTTCCAAAACTTTCCAAATCAAATGTGAAGAAGGAAGTGATTTTACCTAATTGTACTCAATTTTTAGAAATGTAGTCAATAGGGCTTCTCTAGCTCTCATGTCACACATGAAAAGATCACTTTCTATTTGGTGCAAGTTTCCAAATATTTTTCTTCAATGATTGTCTTCGCTGATTTTGTCAAGATCCAATATTTTAGACCCATACACAACAAATGTGTCATCATCTTTTCCTTCTAGCTATCATAGTTTGTTCCATCAAACTTTAGAGTATCTTTCCTAAACATGTTCACCATGAATCTCCCAAAGCTATTAAAAAAAAATTTGAAGGACCTAATGCTCTAATACCAATTGTTAGAAACAATAGTCCACCAAAATTAGGGGGGTGGTGAATCAGTTATCAACTAGTTAAATCAATTATCTTCATTAAACAAACTTAACCATTCAATCAAAGTAAACAAAAACCATACAAAGATGCACATAGACAATTACACCAGATATGTGGACTAAGAAAACCCTTGATCAAAGGGAAAACCCTAGTGGGAATGATCCCCACAAGATGATGTACTAATATAAATATTCCTTGTTAGAGGATAGACCCTGTTAGGAGTTTGTTACAATATTTAGTACAATGAGTCCCTATTAGGAGACTCTGAATCTCTATTAGGAGATTCCAACCCTATTAGGAGTTGTGGTATAATGTATGCAAGAAGAACCCACTACCCAAATATGCAATTTCAACTACAAGAAAAGCTCACTGCTCAAACAAGTAATTTATTGGTATCTTCTTTTTTCCTCTGTACTTTCCTCTATCCTATCAACTAGACCAATCATTATCAGACCTTGTAAACTAGTTCACAAACCTCCAATCCAAATACCAAACCTCAGATCACTTAGAAAAAGCTTGGCAATGAAGTTTCCTTCACTTCTGCACTCCTTTGCTCAACTTCACATCCTCTGCTACTTTTCAAACATTTACAATTCATTTATCTCATATCCACATACATCATGATAAAGGAAAATGTCCTTCCTTTATACCGAGTCCATAAAACAATTACTAAGTTAGCTGTTAGTCCTTCTCAACTAGTTATTATAGGACCTCATTAAGAACACATTACACTTAGTGATAACACAAATCTTCCACCTTGCAACTTGAATAACTTTTTGTACACACAATATTATGATGAGTGAACTTATCCATGACATCCTCAACATGTCATCTTCATGTCCTCAACCTCAACCATCAAGATATCATCTCTACTAAGAGATATAACAAGTTTACCATAACATGCCTTTGTAAACTCTATCTCAGAATAGACATCACCAAAACTTACATAACTTCTTCTAGACTTTTCTTTTCTACTTCTGACATTAATTGCATCTAGTAGATACTAAGAAGTATCTCTCATAACCTCGGGTGGTTATTATGCTCAACTAGCCGTCTATTCCAAATTAATCTTTCTACTGTTCTTTTGTCAAATACCATAGAAGACATCAAACATGCTATATTGACATGAATGATAAAATGAGTCATGAGTGTAACATATCATCACCAAACCAATCTCTCCAATCTTGCCAATCTTTCAAAAAAACCCTGTTAGGAGTTGTAGTACAATGTATGCAAGATGAGCCCACTGTCTAAACATGCAATTTCAACTACAAGAAGAGCTCACTGCTAAAACAAGTAATTTATTGCTATTTTCTTCTTTCCTTTATTCTATCAACCAAACTAATCGCTATCAAACTTTGTAGACTAGATCACGAACCTTAGATCCAAATACCAAACCTCAAATCACTCAGCAAAACATTGGCAATGAAGTTTCCTTCACTTTCACACTTCTCTACTCAACTTCACATTCTACTCTTTACTATTGCTTTCCAACAATTCAAATCCACACTTATGATAAAGGAAAATTTCCTTCCTTTATATCAATTTCGTAAAACAATTCCTTGAGTTAGCTATTAGACCTTCTCAATTAATTATTATAGGACCACATTAAGAACACATTACACTTAGCAATAATATCAATCTTCTACCTTGAAACTTGAATAACTCTTTGTACATGCAATATTATGACAAGAAAGCTTAGCCACATCATTAGCAACATGTCTTCTTCATGTACTCAACCTCAATTCTCATAATAACAACTCTACTAGGAGATATAAAAAAATTATTAGAACATGCCTCTATAAACTCTATCTCAGAATAGACATCACCAAAACTTACATAACTTCTTCTATGCTTATCCTTTCTTCTTCTAATGTTAACAACATATATTATATACTCAAAATTATCTCCCATAACCTCAGGTGGTTATAATACTCAACAAATCATCCATACCAGCTTGATCTTTCCATTGTTTTTCTGTCAAATATCACAGAAAATTGTTATGTTGACATCAATGACAAACTCATTCATGAATGTAACATATCATTATAGTAACATATCTACAATACCTCCTTATAAGAATATCATCAGCATTCATGCTTCCAACCAATCTTCTAACAATCTTTCCCTTTGGCATTGATGGCAACATAGATGAAAAACATCTAGTTCCAAGAATACCAACAAAAGATTGTTAATCTTCAAATCCTCTTCATCAATCATTCTCCCCCATTGATATACCTCAATGTGTCTTCTGCTAAACTATCATCCATGTTGTGCTTATGCTGAACATACTATACTCACACCAAACATTTTTCAACTATCATGAATACTACTTTACCATGTTGTTCTTCATTACAATGTTATTTTTCATGCCATACATCTCCCCCATTGACATCAATGTCAAAGGTTTCAGAAACCAACATCTCTGCATCAAACTCTGCAACAATTGATAGTTACTAGCTCAAGTCTCAAAAGACACTATTCAAAACAACATCCAACAAGAGTCCTAAATGACTCTATTCATCACAGATACTCCCCCAAATAAGAAGCATCAACATTCAGACTAGACAAATAATGGAGCTCTGTTACCTTGGACTAATGCGCTCTTGCATCTTCTACTCTAATTTAGGAAGGGGCATAACCCCAAGCATACCTCACAAATACTTGAAAGTCTCTTTGGGAAAAAGCTTAGTGAATATATCTACAATCTGCTCTTTAGTGCTCACATACTCCAATTTGATTTCCTTTTCTACAACTTTCTCTCTCAACATGTGATAATTAATAGAAATGTACTTAGTCCTCAAATGAAAAACTAGATTCTTAGACATATTTACTATACTTTTGGTTTTACAATGTATAACAATAGGTTCACTGATTTCTATCCTTATATCCTTTAGCATTTGCTTCATCCAAATGACTTGATTGCAATTATTTGTTGATGCAACATACTCTGCTTCTGTTGTACTTTGAGATGTACAATCCTATATCTTGCTTAACTAAGAAACCAATCTTCCTCCAAGAAAGAAAGCTCCTCCATTGATGCTCTTTCTGTCATCCATATTGCCTACCCAATCTGCATTAGTATAAGCACTTAGAGTAAAATCATTAGATCTTTCATACCACAATCTGAATTCTAATATTCCCTTTAGCTATCTAAATATCCTTTTTACTATTACATAATGTGCTTCTCTAGGATCAACCTAGAATCTTGCAACAATTCCAACTGTATTTGCTATATCTGGCCTTGTGTGAGTTAGATATTACAATCCTCTGATCATAGATTTGTACCTTTTCTGCTCAATAGTAGGTGTCTCATCCTTTGTAGATAACTTGTGTCCAGTTACCATAGGTGTTCCAATGGGTTTGCATGTTTCCAAACCAAACCTTTTCATAAAATCCTTCAAGTACTTAACCTGAGCAATAAAGATTCCTTCTTTATTCTATACAATCTTCAATCCTAGGAAATATTTCATCTCTCCTATCGTACTAATTTCAAATTCTTTCTTCATCTCTTCTATAAACTTCTCACTTTCTTCATCATTTCCTCCAAATATGATGTCATCAACAAAAATTACCAAAATCATTGAACCATCATCAATTTCTTTACAATATAGATTACTATCTACCATACCTTTGATATATCCAAGTTTTGTTAAATGTTTGTCTAACCTTGCATACCAGGTTCTGGGTGCTTGCTTCAATCCATACAATGCTTTCCTTAATCTACATACTATGTCCTTGTCATATGTCAAAGAAAATCCTTCAGGTTTCTCAATGTATACCTCTTCTTCAAGTTCTTCATTCAAAAATGCTAACTTGACATCCATCTAATATACTTTGAATTTCTTCTATGTTGCATAGGCTAAGAATAATCTTACTACTTCTATTCTAGCCACTAGAGCATAAGTCTCGTCATAATCTATTCTTTCATTCTATGAGTAACCTTTACATACTAATGTTGCTTTATTTCTTACTACTTTTCCTTGTTCATTCATCTTGTTTCTGAATACCCATTTAGTTCCTATCACATTCTTGTCTACCAATCTGGGGACCAATTCCCATGTCTCAATCTTAACTATCTGATCCAATTCCTCTTTCATGACTTATTTCCAATAATAATCTTTACATGCTTCATCTACAATCTTAGGCTCAACTTGAGATATCAAGCATAGTTCTTCATTTATTCTACTTCTCATCATCACACCTTTGTCTTTTCTTCCGATGATCTTCTCGGATGGGTGATTCTTTATCATATTCTTTCTTGACAAAGGAGTTGCTATCTCAACTCTTGGCTCTACAAAAGGTTTTGACCTTTGTTCCTGGCTTGGCTCTCCTTCATTCTGCAAATCATTGTTAGTCTCAATAAATATCTAATCATTCCTTGGCTTAGTAACAACATCATCATCTAAATTGTAATCAACTATTCTCTCTTGTATTCTAAATTTCTCATCAATTCTCACATTTGCACTTTCCATAATAGTCTCTTATTTATTAATCAATCTAGACTCATCAACACCGTCTTTCAAGGATCTTTCTATACTTTCTCTAAATTCTTCAATTTTATCATAAAGTGTACTCTTTCTAGCTTTTCTTAATTTACTTTAAAAATGACCAAACTCTTTACATGTCCAACAAACAAAAAAATTCATACCTTCTAGTTCTCTCTTTGTAAGTAGATCAATATCTTTCTTTATCTTTATGTCTTCTTCTAATCTGGATCTATCTTTGCTTATGCTACTATTCCCTTGTATAAAATAGAAGGATTTTAGATCTATAAACTCGATACTTTTTTCTTTACACAAATCTGATACCTCACTAAGAATTTTCTGTTGGAATATTCAAATGGGAAGAGTACTTCTGAGAGGGGGGGTGAATTAGAAGTACCAATTGTTATCCTTTCAAACCCTTAATAACATATAACTGAAATTAATATGTATCAGAGTAAATAAGCATAAAATGAGAACATGCATCAACATATAACACAAGATATTTTGATGACCCAAAAACCCTCTAGGAATAAGAAGGTAAAACTAGGGTGAGGATGACACCTGCAAAAATTACTGCAGCAATGACTTCAACCACTTCTAATGGTTTACCCTATTAAAGGCCTGCCCTGTTAAAGGCTACAACACACTATTAAATGTGACCTATTGAAAGGATTTACAAACACTTTACATCAAGTGTCACCCTGTTAAAGGATTTACATGAAGGTTGTTAAACCTACCTAATACATAAGATTTTCTTGTCCTTCTCCAAAGGAACTCCTACCTAGCTGTTAAGCTAACCTATCACCATTAGATTTTAGCTTCTAATTCAATTGTGAGAGAGTATTAGAACATGACTTGATTTAATGAAATCTTGAATTGCTAGATTTAGGCACTTGATCTACTCTTTCTCTTATGATCCTTGCTTGATCTGATCTTCTGAATATGTCTTCTGTCTATTTTGATCAAGTGGATAAATGTTATCCCTTCCACTAAGTCTTTTCCTATTCACACTGAAATTTCACAATAATCTCCCTTTTTCTATTTTTTTTTCTTCTAATATAATGGTGCATTCTTCCTCCTTATAAAGAAAGTGAAGACTTAGGGTTAGGTATGGATCTATGATCCAAATTGAATCTCAAATTCCCACTCATATTTTACATTTTTCCCATTGGTTGCATGCCTTCACCATTTTTCTGATTGGTTGCATGTAGATTTCATAGGGAATACAAATGACTCGTCCTTATCTTTTTTCTCCTTCAAAATTTCTCTAAGTCGGCTCAAAAAATGGTTTACATCTTAGTTTGTGCAAGTACAAACTCTTATGTTGATCCTGTGTTGCTCGGAACATGAAGTATTACTGATGCTCGGCACATACTATTTCTAGATTGCTTAGCATCAACTACATTTTCTAGTTTGCTCAGCACCTGTTGTAACCTATATCACTTGGCATCTGAATGATTTTGTTACTCGACACATGAATAATTCTTGGATCACTTGGCACATACTATACTATAATCTGCTCTACTCTAACTATGACTCGGCACCTATTAAAATTCTGGCTCGGCATCTATTGTGTACTTGCATACATAGTGAAAATAGTTAAGTGTGTTGACACTTATTTGTCAATACTATTTATTTGACCAACAATCTCCCCTTTTGACATGAGTGTCAAAAACACTTAACTAAGCATTGATGATCTTAACCTTATTGAGTACACTCTTTACTCACTCAACTTGCATGCAAAATTTCAAAAAAATTGTGAGTAGCAATATTTATGACTCCCCTTGAGTTGATTGTGCCTTTGAATTTAAAATTTTGTGCCAATATGCCTAATCCTTTTTGTCCTTTGACATGTTTCTACATTTTGAGCTTGAATGTTGTATCTAATCTGTGTGATGTTCTTGTACTCCATATGAATACCAAAATTTTACTTCTTTATTCTTTGTCTTCCTTTTTTTTACTATATACAATCATTCCACTTTATTTTCAAAATGAATGAATGATCAAAATTTGTCAAAATTTTGGTAATCACCCATGTCTCCCTCTATAATATATATTATCTCCCCCTTTTTGACACCAATGTCAAAGGGTTTTATGGAATAATTCCATGTTTAGCCAAAAATGAGCTATTAACCTCGAGGAGTATCTTCAGAGCTGCATCCCAATTGTTTAATGCAGTATCCAATGACTTGTGTTGGATTGCAAGCTCTACTGCTAGGTCTACAAGTCCTTCATGTGTAGAAAGACTGGGATATTTCTTCAGGACTATCTCTGCATACATTTGCTCCTTGTGAAGTATCTCCAAGTGAGGGGTGATGGAAGATTGAATTTGCATTAACTTAGCTTTTATATTAGCCTCCTCTACTAATAATATAGCTAGTTCTCTTTGAGTGTAAAGCGTCTAAGAAAAATGCTTCTCAATTTGAGCTGGATTGGTTGGGAGTTACGTACTAGAAATCTTTAAATTTCTCTCTAAGCTCATTATTTTTTGGCTAGTCTCATGTGTGAAGTTTGAAAAATCACACAGTTTATTGTAAAGGGAGAATATATTCCCTAGTACAATTTTGACTCTCTATTTTTGCAGCTAGGTCAACTTGTCCCAAAATGATAGTATTTGCTATCTTCTCATTGACCTTACCTTGGAATTTCTTCTCTGACCATTCCATTAGTTTGGCATTAGTGTCATGGTCTTCATTTGTTACCTGATCAACTATATCTGATAGTTGCTCTATTATTGGTCTTGATTCATCTGGAGACTACAGGTTGAAGGCATCCATGAATATGTCCTTGATTTCATTCAATGCCTCCCTATATTTGTAGTCCTTCCTAAGTGCCTCTTGTCTCCTTCTTCTATCCAATGCACTCTAAATTTCATTCATCTTCTCCTCAGTGAGAGTACTGGATTCATAATAGGGTATCTTTATTTCTTCATCAAGCTCAGGAATTCCATAATGAATTGTCCTAGCTACCCTAGTGGAGCTCAAGCCTGGTGTTCTAATTTGCAATTCTAATGTTCCAGTGCTCGATTTTTGAAGAGTTTTTGTAGGATTACCTATTTTGGGAAGTTCAACCAAAGTTTGTATTGCAGATTCCTCCTTATCTTTTGTCTCTTCTTTCTCCTCAGTTTGTTTCTCATTTTCTATCATTTTGGTTGGGGGTGTACTTTATGACTGTACTAATTTGACTTTATCATTCCCTACTGCTACACTGGGCTCCTAAAGTGCAACTATGGCTACTTTTGGTGGAGATGGTGGTGAAAGAAGTAAAAGTCCAATAGATTGTGTGATCATAGGTGGTTCTTTGTTTGCACCTTGATTTCCTTTAATTTTTCTACTACCTTCTAGAGTTCATCAACACTGACCAATATTGGGATTGAACATAATCTAGCTACTTGTGTTGATTGGTCAAGGATTTTTTCTAGATCCTCTGCAGTTAATGGATTGATGTTTTGACCAGAAGTGTCAATGAAATCCTTTATCTTGATTGTCTCTGCAGGTGTGATGGTAGAACGAGGAGGGCTAAGAGGTGGCAGTTGTGTGTCCTCTACACTATGTTCTTGTTGCTCACCTATCCCCTTTTCATCTTCTTTACTAATTTCCTCCTCCTTTTCTTCTTCATCCTTCTTTTCTTCCTACACTTTCTTCTCTTCTACCTTCTTTCTTCTTGGTTCTTTTATTTCCTTTGCTTTGGCATTTGCTTCTACCTTGTATTCTTCATCAAATACATCATCAATTTTCTTTTTAAATAATCTTCCATACTTTTGTGGTTTTGCCCACAACCTCTTCAATTTTATTTTTTAGAATACTAAATGCCCTATATTTGGGAGTAAATCTACTATTGTGCCTTTTGACTGCATTTATTATTTGACTTTAGTCAAATTAGGCAACATCCTCGCTAAGGTAGACTCTCTTATTTCTTTCTCAGTTTGCAGAAAAAAAATGCCATTTCTCCTCTACAATCTTATATAATTTCTTTCGCAATGAACTATCTAGTTCAAGAGGTGTATGTTTATATTCTACCATCATATTATAGATAGATATCTCTATTTTATTTTGCTCATCTTTTGTGACCTTATTAAAATTTACATTCTTCAAATCATTTAAGTCTCTATTCCTAATCTTAGCACATAATTTATCAATAGAAGACTTTGGTGGATGAATTACCACTTTAAACTGACTGTGGTCTTCTAATTCTATCCTTTCTTCATCTAAATCAGGTTGAGCCACAAATTTTCTTCTTTTCTTTGGCTCTTCTTCAATCTTCTTAGTGAGTTCCTTCCTCTTAGCTTCCTCTTCATTTGCCTTTTGTGTAGTAGCCCTTGTAGTAGCTCTAGTAGTAGGCTTCTTAGGTGCAGGCTTTGCCACTTTCTTTGTCTTGGACTAAGCAGCAGGTGGTGCTTTTGCCTTTCTCTTGGTGACCTTGGTTTGAGTGGATGATTCCTTGGCTTGACCTTCCTTGTCACTTTCATCCTCATCTTCACCTAGTCCTTGTGTTAACTAAAGTGGCCCTTGCTCTGGCTCATCCTCATTGTCATCTTCTTCTTTATCATCACTTATTTCTTCTACTTCTTCTGCAGTACCTATCTCTTCAACACCCAATTTCATTTTAATCTTCTTTACAAGCTTATCCTTTTTCTTGACTGTTGTTGTTGTCTTGAGGTCTGTAACCACTCTTGATTTGACAATGTCATATGTTCCAAAGTGCTTTGCAGTCTTATCAATTTTCTCTACAAGCAATGTTGTAATAGCTGTTGAAGCCTGATCCACATCAAGTTCATAGCCCAGTGGTCTAAGCCATCTAACTCTAGGGATGACTACTTGAATGTAGGTATAATCAATATCCACTAGAAAACAAATGTATTTTTCATGTCACTCCACTAATGAGACTGGAATTCTCATTCTCTGTTTCATGGATTGTTTGAAATCTTCAAAATAACTAGTCATTTGAGCATCAAAATTCTCACCCATCTACTCAATGAATCCATTTATTTGTTCAACAATAGTCTTATCTGGATCCCATCTCGCTTTTCCTATTGAGGGGAATTCTTTCATAATATAGAAGAACATACAAATTAATACTACACCAAATTTTCATCGAGGCCCTTTGGATTTCCTTATGGCTCCCAAGTTCTCATTGATTTGATGCATCATCAAATTTGCAAGATCATAAGTGTGATCCTTTTTCACTAGCTTGTAGGCAACATCTACAGCTATGCAGGGTACATTATTTAACCTACTAGATTGATAAAATTTTTGAGATATGATCCTAATAGAAAAATCTAGTAGGGGGTCTTTGATGGTGTCAATTGTCATACCCTTGTTGTTCTGCTTGGCTCTAGTATTGTTCTCAATTGCCTCCCTATTATCACTTCTTAGGGTTTTGGGCCGATCTAGGGTTGGGATACCAATGACCCTATGTAGAATTTTCTTTGTGAACTTTACTGGCCCAATTTCTAGCCAAAAAGCTCCATCACGGATTCTGCTCAACATAATGTATATCCATTCTATTTTTAAAACAATAGGGAAAACTAGGGTTTCAATCAGTCCCTTCCTTCTGACTATGGAGAATTCGTCCTTAAATTTCCCATTTTCACAGAGCTTATCAAATGCATTGAAAATATCCAAATCTCCTATAGCTCCTATCTTGCAGTTGTAGCATTTGCGTACATCCTGAACCATAACTAATTTATCAGGAATTACAAATAGAGCACCAGCGGGATTGTTTTTGTAAGAAACTTTACGGATGGATCTGAACTCTAGTTGTCTAACTTCATTGCTAACTAGTTGAATTTCCAACCCTTCCTTTTCTTTTATAGATTTAGAACCAAATGCCATCTTTAACCAAACTAGGGTTTACTATTTACAAATTTTTCAAACTGCGTAACTCGGCACTTGAATGAAATACTTGATAGATCGATGAAATGGAGTTAGGTAGCTATTGAATTGCTGTAAATTACCTTTTGATCGCTGGGAAGTCGCTTAATTGCTTTGCTCGTCTTTTCCCTTTGTTCAAATGAATGAAAAATGAACAATTTTTACTTTTATTAGGCTTTAAACCTAGCATTTATTGCATTCATCCTTTATAGTTGTACACTCAGCTTCCAAAGGATTTTCCAGCTCGGCATCAATTGTATTTCACTCACTCAACAACTACTATCATCTCTTTACTCAGCATCCACACTTTTCAACTCGACATGTGCTAGAGTTTTACTCGAAAACCAAAGGTAGCTCGGCATCATCTTCTAATTTTTATCCTGGCATCTTAACTTATGCTATTTTTCTTTGTAGTGTTCCTATGTTCTTTTGGGCTGATGTATGATACATCTTTATATGTATCAACACCATGTGCCTTTTTGGTACTTACTTTGATGAGGTGTGATCACTTGACCTCTTGGGTGAAGTGATATCTCCATTCGATGTGTCGCATTCACCTTTCTTCTGCCATGTCTTCTTCATATCTTCCCTGATGTGTTCCACATTAACTTTTTCTTTGCACTTATTAACTTCAGTCTTGGGTGCCTTGGCCTTTGTTGGACAATTCCTACTAATATGACCAGTCTTCAAGCAACTAAAACAAGTAGTTTGATTTAACTATCTATTGTAATTCCCCTTACAATCTGTCCTTATGCAATTTTCAAGATTGTGTCCATACTCTTGGCAATAGTGACAGCTATACTTGGTGTTGTAATCCCAATTGTAGTGATGTACATGATTAATTCCTCTTGAAGGTTGATTAGGTGTCCACGTAGGCTTTGATCTGCATTCAAATGCTCTATGTCCATATTTTTTGTAGTTGTAGAAGTGGCCCTCAAATCTTGGTGTCCTCATGGTCTTGGTTTTGCAGTCTTGTGCTCAATGTCCTTGTTTTTTACATTTATGATAGAAGTTTGCATTTTTAGGCTTATCATGCTGATGACTATTCTTGCTTCTACATACAATAGAGGTATGTCCCTATTTACCATAGAAATGACAAGTAGGTTTAATGTTCTTACCTTTGTTGCTTCTTTGTTCTGCAATTTTGGATGATTCTCCTTGTTCGGTGCTGATATATCCAAGTCCTATAGTGTCATTACTTGCCCTTGGTGATTTTAGTAATCGCTCAAAATACCTGATGGCCTCATTGGGTTTATTGTAATTTTCTGCTATTTCCTTTTCTCTCTTCAATTCATTCTGCAATTGCTCATTCTGTATCTTCAAGGTGGAGATCTCAATATCCTTCATATTTAGCTCATGATGAGCATTCATCATTTGGCTCAAGGTGTCTAACTGCATGTTTGAAATCTTTTCAAATTCAATTGTCTTATCTTCTAGTCTATTGGTGAGATTTCTCTTGTCATCTTCTATCATGGCCTTGTCTTCAATAACTCTTTTCTTTTGTTTAGTTACTTCACAAAGCAATATAGCTTGTGTTTCTTGTTCAAGCTTGAGTAATCTGATTTCTTCAGCTTGTGCTCTATTTTTTTCCATTAATTTTGCTATTGTTGCATCAAATTCCTTGGAGTCTTCATTGGAAAATATGTGTGTGGTGTCAATATCTTTGTAATGTATGTCATTTTTAGCTATGGCTATCTCCTTTCTTCTTTTCAAACATTTCTTCAGTTCCTCCCTGGCTTCCTCTACTTTGTGTAGAGCTAGTTGCACATCAATCACCTGACTGTTAATGATCTTCCCAAGTTTGAAGACTTCCATCTTTTGACCTTTTTCTCCAAGCTATTAGGCTTCTCCTTATGATAACCAGGGCTCTGATACCAATTGTTAGAATATTCAAATGGGAAGAGTACTTCTGAGAGGGGGGGTGAATCAAAAGTACCAATTGTTATCCTTTCAAACCCTTAATAACATATAACTGAAATTAACATGTATCAAAGTAAATAAGCATAAAATGAGAACATGCATCAACACATAACACAAAATATTTTGATGACCCAGAAACCCTCCAGAAATAAGAAGGTAAAACTGGGGTGGGGATGACACCCACAAAAATTACTGCAGCAATGAATTCAACCACTTCTAATGGTTTTCTCTATTGAAGGCCTGCCCCGTTAAAGGCTATAACACACTATTAAATGTGACTTATTGAAAGGATTTACAAACACTTTACATGAAGTGTCACCCTATTAAAGGATTTACATAAAGGCTGTTAAACCTACCTAATACATAGGATTTTTTTGTCCTTCTCCAAAGGCTCTCCTACCTAGCTATTAAGCTAACCTATCACCATTGGATTTTAACTTGTAATACAATTGTGAGAGAGTATTAGAACATTTGAATTGATTTAATGCAATCTTGAATTTTTGGATTTAGGCACTTGATCTACTCTTTCTCTTCTGATCCTTGATTGATCTGATCTTCTGAATATGTCTTATGTTCTATTCTAATCAATTGGATAAATGTTATCCTTTCCACTAAGTCTTTTCCTGTTCACACTAAAATTTCACTATAATCTCCATTTTTCTATTTATTTTTCTTCTAATACAATGGTGCATTCGTCCTCCTTATAAAGAATGTGAAGACTTAGGGCTAGGTATGGATCTACGATTCAAATTCAATCTCAAATTCCCACTCATATTTTGCATTTTTCTCATTGGTTGCATGCCTTCACCATTTTTCTTATTGGTTGCATGTAGATTTTATAGGGAATACAAATGACTCATCCTTATCCTTTTTCTCCTTCAAAATTTCTCTAAGTCAGCTCCAAAAATAGTTTACATCTTAGTTTGTGCAAGTACAAACTCTTATGTTGATCCTGCGTTGCTCGGCACATGAAGTATTACTGATGCTCGGCACATTCTATTTCTAAATTGCTCGGCATCAACTACATTTTCTAGTTTGCTTGGCACCTGTTGTAACCTATATCACTCGGCATCTAAATGATTAATAATTCTTGGATCACTCGGCACATACTATATTGTAATCTTCTCGACACTAACTATGACTTGACACCTATTAAAATTTTGGCTCGGCATCTATTGTGTACTCGGCATACATAGTGAAAATGGTTAAGTGTGTTGACACTCATTTGTCAATACTATTTATTTGACCAAAATTTTCATCACTTGGGTGTCAAAATTTCTTCTTTCAGATGTAGAACTATTCTCTGAACATGTTCGCCATGGATCTCCCAAAGTTGTTAAACTTTATCTTTAAGGACTTGTTGCTCTGATACCAATTGTTAGAAACAATAATCTACCAAGATAACTGAGAGGGAGGTGGGGTGAATCAATTATCCAACCATTAAAACATTTATCTTCTTTAAACAAACTTAACCATTCAACCAAAGTAAACAACCTAAATAAAATGCACATAGACAATTACACTAGATATGTTGACCAAGGAAACATTTGATCAGAGGGAAAATCCCAGTTGGAATGATGCCCACAAGATGATGTATTGATATAAATATTCTTTGTTAGAGGTTGGACCTTGTTAGGAGTCTATTACAACATTTAGTACAATGAGTCCCTATTAGGAGACTTTGAATTCATATTAGGAGATTCCAACCTTGTTAGGAGTTGTGTCAACCCTATTAGGAGTTGTAGTAAAATGTATGTAAGATGAACCCACTACCCAAACATGCAATTTCAACTACAAGAAGAGCTCACTGCTCAAACAAGTAATTTACTATTAATTTTTTCTTTTCTCTATTCTTTCAACTAAACCAATCACTGTTAGACCTTGTAGACCAGGTCATGAACCTCATAGCTAAATACCAAACCTCAGATCACTCAGTAAAACCTCGACAATGAAGTTTCCTTCACTTTCGCATTGCTCTACTCAACTTCACATTCCACTCTTTACTGTTGCTTTCCAACAATTCAAATCCATGCTTATGATAAAATAAAATGTCCTTCCTTTATACCAAGTTCATAAAAAAAATTCTCTAAGTCATTTGTTAGACCTTCTCAATTAATTATTATAGGACCACATTAAGAACACATTACACTTAGCGATAACATTAATCTTATGCCTTGCAACATGAATAACTCTTTGTACACATAATATTATGATGAGTGAGATTAGCCACATGATCGCCAACATGTATTCTTCATGTCCTCAACCTCAATTCTCAGAATAACAAATCTACTAAGAGATATAACAAGTTTACCAGAACATGTCTTTGTAAACTCTATCTCAGAACAAACATCACGGAAACTTACATAACTTCTTCTACACTTATCCTTTCTTCTTCTAACATTAACTGCATATAAAAAATACTCAAAAGTATCTCCCATTACCTTGGGTGGTTATAATACTCAACTAGTCATTCGTACCAGCTTGATCTTTCCGCTATTCATTTGTCAGATACCACAGAATACTGTTGTGTTGACATCGATGACAAACTTAGTCATGATTGTAACATATCATCATAGTAATGTATCCACAATACTCCCCCATAGGAATATCATCAGAATTCATGCTTCCAACCAATCTTCTAATAGATTGTATGCATATTTTCATGTATGTATGTAAATCAGTATGCAAAAATTTGTGCTTACGAATTATATTATTCATACCAAAGTAAGTATGCAAAAATCTGTACTTATAGATTATATTATCTCTTGGTGATTGACTAAAGATCTTGTGCATAATATCATCCAAGTAATGATCAGATACATTCACATTAAGTCATAATAAGATTGAGCAGTTGATCCATTTATGTTACTTTATACTTGTCTTATTGAACATTTTGTTTAACATAATCAGTAATACTAGAATTATACAGCTACAACTAGTACTCTTGTTTATTTTATTTAATCATATACATTTAAGACTATTATTTTTCTTAAAATTAGAGTGTATATTTTTTATCACTAAAACACAAATATAGATCTTTGATAGTTATCTTTTTTAATTTCAAGATCTTCATATTTAATGTGAAGAGTTTCCACTATTGGATAGTGGAATAGCCACAACGTGGATCCACATAGCTCATGGATTTTTCCACCAAATTATATTTTTGTCCTTTAAAAATATTATAGGTGAATGTTCTTCTAATTTTTCATATATTTACTAATTTGTTTCTTTTTATTTGAGGTAATGTTCTATTATGAGATAGAGACATCTATCATAAGGATGGACATGCCAATTTTGATCATCTCGGTTTCAAAGTTGATTCCTTAAATAATTAATGAAACTACTTGCAACTGACACCCTAATTTTCTACAACTTGTTGGATCAAACATTTGCACAAATGAATCATCCCATATCCATAAACAACATCTAATATTCTATAAGTCTCTCTCCTCTAAAGACCCAATACATGGAGCCATTATCATCATGAGTAGACTCACTCTCCTCAAACGAATTCAATTGAAAATATTCATACCAAACTAAGTATGCAAAAATCTATACTTACAAATTATATTATCTTTTGGTGATTGAGTAAACATCAAATAAAGTTTTCCAAGGTGATAAAATTGTATATGTAGATGTATGTATGTATGTATGTATGTATGTATGTATGTATGTATGTATGTATATATGTATGTATATATGTATGTATATATGTATCTCTTCATCTCATTGTCGTTCCTTTGTGATCTCTATATATGTATGTATCTATATATGTATGTATCTATATACATATATATACATATGTATATGTATATATACACATACATATACATAAAGAGAAGCTTCTCTAATCACTTGCTAGGGAAAATATAAAGAGATAAATGTTCAGAAAGAAAAGAAAAGAACATTTACATAGGTACCTCTTCTCCTCTTGAAGAAAATCATAGAGAAAGAACTACTACATTTGGGCCCGAACACCACAAATTACACCGCCATCACAAATTGCCATTATAATTTGACCCCAAATGTTGTAACGAGCTACAAAGGGCACAGATTTCACAAGGGCATGACACGAAAATGAAATTATAGAGCAAGAGCACATAGATCATAAGGCACAACAACAAAATGTAGAGATCATAAGGGCATGACAGTAAAATCCTAGATCTCCATTGATTTCCACTAAGAGCACAACAATTAAATGCAGAGATCATAAGGGAAAAATAATGAAATGCAGCGATCACAAGGGCACAACAATGAAATCTTCACCAATGTTTAGAGCTCTCCACCCTCATTCAGAGCTCTCTACCCTCTTTCACATGCAACTCTCCACAATCAAAACAAATGGGGAATGCTTTATGTCATTTTTTTTGGATTTATAGCTAAAATCAACTTCACACTATGTTGCAAATCTGCCATAGGTGTTTGATCATCAGTAGCTTTCATTTCAATATTTCAACATTCAAGTTTTCAAGTTTCCTCTTCATTATATAGTCCTTTCCACCTTAAAAACCACTTTGTTACTTCATTAAAACTAGGACTTGAACAAAGCCAATGATAAAACAAAGCCCATATTCTAGAATCCAAATAATAAAACAATAAAACACACTCAACCTATGCTAAGTGACTTAGCTCAAGATCTTGCACAAAAATAATGCAAACTAGGAAAAATGGGCATAGTTTGTAAGAAATTTTAGAAAAACATATCATAGCATATATTTTTGGAAAGAAACAAGCCATAACCTAGTTAAATTGGTCTAGTTTCTAATTAGCTAAGTTGATTACAAATTCCTGTAGAATTGTCATTAGATTAGGTACAATAAAATGAACAATCAACTATTCCTAGCTAGAAGGATCAAATACAATTTTTCAAGGTGATAAAATTATAGTTCCAGATGTATGTATGTATTTATGTATGTGTATATATATGTACATATATGTATATGTATGTTTTTTTTTTTTTGTGTGTGTGTGTGTGTGTATATATAGGGAGATCTTGTGGATTGTGGAGATCAGTGGAGATCTAGAATTTCATTTTCATGCCCTTGTGATCTATGCATCTCATTGCCATGCCCTTGTGATATTTGTATGTGTGTGTGTGTGTGTGTGTGTGTGTGTGTGTGTGTGTGTGTGTGTGTGTGTAAACAGAGAGATCTTAGCACAATAGAAAAATAATAGAACTCACTCAACAGGTAGCATGGCCATGGGTATTGTCACAAGATGTTAAACATAACTATATAAAGAGTGAGTTAGGGTGTATATAGGTTAACCTTACATCAATTGTAAACTACAAAAAAAAGGTTGCACCAGGATATTAGAGTATTGTAATTATAGAAAACTTCCTAATTCGCTCAAGTGGGTATATGATGGTGAAGAGTTGTATTAAGTGAGTAAAGCTCACCAGTGGTTATAGGAATACAACTACATCAAAACAATTAGAAACTAGAACTATATATTTATTAGAGTGAGTAGTTTAAGGGTCTTGATACCATGAATATGGGTATGTAGGTAACCTGGTAGGCAAAGTATGCCTCCACTATGCAAATTCCTTGGACATATTTAGATAGCACTTAACTATTTTAAGACATTATATGTTAATTCAATGTAAGTTAATTTGCACGGTAGTAGAATTTTTTGAATTTATCAACAAAATACTAAGTGATATCCAAAAAAAATGAATTTCAATTCTCTGTTGGGGACATTATTGTATTTTATTCTTTAATTTTGGATGCAATAATGAGGGTTTTAGCTCAGGCCATGGAAGAGCATTTGAGTTGTGAACATAAAATTGGGAATGATTTATGTCATGTTATGTATGTATATATACATACATTCATACATACATACATATATATATTATATATGTATGTATGTATGTCTAAAATCAACTTCACATTGTGTTGTAACTCTGGCATAGGTGTTTGATCCTCAATAACTTTCATTTTAGCATTTCAACATTCAAGTTTTCAAGTTTTCTCTTTATTATATGTTTGATTTATCAATGATTTCCTCCAGTTCGATTACTATATGATCCAGAATGTTATGAAGTACTGAAGTCGGTAGTAACTTCTCTCATGTCTCTAGAAAATGTAGCATAGGTTTAGGGTCCCTTGGCTCCCAACAATTCAAAGCATTGGTTTAGGGTAGTAACTCCTTATGCTCAACTCTTCACTAAAGTTATTGTCACTGCCACAATGACATTACCTCTAAACTTGACATTACCTAGTGTACCTGGCTATTGGAAATAGAAGGCTAAACTCTACATTTCAGCATTAACTTGACTGGTCTATTTAGACTCATTGATTATTGTCACAAGATTTTAAACATAACTATATAAGGAGTGAGTTGGGACACTCTTTTTGGCACAATTGTTCTTACATTTTATGATTTTTTGGTGAGAAAAAAATTCCAAGCTAATCAATTTTTTAGAATGTTTTTAGTTTCATTCTTCAACCAAGTTCCTTTTTATTTAATTTCACTATCTCATAATGTAAAATAGAATAAGTTTTAGAATATGAAAGTCATATTAGTTCAATGAAGATTTTTGCACTTAGAATATTTACATTTGATTGTTAGGAATTTATTAGTTTTGGAAATTGTATTAACCATAGTCAAAAAAGCGTAGTATTTGACAAACAATCTTAGATAAGATTCAGTTCCATTAATTTTGATCTCTAGATAATTAAGGTTGCCTACAATCACCATTGTAGTTGTATGTAGGGGTGAACAACCTAACTTCACACCCATAATTTTGG
Organism: Cupressus sempervirens; assembly: GCA_028749045.1. Classification (NCBI taxonomy): domain Eukaryota; kingdom Viridiplantae; phylum Streptophyta; class Pinopsida; order Cupressales; family Cupressaceae; genus Cupressus; species Cupressus sempervirens. The sequence continues at coordinate 438,364,769 of CM053788.1, forward strand.
TTATTGCTTATTGATTACATATGAAATGGTTGTGCACAATCTAAATTTCTTTTCTCGTGTAATAGGATCTAAAATGGCTTGCCTATATAATATTTTGGAATCTCGAGTGAATTAAATTGTTCTCTACTTGTTGAATCTAGATCAAATTTAATTAATTTAAAATGCAATCAATCTTACTCATAATTGTTTGAATGTAAGATCTTTTCACTAAAAAGCCCTTAAGCTAAATTTCCATATTTTATCTATAGAGGCTCATCAAAATGATTAACACATCTTTTCTATTCTTTTGTTATTTTGGCTATAATTTTAATGAGTTTGAGTACTCGTGTAGTAGGTAATGACTATACATTCATTAAGTTATAGTTCTTATTTGGTATCATCTATTTCATGTGTTCTCATCACACATTTGTTGCAACTTTAACTTTCTGCAAGCCAACATCAATAGATATTATTTTACATTTATGCTTTTGTAATAATAAACTTTGTACTTATCCATGCTTTGGCAGATGGAATGTTTTAACAACCATTGTCTTCTTGTCAATTATTTGGGAACATGTTGTAAATTTTTCCTGTATATTTTCTTGCTCTATTTTTAATTTAAACATTTTAGTAGTGCACAATGTGTTGTTTGAAAATGAATGAGCTGATATACTTGATATAACTTTGTGAATATAGGTTGTGAGTATATATGGTTCCCAAAAAATTTATATGCATTCTAAATAATAAAAATTATTATTGTACAAGTGATTAATGTGGAAAGAAATGATGACATTTGGGTTAAAAAACTATGGCTTCAAATTAGATCTTGCAAGTTCTATAACTGCATTTACTATTTAATTTTGCTGATACTATTGTTATGTTTTTCAATTTCATTGATTTAAAGGTGCAAAAGAGCCTACAAAATCTATTATCACTTAATGAATGGGCACACCAAGAGAAAGACCTTGTGTGATGAAGGAATATATGATTTTCTACATATTTCAACATATAGCAATGCATTACAAGTTCACATACATTCTTAAGTCTACATTTGTGAGCCGTAAGTGTGTGAAGGCTCCATGAAAAAACATGTAGAAGCGATAAAGCTCATGATGAACATTTTTTATGACATATTTTCCAAGAGCATACACAAGTTCCTCAAGGTGACTTGGCATTATTAACTTTTCATATTTTCCAACACCACTACTCTTTCTCCATATCCCGCACAAATAAAAAATGATGCATCCAACATTGCAACCATAAGATAAATGAGAATACCAAGTGCTAGAGCCATAACCTAGTTAAATTGGTCTAGTTATTGATTAGCTGGGTTGATTACAAATTCCTATAGAACTATCATCAAATTAGGTACAATAAAATAAACAATCAATTGTTCCTAGCTAGCTAGATCAAATATAGTATTTGAAGGTGATAAAATTGCATATGCAAATGCATCACTTGAATGCCAAAAATGAAGCGCATTCCCCAATTTATAATGAATGGTTATATATAAAGGCTCCATACGTTGGTCCAACAATGGAAGCCAAGGATGTAACCATGCATGTATTGGCAGAGTTAATGTCATTGTAAATGGGCACTATATTTCCCCTATATATATATATATATATATATATATATATATATATATATATATATATATATATATATATATATATATATATATATATATATATATATATATATATATATATATGCCCATTAACTCTGCATTATTTTTCTACAAGATCTTGAGCTAAGTCACTTAGCATGGGTTAAGTGAGTTTTATTGTTTAATTATTTGGATTGTAGAATATGTATGCAGCGGGATCAATTTTATGTTGTGCTAAGATTTAATAAGCACCTTAAAAAAGATCTCTTTGTATACATACATACATACATTTATATGTATATATCTATGTATGTATGTATGTATGTATGCATATATCATGTGGAGATCTAAGATTTTGTTGTCGTGCCCTTGTGATTGCCGCATTTTTTGTCATGCCCTTGTCATCTTTGCATCTCATTGTCATGCCCTTCTAATCTCTACATATCATTCATTTCATTGTACCTAATATGATGATAGTTCTATAAGAATTTGTTGTCGTTCCCTTGTGATCTCTACATCCTGAGTATCTACCTTTGCTATTAATTTGGGCATCACTATATGATCCAGAATGTTAGAAACTTGTAGTAGCTATTCTCACTTTTGGAATGACTTGTTTCTTTCTAAAAATATTTTCTATGATATGTTTTTGTAAAATTTCTTGCGAACTCTGCCCATTTTTCTTGGTCTCCATTATTTTTGTGGAGGATCTTGAGGTAAGTCACTTAGCACCTTGAAAAATATCTCTCTATTTATACATTGTATGTATGTATGTATGTATTTATTATATACATATGTATGTATGTATTTATTATATACGTATGTATGTATGTGCCCTTGTGATTGTTGCATTTCATTGTTGTTCCCTTGTGATCTCTACATCTCATTATCATGTCATTTTGATCTTTGTATATGTATGCATGTATGTATGTATGTATGTATGTATGTAAATACACACACACACACACACACACACACACACACACACGTATATGTGTATGTATGTATGTATGTATGTATGCATATATGTATATAAATAGAGAGATCTTGGCACAACAGGAAAACAATAAAACTCACTCAACAGATTGCATGGCAAAAATGCGATGACAACGCCTATTGGTAAGTAGATTCCTCTTTTTCTCTCTCATTTTTCATGTGTTTATTTCACTTCAACTATTATTTCTTAGGAAGCATTTTCTAATATTGGATGCATTTTATGTAGGAGGTGATGAGGACATTCTTGGATGTACTTATTGATGAATTGCTTGTGAGCAATGAAGATGTTCAAATGCATGGACAACAGGCGGAGATAAAAAACACAACAGGTTTGCATTTTTGTTAGAGATCTTTAATTAGGTATTAAATAAATGTAATTGTGTTGTATTTTATCAGCTTTTCCTACTGTCCATGCATTTGAATGCATCATGCATTCTCGATTCAAAGTGACAGAATCTTATTTTGGATGTGATGAAAAAATAGCATGCACCAGAAGATGGGAAAATAATGTCACTTTTGTGTACTTTAAACATTGATCCTTTCTTAAAGATTTTAGATGTTAATGGAGAATTCAGATGTTTGGGGGGAGCGGGTGCAAATAAGCTTCCACCTTCATGTGGTTGGCCTTGATGTGTAGAGAATATTAAACTAGTCTCAAAACCAAGTGAAGCTCAATATTAAAATATTTTGCAATTTTAATAAAACAAATATGGAATCTATGACATTGGAGAGAGTTCTTTCCTAAAAAATATATTTCTAAAATTTAAATTTAGTCATGAACATTATAAGGAGACTGCAACGCTCTAACCCCTATAACTAGTTTTCTTGTTATTTTTATCTTTTGGGAGAGACCAAATAATTCTTGTGACTATCAAAAGAATCATCCAGACTCTCCCAAAAGATAAAAACAATAGGAAAACTAGTTATAGGGGTAAGAGTGTTGTAGTCTCCTGATAATGTTCATAACCAAAGTTGAATTTTTGAAATAGATTTGTTAGGAAAGCACTCTCTCCAACATCACACATTCCATTTTTTTCTATTATGTTTCTGTCACAACTTCAATGCATAGCCATTAGTTCAACAGCATTGCTGCCACATATCCATATCTATTGCGACAGATAGGTTCAACGAGTAGTCATTGGATCCACAACATTTTCATCTCCTAGACATCACATGTGTAATGGGGTCTTTGACAGCCTATTTCCTTGTTTGGATTCAATTTATGACACCTCGACACAATGTAATTGTGATAGATGACCTTGTTGTCACAACTTCTAACAATAAAAGTCTAACACTTGTATGATAGGAGCCAATTCTTGTTGGGGTCACTTGAGCAATGGGTGTTTGTCATAATTGCGAGATCTTACCATCGCAATTTGAGCCCAAATGTAGTAGTGACAATATATACTTTGGGAAACCCTCTTTGAGGGAAAAAAAACTAGCCTCCAAAAGCATATATCATCATGTATTATTCAACAAAAACACCAATGCAATACAACCATGCAAGCCTTCAAAGCCATAGCCACAACCATGCATTTCATGTGAACAAGCATGAATCTACACATCTCATGTCATGCTTTCAACCCTAGCAAATGCTCCCTTGGCTAACATGGCAATCCTTGTCTTGCTCAACTTTCTCTTTTCCCTTTTTTTCTTTTATATTGTCTCTACAACTACCCTTGTGGTTTCTTATATAGTAGCAAGTCCCACAAAACCACCAAGTGGTATTATATAAACCATGTAAAAAAATTATGTGCTACCTAACCCATTGACCCCACACTTAATATTGGACATTTAATTCCTTTTTCCCAATATTAAATAATTACATCAAATATTATCACAATGTTACAATACAACTCATCACATATATCCCATGGGAATCTCTACATGTTGCATGTCCATCTAGGTGCTCCTAGGTGCAACATAATGTAATAAAATAAAATAAAATAATATAACAATATTATGTAATCTCAACACCTATGGGTTGAGGAGGGGGTCATTAGTTAACCAATGACCCTTTTCGACCATTTCATGACAACATATGTTTGTAGGGGTCCTAAGACCCCTAAGCACATATTGTAATTTATTGTATGGGTCAAAGGGAGTCATACAATAACCTATGATCCCTTTCGACTCATTTCCTTCCAACATATGTCATTGAGGGTCCTAGGACCCCAATGACATATTATAATTGTTTGTATGGGTCAAAGGGCAACCCATTTCATGACAACATATGTCCCTATGGGTCCCATATTATAATTGATCTTATGGGTCATGTTGGTGCATAAAATTGTTGATTTATTTCTTATGAGCTTGCCTACTCAATGCTGGGAAACTCAACACATTTTTGGTCAACAAATAAGGCTAAATCTTTATTTGTTCAAGCTCCATACTTTAGGATCAGTAGGACCTAGCTAGTTGTACCTTAACTTGTTACGTAATAAAGATTGTGATTGCAAATTTAGTGATACTCTCTTGAGTTGGAAAATATTCTCAAGGAGAATCAAAGAGTATGAATGATTTTAAAGAGAATAATATATTGAGAAAGAAATTGTGCAATACTTATGGATTGAACCTCACTAACCTTAAATTGTACATATGCACTTACAAGAAACATATAATGACCAATTCCTTGTCCTTTTGGGAAAAGAGAATCAATCCTCACATAATCTTATTATCAAATCTTTAGAGATAGTGTCGACCCCATCAACCACTACATAGAAAGATAATAAATGCAATTCCAACCCTAGATGAATTTAACCCCAACTAAATAAGACCAATTTAGAACAAGTTCATGCATTATTTCCATCAATCAATACAGAAGTATTAATCCAATGTAAGACAATGAAGAACATGAGTAGTTTAATAGACCATAAACCTAAAGAGATGTAAAGGAACTACCATTATTTTCATTTCTTTATAAGGAAGTACACCAAAGGAGTTTGGATTCAAGAGCCATCAAGCAATTGCACAGAAAGAGTGTTTACTCCATATTGAATTTGAAAATTCCTATAATTACTATTGTTCACTATATCTATTCCAAATGGTCCTAATATCCTTTATATAACATGAAAGGATGCATACAAGCTTTAGACAATTGCATTGATTGCTAACTAAAACATAATTGTATCTTAATACATAATTACAATGCAAGGATCTGACAAAACAATCAATCTGGAAGTCAGCTTTAGTTGTTGTCATTTTCATGAATGGTTGCATCCTTTGGTGTAATTAGTCTTGTGATAATCAAATGTACTTTATAATTCTCCCTTTGATCTTTCAAATATTAAAGGTAAATTCTCTACACAAAATAATTCAGTTAGATACCTTTAGTCACAAGGAAACATTATTCCTCACCTATAAAGTTTGAAAAGTCCACCAATGATCCTGCAAGATTAAACTTATTAGGGTTTTTATAAAAAGATATATAAGAATGAAACATTAATCATTGGAAAAATCTTTTTTCTCTTAAATACTTTGATAAAGGGTTTTAATATTTTATCCTTTCAAAACATGTGAAAATATTGATTTATAAACCTTTTTCATAGTGTAATTCAAATAAATAAATATTAGAGACTATTACTTGAATAAAAAGAATAAACAATTTCAACACTTTATTCAAATAATATAAATAATGTGGAACATTTACTTAATTTAACTTCATTCTTTGTATATGTTAAACATTCCATCTTTTAAAGATTGAGGTAAAATAGCAATTTATATAAAATTTAAATCCTACTTACCTCCATTTACCTTCTAGCATTATCAAAGTTATCAAAGTATTAGTCTTTGTTTTTTTTTTAAAGGAAAAGGTGGCAGAGGCACCATATAAATATATATAAATAGAAATATGCCAGATTCAAGGGCTCATTAAGGAAAGAATCTGGAAAGAAAATCTCGATTCATAGCCGATACAAAAGAGCATATCAATATCAATTACATTTACATTGACAAGAAAGATTCCTAGGCAGCAGCATAAAGCTCTTTATCCGCATCAATAATGTGTGCTAAATCTAGAAAATTTGTCACATGGATACTTAGTCTTGTGGAATCAAGATCAATGCCATCGGATCCCCATTTTGCTAAAAGATCGGCAGCCAAATTTCCTTCTCTGTAAGTATGTGAAATGAGGCAAGAATCAAACGAGTCAATCAAATACCAAATTTTAGACATGATATATTTGATTCTCCATTTAATGATTTGTCTCTTGATGCAAGCATTAATGATGAGAGCGGAATCACCTTCAATATGAATCACTTCCCAAGTTCTTGGCCAAAACCAAACCATAAAGTAATCCAAGTGCCTCTGTTGTATTGTTCATGCTTGAGGGTAAAGAGAGAAATTTGAATGCAAGAACTTCACCCAAATGGTTTCGTAAACACATGCCACAACTAGCTTTTCTAAGATTGTCTCTCGAAGATCCATCAAAGTTCATTTTGATACAGCCATTGGTCGAAGGTAGCCACTTGATGTGAGATCTTTCAACATGGTTGTTTGGAGGAGAGGAGGCCATAAATGGAGGGATAGAAATGTGGTTCCATCTTTTAAGGATGGAGTTATCCCATTGGGTGAAGCTATAGTTGCTGATCTTATCTTTGACACGAGCATTCACCACTTCCGAAATTGACTTTTCTAAACCCTTAAGGACCAAATCTAAGGAATTGGTAACATTTATAAATATTCGTTTGTTACATTCCCACCAAATTTCCCAAATGAAAAGTACAGGAGAACATTTCCAAATGCAAGCAAAGAAGGATTTAGAGAAGAGGATCAGCCAAGATTGAAATAATTCCCACAATGTGTATGGTAGGGGCATCGAAAGGTTAAGTTTTTGCATGACAAAGTTCCAACATTGTTGGGCAAAAGAACATTGAATAAATAAATGGTCTACAGTTTCCACATCTTCATTGCATAAGACACATTGAAAAGGCTATGAAATGTTAAGTTTTTGGAGCCTATCACTGGTTAAAATTCTTTTCCGAAGTGCAACCCAAGCAAAGCAACCTACCTTGGGCAAAACTGTATTATTCCAGCAGAAAAAAAATGCCCATTGTTTTGTTTCATGCTGCTCCACCACTTTCAAAGCTTGGTATCTAGCTTTAATGGAGTATTCGTCATTTGGAGAAGGGGCCCAAATCAAGAGATCATTTTCACTATTCAAGAATATCTTTCTTGCTGTCATGATTTTGAACAACTATTGTTTGTGACTATAAGAAATTGGTAAAATAAAGGGATCTTTCCAAAAGACTTTACTAGAGAATCTTTCAACAACCAGGACATAGTCTATCAAAAATTTGCCCCAATTGTCTTTGATTATGTAAATAACATCTCTTAAATCATTATCATAAGATAATGGAGGCAAACCATGCCAGGAATCCTCCCAAAATTTCACTGATTCACCATTATGCACCTCCCAGGAGACAAAGTTTGTAATGATATCCCTTGAAGATATCAAAAAGTTCCACATGGCTGAACCATTTGGGGGATCAGCAACAGTTATAATTCGATTAGAAGTACAAACTGAATTCAGTATTTTCTATAGGCTCCGCCTGAGCGATTTAGGGTTTTGTCTCAAAAGGGAAATATGAGAAAGACATTGGAGAAAATGATACTCAATTTATTACAAATCAAACTATGAGTATAAGAAATAAATTTATAAATTTTCTCTCTTATTTAAAATATAATCAATAATATGTTTGAATGTACTAAATGAGATGTAACATTTAAACAAGATAATTCAAGGAAATATGTGAATGGTTAAAATCATATATTATTTCCAAAATGAATTACTTAGGAATCATTTTTAAATAGTAAACAACCCAACCATGTTCACTGATCCCAAACTCTTGATCAACCATGAATGCATCCACAATTTTGTTCAAAAAGATTATGTAATTTCTAATGGCTTCATTATAAAGACCAATTGTTACTAATAGATCTATGCATAGCTTGTATCCACAAGTTTTGAATGCAGTATAAGATTCATCCTGATAATAATATATGAATTAGATTGCAAACTGCAGCCCGTAATTGATAAATGTGGGCCATTTTTGAGCTTATTTACACTCAAATATCTTTCCAAACTTTGTTAAAATGGTCTGGCCAGAAATTTAAAGATAAAAATAAATATTTGGTATCGATTTGCAGCTTCAAAATGTTGCCTGAACTTTTTGCACGTAACTCAGTTTTGAATTAATTCTAAAAGTTTGATATGTCCCAATGTGCCATATATTCCTTTCCTCCACTCGCAATTGAATTCCTTTTGAAATGCCAAAAGATTATTGAGAATAGATAATACGTGCTCATGATGCAGGTGAGTTCCCTAAAATTGAAGAAGTGTTGCATGACGAAGATAATGCAAGTCTATCGTGCAAAATATGTTGGTCATTTTTAGAGTTTCCTAGGCATTTTTTAGGCTACAGGCATCTTGGAACCATAAGAAATTGTAAGAAAATCATATCCCATGTATGGGAGAAAGTTTGAAGGTCATTTGGTAGGTAAAAATGATCACTTACAATCTACAAATAACTTCAAAATCATGCCTGAAAATCAAAAACGTGAATGAGATTTCCAACAACAATCTATGCTTCTCCTAGTGAAAAGTGTATATGCCCTTGTGAATTATCTAGAAAAATGAGCCTTCCATATTCCAAATCCACATCAAATACAGTTGTCCAATCCATTCTTAAGAAAATATTCCATTTTAAATGCATATATGAACACCTTTTATGCTGGATTTAAAAATGCACATGTTGGCTATTTGGAGAGCCTTTCAACTACAGCATGGTAAGATATGGAACCATCTAGTGCAATTTTGAATTTTGAAAATGTATACATATCTAGAGATTGGATATCTTTTCACGTATCTGAGAGAGGAATATGCTTAAAAAATATAATTCATTGGCTTTGATTTGGACCTTTAAATTTGCAAAATTCAAAGCTCCATTAGGTCGAAGGAGCCATAGGTTAACCTATGACCCCTTTCGACACATTTTATCACAATATATGTCCCTAAGGGTCCTAGAACCCATAAGGGAATATTATAATTGATTGTATAGATCGAAGGGGTCATAGGTTAACTTATAACCTCTTTCGACACATTTGATGACAACATATGCCCTTAAAAGTCCTATGACCCCTAGGACCTATTATAATTGATCATATGGGTCAAAGAGGCTCATAAGTTAACCTATGACCCCTTTTGACCTATTTCATGACAACACATATCCCTAGGAGTCCTCAAACCTTGATGAACATATTAAAATTGATAGTATGGGTCGAAGGGGGTCATAGATTAACCTATGACCTCTTTCGATAAATTTCATGACAACATATGTCTGTAGGGGTCCTCACACCCCTAGGGACATTTTATAATGATCACACAAGTTGAAGAGGGTCATAGGAGATCCTTTTGGATACATTTCATGACAACATATGTCCTAGGACCCCTAGGGACATAATATAATTGATCATCTACATCAAAGGGGGTCATAGGTTAATCTATGACCCTTTTTTACTCATTCCAAGACAACATATGTCCCTAGGGGTCCTACGACCTTTAGGTACATATTATGTAATTGATTGAATGGGTCAAAGTGGGTCATAGGATAACCTATGACCCTTTTGACTTATTTTTTGACAACATATGTCCCTAAGGTTCCTAGGACCCCTAGGGACATATTATAATTGATCTAATGAATCGAAGTGGGTAATAGGTTAACCAATGACCCCTTTTAACACATTTTATGATAACACATGTTAATATGGGTCCTAGGACCCTAGGGACATATTATAATTGATCATATGGGTAGAAGGGGGTCATGGGATAGCCCATGACCACTTCTGTTATATTTCAAGATAACATATGTCTCTAGGGGTACTAGGACCCCTAGGGACATATTATATTGATCGTATGGGTCAAAGGGTGTCATAGGATAACCTATTCTTTCTTTTGATCCATTTCATGACAAAATATATATTATAATTGATCATATGGGTTGAAGGGGCCATAGGTTAACCTATGACCCCTTTCAACCCATTTAAGAATAATTTATGTCACTAGGGATCCTAAGACCCCCAAAGACATATTATAATTGATCATATGTGTTGAAGTGGATTATAGGATAACCTATGACCACTTTTGACCCATTTAAAGACACCATTTGTCCTTAGGGACATATTATAATTGGTTGTATGGGTTGAAGGGGGTCATAGGATAACCTATGAACCCATCTATCATATTGTATGACAACATATGTCCCTAGGGGTTCTAGGGCTCCTAGAGACATATGAAAATTTATTACATGGGTCAAAGGGGATCATAGATTAATCGATGGTCCCTTTCGAGCCATTTCATGATAACTATGTATATAGGGTTCTTAGGACCCCTACGAACATATTAGAATTGATCATATGGGTCAAAGGGGGTCATAGGATAACATATGACCCCTTTGAATTTATTTCATGAGAACATATGTCCTCATGGCTCCTACAACCCCTATAGACCTATTATAATTGATCGTATGGATTTAAGAGAGTCATAGGGTAACCTATGACCCCTTTCGATACATTTCATGACAACATATGCCTCTAGGGTCCTAAGACCCCTAGGGACATATTATAATTGATTGTATGGCTCAAAGGGGGTCATATGATAACTTGTGACTTCTTCTGACATATTTCATGAAAACATATGTCCTCGGGACATTATAATTGATCATATGGGTCGAAAGAGGTCATATGTTAACCTATGACCCCATTTGATACATTTCATGACAACATATATCCTTAGGGGTCCTAAGACCCTTAGGGACATATTATAATTGATTGTATGGGTCAAAGGGGTCATAGGATAACCTATGATCCCTTTCAACACATAAGAAATTATATTTAAATTATATAACTTTAGATAAAATTATATTTATTTAATAAAATATATAATATTATAAAATAATTCCTAATATAATGTTATTATTATATATATGATAGTAGATATATTTAATAATAAATATATAGATAATTTTTATAATACTATATAATAATATATAGTAATTTATGATCCTAATAAACTATGTAATTATATTTAATACCTTATATAATATTATAACAATAATATTTGTTATATAATATATAGTAATAAAATAAGAAACAATGCTATTCATTTATTATTATTATTATATCTGAAATTAAAAGCATATTAAATATGTTTGTAAATGTATAACAATAGGGTCCCCAAAATGTAAAACATGCTTCAAATTTGAAATTTTGTATTTTGTCACCACTTTTTGGGTACCTGATCCTATTTTGGGTATATTTGGGCAACTCAAAAAACATGTTTGAGGCATATTTATCTGACATATAGACTTCAATTGACCATCTGACGAATCTTTTTTCATCCAAATTCCATGAAATGAAAAGGGTTTCTTGAGAACACTCGCAAGATTCCATCAATATAATTGCTATCAAATTATGTGTTCGATAAGTATTATTACTTAATTTCTAATGAAGATGCATGTAAAGTGTTGATTGACATATTGATTGAAAACAACTATAAATTTCAAATGGCATAACATTTTTGAAATCCAAAATTTACGTCACATTCTATGCTTTGCCTACTATAAGAGAAAAAAGAAAAAAATAATTTTGTAAAGTTTTTAGTTAGTTAAGATGGTCATACACATGAGTTTTTTTTAATTCTGAAAATGTTATAGTAGAGAATTCATAATTAATTAATTAATTATAATAAAAATACCCAAAAACATGTGTCACATCTGGGTGTGAGTCTACTTATTATATTTACAATTATATTAAAAAACATTTACAATTTAATTTTAATTAAGGTGATTAGACATAGACCTACTTTTAATTTTCATCCTAAAATTTTCATAGTACTTCACTAAAATCCAAAATTTTGACCAATCAAATGATTTTTTTCTTCAGATAAGGCCTGGTAGTTTACAAAGAACATTCAATTTTCTACATATTTATTTCTTACAAATTTTTTATATAAATTTCATAACTACTTTAAAATAAAGCATCAAGTTAACATAACCATGATTTTCTAATTTTTCACTGCCACTTAAGGCATAGTTTGGTTGACCATGATCCTACACATACCCATTTTACTTTTATCATATTTGTAATCTCAAGTTGAAGATATGTTAGATAGTTAAATTCATTTAATCAATTATTTCTTTCAATGCTTAGAAATCTATTTCCTTTTTTAGTGGATTGGGAAATCAGTTAAAATAGATGATTTTCAAATAAACATCAAATGTAACTGCTTGCATGAGATAGGCTGGCTTGATGGTTTTTGTAATTGTTACATTGAGGTTCCAGATTTCAAAACTCTAAAACCTGCTGGAGAAATTTTCTAAGTATGTGAAGGAAGTCATAGGAGTATATCTATTGGAGGAGAAGCTGGCTTCTCCTACAGATTCTTTACTCAGTCAATTTGATGAGAAGATAAAGAAATTTCTCTTAGCACCTAGAGATTTCAGCGAGGCCACCATGGGTAGTTTTACCCAGCTAGTGCTTGTGTCTCATTACATGGAAGAAGAACATGAGTTATTGGAAAAAGCACCACATGATGTAGATTTCTAGCTTGAAGAGGTTGAGATTTTGCCAAATTGCCTTATGGACCTCAATAAGGATGCAATCTCCAAGACCCCTAAAGCATATGAAAAGAGTAAGGAAAGTTTTTGGTGATGGGATTTCTCTTTCCCTTGGCCCATTTTTGGATTCTTTGTCTCATGGAAACTAGTATCAAAAACTCTCAACTTAAACTATATTCTTTTATTTGTTATTAATTTTATGTGAAGCATGTTGATGATGTTTCTGGAGCCAATCATCCACCTTCATAGAAGTAATGTATGCATCTATGAATATTGATGAGGACACAAATAGTAATGTCTTTGCACCCATACATTTGTGACACACTCCTAATGCATTTGAGAATATCAAAGAGAAGGTGTAGTGTTGCTATAATCTTACAAGAAGACCAAGGACAAGTGGTTGTAAACCTTACATGAGTAGTGTATGGTTATCACCCTCAGGATCTAAATCCTATAGAAGTATCTTCCTTTTCTATTTTTTCACTGCTTCCTTTTGTCACTTTCACTATTTGTAATATTGAGTACACATAGTGTGTAGGTAGTACCTACTTCTATAGAGTAGATCATAGGTGGTAGAGTAGAGTGGTACCCTTGAGGAACAATTGTACATTTGTAAATATTTGTTTATATATAGGAAGAAAACCAACTCCTTAAGGGTATAACATTGAATAATGAGGGAATGGAGAATCGAAGCTTCCTTAGAGGGAAATTATTGTCATATCTAGTGATTGTTGGACTTTGTAGCTATTGTTAAAAATTGTAAAGACTACCCTTGCAAAACCAATGCCACATCAACATTATCTGTAAAATGTGGAAAGTTCAATGAGAGTCAAGGTCCTTTGAATATTGACCAGTCAACATTAATTCTCAATTATCATTAAATTTAAAAGAAATTCGTATACCAGATACCACAATACCAGAATACCAAGATGGTATGAACAAGAGGATCAATCTAAAAGGAGCTCCAGAACCTGTTTATAAAAGAATATTGTAGGAGTGCTTTACCACCCTACCACAAATTTGTTAAGCTTCCTCGAAATCTTTCCTAGCATGGAAGATACCCAGCCCGACAATGAGGAAAACTAACCAAGCAACTAAGAAGAGAAATGAAAAGTGTACAAGTAGAGCATATGAGATCATTTCATGTTACTAAATGATTTCAATAAATAAGTAACCCCAACCAAGCATTTTATGAAGCCAACTCATAAGACACCAGGTGCAATTTCGTGTACATGTTAAAGCCTTAAAAGAAACACTTAACCTTTAAGAAATTAATAGATTCACAAGGTAACACTTACAATGCAAAAGAAAACTCTTCTAGGTATACAATAACACAAATTTATTCCAATCACACAAGGGTGGATATACGTGATCATTACATATAATTAAACAACTTCAGTGAGCCATTATTCATGCCAACTGTTAGTACCAACAACTTAATTGTAACAATTTATATACAAGGGATAATATAAGGCACCACTAAGAGTTTAGATTTTATAATTAGCAATGAATTCAGTGTGCAAGTACCAATTAATATGAAAACATGCATTCTTATGCAAACATTTTCTTTCTACCAAAAGGGTTTCACTGTCTAACTAAATTGTTTGCATTATTGTAGACTTTAGTTTCTATTGTGTACATGCCTACTATTAGTACCAACGCCTTAATTGTAACAATTTTTATACAAGGGATAATATAAGGCACCACTAAGATTTTAGATTTTATAATTAGAAATGAATTCAGTGTGCAAGTACCATTCAATCTAAAAACATGCATTCTTATGCAAACATTTTCTTTCTACCAAAAGAGTTTCACTATCTAACTAAATTGTTTGCATTATTGTAGACTTAAGTTTCTATTGTGTACATGCCTACTGTAAGTATCAACACCTTAATTGTAATAATTTCTATACAAGGGATGATATAAGGCACCAATAAGATTTTAGATTTTATAATTAGCAATGAATTCAGCATGCAA
Organism: Cupressus sempervirens; assembly: GCA_028749045.1. Lineage (NCBI taxonomy): Eukaryota > Viridiplantae > Streptophyta > Pinopsida > Cupressales > Cupressaceae > Cupressus > Cupressus sempervirens. The sequence continues at coordinate 438,379,940 of CM053788.1, forward strand.
GTATCATTTAATCTGAAAACATGCATTCTTACGCAAACATTTTCTTTCTACCAAAAGAGTTCACTGTCTAACTAAATTGTTCACATTATTGTAGACTTTAGTTTCTATTGTGTACAATCCATGTTTTAGGAAAATAATGTGGTTCCTTTAGATATTTAACAAAAACAATGGAGATTAAAACAATTTCTTCTTGAGACAAAAAATATAGCTTGAGGATATAACATGAATAACTTTTCCTTAGTCCTCATTCTATGTCATATTCTCATATCAAGAGCTTTAAAATATGACATTTTTATTCAACATGGATTTAATAATATACCCCATCAATATACATAGGTAAAATCCCAACATCCATTAACTTACATCAATTAAGAACATAAGTAACAATTGAATACATGTTTTTTAAGACAACTTTGAATAATTCAAACAATTAAAGATGAATCATAATGCACAACTCTGATCCTTATGCAATATACTATCTATCCATTTCAATATACAATCATTATTCAATTTAGTATTACAACATCATATTACTAATGAAGGGTGCTCCCCTTAATACCATAAACTCATAACAAGAACAAAGAAACAACAACAAATGTGAGAACAAAATACGGACTTCTTATTATCATCGCAAATGCAGAATTACAAAATTCACAATTATAATATGCTAACCCAAATGGGCATCTTCATTACAATAATCTACAAGACAAAGCTATAACAACTACCTAGAGCTATCCTAGACAATGTTTTAGCCTTTCTTAAATAGAAAATTTTATGCTGCCCAAGAAGTTTCTAGACAATGAAACTTAATACCTAGGGCCGACAGACCTTAACAATACATATAGAGTCAGCCAAATACATCTTTGACAATTATTTTAGATATTTCAGGTAGGCCAACTTCATAAGGCCATAACTCTCGAACCATTGCTCCAATTAGCTATTATAACCACTTTTTGGAAATTCCATCTTGTGATCTACAGGCTCATAACAAAGTTAGCACCCTTTTGTCAAAATTTCAGACCTCATATGGGCACTCTAAGGCCTCCAATGGTGAGCTTGAAGATTTTTCTACAAATTTTTCCACCAAAAATCTGCAATAACTTTTCCAATACTTTAGTTGGAGCAATCAAATTTTTATGGTAGGCTTCTAACTCTAAAATGAACCTATCAACCACCACAAAAATAGAATCATGCCCTCATTGTGTCCTCGTTAATCCAAGAATAAAGTTCATGCTAACATCCTCCCATGGCTTCTCTGGTATAGGTAATGGCTGATACAACCCTATATTCTATTTCACTCCTTTCGCCATCTGACATACTCTACAACTCTATACAAACTTCTTCACATCTTGTTGCAACTATGGCCAATAATAATTCTTCACAACCAAAGCTAGGGTTTTATCTCTACAAAAATGTCTAGCCAATCCTCCACTATGCTTCTCCTTGATGATATTCTCTCTCATTAAAATTCTAGGAATGCAAAACTAGCTTCTTAAACAACATACTATCCTAGATCATGAAATTCAACCACTTTGTCTTGTCAAATGTAATAGGTTATGTACAAGCCTTCCACACTTCACCAAAATCAGGATCACCTGGATAAAAAGTACTAAGTTCTTTGAACCCAACCACCTCTATCTACATTTTGGTCAGTAAAAGTTGTCTTCTACTAAGAGCATCTGCAACTCTATTAGACTTCCCACTCCTATGTTTCAAAACAAATGTATAACTCTACAAAAACTCAACCCACTTCAAATGCCTTTAGTTTAATTTTTCTTGAGTATTGAAATATTGCAAAGCTTAATGATCAGTATACAAAACAAACTCCTTAGGAAGAAGATAGTGTCTCCACTTCTTTGATACTTAAACTATAGCATAAAATTCCTGATCATAAATAGAATTTTTTTTTGCATCATTCAATTTCTCACTGAAATAAGAAACAGGTCTACCTTCTTGGCTCAAAATAGCTCATATTGCAGTACCACTAGCATCACATTCTACTTGAAACACCTTATTAAAATTAGGAAGTGCTAAATCAAGTTGCTTAGTAACCTTTTATTTCAATAGATTAAAACTCTTATCTGCTCTTATAGTTTACTTAAATTCTTTCCTATCCCCTCTCATTGTTTTAGTCAAGGGTCCACAAATACTACAAAAACCACTTATGAACTTTCAATAAAAACTAGCCAGCCCATGAAAAGATCTTACCTCTATCACACTCCTTAGAGTAGGCCATTCAAGGATAGCCTTCACTTTCTCTGGGTCCATTTTCAAACCTTCTATTGAGACTACAAATCCCAGGTACACCAACTAATTCTTTATAAAACTACACTTCTTCAGGGTTATCAGCTCAATTTTTCTTCCCTCAACTTATCAAACACCTTGCAAATATGGATCAAATTCTCCTCCAATGTCTTACTAAAGATTAGAATATCATCTAGGTAAAAAATGACAAACTCAACAAGAAACTCTTTTAGTGCCTCATTCATGAGCCTCATGAAAGCCTTTAGTGCATTAGTTAGCCCAAAAGGCATGACTAACCACTCGTACAATCCTTCTTTTGTCTTGAAAGTAGTCTTCCACTCATCACCTTCTCTGATACGAATCTAATGGTACCCACTCTTCAAATCTATCTTTGTGAAATACTCAACTCCACTCAAACAGTCCATAATATCATCCATCCTTGGCAATGGAAATATGTACTTGATTTTTATCTTGTTGATAGTGTGAGAATCTGTGCGCATCCTCCATTCTCCATTCTTCTTTGGTGCTAATATTGTTGGTATAGCACATGGGGCTCAGACTCTCTCGAATGAACCTCTTCTGGAACAACTCATGAACTTGTCTATTGAACTCTTCACTTTTTGTTGGTGTCATTCTGTGTGTTGCCTTGTTTAGAAAACTAGCTCTTTAAACCAAATCCATCTGGTGATTGATCTTCCTCATTGGGGGCAATCCATCAAGTACATTATTTGATACAATATCAGAAAACTCTCCCAACATATATGCAACTTCTATAGGCACCTCCTCTACTTCTTCTTTACTATCTTTTGAAATTATAGCAAAACACATATGCTCACACTTCATACCATTGCGAAACTCTTTTCCATCAACAAAACATATTCTGGCAGCACTACATACCTTTTCATCTTTATCCTTCAACAGTTTCAACTTATATTTCACTCCATCCTTGGTCAAAGTGTAAGTATTTTCTCGTCCATCATGTACAACATGCATGTAAAACTACCACGGCCTACCCAAAAACATACAACATATGTCCATAGGTATGATATCACATAGTACCTCATCTTGATAACTTCCAATCTTGAACTTTACTGGGCATTGCTCATTGACCATGACCTCGTGGTCATCTTGCACCCAAGAAATATAGTATGTGTTGGTCTCAGATTGGTTTCGATAATTGAGTCTCAACACACTAAACCAATTTTAATATAAAAGCCAAGTACACTATATATGTCGAGCCATAGTATGTGTCGAGCCAGAATTCTAATAGGTGTTGAGTGACTTTAGGTGTGAAGCATGATACAGGTGTTGAGTGATCTATATGTGCCAAGTCACAATCGATGTCAAGCAAGCCAGAATTCTACATGTGTCGAGCAAGCCAGAATGCTACATGTGTCAAGCAAAACAGAATTGCTATAAGTGTCGAGTGAGCCAATTTTTCTATATGAGCTGAGCATCAGAGGTAACAAGTGTCGAGTAACACAGATTGGACATAGTTGTTTGTAATTGCACAAACACTTATGTAAACCCTTTTTTGAGCTAACATAGAAGAATCTCAAAGGATATTAAGGGTAAGAACAAATTTTTTATATTTCCTATGCAATCAGCATGCAGCCAATAAGAAAAATGGAGAAGGTATGCAACCAATAAGAAAAGTGCAAAGAATGAGCAGGAAATAAAGATTTAATATGGATCATAGATTCATACCTAACCCTAAGTCTTCAAAATCCTTAAAATGAGGATGAAACCCCATTGTATGCATGGATGAGAGCAGTGCATGGGTAAACTATAGCAAGATTTAGAGGGAAGTGTAAAAAGACTTAGAGGAACAGATTAGCATTGCAACATCCAATTGATCAAGAACAAAGTATCAAAACATCAAATAGATATCAAATCTCAAAGGATCAAGATCAGAGAGAGTAGATCAAGTGCCTAAATTCAGTAATCAAGGATTGTAAACTATCAAGTTTATTTATCTAATACTCTCTAGCAATTGTATTGGAAAGAAAATCCTATGTTGATAGGTTAGCTTAATAGCTAGGTTGTAGAACCTTTGACAATGTGATAAAATCCTTTAATAGGGTGACACTTCATGTAAAGTGTTTGTAAATCTTTTAAACAGGTCACTATTGATACAGTGTAAAGCCTTTAATAGGGCAGGCCTTTCATAGGGCAGATCATCAGAAGTGGTCAAACATTATTGCTGGAGTGATATTTTGTGGGTATCATCCCCACCCTAGTTTTACCTTCTCATTTTGGAGGGTTTTTGGATTACCAAATTTGGTGTTATGTGTTTTGATGCATGTGCTCACTTTATGCTTAACTGATATTTTTACATGCGTGCAATTTATTTTTAGTTAAAAATTTTTAAGGTTAATGTGTGATCATTCTTATCCAACCCCCCCCCCCCCCCCCTCTCAGAAGTATTCTTCCCATTTGATTATTCATGTGGGTGTTTCTATCTCTTCAGCTTCAACTTCGTAACCATAGTTTCTGACACCAGATTGTCAATACTTCCACAATCAATGGTCATATCACAACACTTATCTTCAAATCTACACCGTGTGTGAAACAAGCTCCTTCTTTGATCAAGTTCATTCTCATCACTCAATAAGACTCTTATGTTAACTAGGACTTCTCCCCTTTTAGCATCTTTAGAATGTCATGATCTGGCATCTTCATCAACATGTGCAACTCTAGCCTAGCCTATGTTCTTCAATTTTTCCTTCCTTGGTGTTGGGAACATTCAAATGCTCTATGCCCTTCTTCTCCATAGTGAAAACATTTCCCACAGAAACATCCTCTTCCAAATCCTTGTCCTCTGCCTCTTCCTCTCTAATCTCTATTGTTTTGATCATGGAAATAATTGAAATTATTTCCCCTCTGATTTTGACTGCTATTTCCAACCTCATCCTTTTTCTTCTGATCATCATTATGGTCTCCATAAGATCATCTACCAGATCTTCTATTGCGACCTCTTCCACTATTCTTGTTATCAAACTTTTTGCTTAGTTTCTCCTCAACCCTTAGTGAAAGCTAATGTGCCTCCTCAATACTGGTCACTCAAACAAGACTCATCTCATCCTAAATGCTTGGTCGTAACCCATTAAGATAATGGGCAACTTTCTCCTTATCAGTGTAATGACCCCTTTTTAGGGTCATTCATTTTTGCGACTTTTCTTTTCTTTATTTATATCTTTTTCCATGTTTTCTCTAATATAACTTTATTATGTATGCAATTTGCAATGCTTCAAGCCATCACTGATAAAGAGATAAATATGTGCTCAACAATTACGTTGTGTCTGATATATGCTATTACAATTCCTGCACTTGTAACTAGAAGGTTGTGTCAGCAACCATGCTTTCTCAGTCCACCCCACAAGTCTATAAATGGGAGAAATTGAATATATATTTTGTCCATTTAGTTTCTATTATGTTCTTTTTCCTTCGTATTTGGTCCATGCATCTTCATTGTTATTGCTTCAGTAATTTGTCAGAGATGTAATCCATTCCATCTCTTCCTTATTCCCCCCATATAATATTTGATTGGATTTCTTTATATGTGCTGGTCGGTATTGGCCAACAGTCACATCCTTAGGTGTTAACTAATTCATAGTTATGTTAAAATATATATATATATATATATATATATATATATATATATATATATATATATATATATATATATATATATATATATATGTTATTTTAAATATGATGGTTATCATATATATTTACTTATATTATATGTTATTATAACATATTTGATTGTGTTATCATTCATATTAACTCTTGTATCATTAATTTATATAATATTATATTGATTATTTTATTAATCAATTAATATTATATATATTCAAATGTGATAATATCTAGATATGTTATTATTTCATTGTTTATAATGTAATTGTAACATTTATTTATTCTTATATCTTAATCTTATTATTATGAATAATAATAATTTATATTATTACTATGAATAATACAAATGATTAAGTAAAATAAATAGATCATAAGTATTTATCAATATTATTTCTTTTGTGAACAATCGATAATAGCGTATGTATCTATTATTATATTTTATCCAATTATAGGATTCCCTCTTAAAGTATGATATAAGAATAGGGTAATATATATGTATTAAGGTACATATATACAAAGGCATGATATTAATACATTTGATATAATTACGTAGTATTGAAGAATCATTCTAATCAATGAAATGTCCACTTGTTTGATTTTGAATTTTAACTCATTTAATATTAGAATAGAGGTTGATGAATAATAATCTACAAATGATGTGATAGATATCCTTTCTCTTGGAGACAAGGACATATTAATATGTTAACTTAATGACAAATTATATCATTATTATTAATAATTAATTTATCATTAAATCTTATAAATATGAGGACATGACAGTCCGCCCTTCCTCAAATTGCTTGTCCTCAAGCAATTATTGTTTACACTAAACCTTTATTGTGAATTCAATATACAAGTTATACACTGGAATGAAAGAACACATAAAGTATGCATGTAGTTAATGTCATAATGCATGAAGCAAATATCTAAGTGCTTGCAGACACAAAGCATACATGAAGAAGACACATTAATGCATGAAGACACAAAGTATACGCAATGTAGACACATGATGTATGAAGGCACAAAGCATACACGATGCAGACACGTCATACATTCTTTGTTGATTTTCAAAATGAAGTAGAGTAAAGGAAATGATGTATAAAATATACTTCCCTAATATGTCTTTTGATCATGGACCTGCAACACAAATAATTATTAGCATATAATAGCTCTAAAGAAAGATGAGTCTTGTGATGATTCTTTCCCTTCTTATTATGATCATCTTGAGATGGTAGATTTATGGTGCAAAGGGTGCATGAAACAAGCTACAAGTGGTTCCCTGGAGGATATCCATCATGTGCTCAAATTTACTATGCCTCTCCCTCCACTCACTCCCTACCTTAGGATATCATAAGGTGGTTGAGAAGATTAATCTAATGAACATAATTATTTGACATAAGAATCTTTCTCTCTCCTTATTATGATCATCTCGAGATGGTACATTGATGGTGCAAAGGGCACGTGAAACAAGCTACAAGCGGTTCCCTGGAGGATATCCATCAAGTTCTTGAATTTACTCTGCCTCTCCCTCCACCAACTCCCTATCTTAAGATATCTTAATGTGGATGAGAAAATGAATGTTAATCTAATGAATAGAAATATTTCTCTCTCCTTATTACGATCATCTTGAGATGGTAGATTGATGGTGCAAAGGGCGCGTGAAACAAGCTACAAGCGGTTCCCTAGAGGATATCTGTTAGGTGCTCGAATTTACTCCACCTCTCCCTCCACCAACTCCCTGTCTTAAGATATCATAATGTGGATGAGAAATAGACCCCTATGTACTATCTAATCACATGTCTTCCCCTTCTATCATAATTGGTTAAATTCTTTCCTTTTTGGAATATACACTTCTTTATGGACATGTATTTACTCTTTTGTAATGTCAGGTGTAAAACCAATAGTCACTAAACTATGATAGGTCACTTGTACTTTATTTCATATATTTCTAGGGTGTTTAATACTTTGCTATTTATTTATATTTCATTTTTCATTCTTCATATATATATTTTTCATTTATATTTCATTTTTTCATATATTCTGATTTCATTTCTTTGTAACTAGAATCATTGATTGATTATTCAATATTCTTCACAATAAAAAATGTGTTAGTAATAAGAAAGATAGCATCAATTATTTCATAGCGATATATGCACAAAATATATATCTTACCTCATTACCCTTATGTGTTGAAGTGGTGATTATAGGATATTTATCCATTATTGACTCTTAACTACCTTAAAGATCCTTGTAGATTCAACCATATTTGCTAAATAGTTACCCACTTCTATATGAATTAAGTGCTTTGGGAGAATAGGTCAATCATGGAGATGTACCAAAATACATTTGCACTAATGATTTTCCTTTGTGTATTTCCCTTTCTTTACGAGCTTGCCTCTAATGAAATTTTAGGCTCCTTTACCTTGGAAGTGTCAAATTCCTTCTGGATCTGATATTAATATCCCCTTTCCTACAAGACATACTCGAAAGAAGAGGTCAAAGCAAGTGCTCATAGAGAAAAACAAGAAATAAGAGAAATATTTATATCATACTCAAGAATAAGCACAATAAATAATTCCAAATTGAAATATATATTTTAATACATATCTTTCCAACATTTTATTTTCTTATCAAATAACTAACTATGATTATGAAATTCTAATTCAAAAATGAATAAGGAAACATTACACGCATAGTTAGTTATCTACATAATTCAATAATTTAGTATTCATCATTTAATGATAATATAATAGTTCTATCGGTAATATTAAACATGACTTCCTTATTTATCATTAACTCTATTATACTCATGTTCATATAATGTTAGAAATAATAGCAATGATAAATTTCAATAACCTTATAAAAATATATGTACCTCATGTACTTTACACTTACCTATCTGCTAATTTTAGTGATTGCAAACACAACACGAGCGATCATTGAGAGTCTGATGCACATACCATCTATAATTGGAGGCGTTATCTTTAATGAATATTCAGCATGGGAGATATCATCTATCTAGATATCCAAGTCTCAGCCTATCTCTCCATCATTGCAGAAGATTTTGCTATCAAACTAAAAGATATTTACCTTTGAAATCCCTCTTTTGGAAATAAGGATATTTCTCCAGGAATCTTGTTAAAAGATTAAGTCATGTCTTCCTCAATGGCATAAGTTGACATCCATCAATTGTTCTTTTGCTACTGATATATATAGCTACCATGCATTTAAGAGAAGTATTTGTTCCATTTTTTGAGCTAAATTTATTATCAAATCCTTTATTACAACAAGTTGCATCCACAATTGGCATTAATGTAATGTCCCCTTTTTGTGCTATGAGGGATTACGAGATGATTGTGTCAATTTATTTTCTTACTATGTTAAATGAATATGATTTGAGCAAGTAATGGAAGATATATCAATATCAAATATGATCTCTGATATATTCGATACAAATATAATGCAATGATGACATTTATATGGCAGCGGTAATGTCTAATATGTAATTGGATATGTATGCAATATGAAAGACGAGTCCTATCACTTGCAGTCATTGGTTGATTATACAATTTTTGATATACAATGGAAATATGCAACTGATATTAATTGCTTGGAAGTGGTTATTGCTATATCTAGTTATCGATTTATGCTAGAGCTTTAATGGATGCTATCTCTGATATACAGTATGAACTGTGCAATACCTTAGATACTATATCTGATATAGGTTGTGAACACTTGCAGTAGTAAAATCGAATTAGCTTACTGATCAAAGCATATCTCAGAGGATAAGTAAACATGAAATATGTAGTCAATGCCCTTACAAATGATTAGGAGCATATCCCTCCTCTATAGATTTCTAATTCTCCATAGCCTGACTAATCATAATCCTTCAATTCAAAGAGTATGTTACAAATCTTCAATCAATGGTTGTATAATCATATTCTGCTTGATATGATCACTATAATTTTCTAAGAATATATATATATATATATATATACATATATATATACATATATATATACATATATATATATATATATATACATATATATATACATATACATACATATACATATATACATATATATACATATATATACATATATATATACATATATATATGTATATATATATGTATATATATGTATATATATATGTATATATATATGTATATATATATGTATATATGTATGTGTATATATATGTATATATGTATGTGTATATATATGTATATATGTATGTGTATATATATGTATATATATATGTGTATATATATGTATATATATATATATAGTGTTGCCATTATAAAGGATCTATATATATCCTTTCTAATGGCAACACTAAACACAATCGCACCTTCCACAACTCTATTCAAAAAGCCCCTATATATAGAAGCATTTGAATACATATGAAGAGGTTAATCCAGTTGAAACTAATTTTCCATCATCTCCTCCAATCTTCTAGTTACCACAAATTCTATTTCATTGGTTCTTTATAACACACAAATGTTGTTTTTTTTTTTTTTCTTTTATTATTATCATGAGTAATAGTTCAGTTTATAAATATGATATGATTAGTACAGGTAGACATAATATCTATCAATCAAGTACTCCCGTCTTTTCTGCAGTTTGAAGTGAACCCCGATAACACCAACAATCTTGTATTTTTCCTTTTCTACACATTCATTATATTGTCTGAAATATAACATCGACTCCATATACAAGATCATCTTTACTCATTGTATCACTGAGACTCAGTGGACTACACACATGGAGAATGAATATATTAACTTTGATATTTATTTCCTTTGAACATTGATTCCATTTATTGCACTCGTAGCAATGTAAATTAATACTATATTTTTGCGGCGATGATAACAAACTTTTCTATCTCTACATATTCTTCCGGCTTCACAAACTTTTGTTATACACAACACAAAAAGTTTTTGGTTGCCTGAGTTACTGTTTGCTAAATGGGAAGTTTCGCAACTGCAAATATCTTTTTTTTTCTGTTTCTTATGAAACATCATAGGTTGGCAGGATGCACGGCTCTGATACCAATTGTAATGACCCCTTTTTAGGGTCATTCATTTTTGCGACTTTTCTTTTCTTTATTTATATCTTTTGCCATGTTTTCTCTAATATAACTTTATTATGTATGCAATCTGCAATGCTTCAAGCCGTCATTGATAAAGAGATAAATATGTGCTCAACAATTATGTTGTGTCTGATATATGCTATTGCAATTCCTGCACTTGTAACTAGAAGGTTGTGTCAGCAACCATGCTTTCTCAGTCCACCCCATAAGTCTACAAACGGGAGAAATTCGATATATATTTTGTCCCTTTAGTTTCTATTATATTTTTTGTCCTCCATATTTGGTCCATTCATCTTCATTGTTATTGCTTCAGCAATTTGTCAGAGATGTAATCCATTCCATCTCTTCCTTATTCCCCCCCATATAACATTTGATTGGATTTCTTTATATGTGCTGGTCGGTATTGGCCAATAGTCACATCCTTAGGTGTTAACTAATTCATAGTTATGTTAAAATATATATATTTATATGTTATTTTAAATATGATGGTTATCATATATATTTACTTATATTATATGTTATTATAACATATTTGATTGTATCATCATTTATATTAACTCTTGTATCATTAATTTATATAATATTATATTGATTATTTTATTAATCAATTAATATTATATATATTCAAATGTGATAATATCTAGATATGTTATTATTTCATTGTTTATAATGTAATTGTAACATTTATTTATTCTTATATCTTAATCTTATTATTATGAATAATAATAATTTATATTATTACTATGAATAATACAAATGATTAAGTAAAATAAATAGATCATAAGTATTTATCAATATTATTTCTTTTGTGAACAATCGATAATAGCGTATGAACTATTATTATATTTTATCCAATTATAGGATTCCCTCTTAAAGTATGATATAAGAATAGGGTAATATATATGTATTAAGGTAAATATATACAAAGGCATGATATTAATACATTTGATATAATTACATAGTATTGAAGAATCATTCTAATCAATGAAATGTCCACTTGTTTGATTTTGAATATCAACTCATTTAATATTAGAATAGAGGTTGATGAATAATAATCTACAAATGATGTGATAGATATCCTTTCTCTTGGAGACAAGGACATATTAATATGTTAACTTAATGACAAATTATATCACTATTATTAATAATTAATTTATCATTAAATCTTATAAATATGGGGACATGACAATCAGCTTCGGCATGGCTAGTTCTAATGAGAACTCAGTAGAACTCTTCGGTATACTTTTGAACAGATTTTCTCGCTTGCTTCAACCCTTACATTTTCTTTAATAGATCAAGCTCATAATCCATGGGAATAAATTGTCACTTCATTTTAGCTACCATCTGATCCTATCTAGTGATTTTGTCCTTTCCTCTTTTATTTCGATCCAGCTAGATCTCTTGCCACCAGATCTTTACATGACCCTTCAGTTTTGCCTTTGTAGACTTGACCCTATCTGTATCTTCAGTATCTTCATATTCAAAGTACTCTTCCAATTCATTGATCTAGTCAGTCAATTCCTCTAGGTTGATATTTCCCAAAAATGTGGGAACATCAAACTTAGGTCTTTTCCTATTACTAGAAATGGACCTAAAGAGCTTTGCCTCCTTCGGGTTAAGAACTTCCTCTACTACATCTAGGTCCATGTTTCCTTCTTCTTCTCTTTCATCCTCACTTTCATCATCTCCTATGATAAGATTCATTCATATGTGAATCTATTCTTGCATCACTTGTGTTTTCCTTTGGAGTATTTTAAAATCCTCAGGTGTAACACCTTCGACTCTTCTACTACGCTCTCTTCATGGATGCATTTTTGCACTTCTGCTGAAAACCTAGTGCAAATTGCCTTACAATTAGTGATCTATCTATATGTTCAGCCCAAACCACAGTCTTGGTGCAAACTACCTCACAATCGACGATTTGTCCACACACTCAGGAACTCTATCTCTGATACCACTTGATGAAGGGTACTCCCCTTAATACCATAAACTCATAACACAAACAAAATAATAATAGCAAATGCAAGAACAAAATATGGACTTCTTATTATTGTTGCAAATGCGAAATTAAAAAATTCACAATTACAATATGCTAACCCAAATGGGTGTCTTCATTACAGTAATCTGTAAGAAATAGCTGTGAACTACTACCTAGAGCTATCCTAGACAATGTTTGGGCCTTTATTAAATAGGCAATTTTATGCTACCTAGGAAGGTTCTAGACAATGAAACTTAATACCTAGGGCTGACAGACCCTAACAATACATATAGAGTTGGCCAAATACATCTTTGACAATTATTTTAGATATTTCAGGTAGCCCAACTTTGGAAGGCCATAACTCTTGAACCATTGCTCCAATTGGCTATTATAACCATTTTTTGGAAACACCATCTTCTGATATATAGGCTAAGAACAATGTTAGCACCCTTTCATCAAGTTTTCGGACCTCATCCGGGCACTCTAAGGCCTCCAACAATGAGCTTGGAGATTTTTCTATAAAAATTTGCAATAACTTCTCAGATACTTAAGTTGGAGCAATGAAATTTTTATGGCAGGCTTCTAACTCTAAAATGAACTTTCATATAGAAAATGAGAACATTATGAGCTCGTATGGAAAACTTATAAAAATAGCAAGTTCCCATAAATAGTAACCACCCTATCTACTAGTCCTTTTTAAAATAAAAAAGACTAAAAAGAAAATATTTTTTGGGTGATGCAAGATTACTCCTATACCTAGGATGCTCTTGCATCAAATACTCATTTAGTGCAAGCAAGAGTGGTCATAGAAATCCATAGCTTCACACATTAAGCCATACAATAAATCAATCAATATAACAACATCTAAATATCCTGCAATTTTTTGTATATCTATATTGATAACTTTAAATTAATATCTAATAAAGTGAAAGTAAAACTTGAGCTAACCACCTGAAAATGAATTTTGTTAAGAGAACACTAATTTAGAATAAATTATAATGTTTTATGCTAAGAGTTGACCTAAGATGGTAACACAAGCATATTTTAATGAAGGAAGAAAAGAACACTCAAAATTCCTAGATCACTTCTAAAATATTGATTCACTAATTAAATGGTTGATAATAACCAAATTATGGTACCTTTTCCAAAATGATACACAAAGAGAGAGAGAGAGAGAGAGAGAGAGATATATATATATATATATATATATATATATATATATATAAATCAGCACATAACTAATCTTACTTTTTGTATGAAGAATTCAAAGTTATTCTAGTCTTCTAAAATGGCAATGATCTAACTACCCCCAACCACAGTTCATTTCATCATATTTAATTAACAATCAAACAAATTTTTTGTTCCCATTTTTTATATTATTTTTTGTGTAGGTATGTTAGGGTCTATACATGCTTTTTCCTTTGATGTCTTTCTTAAACTCTATTTTCTCATTGTCCTTTACATCAGTTTCAGATTATGTATCAATCCAACCATCTAAAACCCATTTCAAGAATCATAAATAGAAATAAAAACATAGAGAAGATGAGCACAATGAATGCAACATCAACTACTTAATGGTTTCTATCAATCTCCTCAACTACTTAAGGATGCCATGTTCAATACTACAAGTCTAGTCTTATCATGCCCAATTTGGTGTAGGTGTTAGAACTTAGTACTGCTGAGGGATTTCTTTATAAGTTTGCATGCATCTATTTTTTATTCTCGTAACTAGTTTAAGTTAGAATTTCATCAAGACTTTAGGTGTATGTCCCAATATGGTAATATGCACATAGTTGTCTTTAATTTCATTATTGAGCATTGCAAAGGCATTGTTTTTGGTCATTACAATTTGTAGAGTCCTTTTTAATAATTATTTTCCTATACATCCAACATTCATTGCCCTTATTTGATAGAGAACCGAGGAGTTCTATTTATAAGTTTCTTTGATTAATCAACGCACAGAAGAATATAGGTTTGTTTCCATAGGAGGTGGTGTATTCATTGGAATTTCCACCAATTAAGTGCTATGATATCTTATTCCAAGGAATACGTAGCAATTATGCAAGTACATTTTAGTACATTTGAATATTGAAACTATGGTTCATGTGAATCTTGATATTGGCCAAGAAAAAAAATTGTGGAACACAAATTCTTAATAATAGAATGGCAACAACATTGGTTACATGTTTAATAATATGAAATAATGATACCATTCAAACTATTTTTCAACATATCTATATCATGACTTATTGAAAGAGTTGTATTCTAAATAGTTATAATATAATACAAGATGTTCAAAACACTCTACACATAGAATTCGAATGCCACTATCAAAACTCTGTAATCATAAACAAAAATAATGCATTCAAAGGAGGAACCTCACAAATGTCATTGTGAACCAATCTCTCTGAGTCCTCTTCCCTAGAACCTTTCTTTTTTTGCTACCAATGTTTGTGATACCTCTCCAGTTTCTCATGTTTCCTCTCTATTTCCCAACTTCCATCCCTCTGTGTATTCTTCTACTCTCCTTCACCAAAGATTTTTTTTTTGGTTCTCAAATAGTTCTCTAGTATTGTTCTGAGGTAGTTACATTTAACGGTCCTTGTCATTATCTCTAAATCACCCAAAGTATTGGTAAATATAAATTAACCATCAACAAAGTGCTTTATTTGTTAAATTATAACCATAATAAAAAAATCCTTGTCATGAATCACTTTATTATTATTTAAATGATTCCAAGTAATTTGGTATACACTAGAATGGGTTGTGACAAAAAATAAAAGAAATTGGTCGTGCTTTGGTACAAGAATCCTTTACCTCCAAATGTAGTAGAATGTTTCTACTTCATTACCAATTCTCTCCTTTACTTAAACATGTTGAACTTTATCATTCACTTTGGTAGTTATTTCATTATGATGCTTGTATGTGTTAATAATTGAATGATCATCCATGTATTGAGTTGTTCCTCTTTCCAAGGATATATATTTTTGGTGAAATTATTAATGAAAGTAGACCATAGTTAGATTACTATTTCAAATTTGGCCTCTCTTATCTTTTCTTTAATATTGATCCCATTATTTACTCAAATGGTTATCCTTCATCTAGTGATAAACATGTAAGCCCTCGAATAATGAGTTTTATCATGCTAACCATAAGTAATATGATTATCTTGTCTATAAATTTTTGTCAACATCAACAACAACAAGAAAAATCAAGGAAGATGAATGGCTCTATATCTATTTACTTCACATTTTTCGAAAATTGAGTCATCCATATCTATCACAACTAACTTTTAGAATCCTGTATTTTAGTATAATTTATCAACTTTGTTTGACTCTTTTGACTTTTTGAGATGTTTGTGGAACCAAGTTGTTATGATTAGTTGATATAGATATATTGATTAGACATCTTTTCTATTAAGACATGTGATGTGTTTACACTTATATATATTTTCTTTCATAAAATATCAAATAAATGGGATATATATATATATATATATATATCCCTACTTATGTCAAATTGAGTTTTAAAATAAAAATAGGGATGTGAAGATGAGAGTGTGGTTGAGGTAGAGAAGGTTAGCTCCTTAGTAAGGATGGGTTTGGAAAAGATATGGTTGTGCACACACCACTTAGATATATGATTTATTCTTGCTAAATAATTTAACCATTTGAATATTATTTTTAATTTCAAATATTTATATAAATAAAGCTAAAATAAATTTTGTATTTAAAATAATGATTTTGATTTATTATAATAAATTTGGTTTGATTGTAATCATGTAAAAAAAATTAAAAAGAATAAACTTGAATTAAATCCATTTGCATTGCCATATTTATGTTGGAATTACAATAGGAAAGATAAACTCTAAGGGGGGTAGGGAGGTGAATCAGTTCTTTAAAGTTTAACCCATAAAAATATTCACCACACATTCATCTCACATATTCAATAAGTAAACTAAAATACTATGTAAAGCATATACATCTAAAGCATGTAATCAAGTAACCATGCACACATATATGACACAAGATATGATTACCCAAAATCCCTCCAATGAGAAGGTAAAACTGAGGTGGGGATGACACCCACAAATCTTCACTACTACATTAATAAAGTGTATTCAATGAAGGTTACAATGTTTGATCATGAAACATTATCTACCCTGTGAAAGGTCTGCCCTATTAAAAGCTTACAAAGACTATTAGGTCTTACCCTATTAAAGAATTTCAACACCCTATTAGAAGTGTGTCTAGTTAAAGGACTTCAACTTAAAATTAAGTAAGCACCTTGTCAGAGGATTTCAATATAGCCTGCTAGGACTACTCTATTAAGAGATTTAACTAATTCACTTGTTAGAATGTCTCAGTAATGATCATGTGATTAGCACTCTGTTGCTTGATGACAGATCACCTCTATAATATTGTGTACTTGATCCTTCTTGATTAGATGTCTCTCTATTGTTCATTGTTTCCTTCCTCTGTTCTCCTTTAACTAATTTTTCAATGCAATTCAGATCATAATACTTTGTCACCATGAATGTCTTGTTTGTGCATGCAACCTCTCCTTGATCATTCATTCATTCCCTCTTCATTTCATTTCACATAAAAAAGATTTAGGGTTTGTCCTCCTTAAGAAGACCTAGGTAACTTAGGGTTAGGTATGAATTAATGACTGTAATTCATCCATATTGTAGCTTAAACCCTCCCTTTACCTAATTGGATGCATGTAATACATAGGGATTCCTACTTAAGATTTGTCCTTATCAACAAAATATCATAATTCAATCCTTAAGTCAGCCCAAAAATAGTTTACATTGTAGTTTGTGCCAATACAAACAACTATGTCAAAACTATATTACTCATCATATGAAGTCCCTCGTGCTCATCACTAACTATGACTTCAATTTTGTCACTCTACATCTGAATGACTCGATATGCATTGCTTGCTTGGCTCCTAAATCACTCGGCACATATTGTCTGCTTGGAACTTGAGTGACTCAGCACTCACTGTTTACTTGGCATGCTTTAATTTACATGTTGTGTTCGACATGTGTTTACTTGTTCAGCATGAACTAAGTAAATGACTGAAGTGTATAGACACTCACTTATCAAAACTATTCTAAGATTAACAAACTCCCCCTTTGACTTGAGTGCCAAAAACACTTGGTCATACATTAATACTCTTATTCTTATGAGCATAACATAAATGATTATTCAACTTCCATACAAAATTTCAAAATATCAAAATTTTGCAACATGACTTATACCTCAATATCTTATAACTCCCCCTAAGTTAATTGATCTATTATGTACTAAATTTTATATCAAAATCTTTCTCTTGTTGAGTAAATTTGCATCGACTGATACTCTTTCTCTATTTTTGCTTACTTGTTCTTCTACTTGCTCTTACTCCCCCATTCTTGCTCCCCCTTTTCTCTTACTCCCCCTTTTATACACTGATGTCAATAGGTTATACCAAAAGGATTTGTGGACCTCAAGTATAATTTTAAGAGCTTCATCCCAATTATCACATACTACCTCCTAAAAATTAATTTGGATGGCCAACTTGGCAACAAGGTGTACTAAGCCATCTAATGTAGAAAGATTGGGGTCTTTTTGTTGGACTAACCACTAGCCTTTCCCTTCAGGATTTGTGACATGGCTTAACTGCCTCCTATGTTCTATAATTCTAGTGGTTGTGTCACGTATTAATAGGTTGATCTTTTGGTGTAACGGCAACTCTAGCTTGTAAAAAGTGGTATCAGAGCTTGGTTATAGGTTTGAATCTCCTCAGGTAATGCTAAGGGGGGAATTGTTAGACTAACCACCAACCTTCCCCTTTGAGATTCGTGACATGGCTTAACTACCTCCTATGTTCTATAAGTCTAGTAGTTGTGTCAGGTATTAATAAGTCAGTCTTTTGGTGCAACAACAACTCTAGCTTGTAATAGTTGCTCCCTTCTCAATTCTTCCTATCTAGTATTCTTGGCCAATAAATCTTGCAAATTTACATCTGATCATATGTCAAGTTATTAGTTTCAAATTTAAGAATCACTATAACTTTTTCTAAAATTACTAGATTTCTAGATGATCTAGCCTTCTTCTTTGGCATTTTCTTCTTTAGGGTGATGCTACACGACAATGTTATTAGGATTAACCTTAGATAAAAATAACAGTTACATGCAAATATAACCAATATCAGAAATTAATAGATTAAACATAAGGGAACACAAGACACTAAGGTTTAACATGGTTCACCCAATCTCTGGGTTATGTCTACCAACAGCAAGTCCAATATTATTATGATCCAGTAATTACAACCTTATTACAATTTGTAATCCCGTATAGCTCAATACCACCACAAGAACCAATTTTTGCATCACACTTTATGAAAAATCCCTAACCCTAAGCCTTTTTATATAAGTTGTTTGTCACTTACAAAATTAGGGCTAGAATAATAGAAAAATGGTAGTCGATGCATTTTACAATATAAGGTCATTTTTTACCCCCGCAGGAGTGTTACCCCTCAACCCCACCCTATACTATGATAAGGAGTGCACCTGGGGACCCGGAAGGGGCACTGCCCCTTGACCCCATCTTGGGGGTGCTGCCTCTAAACCCCCATAGAAATAATTTGGAGGGAAACCACACTGAATAAACCTCTAAGTCTAATTAGGCTCCACATCACAACAATCTCCCACTTGGAGATTGATCAGACTCCACAATAATAACTTCCCACTTTTGCTAAACATGTAGCTCCCACTAGAATATCAAACCACCCTAGACTTTGTTGTTCTTCTATTTTGTTCAATCTAGAAGACCAACCAAAGTTGAAGAGTTCAAGTTCTCCCTTGTCACTACCTTTGTAAACATATCCAATGGATTGTCACTTGTATGTATCTTCTCTAGCTTTAATTGTCCATCATCCAAAACTGACAAAATGAAATGGTACCACAACTATATGTGTTTTGTCTTTGAATGTAGAGCTGAATTCTTTGCAAGATGAATGGCACTTTGACTATCTATAAATAAATAATTATCCTTCTAAGGGTGTCCCAATTCTTTCATGAAGATTTGAAGCCATATCATCTCCTCGGTTGTCTTTATAGCAGCAACATATTCTACCTCTAGAGTGGATAAAGCATTAACCATATGTAACTGAGAAACCTAGTTCATTGCTGCTCCACCAATAATAAATACATAACCTATAGTAATCTACCTAGTATCAATATCTCCTACCAAATATGATTCAACATATCCAGGTAAATTAGTAGTAGAGCTCCCAAAATGTAGACACTTACTAGATGTTCCTCTCAAATATCTGAGAATCCATTTAACTGAATTCCAATGCTCAAGCCTAGATGACTAATATACGTACTAATAACTTCCACTACATGTGAAATATTTAGCCTTATACATACCATAGCATACATCAAGCTTCCTATAGCTAAAGCATAAAGTACCTTAGACATCTTGTCCTCCTTTTCTTTTGTCTTGGGACACATATCCTTAACTTCAAATGACCAGGTAAAGGTGTGTCGACAGCTTTAGCATTCTCCATAGAGAAATGTTGCAACACATTCTCAATATTATTAGCTTGAGATAAAAGTCAATTTCTTGTTCTTCCTATCTCTATAAATCTTCATACCAAGGATTGTTTTTGCTACCCACAAACCCTTCATAGAAAATGCATGTGCTAACTAGCATTTCAACCCCTTAACCCAGCTACAAGCATATCATCAACATATAAACATAAAATAATGTAGTTGTCATTATCCAACCTCTTAAAATAAATATAATGATCTAAATGACACCTATTGTATCCATGCTCATGCATAAACTTGTTAAATTTTATATACCATTGTCGAGGTGCTTGCTTCAAGCCATATAAACTTTTCTTCAATCTACACACTAAATCCTCCTTTCCTTTGACCTCAAATCCATGTGGTTGTGCCATATATATCTCTTCATCCAAATAACCATGAAGGAATATTATTTTAACATCAAGCTACTCCAAATACAAATCTGTAGTAGCCATAATACTTGAAACAGTGCGAATAGAAGTCATCTTAACAATAGGAGAGAATATCTCATCAAAATCAATGCCCTTTTTCTATGCAAATCCTTTTACAACTAACCTAGATTTAAATCATTTCTTAACTCCATCCTCTTCTTTAAACCTATAAACTTACTTATTTTGTAAAGCCCTTTTACCTGCAAGCAACTTGCATAAATCCCAAAACTCCTACTGAATCTTTGTATCCACCTGCACAGCTTCATCATAACATTCTATTTCACCTACATCAGTAAGAAAAATAGAATAAAAGGAAGGATAAAATCTTTCTAGAGGTCTACTTAGCCTTCTTGTCCATCTAACATTCATTCAGGTATGTGGTATTTGTTGTTGCAGTTGTTGCAAATCATGAGGAACTGTTGGAACATCAGCTTTTGGAGTATCATCCAGCACTACATAATCATCTTCTTTCTTCTCATGTTGCTACAACAAATTTTTGTACAACACTTTTTAATTGAATATGACATCCCTACTTCTTACAATTTTACAATTTTCAAAATCCCAAAGCCTATAACTAAATTCATTAATGTCATATCCAACAAATACACATTTCTTAGACTTAGCTTCTAGCTTGGTTCTATTTTTAGAATCTATATGAGAAAAATCTTCACAACCTAAGGTCTTGAGAAAAGAATAACTCACCTTCTTACCAATCCATGCTTTCTCTAGAATACCACAACCCAAAGGAGTAGAGGGACTTCTATTAATCAAATATATAGCAGTATTAACAACCTCCACCCACATGTGTAAGGGCAACCCAACATGCAACATCATGTTCCTTGCATGCTCCATTATAGTCTTGTTCATGTGTTCAGCCACTCCATTTTTCTGTGGAGTCCTTGGAATAGTTTTCAATCTACAAATACCACCATTATCAGATCTAAGACATTTTAATTTCTTAGCAGTCTCATTTTCAACCAAGCATTTCCATTTCTTAAAAGTTTGAAATACATCATATTTTTCTCTAAGGAAATAAATCCATACTTTCTAGTTTCATCATTAATAAATGTAACATGATAATGATAGCCACCAAGGGAAGATACCTAAGCTGGTCCTCATACATATGTATGCACAAGCTCTAATCTCTCACTTTTCTTTTCCTTCCCAATCTTCACAAAACTCACTCTCTTTTATTTTCCATACACACAAATTTCACAGAAATCCATATTAACACATTTCAGACCTAGTAAAATTTTCTTTGAATGAAGTACTTTCATACATTTCTCACTCATGTGCCTAAGTCTATTGTGCCACAATGTTATATCAGAATCTACAATAGCTATTTGTTCTCCCTGCTCAAGTGCAACAATTGTTCCTAAACATTCATTTTTCTTTGAAACAATCAAAGTAGAAGGAACAATATGACCTGTACAAAGATATAAGGTGCCTACTTTCACACATTTTTCTACTACAAGGGAACTTTTTGAAACCTTCCAATTTTTATCATTAAAAGTAACCACATAACCCTATCACTGAGTTGCCCTACTGAAATTAAATTCCTTCTCATCCTTGGAACATGTCTTACCTCATGTAGTAGCCAATGATTCCCATTCTACAACTTAATCTTAACTTTTCTCTTTTCAGTAATCTGACAGGGTTTATTATCCCCCAAATAAACAAGCCTAAAATCTCCTTCGACATAATCAATGAAATAACCTCTATGAGGTGTAGCATGAAATGAAGCAGCAGAATCTAAAACCCATGAATCATCAACACTTTTTAAAGATAGAAGCAAAGCATCCTCTTCGGATTTGTTACTTACCACATTTGCCTCCTTGTTTCCTTTTGGTTTATCTCACTTCATTGTTCTTTTGAGTCTAGAAATCTTTCTACTTATGCCCTATTTTACCACAGTACTAGCAATCTCTCAATCCTCTGGATTGAGACCTCTTCCCCTTTAACTTTCCTCTTGATTTCTCATGATTTCCAAAATTATTTCCTCTCTCAGACATTCTACCTCTACTTTGTGCATTCAAAGTATTTCCTAATGTAGATCCACCTAAGGTTTCCCTACAAGTTTCCTCACTCAAAATAACACCGATCAAATCATCATATTTTAGGGTATTAGACCCAGAAATAGAATTACTCAGTCATTACCAAGCCATTCCATCTTTCAAGAAAAGAATAAAAAATCAGGAGATCCCTAATTTTTTCATCAAAATTAATACCCACAAGAGATAACTAACTAGTAATAGTATTAAACTCATTTAAATGATCCACAATAGATCCACCTTCTACCTTTTTCATATTAAATAAATGCTTCATGAGAAATACCTTATTTGAAGCAGAGGGTTTTTCATACAATTTTGCTATGGTTTCCATCAACTGTTTCATCATCTTTTCTTTTGTAATGTTAAAGGTCAATGATGGTGCCAAGCATAATCAAATTCTTCTAAGTTCCTTTTTGTCTGAAATCTCCCATTCCTCATTTGTCATAGTTTCCTAGTTCTTAATTTTTCCTTCCAATAGCTTCCATAAATCCTTTTGATAGAGATAGTCCTCCATTCGCATCTTCCATAACTAAAAGTTCTTCCCATTAAACTCATGAACCCTCAACTTACCCTCATCTTCCATTGCTCCCACTCAACTGTAAAACCTTCTTGTAGAGGATCGCTAAAAAATGATGTTCTAGCTAAAAAAAATGAAAACCATCTGGCTCTGATACCATTTGTTAGGATTTAACCATGGATAGAAATAATAGTTACATGCAAATATAACCAATATTAGAAAATAATAGATCAAACATAAGAGAACACAAGACACCAAGATTTAATGTGATTCACCCAATCCTTGGGCTACGTCCACCAACAACAAGTCTAATATTATTATGATCTAGTGATTACAACCTAATTATAATCTGTAATCTCTTACAACTCAATACTGCTACAAGAACCAATTTTTACATGACACCTTATGAAAAATCCCTAACTCTAAACCTTTTTATACAAGCTTTTTGCCACTTACAAAATTAGGGCTAGAATAATAGAAAAATAATAGCGAACGCCTTTTACAATATAAGGTCATTTTTGGCTTTGAACAAAAAACCCCATAGGGGTGTTACCCTTAACCCCACCCTATACTATGATAGGGAGCACACCTGGAGCACTACCCCAGGACCCTGCAAGGGCACTGCCCCTTGACCCCCTCTTATGGGTGCTACCTCCAAACCCCCATAGAAATAATCTAGAGGGAAATCGCACCGAATAAACCTCTGAATTTTATTAGGCTCCATGTCACAAAAAATGCTAGCTATAGAGATTTTGATGAGACATATACACTTGGTCTCTATAAATCTTGTGCACCACTAGCATCAACATTTACTAAAGTTGACTCCTCCTTAGTTATAGTCACCTTCTATATAGGTAAAACACTTATTTGAGCTTCAATTTGTGTAGAAGGTTCTACACTAAGTCATGTCTCTTTCCCTATTTTCTTCTGCTCTAGACCTTGTTCCTTGGTCCTTGCAGTACTGGATGTCATTGTCTCCTTTATTCCCTTGGCAAGCGGTCCTGACACTAGTGCACTTCCTTCACCTGTAGTAGATTTCTCTACTTGAGTGTTCATCCCATTAGTCTGACCCTCTGTGGTCTAATCTTTCTTACTAAGCTCTACATCTCTTTTCTTTTCACCTATCAATACACTTTATTCCTTGAAATCCACAATAAGTATCTTTTGTTGCAATTGTCCATTGCAATCAGTAGTAATAACAGGTATTTATGTGATTGTCATAGTTACCTATTGATCCACACCTTTCTCTCTAATCTTTGGATATTCCATTTTTTGAATAATAATTAAATTGGAGGCATCTATCAAAGTGTCTTTAATGGATTTTAGAGCTTTCTCCCCTTGTTTTGAATTTGCAGACACTATCTTTTCTAGCTCTTTGACCGATATAGTCACATTTAGAAAAGTATTGTTAGGAAAGTCATCCTTAATGATGACTGTCTCTATCTATTTTTCCTTATCTTGAACCATTTTCTCCACAATTTCCACTAATTGTTATGCATCATTATACAAATCATCTATGTTATCTAATTCCACTCTCTCATCTTCATTTTCCTCCTCTTCAATTGGTGTTGGCATTAGCCCAAAATCTTTCTTCCACATAAATTTTCTCTCTTGCATAATATCTTCAATTATGTTTCTCAAAAAAAATTATGTTATAGTTTTAGGCACAAATTTCTTAGCATAATCTCTCAATGCTATAAGCATATGAGTTTTTCCTAAATTGGGCATAGTTTAGGCTAAAGTTATTTCCCTTATTTGTCTTTCAATGGATAATGCCCATTTCCACTTAGAATTATAATTCCTTGGGCAATTCCTTACCTAGTTCTATAGGTGTATATTTAAATTTTACCATCATATACAAAAATGCCTACTCAACTTTTTCTTTATCACCTCTATCTAAAAAATCATATGTTGCATATTTAAATTATATGAGGCTTGTTAAACCTCTAATTTTCTCACATACATTTTCAATATCCTGAGGAGCTTTCATAGGAACTATCTAAAACTTACTCAGATCATTTTTTTTAGTCCTCTTAGCTTCATCATCCTCCTCTTGATCAGGTTTAACAATAAGTTTCCTCCTTGACTTCTTCTTTTGACCTTGCTCAGTCTCCTTGGCCTCTGATAACCTCTTCTTTCCCTTTGTTGGCCTTGTTATTTTCATTGTCCCTTTCTTTGGCTCAATAGTTGTAGGGGTTTCTACCTTGGATCCTTGTCTAGTTACTCTTCTTTGAGGTGTAGAAGTGGGTAGTGTAACCACTTTCTTTAGGTTCCTTTTGACCTTAGGATTAATAATCACAATCTTCTTACCTTTTGGTGCTTGAAACTCAACAACCAAGAGTTTTTTACCTCTAGATTTATCTTCATCATCATAATCATCACTATCATGATCTTCCCCTTTACCTTTAGTGATTTACGAAGGGAATTCTCCAAGTTTACCTTCTACTTTTTGGATCATTTTCTTTCTTTTCTTATCTATCTTTGGAACCTTTATCTAGATCATCATTTTTATTTTCATAGTTTCATATGTGTTTCAAGTCTTGGCATTCTTGTCAATTGCTTCTACCAATAATGTTGTAACAGTTGCAGACACCTCATCAATATTAACCTCATATTCCACTGGTCTTTACCATGCCACTCTTGGTATGACTGCTTGGGTATAGATGTAGTCAATATCCACTATGAAACATATGTGATCATAATATTGAACAGCCACTGACTTAGGTATTCTCATCCTTTTCTTTATTTTTCTTTTGAATTCATCAAAATACCCACCCAAAATGGTTTTAAAATTTTCACCTAATTGCTCAATATAACCATTGATCTACTCAGTTACTAGTCTATTCTTTTCCTACACTATATCTCCAATGGTAAGAAATTGATTACGTACATAAAAGAATATGCATAGTATAAGTGAGTCAAACTTAGATGGTGTATTCTTTGCTTTCCTGATGGCTCCAAGATTTTTTACTAACTAAATCAACTGCAACTTGACCAAGTCATAGCTATGGTCTTTCTTGACTATTTTATATCCTAAATCTATAGGTACACAAGGCACACCATTTTGTGGGCTTAACTGATAGAATTTACATGCAATCACTCTAACTACAAACTCAATAACTAGATCATCAATCACATCAATGGAAATTCCTTGGCCATTCCATTTTGCCTTAGTAAGTTCTTCAATTTTGTTCCTGTCTTGGCAATGAACAATCTTCACTTGGTCGAGGGTAGTGTAACTAGTGTAACTAGATACCTAATGTATGATCAATTTGGTAATCTTGACTAGACCATTCTCTAGCGACAATTTCATTTTGTGCAACCTACTCAAAACTATTTTAACCTACTCCACCTTAAAAACCTTGGGAAATGTAGGGCATGAATTATCCCTTTCTCATTAACTACCCTATTTTCTTCCTTCAACACTTCATTCTTGCATAGCTTGTCATATGCATTCCTCGGTTCAAAATCATCAATTTCACCAATCTTGCACATTTAACAAGACTTACATCATGCACCATAATGAAATAGGGTGGAATCAATGACAATGCTCCAAATGTGTTTCCAGTCATCGTGGTCTCTAGAAAATCCTTGAATTTTGGTGGAGGGCACGCATCATTATGCACAATCTAAGAATTATTGTCCTTCAATGCCTCCTTTCCACTTCCAAATGAAAATGATGTTATTTCAAACTAGGATTTTTAACTTCAAACAATATCAAAAAAATGATCAAGTTTGGTTCAAAGAGACTTTGCAAACTTACTCAATTTTGCCAATGGTATGCACTACAATCCTCTATAATTTGCACAAATAGCTCTACAATCACCTTGATGTTTCTATAGGGGTGCTAAATCATTGGGTAAATGTAAAAATGAGTTCAAAATCAACTAAATACCTTCAAATTGTCAAAATACTTTCTCATTTAATTTTTTTTACTTTTAATAGGTAGATTGAAAATGCATGAAAGCTATCTCAGCTCACATAAAACAACTTGACCTTATTCTTCTATTCACTGGCTCATTCAACACACCAACTTGGTCGTAACTACATTCCCATTCACAATTATAGCTCAATGAAACATATCGACTCAATCAATAGAGGAGCTTGATCCACTCTATTACTTAATCACTACAGATATTGATATTGATGCTTGGAATCAACTATGCTTCAACTCGATATATGTGCTCTACTCGGTTCACACTTCACATATGTCCTAATGCATCTCATCTTATGCATATATGGACTTCACTACATCACATGTTAGGAACTGATATGTGATAGATCATTTGAAATATATTCTCTCACATACCTTATTTTCTTAGTTTAAGGTAGTGTGATCACATGATCCATTGGATTGGGTGATCTTGACATCAATAGTTCCATTGTTGCTTGCTTCTTCCTTCTTATTCTAGGTTTGATTCATCTAATATCTTATGTATTCTACATCAATAGTGTCTTTTCCTTTATTATTCTCATTGCTTGGTGTTGATGTTTGGGTCCTACAATTTCTACTCAAATGTCTTATGACAAGTATAGAAAATTGTATTGTCATTCATCCCATTCTTAGATTTTTCTCTAAAATGTGTCCTAATATAATGTTCTATAATATGGCCATATCCTCCACATAAATAAAAATTTTACCATGTGTTGTAAGCTCAATTGTATGAGTTACTTTGCTTAGGTGCATTTCCTTGCTTCTTGGTTATCTAGTTAGGTTTTGCCTTTGATCTACATTCTTGTGATCTATGTCCATACTTATGAAAATTGTAGCAATACCCTTCAAATCTAGGTTCAAGTGTTGTATTTTTAATTTTAGATCTACATTCATATGCTTTATGTCCTTTCTTCTTATAATTAAAATAGTTTTCATTGAATTTTGGCTTAGGATTTTGCTTACTAATCTTGCTTCTGTAGACATTTGTTGTATGACCTGGTTTTCCATAATGATAACATGTAGGTTTGTTGTTCTTTGGCTTTGCATTCCTCTATTCTTCACTCTTTGATGATTCTTCTTCCTTGGTAGATGATAGAATCTTAGCATAGCCTAGACCAGATATGTCATGGGGTCTTCTCTATGATCTCATCAGCTCTTCATAGTATCTCACAACTTCTTTTGGTTTGTTTAGTCTTTCAATGAATTCCTTCTCAAAAATAAACTCATTCCTTAGGTGATCATTCTCAAATAACATATTTTTAATCTCCACATCTTTCCTATTGAGTTCTTGATTTTCACTTAGCAATTGATTGAGCATATCAAATTGCTTATGTTTGAGATTTTGTACATCATATATTATTTCATCAAGTCTTGTGGCTATTTGCCTATTATCTTTATTAGCCATTGTCTTGTCTTCCTCAAATTTATTTTTTGTTTAGTCACTTCACATAATCTTACTATTTGGATTTCATGATCTCTCTTTAGTCCTCTTATCTCATCATTCAATATATTATTCCTCTCTACGAGATCTACTATTGTTGCATCACTTTCATTGGAATTTCCATCATCAAGTAGTCCTTCGGTGTCTTCTTCTTGATATTATGTATCATTTTGCAGGATTCCCATGTCCTTCTCTTTAAGGATTTCTTCAATTCCTCTCTTGCTACTTCAAGTTGTTGTAGTACAAGTTGTATATCAAGCTTCTAATTTTCAATAATTTTTCCCAACTTATAAGCCTCCGTCTCCAATATATTGGGTCTCAAGTGGTTAGACTTTTTCTAAGAGAACAAAGCTCTAATACCAATCGTTGTAATTCTATTGGAAAATTTAGATACTGAGAGGGGGATGAATTAGGATCTATAAAAAATTTAATCAAATATCAAATTTGATAACTTCATCTTAAACCCTTATCTCAACAATATTACAAATCACATAAATATATAATGCAAGTATGTATCTTATCTAATAGCTAATCATATCCATAAATATGAAGGCAAGTGATCAATACATAACACAAAGGTTTGGTAACCCAAAAACCCTCCAAGGTGAAAGTAAAACTAGGGTGGGGATGATACCCACAAATCTTCTCTAGTAATAATAAAGTTTTACCTATTAGGGCTAAAAGTTTGATCATATTTGATGATCTAGCCTCTGAGGGGTCTATCCTACTAAGATCTTACAAGACTTATTTAGTCTACCTTGATTAAAGGATTTAAACTTACAACTAAGTAAGCACTCTATTAGGATATTTACAAAGGTTGGTTATGACCACTCTATTAAGAGATTTACCCTAAAATACTTGATAGAATGTATCATTACCTAATCCTTTGGTTTGCACTTAATATGTTGATTACAAATCTCCTCTTTCCAATATCTAATTTGATCTCCAATCTGATATATCATTTGTTTTCCCTTTATTTCCCTACTCGGTCATTATGTTTGATTCTCCTTTAGACTTTTCTTCAAGTATCCAAACACATGTATGTACACAACATAATTAAAATAGGGTTTGGATCTTCCTTTTATAAGCATCTAGAGAAGGTTCTAGATCAAGATCAATGATCTAGATTTCTCCCTTTTGTTGTTTAAACCTTCCCTTTTTTGATTGGTTAATCACCTTTCATAGGGATTAATGATCCATTAAAAAAAGTGTAATCATCTCCTTAAATACTCCTTGATCATTAAAACATGTATTAAGTCAGACAAGAATGATTAACCTTGGTGTTTGTGCAATTCCAAACAAATATATCAAAACTAGCTTGCTCAGCATATTAACACTTTGATGCTTGGTCATAACTAATCTTCATTTTTTCCCTCAAATTCTATATGCTCGACACTTGCTTTATGACTCGGTATGGACTAACTCTATATAGCTTGACTTATACTATCTTTTGTCTCACTCATCATGCATAGGAGTACTCAGCAACCATAGACTTGCTTGTTAATATCAATTTCTTGGCTTCAACTAAGATATGAACAAGTCTAATATACATAGCTCTAGCTTCATAGGATCCCATAGCAATGACTAAGTGTTTGAAACTAATAGACAACACACGTTAGGAATTAACAAGTACATCATTTTATGGGTACCATCCCCACTTGGGCTTTCCCTCTAATCAAGGGTTTTCCTAGTTAATAAATTTAGTTTTATTGTGTATGATTATCTTCTTGTGATTATTGCACTTGTTAATTACATGTTTCAAATTTAATAAGGTTAATAAAAGTTGTTTTTATTGGATAATTGATTCACCCCCCACCCCACTATTAGTTATCTTGTTGGACTTTACTTTTTAACAATTGGTATTAGAGCATCAGGTCCTTGAAGGAAAAGCTTAACAACTTAAGGAGATCTATGGCGAGTCATTTTAGAAAGAACAGTTTGAATTTTGATGGAACCAACAATGATAGTTGGAAAGAGAATATGAAGACATGTTTTCTATGCATGGGTCCAGGATATTGGTTGATTATTAAGAATGAGAAAGAATTAATTGATCAAGAAAAGATTGAAGATTATACTAAAAGATAGAGAATTATTCATGTGTAACATGCTTTCCATAGAAGCACATTTGATAGCCCTTCCTAAAAATGAATATAGTTAGGTAAAATCTTTAAGATTATCACATGAAATTTGGAAAGATTATGAATCTACTTATGAAGGTGATAAACATGCTAAGAAGGTTAGATTATAGAATTGGAATTTTTTTCAAGAACCTAAAATGATGAAAGATGAATCTGTAAGAAGTTATTTTGGTAGAATATTAGAAATTATTGCAGGAATTAAGGCTTGTGATAGAACAAAATATGAAGATGAAATTGTATGGAATATCTTGAAAACTTTGATTCGTGTATATAAAAAGATAGTGCAGATGATTGAACAAGCCATACTTTACATAGAGATGTTCACAAAAGAGACTCTTCTTGGAAGATTGGAAGTAGTGGAGATAAGTTTAAGACAAAGTGGAGATTTTCCTAGAATCGAGACTACATTCAGTGCATTAAGTGTTTGACCTACACTGGCAAGGAGCACAAGTACTAGTGGAGATTATGCTAGAAGTAGCAAAAGAAGGTCAAAGGAAGATAGATAGATTGACGAAGGAATTACCCTTCTTGTGAAAAGAGAGCCTGAAGGTAAGAAAATCTTTACATGTTGGACTTGTAATGAATATGGTCAATTTTTCTTCTAAATTCCCTAAGAGAGTAAAGAAGTATAAGAAGAATTTCAAGCCTAGGAGACCTAGAGAATGTCTTTATGCAAATGATGAAGATCTAGGAGCTAGAGTAAAAATATTCTTGAGTGAGTATGATAATGAAAGTGATGGACTAGGATTTGTTGCAATTAAAGAATAAAGTCTTGAAAAAGAATAAGTTAGAGAAGAAAATGCATTAGTGTCACAAGTTGAAAAGAAGAAATCTGATCGAATCATAGACATTGGTTGTTCACATCGTATGACTAATGATATGAATAATTTTTTTGATTTCAACAATTGTGTTGGAGGAATTTTCAGAGCTGACAATAATGCAACTTGTCATATAAAGGGAGTAAGATCTATTACTCTTAATGGTAAAACTAACACTGATGATGTTTATTTTGTTGATGGTCTGAAACATAATCTTTTAAGTGTTGGATAGTTGGTTGACAAGGTATGTTATTTGAAATTCACAGAAAGGGCATGTATTATCAAAGATATAGATGGTAAGTTTATTAGTACTAGTACAAGATTAAGAGGTAATGTTTTTCAGTTAAACCCTATATAGATGACATGATTGGTTGCTAAATTTGATAACACTTGGTTATGGAAAAAGAGGTTTTGTAACATTAATTTTGATAACATTGTGAAAGTGAGAACTACACTTGTTAGAGATTTACCTAAAATAGTGAAGCCTACGAACATGGTATTCAAGGAATGTGTTATGGTAAAGTAGAAGAAAAGTTATTTTCTAAGAAAGAAGTTTACTACATTAGCAAAGTTGGAGATAGTACACATAGACTTGAGTGGTCCTACAAAGACAAGAGCATTCTATGGTGAAAGGTACTTCATGGTTCTTGTTGATCATTTCACTAGGATGATGTAGGTAGCATTTCTTAGAGAAAAATATGAAGTATTTAAGAATTTTAAGGTGTTTAAGAATAGATTTGAAAATGAATTTGGATTAAAGATTAAGTGTTTAAGATCTGATAGAGGTGGAGAGTTTACTTCAAATGAGTTTAATATTTTTTCTGAAGTAAATGACATTAAAGGACAACTTTTAGCCCCTAAGACACTTAAGTAGAATGGTATAGCAGAAAGGAGAAACAAATCAATAATAGAGGTAGAAAGAGTTATGATGTTTGAGAATCACATCTCAAAGATATTTTGGAGAGAAGTGGTTAATATAGTAATATATACAATGAATAAATTTCATAGTGGATAAGGTACTGGTAAGACCTCTTATGAGATTTGGTTTGGACATGTATCCTCAATTAAGTATTTTAGAATTTTTGGAAGTAAGTGTTATAGTACAAGAGAAGATGACATTGGTAATTTTGATTTAAGAAGTAATGAAGGTATGTTTCTCAATTATTCATTGAATGGTAAAGCATACAAATATTTTAATCAAAGAACTTGGACTATTGTTGAGAGCGCAAATTTTTGAGTTCATGAGAAGTTTAGAATTCAAGAAAGAATAATTGATTATGTTTCTAATAAAAAGACTAATCCAAAGGCCAACCAAGAGAACATTGAGTTGTTTTATGAGACTAACAAAAAATTGCAAAATGACATACAAATTGTAGAGTAGAGAGAAGAACCAAAGAGTGAACCTAGAGTTGAAGTAAGAATTGAGACAGTGAAACCTAATAGTAATCTGATAAAGAATCATCTTGTTGATCAGATTATTGGTAGAAAGGACAAAGGTGTGATGATAAGAAACAAGGTACAAAGAGAAGAACTATGTTTTATTTCTCAAGTGGAGCCTAAAAGTAGAAATGAAGCTAGTAAAGATGACTTTTAGATTTAAGCTATGAGAGAAGAATTAGATTAGATTGAGAAGAATGGCACGTGGGAATTGGTTCCTAGACCTAAAGACAAGAATGTTATAGGAACTAACTGGGTTTTTAGAAACAAGATGAATGAATAATGTGAGGTTGTGAGGAGTAAAGAAAAACTAGTATGTAAAGGTTATTCCTAGCAAGAAGGTATTGGTTTTGAGGAAACATTGGCACCTATTGCTCGAATAGAAGTAGTTAGAATGTTTCTGGCATATGCAGCTAACAAGATATTCAAAGTGTATCAGATGGATGTGAAGTTAGTATTTCTAAATGGAGAACTTGAAGAAGAATTTTACATTGAGAAACCTATAGGCTTTCCTTTGACAAAAGAAAGATATATGGTCTGTAAGTTTAAGAAAGCACTGTATGGATTGAAACAAGCACCTGGAACCTATTATGTGAGGTTGGATAAATATTTGGAAAAATTGGGATTTTCTAAGGGTATTGTAGATAGTAATAGGTATTTGAATGAAATTGAGAATGGTTTACTAATTTTTGAAGTATTTGTGGATGATATAATCTTTAGAAGTGATGATGAAGCAAGTGATAAATTTGCTAGTGAAATGAGGAAGTAGTTTGAGATGAGAATGATTGGGGGATGAAGTATTTCTTAGGTTTGTAGATTATGCAGAATAGTGAAGGTATTTTCTTATTGCAAACTAAGTATTTGAAAGACTTGTTGAAAAGATCTGGTTTGGAAAGTTGTAAACCAATTGGTACATCTATGATAACTGGTCATAAGTTATCTAGCAAAGATATGATAACTATTATTGAGAAGAAGTACAAATCCATGATTGGAGGTTTACAATATTTGACTCATACAATACCAAATATAGCAAATGTAGTTGGCATTGTTGTAAGATTTCAAGATGATCCTAAAGAATCACATTGTACAACAGTAAAAAGAATTTTAGATATTTGAAGGGTACACCTAATTTTGGATTGCAGTATGAAAAATCAAATGACTTTACCTTATGTGTATATACTGAAGCAAATTGGGCAGGCAATATGAATGATAGAAAGAGTACAAGTGGTGGAGCATTTTATTGGGAGGAAGGTTGGTATCTAGGCTAAGTAAGAAATAATATTTTATTTCACAAAGCATAGTATAAGTAGAGTATGTAGTAGCAAAAAATAATTGAAATCAAATCATGTAGATGAAGCAAATGTTTAAGGATATTGGAGTTGAGTTTTCAAAGCCTATTATCATACACTGTAATAACACAAGTATAGTAAGTATGTCTAAAAATCTTGTGTTACATTCTAAGATAAAGCATGTATCTATTAAATATCATGTTTTAAGAGAGAAGGTTGTAGAGAAAGAGATCAAACTAGAGTTTATATGTACAAAGGAATAGATAGAAGACATATTTACAAAGCCTTTTCTGAAGGATATATTTGAGTATATTTAAGAGGTATGCTTAGGGTTATGCCCCTTCCTAATTTTGAGTAGATGATGTAGAGATTGTATCAGTCAAGTGGTACGAAGCACTATTATTCATCTGGATTGAATTTTAGATGCTCCCTCTATGTAGAAGTATCTCCATTTGAGTTGAGACATGAAGGACTCTTGGTAGCTAGTATTTAATAATGTCTTTGTGTTGGAAATATTCAAGATATGATAAACTAAGAGGGGAGGGGTGAATTAGTAACTTCAAAAAATTTCATTTAATTCACCATAAATCCATATATACTACTGCATATATTAGTACTGAAAGATAAAACATTCATCACACAAAAGAACACAATGTTTTGGTGACCTAGAAACCTTCCAAATAGAAAGTAAAACTGAGGTGGGGATGGTACCCACAAAACTTCACTACTGCAACACAAAGTTGGCATGTTCAGGCTTACATTGACCACTTCTGGCGATCTACCCTATTAGGAGCGCAAAGGATTGCTAGGTCCACCTTGTTAGAGGATTTACAAACATACAATGAAGTATGCACTCGGTTAAGAGATTTATACAAAGACTGTTAAGTCTACCCTATTAAAGGATTTAGAAATTGATTTACCTATTAGAATAAAGCAGTGGATCCACTTACAACTCATTGTTGATAAGATCCTTTATGCATTGATCACCTTATGTGATAGATATGACTTTTTTGCTTCTGTATTGACCTTGCTACATTCCTTAAACTATTGTTGATAATCCTTCGCATGCACTTCTCAAAAATTACTTCAATTATACTTCAATACAAATTATATCTTACAATAAATCTTACATATATACCTTTCTAATTAACAAAACTGCAAGGTCGGCCAAAATACAAGTGAACAACACATTACAAAGTTAGCCCAATAGTAAATAACTCGAGTTCACTGAACTGACTCGGTGACCTTCTAATACTCGACATCCATTGCATTACATGGCATCGTCATGCACTTAGTAGAAGTGAAAGCTCGGTCCATACTAATCACTCGATGTAGTTCTGAACTTAGTGACCACTGGTGACTCGATAGATGTAGTGTCACTCGGTAGATAGTGCACGCTGAGCTTACCTTGCTTCACTCAGTAAACACTACTTCTTCCAATGCTCGATTTACATTGAATTTCCATGGCATAAACTTATTGCTCAATAGACACTGTGAAGATCGATAGACACTGAGAAGCTTGATAGACATTGTTGTTCTTCACATTGCCTATATTCACTCTATATTCACTCAATGGTCATTGTTCTACTCAGTGTAAATTGTTGAACACTTCGAAGCTTGGTTAATATTGGAATGCTCAATGAGTCTAGGAAACTAAGTGTTGAGCTCGGTAGCTATACTGATATAGATAAGTGTTGTCACTAATGGAAATAATAACTTAATGCCAACAATATCTCCCTTTGGCATTAGTGAAAAAACACTTATAAGCCAAAACATATGTATACAATCTTACTTACTGAATTTTGATTTTTCAAAATTGATCTTTGTAAAGCTGTTGCATATACATTCCAACATATATCTCCTTGATGACACATAATGTATATACAAAGATACTTATGTACATAGCTATACACATATACATGCTAACTCTATTGAGTGCTAACTCCCCCTTTCACTTATACTGATATCTCTCCTTATATACAAATTTTTTCCCTTCTTTTTTGCTTAAACAGATATCTCTTGCCCTTTTTGATAGTAATGCCAAAGGGCTACATATACTATCTATATAGTTACACCAAAATGAGATAGAAATTCTTGATGTATCTTGAGGATGAGGGTGAATGAATTATCCCAATTCTCTTGTAAAATTTGACAGGTGGAGAGAGCAATCTAAACTTCTGCTGATAATTGGATCATGTGATCAGCCACTAAGAAGTTCTGATCCTAGACCAATGTTTTGCAATGAGCAATATGTTTCTGTATTGTATCCATTATTGGCAAGACCATGCTCTGAATGTCAATCAGGTTTCCTCATATTCTGGCTTCTTCTCTTAGAAGTTCTGACTACATGTTTGCTAGATAATTGACTTTGGTGTGATGAAAGGAGCTAGAGGAGGGGTCAATCTACAACTTTGATGCACTTGATTGCATATCAACATCAATCTTATTTAGCTTCTCCTTTATTTCTTTAGTAAAACTAGAGACATCACAAAGTTTGGCAAAAAGTGATGCTGCATTATTAAAAGAATTTTCAAAATTACCCAAAAATGCGGACAACTCTACTTGTTTGATTGCAATATGCTCTAGCACCTTGTTATCAAACTTCCTTTCAGCCTTTTCAATTAGTTTGTCTTGTCCGAAGGAGTCCTCATTATATTTTTGTACAACCTCTTCTAACTGAATCAAAATGTGTTGAGTGGAATCTACTTCAACACCTATAGCTTCTATAATTATATTCTTGGCATTCTCAATTATTCTATACTCCTTGTCCCTTTCAAACCTTAACTGCTTCTGCGTAGCTTTCTTCTCTATAAGTTGACTTGCTAACCTCATCTCTTCAATAGTAGTAGTGTCAAAGTCAATCTTAGGTATTACTATCTCTGTGTCAAGTCAATATCTTCTTCAATTCCCTTTCCAATGATCAAAAGTTTCAATGGTTGCCTTTGTTCTACTTCTGTGTTTACTTGTTTGACCTTTGGAACAGACACAATAGTGGAAATAGAAGGGCTAGCAGTGAAAAATGGAATAGGGCTTAAGGATTGAATGCCAATAGGAGTACTAACTAGATCAAAAACTAAAACACTTCCCAAAAATGGTGCCACACATGGTAGAATACCCATAGAATTATCTAAGCTAACTAGAATCAATTTGGATGTAGATAATGCTGATGAAAACAAAATTGTAGAGCTAACTAGAATTGATGAAGAAAAAATTGTAGAACTAACTATTGCACTTACTGATGATGCAGGAGCAGAGGGAGCTAACTTGGTAGCCAAGGAAGTAATAGTCAGCTCGATGGATGAAGTGCTTGACACTTCCATTGCAGATACCTAGAGCTAGGAGGTGGCTGGTGAAGATTGAGCAATTGATGTTACTGTTGTGCTCACAATCTCACTAGTAGAAGTTGTCTCCACAGATGTAATAGTATGTGGTGGAGTGTGAGGAAGAGATGCAATTGCTTCAGCTACTATTTTGACCAAATCATCTTCATCCTTTTCTTCCTCTTCTGCTTCTTCCTCCTTTTCTTGTTCTCCCTTCTCCTCCATTAGAGCATACAATTCTCTTATTGGAACAGCGATTGAAGGAGTGTTGTCGTCATCATCATCATTGTTGTCATTTTTGTCATCATCTTTAATTTCAATAGTTTCTTCTAATGGCTTGTTGAGATTATATATATATCTCCAAATGTCTGAGGCATGCTTAACTAATGATTCTATATTCTTCATTCATATGAAGCATGTGTTAAGCTTTAGAATCATTCTATCTTCATGCTCTTTTATTGCCTTCTTCACTTTTGTATCAATCAAATTTGGTACCAATTATCTCAGCTATAGTTCAAAGATGTCCTTTGCAATTTGTACCATCCTCTCCCATCTGACATTGATTTTAGCAAAAAGATCTGCATGGATTTGAGGTTGAATTTGTGCAGGGGAGTTTTTCCAAATACCCATCTTTCCCACAGCTAAGTTCTCAATCTCTTTTTACTTAGTTGGAGTCTGAGTCTCATATTTGAGAACTTTGAAGTTGCAAATTCATGCTCCAACTCTTAGCTATTTCATCCTTTCCTCAAATGTAGGTGCAGAGTGGATAAATACTAGTTCACTTTTACCTTTCCTAGATCTTCTGCTGAACACTGCAATTGGTTGCTTCTGAGGTTTGGTGATAGTCACCCTACCTTTCTTCCTTGTTGGTTCCTCTTTCTCTAATTCTTCTTCTTCTTCTTCATATTCCTCCTCTTCATCCTCACCCTTTCCCTCGGTAAGCATTAGAGGACCTTCAGCTATCTTTAATTTAGCAATTCTCTTATTGCCTCTGCTAAGAGCTTGAGGAATCTTAATACTAAGCTCTATCCTCTTATTGGCTTCCTCATATGTACCAAATGTAGGAAGATTAGGATTGGCTGGCTCATTTACTAATGCCTCAATGATGTCTCTAGCTTCATCAATGTTAATTTCATAAGGCAATGGTTTTACCCATGCCACTCTTGGTATGACTACTTGAATATACACTCTATCACAGTCCACCATGAAACATATATCATCCTTTTAGTCTTCTACAAGCTTGGGTGGGATACAGAATCTATTGTTCATTTTCTCCTTAAAGACCTCAAAATAGTTATCCAACACCCTTTCAAAATTTCACCCATTTCTTCAATAAATTCATTTATCTAATAAAGAATAGGGGTGTCTTTCCTCCACATGACTGTGCCCTTAGATGAAAAGAATTTTTGAACATAAAAGAATAAGAAAATAAGCAATGAACTGAACTTGAAGGAATTTTTCTTGGAAGTCTTCACACTTTCAATGTTTTTGTTCAATTTCTTGAGTAACACATCTAACAGATCATATTCAAGGTTTTTCTTTATAACTTTGTATGCTAGGTCAACTGTCTCACAAGGAATACTATTCGACCAACTCAAGTTTTAGATTTTGTGTGCAATGATGTGGATGCCAAACCTAAGCTCTATGTCAGTGACATTGTTTATTTTCAAACCTCTACCGTTCCACTTGGCTAGGGTTTTCTTTTGTAGTTCCTCTCGACCTAGGGTTTTGGTTTTCTTAGCTTTGCTTAGCATTGGTAGACCCATAACTTTGTGTATCATCTTCTTTGTAATCATAATGGGTTGCTCCAACCATAATTTCCCATTTTGGAACTAACTCAATACGTACCTTATCCATTTTACTTGGAAATTTTGTGGCATGTGAGGGATATGAGTTAACCCTTTCATTTCCAAATGCTTATGCTCAGGTTTCAAAACTTTGTCAACACACATTTCAGCTAGGGCATTATCCATTTCTAATGTCCCTAATTCTTGAATAGTACATTTAAAATGAGTTCTTATATCATTAATCAAGAGTACCTTTGACAATATTTGCGACTGAGCACCATAAGGGTCAAGTGATTCAGCAACGGTCAGAACGAGCTTGAAGTTTGGTGCTTTCCATTCGACACCCTTAACTAGCATTTTAGAACCCTTCTTTGGTTTAGTGATGCTTCCATTGGTAGACACCATTGCTTCTTGATAGATGATAGAATTCATGAAGATCTCGTTGCTAAATCATTCAAAAACACTATAATGCTCTTTCAAATCGCTCTACTCTTTGAATGTTGTGAATGTGGTGAAAAATAAAGTCAAAATTACCCCTTTTGTTGAGAAATTTTCATAAATACTCGGTGCCATAATGACACAGTGCATGACAGACTATCATCCACTGACCTAACTCGACAAGAGTATCAATTTGGCAAACAAACCAAATTTCCTTTACTCCCAACCTCGCTCGGTAAGGTCTTCAACCAACTTTCCTTGGTGAAGTCTGATGCAACTCGGTGAAAGATAACCTTTTTGTGATCCTTGTGTATCTGGAATACTGATTGGATCATTTTCTTTCTTCATATTTGTTGGAACTACTTATGATTTTCTTGCTGAGTACAGCTCCAATAAATTCTTAGGAATTTAGTTTGAGAGGATGGAATCACCCACTTATTGAGTGACTACACTTCCATGATTTGAGCTTGTATCCTTAGTAGATTAAGGGATCCATTGTTGCTTCATTTGTTTCCTTATATTTTCAGCCCTTGCTTTCTTTTCATCTTCAATTTTGCTTATATTCATGTAGTTTTCAGCTATATGACTGAGTTCAGTGTATGTGTAACACCTTATAGTAGTATCCTTCTTTCTTAGGTGATGTCTTGCACAATTTATGCTAGTGTGTCCATACTCTCCACAATAATGACATCTGTACCAGGTATTGTAGTCCCATTCAAATATTTCCTTTACAAGTTGTTTAGCTAGATTGAATGATTTGGATCTGCATTGAGATGCCTTGTGACCATGTTTTTTGCATTTGTGACATTTACCTTCAAATTTTGGTTTCTCCTTGCATTCATTAGCTTTGTGACCATGCTGATTGCAGTTATAGCACTTTCCATTGAATTTTTCTTTTCCATTGCTCCAACATTTGTTTGATGTATGACCAATTTTCCCACAATGATTGCATGAGGATTTTTTATTCCTTTTTGCACCTTGCTTGGAAGATTCACCTTCATCTTCATTGTATCCAAGTCCTACTTTACCTTTTTGCCTATGAAGATTCTGCTTATTTTGCTGATTCAATTGATTCATGTCTTCTTGAGATTTCATCATTCTCTCATTGATTTGTTTTTCAGCATTTAGGTCATTCTTCAGTTTTTCAATGATTTTCTTTCCAGATCTCAGTTCTCTCATTGTTCTTTCATTAATTTCTCTTTCAAAGTTTAGATCATTTCTTATTCTTTCATTTTGTGCTTTGAGAATATTGATTTCTTCATTTGCTTCAGTGATTTGATCAATAAGGTCTTCATGCTGATTGGATTGATTTTTTTCTTCATTGTTTCTTGCCTCCAAGTCTTCATTTTCCTTATTCCTTTGTTCCAAGATTTCACACATTCTTATTGACTGAACTTCTTGTTCTCTTTTCAATTTTCTTACCTCTTCTTGCAAAGAGCCATTCTTTTCTAGGAGTTCTTTGAGTGTCTCATTAGCTTCATCTGAACTGCTTGATGGGAAAAAGTCTTCAATATTTTCTTCAACATACTCATGATCATTCATTTGTCTTGCAAGTTCCTTCCTTCTTTTTAAGGATTGGGAAAGATGCTCTTTTGCTTCCTTGAGTTGAGTTATGGCCATCTCCAAATCTAGCTTTTCATTTTCAATTACCTTGTCAAGTCTGAATATCTCCATTTGTCCTTAGATCTTTGCTCAAGTTGTTAAAATTTATCCTAAGAATCACAATGCTCTAATACCAATTTTTGGAAATATTCAAGATATGATAAGTTATTGAGAGGGGAGGGGTGAATCGGTAACTTCAAAACTTTTCATTTAATTCACCATAAATCCATCTATACTACTGCATAGATTAGTATTGAAAGATAAAACATTCATCACACAAAAGAACACAATGTTTTGGTGACCCAAAAACCTTCCAAATAGAAAGTAAAATTGGGGTGGGGATGGTACCCACAAAACTTCACTACTGCAACACAAAGTTGTCTTGTTAAGGCTTACATTGACTACTTCTGGTGATCTACCCTATTAGGAGTACAAAGGACTACTAGGTCCACCTTGTTAGAGGATTTACAAACATACAATGAAGTATGCACTCAGTTAAGAGATTTATACAAAGATTGTTGAGTCCACCCTGTTAAAGGATTTAGAAATTGATTCACCTGTTAGGATGAAGCAGTGGATCTACTTACAACTGATTGCTGATAAGATCCTTTATGAACTGATCACTTTATGTGATAGATATGACTTTTTTGCTTTTGTATTGACCTTGTTGCATTCCTTAAACTATTGTTGATAATCCTTCGCATGCACTTCTCAAAAATTACTTCAATTATACTTCAATACAAATGAAATCTTACAATACATCTTACATATATACCTTTCTAATTAACAAAACTGCAAGGTTAGCCAAAATACAAGTGAACAACACATTACAAAGTTGGCCCAATAGTAAATAACTTGGCTTCACTAAACTGACTCGGTGACCTTCTGATACTCAGCGTTCACTGCATTACACAGCATTGTCATGCACTTGGTAGAAGTGAAGGCTCATTCCATACTAATCACTCAATGTAGTTTTGAACTTGGTGACCACTGGTGACTCAGTAGATGTATTGTCACTCAATAGATACTACACACTGAGCTTACCTTGCTTCACTCGGTAGACACTACTTCCAACACTCAGTTTAGACTAAATTTCCATGACACAAACTTACCGCTTGGTAGACACTGTGAAGATCAATAAACACTGAGAAGCTCGGTAGACATTGTTGTTCTTCACATTTCCTATAGTCACTTGGTAGCCACTGTTCTTCTTGGTGTAAATTGCTGAACACTTTGAAGCTTGGTTAATACTGGAATGCTCGGTAAGTGTAGGTAACTAAGTGCTAAGCTCAGTAGCTATAGTGATATAGATAAGTGTTGTCACTAATGGCAATAATAACTTAATGCCAACACTTTGGACACTTGAGCTTGATGAAGATATTGTGTAGAAGAAATGACATAATAATTCCTTTATCATTGATGTCAATGGGGAAGAGTTCTACATGAAAATATTGGAAATAACAATGGGAAAGTAAGTTCTAAGAGGGGGTGAATCAACACTTAAACTTTTACCTCTAAAACATTTCACCATCAACCATCTCATAACTTAACATGTAAATTGAAATAAGTAACCATTCATCACATCCAAAGCATGAAATAAATCAACACATAACACAATATTTTGGTTACCCAATAACCCTCCAAGGAGAAGGTAAAAATAGAGTGGGAATGACACCCACAAATCTTCACTGCTACAATTGTAAAATGTGGCCAATTATGGCTACAAAGTTTTGATCATAATCTATGATCTACCTTGTGAAAAGTCTACCCTATTAAAGGTTTACAAGATTGCTAGGTCTCACCTTGACTAAAGGATTTAACTCACAACTATGTAAGCACTTTGTTACAAGATTTACAAAAGCTTGTTAGGACTACTTTGTTAAGATATTTACTCTGTAGCACTTATTAGAATGATTCAACACCTTATCTTTTAGTTAGCACCTTGCTTCTTGATGTTAGATTTCCTCTTTATTGGTCATCTTTTGATCCTCTTGATCAGATCTATCTTCTCTATACTTTCATTGTCTATCTTTGTTCTTCTGAAATGAATTATGCATTATAGTTCCATAACTTAGCCATCATTTCCACCTTGAAATTCTCTCTATGCTTTTAGCATTTCTCTTCTTGCACATGTGATGCTTCTCTTCATAATTTATTTGCATGCATAATGTTATTTAAGGTTTACCTCATTTTGTAGGTATTATGGAGATGGACTAGGTCAAAATCAATGGATGTCATTAATCCTTATTTTTGTCTAACTCTTCCCTTTATCTGATTGGTTGCATGTAATAGCATAGGGATTCATAATATTATTGGATCCTTAATATCAAAAATTCATGTTCATGTTGGAAAAAAATGGTTTACATAGATGTTTATGCCATAACAAACATCTATGTCAAAGACTGGTAACTCGGCATTAATAGACTCTGATGCTCGGCCTTCACTGTGCTCTATATACTAATACTCAACTTCTGAATGGCTCAACACTCACTCTTGCTCGGCACCTGAATCACTTGGCATACACTATTTTCTCTACTACTTTTGTTTGCTTAGTACCTAAGTGACTCAGCACACATTAACTGCTTGGCACATACTAGTGCTTGGCACTAACTAGTCATATTACTCAACATGTATTGTCTGGAGGCTTATGCTCGACATACACTATGCACTGATCTTTTCTAGATAATGACTAAGTGTTTTGTCACTACTTTGTCAAAACCACAATGAGATTAACAATCTCCCCCTTTAACATGAGTGGCAAAAACACTTTTTCATGGCATATACAATCTTATTGCATACATAAGTCAGACAATATATCATCTCTATTCGACTTCAATACAAAATCTCAAAATGTCAAAATTTGCAAAAATGTTGTCTTCCCATACCTTATTACTCCCCTTGAGTAAATACTTCATTTCAGTTTTGTAACTCCTTTAGGGTAGATATTTGCCTTGA
The DNA here is from genome assembly GCA_028749045.1 of Cupressus sempervirens. Taxonomy (NCBI): domain Eukaryota; kingdom Viridiplantae; phylum Streptophyta; class Pinopsida; order Cupressales; family Cupressaceae; genus Cupressus; species Cupressus sempervirens. Next base: position 438,424,641 of record CM053788.1, read on the forward strand.
AAAAATTCTTCAAAATCTTCAAAATCCCCCTTTTTGACACTTATGTCATTTGGGTGGTACACTGATAGTATATTTATCCAAAAATAGCTAATAAAGTTCCATTATGATTCCCAAAGAAGAATCCCAATTATTACTAGCTACATCTAAAGATTGAATTTGTATTTATAGATTTGCCACCATATCTACTAGACCTTATTCAGTAGAAAGATGAGAATATTTCTTCATCAATATTTCTGAAAAGGCTAGTTCCTTCTGCAAAACCTTTGTGTGCAAAGTCAACATGGACTGAATGTTGATCAAAGTTGATCTAATATTTGCATCCTTTGCTTGCAACTTGGCAAGCCCACTCTATGTCAGTAGTAATCTTTGAAAATGAACTTGACTAGTGCTAGGAGATTTCCTTAATGTAGTACATGTTAATTGTAGATCTCCTTGCTGCTAGTCAAGTGATTATTGAGTCTCTTTGGTAAAGTTATCAACATCACATAATTTTTTGTACGGAGAGAAAATGTTATCCAAAAATTTCTTCACACCCTCCATCTCAATTGATAAATCAACTCATCTTAGTGCAATGGCACTAGACATCTTGTCCATGACCTTGCTGTGAAATTTTCTTTCAAACCAATCCAATAGCTTTACATTTGTCTCTTTATCTTCATCCTTAACCTTATCAACTATATATACAAGTTTCTCTAAGATAGGCTTATTGGAAAATGAATATGAAATATCAAGAGTATCTACAAAAATATCTCTAATATTATTTAGATCCTATTTCTTCTTATGCTCCCTTCTCAAGATTTCTTGCCTTGATTTCCTCTATAGAGCTTCTTGAAGAACAACTATTTCTTCAAGTGTGATTGTTGATTGATCAAATTGGCATAGAATAATCACTTCATCTAAACTTACATCCTCAAATGATGTAGTCTCATCACTCTTAAGTGTACTTGTACTTGGCCTTGATAACTTCAATGGTGTAGCTTGAGTACTCATCCTCTAAAGAGTCTAGCTGCTAAGAGGAGGTGTAGTGACTAGTAAGTGACCAATGTATGTATGGCTACCTATTCCTCTATCTCAGCAATCATCTTATCCTCTTCCTCTTGTTCAACTTTCATCTCATATTCAATGGGTTTTAGTGAGGTGAGTGCAAAATTTACTTCCTTATCCTCTTTCCCTTCATTTCCCTTATTATCAATTATGAGATATGTTGGCAACCCTAAGCTTTGTAGACTCAACAGTAATGTAGCTTGAGTATCTACCTCCTTCTCTTTCATCTCAATGGCAACAACAAGCATTAAAGATGGTGCTTGGTTAAGCTCACCTTGCTAGTCCAGGGTTATACTTTGATACGTTTCTTGCTCATTTGAATCCTTCTCCTTAACTTCTACAACATATGGGGGCATAATAGATGTGTCTAGCTATTGTGTCTCAATTGATGCAATCTCAGCCTTTTAAGATTCATCAATCCTTACCAATACAAGATTTATACATGTTATAACAATATTGATGGATTCCTATTGCAATGTCTTTAAATCTTCCTTAGTCAATGGATTTACATTCTATGTAGAATTATCAGGTATGTCCTTAATGGTCACTAAGTCTTGTTGACTCTCTTTCTCTCCATGTGGAGGACTGGTGCTCGACACGTTGACATCTTGTGCATCTTATGCATCTTCCTTAACTATGTCATCTTGAGCAGTCTCAACCTATTTTGTTTCATTCTTCTCTACCTCTTCTCCTTTCTTCTCTCCCATTGTTTCCATTGATTGTGTGGTCAACCCATAGATTAGTTTCCAAATTAATTTTCTCTGGGTTACCACCTCTTCAACTCTACTTCTCAAACTATGAAAGGCTTTGTATCTAGGATAAAATCTCCCTTTGTGTTTCTTTGTAGCCTTTGTGATTTGTTTCTTATCAAGTTTAGGCATAACTTGAGCTAAAGTAGCCTCCCTAATTTTCTTTTCAATCTTCATATTGAACTTCCATTTATGCTCAACTCTTTCATATAAGCTTTTGGGTAATGAGCAATTTCTAATGGATTGGTTTTAAATGTGGCCATCATATCATAAATAGCCTCTTCAATATTATGCTTATCTCCATTATCTAACTTATCAAAATCAATATGTTGAAAACTTGACAAAATCTACATTACTCTTTATATTATCACATAGGTTTTCAATATCATATGAAGAGTTGTGGCTTACCACTTTGAATTGATTGTTGTCATCAGATTCAATCCTTTCCTCATCTAATTCATTCTAAAGTTTTAAACTTATTTTCAATCTCTTAGTAGGCATGCTCATCTCTACTATATTATTCTTCTTTTTATCTTTTGTTGATTGTGCTTTCTTGGCTTGTATAGTGGTAGCCCTTCTGCTTGACCTTGTCAAAGGTGCGGCTAGCTTCTATTGTTCCTTCTTTTCCACTTTCTTTGGTTTCTCAACTTTCTTCTATGGTGCCTTCCTCTTCTGCTTAGTTTTCTTTGGTTCTTTCTCAGCTTCCTCTTCACCCTCTGAAGCTTGATCTTCTCCTTGTCCTTGTGTAAGTTGTAAAGGTCCTTGATCTTAATCTTCTTCTTGTTCTTCTACTTCTTCTTCTCCTTTACCAAACTTTTCTTTCAATTTCTTCACCATCACATTCTTCTTCCTCATGACAGTGGAAGTTTGCAAGTCTATGGTGATCCTTGATTTGGCTTCATCATAATTCCCAAATGATGTAGCATCCTTTTCAATCTCTTCTACCAATAATGCATTGATGGTTGTTGATGTCTCGTCAACATTTACCTCATATGGAAATGGTCTCAACCATTTAAACCTTGGAATAGTTGCCTAAACATAGGTGTAGTCTACATCTACTAGGAAATAACCATCATTGTAATGTTGTTCCACTAGAGACACAAGAATTCTTCATCTCTGCTTCATAGACTTCTTAAAGTCTTCAAAATAGTTGGTCATTACTGAATCAAAATTCTCTCCTAGTTGCTCAGTGAATTCACTTATCTGTTGGCTAACAGACCAACTAGTCTTCCAAGATACCTTGCCAAATGCAAGAAATGTATTTTTCACATAAAAGAATATATATATAATGAGTGAAGCAAACTTACATGAAGAACTCTTTGCCTTTATGATAGCTTTTAGGTCTTCTGATAGTTGTTGAAGCTATAGCTTAGCTAGGTCATAGGAATGATCTTGTTTAATAATCTTGTAACCTAGGTCAACAACAATGCATGGTACACTGTTGAGTCAGCTTGAATGGTAGAATTTGTGTGCTATCACTCTCACTATGAATACAATAATAGGGTCTTTGATCATATCAATTGACACTCCCCTCTTGTTCTGTACGGCTCCAATATTCTTCTCAATTACTTCTTTTGTATCGCTCCTTAATGTCTTTGGCCTATCCAAGGTAGGATACCCTATCACTCTATGAATGATCATCTTTGATATTTTGATAGGTCCATTCTCTAGCCATCATTTATTGTCATGTATGTGGCTTAATAAAATATTTATCCATTTAGTTTTAAACATTTGTGGGAAATCTAGGGTATGTGTTAACCCTCTTCACCTATGATTTTGTTTTCTTCTTTCAAAACATCATTCTCACACAACTTCTAATAAGTCTCTCTAATTTCTAAATTGCTAACTTCTCCAACCTTGCATGTGTAACAAAATCTTACATTCTAAACTATCAAAATCTTGGGCGGTATAGTCGATAACGCACCAAATAGATCTCCTTCATATACAATCTCTAGAATAATGTGAAACAGTAGTTGTCGAATATCATTACTGATCAATTATACATTGGTAACATCTTTACCTTCCTTCCTTACTCCTGTTGATGAACTCGATGCCATATTTCACTTGCTAGGGTTTTTAATGTGTGAAATAGTATAACTTGGCACAAGTGAAATACCTTTCAAATTGATGTAAAATGTCTAGTAGCAGTTGAATCTAGTATGTAGTCACTAGAATCTCTTTCTCAAATTGCCTTCATGCTCTTTGATCTTCTGGTAAATGCAAATGACTCAAAAAATTAAGTATACAACCTTCAAAACCTTACAATTAATGCTTAGTGCATATATAGTTGTAAGCTTAGTCATTATAGAGTTTTTAATTCACTCAGCTATCATAGCTAGCTCAACAATCACTATAGCAGCTCATTACTCAACACTGACTACAATACTTACAATACTCGACAACAAAAAAGAATATAACATAAAAATAGATTATCTCTTTGTTCTAATTAATTTATTGCATCTTAATATTTTTTGATAGATCCTTTTCATTACTTGGATTCTTGGAACTGATGCAAAATATATCATTTTAGATGTTAGTTCCACACATACCTTTAATTGCCTAGTTGGGGTGATGTGATCACCTGATCCATTGGATAAAGTGACCTCATTTGGACTTGATGTGTTGTAATCTTCCTTCTTTCTCCATGTCATGTTCATTTGCATCTTTTTCCTTTCAACATCTACCTTTCCTTTACCTTTGTTGAATTCATTGCTCGGTGCAAGTGACCCAGTTGAACAATTTATGCTTACATGACTGGTCTTAAGACAACTAAAGCATACAATTTCATTTAACCATTTATTTTAATTTCCTTTGAAGTGTGTCCTAATGCAATTTTTAGGAATATGAATGTATTCTTCACAATAGTGACAACTTTACTTTGTATTGTAATCACAATTATAAGAGTTACCTTGGTGATGTGCCTTTGTTTGCTTGTTTGATGTCCACTTGGGTTTGCATCTACATTCATATGCCTTTTGTCCATACTTCTAATTGTTGTAATAGTATCCTTCAAATCTATGAGTGTTAGTGGTCTTTATCCTGCATTCATTTTCTTGATGTCCTTATTTCTTGCAGTTATGGCAATCTCCATTGAATTTCTTCTTAGGGCTTTGATTTCCAATGTTGTTTGTTGTAATACTTTAGAATAACTAAGAGGGGGGATGAATCAGTTATCCAAGGTCCAAATGCATAAATAAAACTTTTCACAGCTTAGTGAACCCATAAAACATTATTCATCATGCATGCATCCATAAGATTATGCAATCAATTAGAACTTGTAGGTTACTGTCAAATCAATTTTGTAGAAATGTAAAGCATGAAACATAATAGATTCATCAACACACTTGACACAATGATTTACATGGAAACCCAATTTGGGAAAAACCACCAGTAACATGCTACTCTTTTCACTCTTCTAAAGTGATGCCCTGTGAAAGGCCAACCCTATTAAAGGTTACAATACACACTGTTAAATGTGACCCTATTAAAGGATTTCAATCACCTTGTTAGGCATGAGCCTTGTTAGAGGACTTTAGACCATTTACTTGGAATGTCACCTGGTTAAAGGATTTACAAATGACTGTTAGTTCAACTTTAATCCAAAGGATTTACCCTAGATTGATACAATTGTTAGAGAGTAATAGTAAGGCTTTAATCTGATACAACTTACAACTTCGTTTGCAAATTACATATCACTATTTAGTACTTAATTCTACTTGTCCTTCATACTTTGCAGCTCTGATAGCTTGTTCACCCTCCAATCATTCATACCCTTAAGCCCTCTTGCTTAACATGTCATTGCAGACTCTTCTTTTAGGTCACTAGATGAAGCAAAACCCTTGACTCCTTGTCTTCCTTAGGTTCTCGCACATGAAAAACTTGCTTCAAGACCAGCCATTCCTATAAATAGGAAATTAAGATCTTTTTTCGCTCATTCTCCATCATCCAATTTAGGGTTTGGATGGATTAGGTAGGATACATTGTATCTACCCCATATTTCATATCTCTTCTAAAAACTTCTTATAGAATCCTCTTTGAATTCACCTAAAAATAGTTTAACTTGAATTCTGTGTCACCAGCTCATCAACTTTATCTTCCACCTAGTTCACATAATCCCAAAAAAATAAACTTGTTGGCTTAGATCTATCAAATTCATGATCTTTTAAATAATGCAATAGCTCAGCATTATCAATATTTTGATGCTCGGCACATACTATGTTTCTTGGCATCCACTAAAATCAATCGTTATGAACTAAAGTTTACTGGTGCTTGGCATTAACTAAACTTTACTCGACATCCACTGTTCTGCTTGGTATACACTAAAATGAACTTTTACTCGGCTCTAATTGATTTTTTGCTCAGCTTGCTCTATCTTTGCTCAACACCTACTATCCACTCGATCAATCTTGGTAGACAAACTTTGTGTAACTTATTCTTCTAAACTTTCTTAGTGTAACTGGCCTTTGTAACCTTAAGTAGATTATCAATACATTGTGTTATCATTGTCTTAACTGATTCGTGTACTTCATTACATAATCATAACTCAACCTTTCCTCTAGGTGCTATTGTTACATTTTTTGATCAAATCCTCTTCATCGATCAAATAAGTGATAGTACTTGAATCTTATGAGCAATTGTCTCACCATCAAATAGCAGGGTTGATATCAATGACAAAACAATGATTGAAGCATATTTGTCACACTTATATCTTCTTAGTAATCTCCCTCTTTTTCAATCTATTCTCAACATTGTTCCTATAGACATTTATTATGTGACCCAATTTTCCACAGTGATGATAAGTGGGATTATTGTTCTTTCCCTTATAGTTCCTTTGTTCACCACTTCTAGATGATTCTCCTTTATCAATAGTAGAATATCCCAATCTAATAGTATCATTGTTTAATCTTGGTGTGTTCATCAATTTTTCAAAGTACTTTATGGCTTCACTAGTCTTGTTAATATTTTCCTTTTCTATCTTTAATTCATTTTGCAATAGGGCATTTTGTGTTTCCAAAGTTGTAATCTCAATGTTTTTCCTATTCAATTCTTGATTTGTAATCATTAGTTAATTCATTAGATCTAATTGAATGTTTGATAACTTTTATACATCTGATGACTTCTCCTCATCTCTATTAGCCAGTAGTATTTTTTCTTCTTCAATCATGACTCTATCATCTTTAGCTTTCTTTTTTAGTTCATTTGTCTCACATAATAATATTGACTAAGTTTCTTGTTCCCTTTTTAGATTCTTGCCTTCTTCATTTAGGGCATCATTCTTTTCCACCAAATCTACAATTGTTGCATCATATTCATTTAAGTTTCTATCCTCAAACAATGCAGTAGTGTCTTCTCCTTGATATTGAGTGTAATTTTATTGAATGGCCAATTCCTTTCTTTTCTTCAATGACTATTGCAATTCATCTCTTGTCTCCTTGAGTTGATATAGGGAAAATTGTATTTTAATCTTCTAGTTCTCAATAGTCTTTCCCAATTTGTAGACTTCCATCTTCAAGATATTACCTCCAAAGTTGTCAAACTTTCCTTTCTAGAGAACAAAGCTATGATACCAATTTTTATAAATAACAATCGAAAAGTAAGTTCTAAGAGGGGTGGTGGATCAGCACTTAAAATTTTTACCTCTAAAACATTTCATTATCAACCATTTCATAACTTAACATGGAAACTAAAATAGGTAACCATTCATCACATCCAAAGCATGAAATAAATCAACACATAACACAAGATTTTGGTTACCCAGAAACCCTCCAAGGAGAAGGTAAAATTAGGGTAGGGATGACACCCACAAATCTTCACTACTACAATTGGAAAGTGTGGCCAATTATGGCTACAATTTTTTTATCATAATCTATGATCTACCCTGTGAAAGGTCTAGCCTATTAAAGACTTACAAGGCTGTTAGGTCTCACCTTGACTAAAGGATTTAAACTAACAACTAAGTAAGCACTCTATTAGGAGATATACAAAAGCCTGTTATGACTACTCCATTAAGAGATTTACTCTATATCACTTGTTAGAATGATTCAACACCTTATCTTTTAGTTAGTACCTTGTTGCTTGATGTCAGATCTCTTCTTTACTAGTTATCTCTTGATCCTCCTAATTAGATCTATCTTCTCTATTCTTTTATTGTCTATCTTTGTTTTTCTCAAATAGATTATGCATTATAGTTCCATAACTTTTCGATAATTTCCACCTTGAAATACTCTCTATGCTTTCAACATTCCTCTCCTTGCACATGTGATGCTTCTCTTCATAATTTCTTTGCATGCATAATGTTCTTTAGGGTTTACCTCTTTTTGTAGGTATTATGGAGATGGGCTAGTTCAAAATCAACAATTGCGGTTGATCCTTATTTCCTCCTAACTCTTCCCTTTATCTGATTGGTTGTATGCAATAGCATAGGGATTCACAATATGACTTGATCCTTATTCCTTAATATCAAAAATTCATGTTCATTTTGGCCAAAAATTATTTACATAGAAGTTTGTACCATAACAAACATCTATGTCAAAGATAGGTAACTTTCTTGATGCTCAACCTTCATTGTGCTCTATATATTGATACTCAACTTCTAAATGGCTTGACACTCACTCTTTCTCAGCACTTGAATCACTCAACACACACTATTTTCTTGGCTCCTTCTATTTTCTTGGCACCTGAGTGACTCGGCACACATTGACTTCTCGGCACATACTAGTGTTAGGCAGCAACTAGGTATATTAATCGGCATGTATTGTCTGGAGACTTATGATTGACATACACTATGCACTTAGCTTGTACTGATCTTTGCTAGATAATGACAAAGGGTTTTTTCACTACTTTTTCAAAACCATAATGAGATTAATAGAAAATCATTCAATAGAGAAAATATTGATGTCAATAGGGGAAGTATATTAAAGGGGGAGTAGCACACTGATGGAGAGTTGTTCCTAAGATTTAGATTAGATTAATAAAGAAGACTTGAAAAGAAATAGTACAATAGCAGAGTTGTATGTTTGGTATTCTTAGAACTTAGATGTTTTTCATCTACATTGTCATCAATGCTAAAGGGGGAGATTGTTAGCATGAAGTAAATGGTATTCCTATGGGGGAGTATCCTTGGATTCTAGGAGAATTTAGCAGATTATTGATATCACTATATGTTACATTCATCGTAGTATTTATTACTAATGTCAACATATTGGTTATTTTATGATGAGTAACAAAAAATTAGACAAAGATTGAGTTTTCAAGGTTTGAGGATTGAATATGAGGTCAAGCATAGTTGAGTATATTTTCTACCAATTGTCTTAATGACAAGGTTACAAGCACATGTAGAAATTCAAAGACTAGTAATAATTATTTGAGATTTGTTGAAGGTAGTATATATACAAAGTTCTCAAGAAGAAATTTTTGGTAGTTGGATTATATCTCCTAACAGGGATAGAATTTGGTTAAGCACAGTTAGACAAAGGTTGAAGAAATCACAATGATGGTGTGGTTGAGTGTACAAAGTTTGAGGTTGCATATGTGAATAGTTGTAAAGATTGTGTGTCGAGAGTGTTATATAATAATGAAAATATGTAATGTAATGTGTATTATTTTATCTTGATATGGTCCTATTGTAATTGTAAATTGAGAAAGCCTCAAGGCCAACTCAATAAATTATTTTGAGGACTTGGTATAAAGGAAAGTTGTTTTCCTTGTGATTAAGGATGAAGATAATGTAAGTGGATGTAAGAAAATTATAAGTGTGAATTACATGTGAGTGCATGATATAAGGGATTTGTGTTATGCAAGTATATAGATCTACTATTGAGATCTAAGAAGTATTTAGTGCAATAGAGGCACGTTGAAAGAACAAAGTGATTATACTTGGTAGAAAGTGCTAGTGGACAATTATTTATTTTGTATTATTATAAAAGGAATAATACTAAGGCCATTTGGATAGTCAGTTCAATGGTCTTGCCCCTGAAGTTGTTTAGATAGTGGGTCCTGTTGAGCTATCATTTTACACAATGCTAACGGCAGAAATCCTCTTGAATCTCTCTCTTGAAAAGATGATCAATAACCAACTCCAAGGTTTCAGAGGGTTGTTTTTCAACCTTCTCGGTAGCTCAATTGGAGATAACTATGAATTTTTATGAGGTATTTTTTGGTAGCTACTAACTCTGTACAACTTTGTTGAAACATAACCACAAAACAATATATTTTTGTATTTTTTACTTTATGATGAATGCAATTTTTAATCAATGCAACTATATGAATTCCTATTTTAACCAAGTGTTTGAAAATTAAATAAAGAAGATAGCGTGATGAGATATTTAAAGAAAATTAGTGAAAGGAAAATTCCTAATGGACATAAGTCAAAGTAACAACATGTCTACAAATTAAGTTATTGAAAGGATTTGGTAGGAAACCAATAAAGATAGGAGCAACACTTCCTTAACTCCACTAATGCAATCCTCGATGGGAACTTTAATGAAAATTGAAATATATTTTATGATTCATTAAATCATGTAGCCATGAAAAGTGCACTCACATGAGACAAAATGCTATCCAATAACAATAGTGATCCTTTCTCCAATTCATCACAACAGCAGAATTTGTTAACATAAGGCAAACACCAAAATTAAAAGATCACACAATTATAACAATGTAATAAAACTATTAGCTCCATTATCATTCATGAACATGTCACAAAAAATAACACACTCTAGCACGATTTACCACACTTGGAATGAGAGCGCCAATAGCATTTATTATTGCTTCAAAATATCAGCATGGAGTACATATTACATCCATGTATTTAAAATAAATCATCTCCTCCTTTTGTGTTAGGAGTGAGATCTCTTCTAATGCAAACTCATGCTAAAAATTAATATAATAAAATTAATTACATATAAACTAACTCTCTAAATGGTGCTAAGTAGGTCTCCACCCTTGTTTATATCAATTAAAGGGTGCATGAGCCTTTACATGACTTAAAATAATAAAAGAAGAAGAAGATAAGAGGAGAGAAGCCATTAGATGATCTGAGAGTCACTAGGACTCCTAAAAATGCAAGTTTGGCCTTCTATATATGTTTCTAGGAGTTGAATTGTCATCAAAATGCATTTTCGATGCATGAAATGCTCAAAAATAGTAACTAGGAGTTAATTATTAGTGTACTGCATCATCTTAAAAATTGTCAACGCACCTCTTGATTTTTGTACCTTGTCAAAAGTGCACCTTTGAAAAAGTGTACCTTGTGAAAAGTGCACCTTCTAATACGATCAAAAAATACCTAAATTTTGTTAAGTATCAAAAACTCAATTTCTAGCATCTGGGTTATAATATTTGTTATCTCCTAAGCTTCTGGTAAATCCAAAGACTCTATTTATTATGTACCACTTGGTGATAATTATTGACCTCTAGCCTAGTATCTGCAAAATTTTCCAATCTAGAATCTAACTCCAATAATGCTTCCTCTATCCTGAAGATTTATCTAACATCATCTTCAAATGAAGTGATCTTGAATAATGCTATAATTTTCCACATGATTGTTTCTACTAAAGGAAGTTGATTCCTTGACTTATCCACAAAAATCTCTAGGCTAGCAGCACTATAATACTTATCTGCCTCCAAAAATTGTCCCTGAGCTTTATTCTTTATCTCTTGAATATCCTCATATAATCCTCCCATAACCTTATTACCTACCAACGCTCTTTCTATCCAATCATCAATTTTATCTAACTCCTTTTATGTATCTACTTCTATTAACATTTCATACCTTTTCCCTTTGATAATTTTCAATTCTTCCAAATCATTGGTCCAAGCAAGTACTTCGTCCATTAGCCCAAAATCTTGGTTTATTATTCTAACCAATTTATTGGTGTTAGTCTAAATATTGTGTAGAAGGTTCAAATTACCCTCTATTATTTTTACTCCTTTATCTCAAAACTATGATGTGACCTTTTGCAAGTATCCAAAAATAAAAAATTTTCACCGGCAACTTGTCTTGTTTCTTTCCTCTCTAAAGTAGCCCTTAGAGAAATCTCTGGATGATTGAGGTCTATTGGTCCTACTATCTCATTCAAATATCCCCTTAGTAATTCATTCTACTTCCTCAAAACTAAAATTTCTAATTCACCTTTATCTAGGTGTGAAAACACTTGCTTAAGGCTCGTGGTAATCAAAAACTTAGTTGTATCAATTGTAGGTTTGCCCAGCACTATCTCTTTAATCTGATAGTCTTTTAGAGATAATTATTTTGTATCACCATGGGGAGGTGGAATAACAATGTGTGCCAACATCTTAGGATCACCCTTGGGTGGTTCAAGGTTTCTAATTGCTTTTATCATTTCTATCATATCCTCTTCTTCAATAAGCTCCACATGTCTTCTTTGTCAAATTAAAACCTCTTTTTTCAACCATGTTGGAGTAGCATGGGAGACATGCACTAGGAAAAAGACATAGGTTCTAAATTTTTCCCTTTCCCTTTATCACCTCACTCTAGAATCTTTTCTTGTTGAGGTAGGACTAATGATTGAGCTTCCATTTTAGCTTGGACTAAAGACCTAGTCTCTGTTCTAGGAAGAACATATTCCCCTTCCTTAAAAATCTATCCTTCTTCTAATACTTCATCAGTATGTAATTGGACATACTCTCCTTCCTCTATGGTCTGGCTTTTGGGATCTACTATCAAAGGAGGTAGAGCAACTGATTCTTGCTCTAGTTAAGGAGGTATAGATGGAAGGTCTTCTAATGGTGGGGGAGGTATACCAAGAGGACCTTTAGATAAAGGAGGCAATTGTTCCCAATATTATCCTAATGACTCATTCTGGGGGTATCCTATATCCTTTCCCCTACCATCTCTCTACCTATTGGCATGAATTCAAAATTTGAAATGTTGAAGACATCAGTTCCTTCACCCTCCATCTCTGTAATCCATCTTTCCTGTTCTTCCTTAGAGGCTTCTATAAGGATGGGCTCTTGTGGGATAGAAGGCAGTGTCTATGTCAAACTCCTCCTCTTTTATTCTTCAGTATCCCTTCCTAAGTGTGTTCTCTTATTAAGTGGGAAAAATTTAATTTACTCCCCTTATTCCTCATTTTGAACCTTGGGGATGGTTTCTAGAACCTAATGTGACAAATTCCTCTTCTTCTTTAACTTCCTCCTCTTCTCACCTACCACCATCATTTTAGTTCAAGCATTCTTAGGTACTGATGGGGTGGCTTCTATTGGTGTTTCAAGCTCTTCATGCATTGGAGCTTCTTCTTGTCTAGGTTGAGCCTCTTCTTACTTAGCTTGAGCTTATTCCTATCTAGGCAGCTCTGTTTAGACCTATTCTTGTTGGTCTCTCTCTCGAGTAACCCTTTTTCTCTTGTTTCTCTTCACTTTTTCTATTTGGAAGTACTCTATCTCCTTCTCGTGTTGGTGCACTATCTCCAGCCTTATGGGTGACTTTGTGAGGTATGTAGGAACTATAACTTTTATTCCTTTACCCTTCTTTGGTTGGGTGGTAGCTTGTAAAGTCAGAGCTTGGGGAACTAGATCCAATAAAAAAGGCTTCCTAACCCACTCCCTTGTTAACTATATAACATGTCGGGCCCTATGATGAATATCATCATTCTCCTCTCAACCAATTTATGCATTCATGATGGGTCGCTCATATATCTTCTCCCTATTATACAATGGATCCATTAGATTGGAGCATCCTTGTTCCATACTTTGAGTGGTACTTCCAAGATAAGTACATTTTCTACAAGTTGTAGACTCATTCTACAATAGCCCCTAATCCAAACATTATAGTCATCTACAAAGTTCATCCAATGATCTTCAATCACCATCTTAGAGACAATTTTTTTCCCTACCAAATGTTGTACTGTTCCAATATTGTGAAAGTATGGATGACGTGATTGATAATCCTCCAAAGTATATCAGTCCCATTCTAAGTCAAAAGTATTTATGTATTTCTTTTTCTTAACCTTGAAAGCCCCAATGGTGATCGACCAGACCCATATCTTCTTATGTTGTTTACGCACCCTATCATAAGTGGAAGCCAATTGTCTTGCTACCTCTAATAGTAGTAGTCTATTTGATGGATATTGTAGGAGCTTCTTTGGACACAAGAGAGTACTGACTACCTAAATATAAGAAAATATGTTGAACTAGATGAAATAAGCTCCAATTTGTGATATTCAAGTTGTTACCTCTACAGACATCTTTTTGGCATAGTCTCCTATAAATTGAATGATAGAAAAAATTAATCCATCATTTAGAAACCTTTATTCAGGGCTCTTGAAAGAGAGATTCTTCTTCACAAGTTGGGGATAGACTCTGTATGGCTAGGCATTTTCATCTTACATACTTCTTTTCCTAACGAACCCAAGGTAATCTATTGGTCTTGATGCTAGTAGGTACACAACATAAGAGGTCATGTAGAAACATGGGTCATTCTTCATTGAATGAATTTCTCATCCAAATTTTCACTCAGGATCGAAGCCCAATCAATCAACATCTTCTGCATTATGATGGTCTCTATGAAATGTGCCATCTAGTTTTCTAGGTGATCAGTTGTAGGGAGGCCCATGGCTCTACTCAAAAGGACTATAGAGTAGCCAATGTCATCTATCATATACCCTCGGGTCATATTACCCTTGCCACTCTTTTGATTCAATGGTGATCTATAAATAAGGTACTTCCCTTGTACCATCTCTTTCACCTCTGACTCATTCTCTCTATACCACACGTCTATGATGTCATAGGTGATCTATAAATATTGATCTACTCAAGGCAAACTTTCTCGATGTTTCAAGGCTTGAAGTCTAAGGCAATTTCCCTTGTCACACTTTTAATCACTTTCTCTTCTGGTACATAGTGGTGTGCTAGGGTTATTATTAGTTATAATGACTTAATATTGGATAAGAAGTTGTGTTCACTAGTCCACTCTTGATCAACATAGATACCACAGTTGATCTTTCCTTGGGCTTGTTGCATAGTAATAGGAAGGCATTATAGTTGATGTGTCCTAACTCTATGTCTCAAATTTTTGAATGCTTATCTCCAAATCTAGATTTCTTGGGTGCTCCTTGATATTTTAAGGCTACTAGTTTAGGTGCAATCTTTGAAATCGCAAAAGATGAAGATGACACCATTTATCTACATAAAAGAGAAATGTCAATATTATTAATAAGGAAAACTTAAGATGACCTTAGAAACATGACCTGACTAATAAAAAACTGACCAGAACAAATGAAATTGACAAAGAAGCCCGACAAGTGACTAAAATGTGCACTTGCGCACCTATGCATGTGTACAAGGAGCACAATGCATGCTTAGTAAGGTTTGTAAAAATGGAATGAAATGAAATGTGCATGTTGTGCACATAGCACACATGCACAACATGTATATTATGTTTGTGTTTAAGGAGTTTCTTATAGTCTCTATGTATAAGGGTGCACACATAGCACATATGCACAACATGTGCATTATGTTTGTGTTATAAGAGGCCTTCTCATGGTCTCTATGCATAAGGGTGTGCACATGTACATGTCCTTCTTTTTACCTTAGAAAAGGTTTGATGTGGATGTGCTACTCAGAGATGGGGAGTCCTCAAAGTTGTGAAGGCGCACCTCTAGAATATCTAGGAGATCAAGTGAATAGAAAGAGGGGGGATCTTATTTATAAGTGAGGGGCTTGGGAGATTGTGCACATGTGCTTATGTGTATGTGTGCCTCTAGATTTGGAGGTGAGTGTGCATGTTGCACACTCAATGCACATGCACATGTGCGCATGGTGCACACTTGTACTTTTTTAATTCTCTTAGCCAAAATATTCTTTTTTTACCACTAGCTCCTACATAGACTTGACTAACTGGATAATGTAAATTGACTTAGACTCAAAGGGAGATCTTGATCCATCAAGGAACCTAATTGGGTGCTTTGAAAGGAATTTCATGCTTAAAAAGAGGGGGTCCCCATTTTAAGTCCAAAATGGGGCATGCATTGTGAAACCAAAATAAGTACCTCTATCTTCCACAACTCTTAACAGGTTTGGCATAGCTCCTAACAGGTTTAGAATCTCCTTACTAGTATTTAGAATCTCCTAATAGGGACTGATATATACTTAATGTATTTCATTGATTCCTAACAGGGTCCATCCTCTTATGAGGAATCTACATATTAGTACATCATTTTGTGGGTACCATCCCCACCAGGGTTTTCCCTCTAATCAAGGGTTTCCCTAGTTAACAAATCTGGTTTTATTGTGTATGATTATCTTCTTTTGGTCATTGCATTTTCTGATTACATATTTCAGATTTAATAATGTTAATAAATTTATTTATTTTATGGGATAATTGATTCACACACCCCCCCCGAATTATCTTGGTGGACTTTATTTTCTAAGATGAAAAAGGTACTATTCACCTCCCTAAGGAGTTTTTCTAAATTTTGTACTCCTAAATCCTCTATTACCTTCATCCCCATGAAGTCCTAACATATTTGAAAGAAACATGTCATAAACTTGTAATGTGAAAAATATGGATGAATAGGGTTTTAGAATAGTGCACATAAAAGAGACCCTAAACCCATATTTTACACATACATATAAATTCTTATGATATGGAAATTAAATCTAGATGACTAATATTGAAATGAATAATTAAAAGGTACTCACATTTGAAAAAGAATCAGCTAAAAACCTTGTCAAACGATCTCAAAAATTATTGATTTTCGTGCCCATGAACCAAAACTGCGAGATCTATAAAACCCAAAAATATTCTTCTTTTTTGAGGGTAGATCAACCTTGATCTAGATAGTGGCCACAATCTTACCTTAGGGCACAATTGTGCCCCAAAATGTCGACTTTGACCTGCACTGCTCTGACAAAATTTATGTTCATGGATCCCACAAGTTCAATGAAAAGGGTATCCAAATCTACACTTTAATTCCCTGTCCTATACTTGTACCTGTAAGAAAAATGGTTTTGTTTGTTTGTATGGGGGTTTATCCTTGGTCAAACCCCATTTCAGAATCAACCTTGAAATATAATAAAATTGCAATATAAATAAACAAAGTAAATGGAACTATTCACCTTTCTTATATTGAAATCTGTGTGGAGGATTCAAGTCCATGAATCCACAAGTATGGATACTTGAAATGAATGTATAATAGGATGTAGTATGCCTCAAATCAATTTTCTTAGATATTCAACATCAATCTTGAATGGATCTTGGCATAGGAAGAGGCTTGAATGGAAATGGATGAATCTTCAACAAGAGGGCTCCATAGAACTTGAATCTTTCAATGGCTACCAATGGATCTCCTTGATGAATTGGATCTTGAATGCTTGAATTCTTGAACTCTTGCTTGTATTTGAGAGCTTGATCAATAATTTTCCAATATCTTCTTGTCTTAGTTAGAGAAAATGAGAGGAGGAAGCTTCCTTATATAGAGATCTAGGGAACAAACTTCTAGAGAAGGCCAACATAGGAGCATTAAATCCCAATTAACTTTAACCACTAGAAATTGACCTAGATTAAATGAAATTTAAGAGTGTACCATTTTGAAACCCAAAATAGTTGACCTGAAAGTGGGAAAATAATTCTTTCTGACACCCGACATCTAAAAATCATGGAACCTTGAAATTTGGACCTTGGGTCAGGGTCAAGGTTGACCCTAACTTAAATTAGGGTCAACTAGGTTGACCTTGACCTAAAAGGTTGTCCTTGACCCAAACGATCTTCCTTAACCCAAAAGTCAAAAATCTCAAGATTTTAGTCCAAAATGCCAGAAAAATGCAGAAAGAAAGTGGAAAAGGGGGCAAAATCAAGGGAACAAGCTAGATCTAAGCCAAGGATCCATTCAAGGTGCTTGACATGACCCCAAATAACCTACTTAGAGGGATAAACACTCTTAACATGGAAGTGCTTCCATCTTAAGATGATACTTTAAGCCCCCACTTTAGCAAGAGTATGGACTCGATGCAAACTCTTAGTAAAGGAGATTATAATGAAAAGATAATCTTATCAAAATCAAAGGGACAAAGGGATCCTCAAACCCCTAGGACTCAAGTCTTCATCAACTCTGAGACAATAAGAAAGACATCACTAAAAAAAGAGAGAAGAAGGAGAGAGGAGTGACTAGCTCACCCAGTAAGATGTGTGTATCTCACTATGAACCATAAAATGAATAGGATGACCCATCAAGAAAGAACTTGATAGTCACCCCATAAAGTTGTGCATCTTTTGGAAGCTTTGTGCATGTATGTAGTGCATCTTTTGACAGCTCCTATAAAAGTACCCATGGATCCATATTCTCATATCACCATAGAATACATGTGTAAGATGTGTATCTCTTTAGGACTTATCAACTTATGTGTGTTACCTTCTAAGGATTCAGCATATTGAAAATTGAAAATGTGTGTCTCTTCAGGATTTAGCAACTTATGTGTGTTACCTTCAGAGGATTTAGCATACTGCAAAACAAAATTTTAGAACAAAAATGCATAATATATAATGATGGAGGCTGTATATATGCCCCCTCCTTAAGATGGAAAAACTACGTACTATTTTGACATGTTAAGGAAAGAAAAGAACAAGGATAAAGCCTTCTTCAACATCAAGACAATATCCATAGACAACACCCAATCCAAGCCAAGAAGGTCACAGCTCCCATGAGGCCATAGAAGGGGGAAATGTAAAGAGATATCATGCAAGAAGAGAAAAAGTAACCCTTGTGAGGGATAGCACACTATTCATCTTCCAAGGTGAGAGATTTATCAACCATGGAAACTCAATGTCAAAAAATGAAATAGGCTATGATCAAGGACATAGATCCTCAATGCAAACAAAAATTTTCATGTATGATTGGATATCACATAATAGATAGATATTGCTTAACCAAGGAAAAGTGGATCTCGAAATGACAAAAAAGAAGGAGATGACATCCTTTCCCCCCAAGCATAGGAACAAGGATGAAAGAAGACCTATTATATCACTTGCAACAATATACAAGACAAAAGGCCCCCAAATATTAGGCTAACATTGTTTGCATAATGTGGAGCTCCATAATAGGAACATAAATGTTATTTAGAGAAAAAAGGAATGCAATAGAACTCATTGCCACATGATATATAAATAACCTTACTATCAATGAGCTGCCTAATCTTATAATGTAAAGCTTGAAATTCATTAGCAGAGTGATCATGAAATCTATGATATGAACAAAAAGGAAGAGTCTTCAAGTGTGGAATACATTTATTTTGGAATTTAGGTATAGTAATCATCTTAGAATGAAGGAGTTTAGGCAAAAGAACTTCTTGATCAAAATCCTTCATAGGTTTTTCATGTTCGGAAGTGTTATTTGAGATGTTGTTAACATTGATTTTTTGTTGAGGATTAAATCCCAATCCATAAGAATTCTCATGCCCTCCATTTAGTAAGGGCATTTGAATTCCCTATTGATTCTTACCACATGCTTGACCATTGAATCCTTTTTTAACTAGGAAATGATAACTAGGACCATAATGAGAAGCCATATCAGAAGGAGTCAATGGAACTTGATTAGTCACCATGTCATCATTAGTAGGTTTGACAATTTCATTATGGATAGAAGTAGTGACAAATTTGTTACAAAGAGCTTTAGAAGTAAAAACTCTCTTTGTGGCTTCATAAAATCAAGATCAAAAACCTTATACTCACCAATAAAGGTAGGAGTAAAATCCAAGATTCCCCAATCATCACTAGGAAGAGCATTAGAGGAAGAAGGATTAGTATAAGAAGTAGAAGTAGTGTGGGTTTGAATATTCAGACAAGGATTTAGTGCCTTATTTGCATGAAGTCTATACATCATGTTGTTATGTATAAACTTGACTTTACTGTGAAGGGTGGAAGGGATAGCATGCATCTCATGCAACCAAGGTCTACCCAAAAGAAGGTTATAATTGAGAGGTCCAAGCATAACATGAATAGGTGTATTCAAGATGACTAGACCTACTTTGATAGGTAAGGTAATGATTCCCAAAGTGCTCTTAGAAATTTTATCAAAGACATGTACAGGAAACTTATCAGGTTGAAAGTTGAAAGATTGGCTTGAATTGCCTTGAGCATGTCCATGCTACAAACATTAAGCCCAGATCCATTATCAATCAAGATCCTACAAATGATACTTTTATTAATAGTAACAGCTACCATAAGAGCATAATATTGATTTTGAACTTCTTTAGAAGTTAAATCCTTTTGAGTAAATATAATATCAGGAGCACTCGGGGTAGTATGCATGCATTCTAAGAATTTATTGATGTTCTCTTGATTAGGAGGTGGAGTGGGAAGAGTTGCTAGAGCTTTTTGTAAGGCTTCATAGTAGGTAGGTGAATTTTGAAGAACCTCCCATAAAGAAATCTTGGAAGGGGTATTTTGTAATTGGTTTATCAAATCATACTCCTTGCTAGGAAGACGGGGTGGAGGAGGAAGAATGGGTTGATAAGGTGGAAATGAAGTAGAAACCATGGGATTAGGTTGAAGGTTACTCTTTGTATGATATGTGTGAGCTATAGAACCTTGGTCACTGAAAGACTCTAAAGACTCCATAGATTTATCTTTGATAGTAATGCAAAGACAACCTTTGATAGTCAACAAAGGTTTTGGATAAACCATTTTAGTTGTCTCAACACTACAAATAGATTCACAAGAAGGAAGCAAAGAAGACATCCTAGGAGGAGATGAGGTAGGATCTTGATTCTCCATAAGATCATCACTAAGAACATTAAGGGAATTCATATCATTCACCACTAATGCCTCATCACTAGAAGGAATCCCAAATGAAGGTAAAGCATTTATAATATTCACATAAGAGGAATATGTGTTAGAAAAAGAGTTATCACCATGTATGAATGTTTCATCCATTAATAAATCACCCTCTTGCATCAAAGCATCTTCATGAGAAGGGGATAAATCTATGTATTTATCCAAGGGATTAGTCACAATGGTTTCATGAGGAAGAGAGTAATCAACATCCAAATCCAAAGGTTCATCCCAAATAGAAGGATTATCATCCCTATCAATAAAGCACATTGTAGGAGTGCCATAAATCACTGAATATTGATCCCTAAAGGGGGAAGAAGGTAAATTATATTCTAAAGTAGGCTCATAGAAAGGACATATATTAGGAGAAGAATTAAAATCAATCCCAAATTCATCTCCATAAAGAGAAATATGATGGAGAGATGGATTAAGGTCATCTTCTTACTCCAATATATCCTTACAAGGTAATTCAAAAGAGGAAAAAGTAACATTACGCGCACTATACAGAGTCTTTCTAAGTATAACACCATGCAATGGTAAGGTAAAAGGAGAATGTTGTGTCATCCCAAAATGTATAGAAGAATGTTTGGAAAACATTTGAAACAACTTGTGCAACATGATAATGAATAAAAAAACGCATAGAAAATAGATCTAAATGCATTCAAATGAATTCAAATAAACTTTATAAACATGAAAAGGAAATCAAACACCATAAACACAATAGGTCATCTAATTCCACAAAGCATGAAAAATGTAAATGTTTTTGTATTTTTGAGTAAATTTTGTAATTTTTTGCATTTTTTGAAATATAGATACAAGAAATCTAATTAGCATGCAAGATTTAACATAAAATACAAATCTAACACCAAAAAGATAATATAAAAGGAAATCTAACACCACAAAACACAATAGGGCACCTAATTCCACAAAAGAAAAGAGGGTAAGTGTGTCAGGTTCACCAAAATGTAATGTAAAAAATATGGATGAATAGGGTTTTAGAATAGTGCACATGAAAGAGACACTAAACCCATATTTCACGCATACATATAAATTGTTATGATATGGAAAGGAAATCTAGATGACTAATATTGAACTGAAGAAATAAAAGGTACTTACCTCTAAAAAAGAATTAGCTAAAAACCCTGTCAAACGATCTCAAAAACTATTGATTTTCATGAACTTGAACTAAAACTATGAGATCTACAAAACCAAGAAATATTTTTCTTTTTTGAGGGTAGGTTGACCTTGACCTAGATAGCGTGCACAATCTTACCCTAAAGCACAATTATGCCCCAAAAAGTCAACCTTGACCTGCACTATTTCAATGAAATTTATGTTCATAGATCCCATAAGTTTAACAAAAAGGGTATCCAAATTTGCACTTTAATTCCTTTTCTTTTCCCTATACCTACAAGAAAAAAAAAAATTGTTTGGATGGGGGGTTTTCCTTGGTCAAATCCCAGTTTGGAATCAACCTTGAAATATAATTGAAATTGCAATATAAATAAACAAAGTAAATGGAAGTATTCACCTTGATTATATTAAAATCCTTGTGGAGGATTCGAGTCCTTGAATCCAAAAGTATGGATGCTCCAAATGAATGTAGAATAGGATTTAGCATGTCTTAAATCAATTGTCTTGGATCTTCAACACCAATCTTGAATGGATCTTAGCATAAGAAGAGGCTTGAATGGAATTGGATGAATCTTCAACAAGAGGGCTCCATAGAGCTTGAATCCTCTAATGGCAACCAATGGATCTCCTTGATGAATTGGATCTTGAATTTTTGAATGCTTGAATTTTTTCTTGTATTTGAGAGCTTGATCATGAATTTTCCAATATCTTCTTATCTTAATTAGAGAAAATGAGAGGAGGAGGCTTCCTTATATAAAGATCTATGGGACAAACTTCTAGAGAAGGCTAACATAGGAGCATTAAACCCCAATTAACCTTAACCCCTAGAAATGGACCTAGATTAAATGCAATTTAAGAGTGTACCATTTTGAAACCTAAAACAGCCAACCCAAAAGTAGGATAACAATTCTTTCTAAAACCTGACATCCAAAAATCATGGAACCTTGAAATTTGGACCTTGGGTTAGGGTTGAGGTTGACCTTGACCTACGTCAAGGTTGACTAGGTTGACCTTGATTGAAAAGGTCGTCCTTGACCCAAAAGGTCATCCTTGACCCAAAATTTAAGAATCTCTAGATTTCAGTCAAAAATGCTAGAAAAATGCAGAAAGAAAGTGGAAAAGCGAGCAACATCAAGGTAGATATAAGCCAACGATCCATTCAAGGTGCTCAACATGACCCCAAATCACCTACTTGGAGGGCTAAACACTCTTAACATGGAAGTGCTTCTATTTTAAGACGATACAAAACCAATTTGGCCTTGGAGATTTATCTAGATTCATTTGCTTTAGGGTCGTACTTACTTCCTTAAAGGTAAAATTTTCCAACAATATTTTATATTTTTCTTTGGATATAAGCTTTGGGATGTTCTTAATAATATTATCCTATGCCCCTAAGTGGTGGATGACATTATCATTGAATATTTATTCAAAGTATTTTATTACTTCTTTTACAATGTCATCTAGGTCCTCCAATTTTTTCCCATCCATATTTTGAATGCAAGTGATTGTATTAGCTATTCTACATTGTTTTGTATTGTTGTGAAATAATATTGTATTTTTATCCCCTACATCTAACCATGTTTCTCTTGATTTTTATCTCCACAAAATTTCCTCTTTGGTTAAGATGTCTTTATAATCCTTCATTAGGGACTTCTCTCTTTTATATAAGGGTAATTCCATACCTTTCTTTATAACCTCCTTATTTAGATTCTTCAATTCTTCTTTTGATTCTTCCTTATTTTCAAAGATATTCCTAAAGTGTTTAGAATTTCATACCTTAAGCCTTTTCTTGATAACTTTTAGTTTTTTAACCACATAAAGTTTAGATCTCAAAAACTATTGATTTTCATGAACTTGAACTAAAACTGTGAGATCTACAAAGCCAAGAAATATTTTTCTTTTTTGAGGGTAGGTTGACCTTGACCCAGATAGTGGGCACAATCTTACCCAAGAGCACAATTATGCCCCAAAAAGTCAACCTTGACTTGCACTATTATGATGAAAGTTATGTTCACAGATCCCGCAAGCTTGACAAAAAGGGTATCCAAATTTGCACTTTAATTCCTTGTCTTTTCCCTATGCCTACAAGAAAATTGGTTTGGTTTGTTTGGATGGGGGGTTTTCCTTGGTCAAATCCCAGTTTGGAATCAACCTTGAAATATAATTGAAATTGCAATATAAATCAACAAAGTAAATGTAACTATTTACCTTGATTATATTAAAATCCTTGTGGAGGATTCGAGTCCTTGAATCCACAAGTATGGATGCTCTAAATGAATGTAGAATAGGATTTAGCATGTCTTCAATCAATTGTCTTGGATCTTCAACACCAATCTTGAATGGATCTTAGCATAGGAAGAGGCTTGAATGGAATTGGATGAATCTTCAACAAGAGGGCTCCATAGAGCTTGAATCCTCTAATGGCTACCAATGGATCTCCTTGATGAATTGGATCTTGAATTTTTGAATGCTTGAATTTTTTCTTGTATTTGAGAGCTTGATCATGAATTGTCCAATATCTTCTTGTCTTAATTAGAGAAAATGAGAGGAGGAGGCTTCCTTATATAGAGATCTAGGGCACAAACTTCTAGAGAAGGCTAAAATAGGAGCATTAAACCCCAATTAACCTTAAACCCTAGAAATGGACCTAGATTAAATGCAATTTAAGAGTGTACCATTTTGAAACCCGAAACAACCAACCCAAAAGTAGGATAACAATTCTTTCTAAAACTCGACATTCAAAAATCATGGAACCTTGAAATTTGGACCTTGAGTTAGGGTTGAGGTTGACCTTTACCTAGGTCAAGGTCGACTAAGTTGACCTTGATTGAAAAGGTTGTCCTTGACCCAAAATTTAAGAATCTCTAGATTTCAATCCAAAATTCTAGAAAAATGCAAAAAGAAAGTGGAAAAGCGGGCAGCATCAAGGTAGATATAAGCCAAGGATCCATTCAAGGTGCTCAACATGACCCCAAATCACCTACTTGGAGGGCTAAACACTCTTAACATGGAAGTGCTTCTATTTTAAGATGATACAAAACCAATTTTGCCTTGGAGATTTATCTAGATTCATTTTCTTTAGGGTCGTACTTACTTCCTTAAAGGTGAAATTTTCCAACAATGTTTTATATTTTTCTTTGGATATAAGCTTTGGGATGTTCTTAATAATATTATCCTGTGCCCCTAAGTCCTAGATGACATTATCATTGAAGATTTATTCAAAGTATTTTATTACTTCTTTTACAATGTCATCTAGGTCCTCCAATTTTTTCCCATCCATATTTTGAATGTAAGTGATTATATTAGCTATTCTACATTGTTTTGTATTGTTGTGAAATAATATTGTATTTTTATCCCCTGCATCTAACCTTGTTTCTCTTGATTTTTATCTCCACAAAAGTTCCTCTTTGGTTAAGATGTCTTTATAATCCTTCATTAGGGACTTCTCTCTTTTATATAAGGGTAATTCCATACCTTTCTCTATAACCTCCTTAGTTAGATTCTCCAATTCTTCTTTTGATTCTTCCTTATTTTCAAAGATATTCCTAAAGTGTTTAGAATTTCATACCTTGAGCCTTTTCTTGATAACTTTTAGTTTTTTAACCGTGTAAAGTTTAGACCACAATAATATAATTTTGTTCCACCATTTTTCTATCACCTTTAGAAATCCCTTATTCTTAAAATATGTTTGTTCAAATTTAAAAGGACAATTGTTTGGGTTTTTATCCTTTATGATGGGTAATTCAACTGGGTAGTGATCCAAACCTAAGATGGGTTTTACTTCTAATTCTAGAGTAAATAATAGTTGTTCCATATCCTCATTTAAAATAAATCTATAAAAAAAATTCCTCAATCAAACTAAATCCTTTTCTCTTATTATTCCAAGTGTAGCTATCTCTAGAAGTGGAAATATCTATTAGTCCATTTATGTTAATCTATTCATTAAAATCTATTACTTCTTTAGGGAGTTTCTAAGTTCCACCCCAAGTTTTTTATTGCTTAGTTATAATATTGAAATCCCATCCTATGATTGAAATCTCTCCTTTATAAATAATTATTTGTCTTCAATCTCTTTCCAGACTCTAATTTTCTCCTTGAATGGGGCCATACATGTTAAAAATATTGAAGTTAAACTTTATTTGGGAACTCATTACTAAGCCTTAACTCTAATTTCCATGATCTTCTAAAGATTTTATAATCAGAAACCTCGAGTCCCATATGAAAGCTAACCCTCCTAAGGCTCCCCTAGATAGAGATCCTCATATCTCCCTAAATCCTAGCTTCTTTTCTAAACCCTCTAAATCATTCCTATCTAACTTTATTTCTTATAATAAAATGAGCTTTTGTTTTGTTTTTGATATGTAGTATTTTAAGACCCGCTACTTGTTAGGAGCATTCAAACCCCTAACATTCTAAGTTAGGAAATTCATGGCAACTTGGGAAGGATATTCCCATTCCCTACACTAAAGATGTCCTTTAATTTGGATTGACCATGATCACATCCATGTAATACCCCTCTTATCCTAATATTAGTAGAGTTTTAAGATAGTATAAGTACACTTGGACTAGGTTGGGAGATAAGGTTAGTTCTGGTACTCCTTGATTCAACAACTTTAAAAAATCATGCATAGGTGAAACTATAAGATATGCATCCAATGTTCTTGACACAAAAGAATGTTATTTATATACTCCAAAATTGGTAATCAAATAGGTACTTATGTTATTATATGTTTATAAACATTTCTATACTTATCATATACATCTCTTCTTTCTTATGATGTTAAATATTGCTTTGCATGCTCTTGTCTTTACGAGATTAGGTAAATGGTTGATTTGTATAATTATTTGTCTGTTATTCTAAATTAATTATTATAATTTTACTATCTTATTTATAATATTATGATTATTTGGTTTCATGCTAACCTAGCTAACCCATTGTGCCTTTTGTGTCTGTGTGTGTGTGTGTGTTTTCTTTGGTTGGTGTGTCTTTGAGATGAGGGGATGCAGTTGTAGTCAGTTCTTCAGGATATCTACACAATGCCACACTCCTCCTTCCTTGCTTGTAACTATTTGTGTGTGTACATATTTTATCTTGTTGGTTGGTGATGCAGGTGTGTGTAGGTACTAGGCATCGACTCCACCTGGCTACACAGGTTTGATTGTGCCTCAAAAACCTCAAACTAGTTATTGTTAAAAAGGAGATGAAACCATGATCCCTATAGGCATCCTTATATCCTTAGCTATTTAATAAGAATCTAGTCACCTAGCCCAAGGTTTATGTTTTATCATCTATTTTGATGGTTTGATTAGTAAATTCCAGTGTTTAAAATTATGTGTTCATGATTAGGATATTTGTTTTTTATTAGATAAATAGGTTTTATAGGGACCTTGAAACCAAAAAGTAATTACATAACTATGGCTAATAATAAACAATTAAAGCCTAGCCAAAAAAGACAAGTCTCGTGGACGATAATAAGCAAAAAGCCCAGCCAAAAATAAAGGCCAACGAAAAGGCAAGTAGAACATCCAGTTAAAAAGATAGAACAAGAAAATGACAACAAAAAATAGCAATCATCAATCAACAAAAGACAAAACAAGAAAATTACTCTTCTGTCTTCCTCTCGAACTCCTACATAGTCTGAGCAGCTTCATAGGCTTCATGGATCTCCTCTATCATCTTCTCATGGGTCTTCTATGCATCCTAATCCATACTGGTGAAAGTAATATCAGTTGCTATGTCCTCATCAGTTCTGGCTCTTCCTCTGTCCTTGTTATCATCCACATCCAGCATACCTCTGGCTTTTAACACACCGGTTAAGGACAGAATGTTTTCATTGATCGAGTTGAGAATGAAAATCATTTGATTCACCAGGTTATGGTTGTAGTTTTCCAGGTTTTGAATTCTCCGCTCAGCCAAGCTGAATCTATCCTCTTGGTCCTTCTAATAATCCTAACCTAGCTCTTTCTTATTTCTCTCCATATGTCCAATCTTCTCCCTAAACACTTCCAACTCATGATAGAGCCACTTGATTGATCTGAAGTTATCAATCATGTTGTTACAAGCATTATTCAATAAATTCATACCCATCTCCCTTGCATTATCATTTATTGCCACAATTGCAGGATCGATGAGTTATTCAAACTTGGGCTAGTCTTGATTATCTAAGAGATTAGGATATTTATTTGTTCATGTAAATTATCTACGACATTTGTTTGGTATGTTTATTAAAGGATATATGGGTGCACACATATATACCTATATAAATATACATGGTTACATAGTTAATGAATTTAATTATTTGTGTTTGTTATAAATTATATATGAGTGGTTTATTAATACACTTAGATATAAAGATAAATTTAATAGAATATAGGGTAAAAACACTGGTCTGCCTCACAATAGGTGTATCATAATCATGCTCTAGCCATGCTTAGGAATAATTTATTCAAACTAAGGACTATTTTTCCCACTATGAGGTGCATTTAATCTTGTCAATCCAGGGACATATACTTGAAATGGTTGACATAGTATGTGCACTAGGTCTCTAAATGAGTCACTAAGCTTATGCTACAAGAAAGTAAGATGCAAGGAAAAGAACTTACACTACTGTTGCAGGAAACTAACACACTTAACTCTATGAATATTAGAAATACAATGAAAGGCTAACAAATATTCCAACTCAGTTCATCCACTATAACTGTTCTCACATATGTTGGAACATTCACAAAGTGTGATGCTATAGGAAGGAACTTGCAACTTCTACTTACAATACTAAAAATACTTGGAAATAAATCTATACTATCCTAATCTAATCTACCTTCCAAGTGGGCCCCCTTGGTCAGCTTCAATTAAACTACTAACATAGGATAGAACCCAAAAACTATTTCATTAGATTTCAAAAATTCATTACATAGAAACAACACATAGAACTGTAAAAACACAACTCACTATAAAAGTTAATAGTTTGTTCTCATAAACTCTTTCCTCTAACTAAACTAACACACTTGGTCCAATTCCTATATATAGGAGATCGATTCTTATTCTGAAATAGAAAAGTAAACAACCTAGCTATAAATCTGCAGTTGAGAAAGAAGGAAAATAACAACTCAAGATGAGAAGAAGAGATAACGGCTTAAGGCAAGAATAATAAAGTCTAAACATTTGCTCGCCATAGGAATAAATGTAGAGAATGTAGTAAATCTTCATAGCTCCTCCATACTCGTTGTTGTGTCCTTTGGAATTGTTATGACTTCCCTCCACCATGGCTACACCTCAATGGTCTTTTCTCCTTGAATGCTATTGGCGCTCATCTTTGAATTCTTCCAATCATCTTTCAGTTTCATTGCTAATAGGTTAGTCATAATGCAAAGATAATTGCAAATAAGCATTTTCAAATTAAATTCAAATATAAGAACACACATTTTGATAATTATATGAAATATTGCATCATATATATGATATTGGCAAAAGATGACATACTATCTACCCATAGGTTAATCATTGGTTTAGGTAAACATAGATCCACAAATGTCTTGATGAAAATGAAACAAGGTATTAACAAAGTGTTCTAAAACTATCATGAAATAGAGGCAATAATTAGCCTCACCAAGCACAAACCTGTGTCATCCTCTTATAAAGGAAAAGGCTGACAAAATTATTATTATTCAACTTCAATGACATAAAGATGGTATTATTATTTAGAATTTAAAAATGAACTAAACAAATAAAATGTGTATAAATAGACAAAGTTCAGGATTGTTATTTTTAATGATTATTTGGAATAAGAATTGATATATTTTCCTAATTTTTAAGGATGATTTTTTAGTTGCTAAAAATGTAAAAAATGAGGGGCTAGTTCCCACCACAAAATTATATGGAAATCAACATTTTTCCCTTTGATTTCATATTATGTTATAGATGACATATATAGCTAGATCGATCAAAAATAAAATTTGGCTTTTGACCTATATTTATTCTTTTATAACAATTCAAATTTCAACTCACTTGAAATCGATAGTTTTCATCTCCCACCACATTTTTCAAAACAAATATACTCTACCCAAAAGAAAAATTATACATTTTGGAAGAGGACTCTCTCCTCTAGAATGTCTTATGCTTTTTATTTTATTTTTTATTAGATTTACTATTTTTTTCTTTCTCAAAATCAACATCTTCTCGAGTGTTAAAATACATACTTGTAATATTTTTTAATTACAATATATTATATCTAAGTAAAATACTATAAACTCTATATGAGAATATTATTAATTTTGAGCTCTATAAAATGGTGTTTATATGTTATTAAAAAAATATCATTAAAAAGAGTAAGAATTATTGAAACATCAATTTTCTAAAATAATTTTATTTATTTAGTAATTAGACACAAACTAGTAGAAAATATGCATTTAATAGACATTTCCAAATAGAAAAGTTTGAGAACGTATATAACTTAGCTAGAATGAATTTATCTAGATAATATGTTTGAAAAAAAAAAAATTAGATAGAAATAATCAAATTCAATCGTTCTGATAAGTCAGCCTAAAAAGTGACATAGCTTTGTACTTTCACCCTATAAAATAAAGAAATTAAAAGGGGGTAAAATAGGAAAGCATAAGTATTTAAAAGAGAATTAAACTCCCTAACATACAAAGGATGGTTATAATATGAATTTGATAGAAAAAGGTAATATGTGTTACCCATGTGGAAGAATGTAAGAGCATTTCAATGATGGGCATAAAAAAAAGGGTTATAAAGCACTAGAGAGGGTATTTAAATCATTTTTGGACCATTTATTCATTATGTACCCCAAAATAGCCTTAATTTACCCTTAATATGCCTAAAGAACTTGTAAAATGGTAGTTAATTACATAAACAAAGGCAATTTCAGATTTTGGAATTACTTTTATTTAAAAGGGTGGTGTCTTTTCCTCTAAAGGGGTATGAAAGCTATTCAAGAACATATATATGTAGTGTAAAATGAAAATATGAAAGGGGGGGGTGGGTGGGTGGGGCAGATGGTTGAAAGATATAAGAGAGATTGGTTGTACTTTTTATGAATATTTTTATAAAGAAAAATTAATGATATGTGAGAGAGAGTTTATGAGTATAATTCTTTAAGGATTTATAATTTTATTTCCTTTTGGAAAAAGAGTTATATGTGAGGGTTTAAGGGGATGAGGGAGGAACTTAATTTTGAGGAATTGATTCTTCTTCAACCATAGATGTTTGTGATATTGGAGTGGGCTTGAATGATGCATCTCAAGTTGGATTTATTTCCTCTTTGTTCCTGCTTCTACTGAATCTCCATATGACTTGAGGTATGGATTAAAATTATTAATTGTGTTATTTATCTAATTAAATATAGATCTATTTATATGTGCTCTTGATGTTCTATACTTGTATATTTTATTCCTAGATTTATTTAGATGTTTTGAGTTTCTACTTGTGAATATTGTTAAGTATTTTTCTATGGTAGTTAGATACTAGCTTTGGAGATATACTATTTATGTTAGAGGGTTGTGGGTAATTCTTGTGATGGAATATTGTATTGTGATATCTTTCATGTGTTCTTATCCATGGTTCTTGAGCATGCTACATGTCTCTATTGTATGCTTTGGAAATATATATACTTGGTTTGGGGGTTATTAACCAGTTTGACCTCCTACTTGAGTTTTCATGCTCCCAATTGTTGTTTGAGACACCAGAGGCTTTTGGATTTTTGGTTCCTCATAAAATGAGAATTTTTTATATCTTTTTGATTCTATGATGTTTTTCATGTAATTATGCTTGATGTATGAGTTAGGGTTTGGGAATAGGGGTATGGGACCCTAGGTATATTTCTCCCTAAACTCTTATATGATCTTGGCTTTGGATTTGTGAGTAGGATAGATGCCCTAAGTGAGTGGATCACCATAGGTTTTGGGGCCCACAAGTTACAACTAGGGGATCCTTTTTGTTAGAGACCAAGGCCCTATATAGGTTGGCTCTACATGTCAATTTTTTTGTAATTAAGTGGAAACATTAATAAAATTATAGATTATGGAGGTTTGGGAATTCACTTTAACTAATATAATAAGGATGTATTGTTGGAGTACTTAGGGAAGGGACATCCTACATATATTATAGGTCCCTAGCCTAGGAGGTTGATCTTAATATTATTGGGTTGTACCTATCTTAGTTGGAGTACTTAGGGAAAAGATGTTTTGTGTGGTAGGATGGTCTTAAGCCAAGGAGGTTGATGCCAACACCTTAGGAAGGTACGATGGCACTCACCTAGATGTGGTTGAACCCCTCACTCTACTTTTTCCTCTGGTTGTCCATTTCTATTGCAATGTCATTTTGAGAATTATTCTTTGTGTATCTTTTTGTTAGCTTTGTATGTGATATCCCCATTTTAGTATATAAATTAATCATACATAAAAGGTATAATATTAATAATTGATAAATTATATAGAATAAATTATAATTATTCTAAGTTACAAATATAAAATGTTATATATTATACAATTATAAATATTAGTTATATATATGAATATGTGAATATTATTATCTATATATATAATTAATATATACATATATATCAACTATTTTATGTGCTATAGTATATGAAATTATTCCTATATTAAAATAATATTATTAAAGTGATTCATATATAATATATAATAATTAATAATTAATATGATAACATATTATATAATCATATATTTTTATAATCATATATGATTAATATTTATGAATGGACACAGCTCTATACAATATTGATATATGTGTGTGCGCGCGCGCGCGCGTGTGTGTGTGTGTATATATATCACAGGTTGAGGGGATCATCATACAAATATTAAAAAATTTATAGAACTCTACAAGAAATCATCAAATGTCCTGAAAGGGGACATTACAAGTGGTATCAGAGCATTCGATCTTGCCATCCTGTAGAAATGGTTACTATGCACTCGACATGAGAAGAATACAATAGGAAGGAATGCATTGCATTTAATCCATGAAGAGGAATTTGACAGTTGATGATTAAATAGGAAAGTTGTGTATATTTTAAAAATTTTAACCAGAGGAAGCTTCAAGTTGTAGGTGTGAAAAGTAAACTTATAATAACCAACAATCATTAGCCAGAGAAGGAAGGGCTAAAAACTCGATAATATCCATACATTACATAGTAGAGATAATGACTAACTTGTTCAAATTAGAGATCGAACTAGATCACATGTGATTGTAATTGTTCCGCATGCCGAGTCTTATAAATATGAGGAGACCATGATACTGTAGCTATAAAAGCATAAGAAAATATAACCACCAGTCAAGGAAGCAAGACACATAAATAGATGCAACAGAGGATACACTAATCGCGCCAAGCCTTGGAAAAAGGACAAGTGTAATAGAGCCAATGATCTAGGTGAACACCATCCAATAACTAAGGAACTAGATCATTAATGATATGTGTTAAAGACACAATGTATAGATCAAGCTAGATCCTACGAAATATACTCCATGTAGATCCGTAAAGATGGCTTGAACAAAATGCTTCGAAAGGGAAAATCTTATACAATCAACCCAATATAGTTTTTCAATACAATTGGTCAGTTTCATAAGCAAACAATAAGTGGGGAGTTATAAGGAGTGAAATAGATATAGAACAGAGAACGGGGAATGTATAACAGAGAACGGAGGAGGATGAAATTATATTATGATGTAGGTATGAAACTAATGGACAAAGACTGAAACAAACATGTCAAACAATTCATATAATGAGATTGTCAATGCATTAACGAAAGACTGATTTAATCAGTAAAGATGTAACACTGATCGCAATGGAATGACGTGGCCACTAATGAAGGATGCTACATAAAGAAGCATGACAGAGAATCAATGAGGACTGAAAAGAAAAGTTTTTTGAACAGTCATTCATCTATCAAGTTGAGAAATTTGATGGGGATATCATTGTGGGACCCTACTAGAGCTATGAAACAGGTCCACATGAATAATATGGAACAAATCTACACTCGCCATGAAAAATTTGGTGACATCATACCATTAAATAGGTTTAGATAAAGCACCTACAACATCACCTACGTGGATATCAAGGTGGAGGCATGTACAAAAGTGGATCAATGCCTGATCAAACCAATCACATTTCAAGCCAAATTCGAATATTATTGCCCAATAATAGTGAAGGGAGGGCCCAAGCTCAAATCAAAGACAAGATTTCCATTAAGAAGTGGTATTACAATTAAGGAGTACATAGATAGCTTGAAGGAAAATTGCTAAGGTGACCAAGGTACAAACCGCATCACTACAAGGAAAAGGTTTTTTATGAAAAGGACATTCAAATTCCATAGATGTCCCTTGAAAGAGAAGGATGATATATTTTCTTACAACACGTGGAGTACGAAGGGGAATAATTTTTATATATAGAATTTGAAAAATATAAACAAGGAAGTAAGGAAGACAAATATGATATCAAGTACATAAAGAGGAAGAAGTTTCTAATATATTTCTAATTTATCAATTAAATTGAGAGTGAAAAGTAAACCAAGAGAAGATCCTATTTGGGACATCATAGTTATATTAATATCGACAATGGAAAGAGGTATATGATTAAAGGATAAACATGTCAATGTGGAATGAGAGAGCAAGACCATCATGAACTCCTACATCATCATCCCATCATACAAGGTAATGAGGTAAATTATATATTTTATTCATATATTATGAAATAATTGTTAGTGTCTTTCTTATTATTGACACATTTTGTTATTGTGGTGAATATTGAATAGTATATTTACTATCAATAATTCTAACCAAATAAGGAAATGACATTGATTTTTAAGTTGATAATAATCAAAGAACGTTGTTAAATAAAAATAAATTATCTAAAGTCATCATCTTCCAAGATAAGGTAAGGCCTACGGTGGAATGGGCTGGGTGACATCACTCAGGGTACCGGATAAAGCCTATGGGTACCGGGTAAGGCCTTGATGATGGGATATCTCAGGGTACGTCATACAAAGGCACTATCTTGGAGATGATGGTTGGAGAGAGATAACAATAATGAGGGAGAACGGTGAGGCCCACTGATTGGGTAATAGGACACCCCATTATGGTTTCTCCTCCTATAATTGAATGATAAGATTAACTATCTGATATTTCAAAGATTATGCTTTAAAAGACTTCTTATTGGAAAATAGTTGATAGAATCACCTTAAGATCATAATTCTCCAAGTTGAGATAAGGCTTGTGGTGGAATGGGCTAGGTGACATCACTCGAGGTACCGGATAAAGCCTAGGGGTACTGGGTAAGGCCTACAGTGACGGGATATCCCAAGGTACATCATACAAGGGCACCTTCTTGGAAATAATGGTCGGAGAGAGGTAACGATAATGAGGGAGAACGGTGAGGCCCATTGGTTGGGTAACAGGGCACCCTATTATGGTTCCTCCTCCCATATTTAGAAAATGATGAGTTAATAAATGGATTGAGACTATAAACACCCTATCAGGGAATTGATTTATATATAATGTGTACTAATGATTTTTTTGGTTGCAAGTTCACAATTAAGGAAATGCATAATGTGTTTCTTATGTGTTTGCATCATGTTTGCTTCATGTCTTCATCTGTCTACATCGTGTTTACTTCGTGTTTTCATGATCTGTCTACATCATGTATGCTTCATGTTTTCATTCAATGTATATTTCATAAATCTTTTTGGCCTTTTGAATGCAAGTACATTTTGTGTCTATCATAGAGTTTGTATGTGAATGATTTTTCTTGAGGACAAGCAAATTCAAGAGGGGATGGTTGTGATATCCCCATCTTAGTATATAAATTAATTATACATAAAAGGTATAATATTAATAATCGATAATTTATATAGAATAAATTATAATTATTCTAAGTTACAAATATAAAATGTTATATATTATACAATTATAAATATTAATTATATATATGAATATGTGAATATTATTATCTATATATAATTAATATATACATATATATCAACTATTTTATGTGCTATAGTATATGACATTATGCCTATATTAAAATAATATTATTAAAGTGATTCATATATAATATATAATAATTAATAATTAATATAATAACATATAATATATAATCATATATTATTATAATCATATATAATTAATATTTATGAATAGACACACCTCTATACAATATATATATATATATATATGTATATATATATATATATATATATATATATATGTATATATATATATATATATATATGTATATATATATATATATATATATGTATATATATATATATATATATGTATATATATATATATATATATGTATATATATATATATATATATGTATATATATATATATATATATGTATATATATATATATATATATGTATATATATATATATATATATATATATATATATTGTATATCACAGGTTGAGGGGATCATCATACAAATATTAAAAAATTTATAGAACCCTACAAGAAATCATCAAATGTCCTGAAAGGGGACATTACATTGTACTTTTAATTTTTGGTATAAGACTTAGATAACCTTAGAATATATGTTGATCATGGTCTTATCTTGTAGCTCAGGAGAGTGGACCATTTATGGCTCCACATGATTAGGTAATAAAATATTTTCAAGGTATTGTTTGAGTTTTCATGGATGCCTTTATATGGATCCTTGTTGAACAACTATTAAAGATTAATTATTGAAGCCTATTTGTGGTATTTCATTGAAAGGTATCTAGGTAAAATTGTGATGTAAAATCTCAAGTTATTTGTATGTGTATCATGAAATGAAACACAATGTAAAAGGGTAAAGGGTATATCTAGGAGAAATAAAGGGCTATGTGAATATATTGTATTAAATTAAAAGGATGAATGAAGTTATATAATAATATTGCATATTCCTTATATTTAGATAAGTGTATGGTGCAGAGAATAACCATGCACTCTTTATAAGGTTATGAAATAAACAATCTAAGTAACCAGTGAATAGAAGATAAATTAGTTTAAATTTATTTCATGTATTTGTATTGCAAGTTAAGTAGATGCATTTGATTATATGGGCTTGGACATTAGTTCCTAATTTGGAAATGAATATTATGATGGATAATGTATCAAGTCATAAGTAAATGTAAGCCTAATAGATGAATTAACTTAAGCAATAAGGATGAATGTTAGTAAGGAAATTAAGAAAGAAATAGATAAATAATACCTGTTGACTTTATTAGACATTAAAAGCTAACTCTTGAACTTGGAAACTAAAAAATGTTGTTTAAATATGACATTAGGGAACTTGTTAGGACCATTACATATAAGATGTAGTGGTGAAAGTAATTCAAAAAAAAAAATTCCCCAAACTTTGTATCAATTTGTCTTATCCTTTTGGGTTCCCTGGTGGGGCATTACAATCCATCTCTCATTCTCAATTCCTATAGGAATTTTATTCCCATATTTTTAATTATTTTTTCACACTCAAGGCTATTCTTACTTGATTGAGTCATGACTATCTCCATATGTTCCTAATCTTTAGTTCCCAGTCTTCTAGTTTTGCTAGTAGATATTCCACTTCTATTTTCTCCATTGGATCAACACCTTTTAGAATTTCCCTAATAATATATTCCTTCTATCTCAATAGTTCTTCCTCATCATAAATTGCATTTACAAATTCGTTCATTAGTTCAGTAACTACAAACTCGCATAAATTCTAAAAAATGATCCTAACCTCTTCCTCCACTCTATCTTGGCCATCAAGCTCCTCACTTGAAGGGATTGATGGAATTAATGTTTCCTCTTAGATATCTATTTCATTATCTAGATGATCCCCTCCTTTGTAATCTTGTTCCTCTCTCCTTTGACTTGTTTCACTTCTGAACCCTCATTCTTGCTCACTGTGTATTATTTCTATGTCTTTTCAAGGCTTATTCCTTTTAGATTGCCTACCTCTAGCCTTTATGGTTTCTACCCCACATTTACACTAAGATCTTTCTTGAAACTTTCATAACCCCTTCTTTTTTCTACAAATGTCTCTAACTTTGGTGGCTGAAAGAGGGGCATTGAAGCCTCCCCTCCCTATTCTACAGAGATGATAGTCCCTAGTATAACTGAGGGTAGTAAGGGTGCAACTTCTCTTATGTCCCCTCTTCCAAATCATCCTTTACAAGGGATTTCAAAATTTCAAATCCTCCCTTTTCCTTATTAAGAATAATATGAGTATTTAGAGGAGGATAAGGAAAAAAAGGGCTTTGTTTTGAGATCAAATAAATTGAAGCAGGGTCCTCTATGAAAGATCCTTCCATGAATCTTGGTTCTACCATGAGTGACATTCCCTTAATGAAAATCTTTAAAGGCTTAGGTTTACAGATGTTGGCATCCATATTGACTATCATAAGTGGATTGGAGAACCTCAATCCAATTTCTAGAAAACCTACATATTTCCCTAACTTGTTACCTATGAATTTGGGACTCTCTTTTGTTACTAGTTCAATAGGGAGATTAGGAAAACTAATGGAACAATCTATTATGAAGGAGCCTAGGTTGTATGGTTTAAAGAAAGGTTTCTAGTCAAAGACTCTAAAAGAGTTTCCCTTGAAAACTAGGGCATTTGTAAATAAAAATTCTTTTTTTTTTCAAACTATAGATACAACAATCAATATAAAGAAAATAATTTTCCAAAATAGTTTTTCTACCTTATCACCAAAAGATTCTTTCAACCATCTCCCAAAAGATTCTAACTCTATGCATATTCCCATCCATTTGGCATAGAGTCTATAATCTTTGCATTACCACTGGGTATATTCCACTTCATAACCTTGAGTATCTAGACTAAGGATTTTCTCCTTGTCAATTGCCATTGGACTAGGGATAATCACTTCCTGTTGGCTAGTTGAGGATTCCTTCTTAGTTGGTTTGACTATGGGACTTTATTTGAAGTCAAGCAAGGGTGATCTCAGAACTAGTACTCTTAGAGGAATAAAAGGATTAGAATTTAAATAATGTCTATACAGAGTCAATCCTGGTCTTCTTGTAGAGGAGATTTTTAACCTATGTGAGTTCTGAGGATAAAGATGGGAAATAAATCATGTTTTGTGGGGATTAAGTATAGCTTCTTATCATCTAGATCATTTAGATTGTATAGTGATCTAGCCCTCCTCATCCAATTCATTCTTCATTAGTTCAGAAAGTTGTAGGGAACCAAGTATGGAATCAATTTATTGTAAAAGGGGAGGGCATAGTTTTTCCACTTAAAGATAACACATCATCTATCAAATTTTTCCCTAGCTACCTAGTTTGCATAGATCAAACAAAATGTAAAGTTTACAAGATTTGATTTTGCTTGACTTTGTAATAATTAAAATAATTAGTACCAAGATTTGAGAATAAATATTTGATTTCAAGAAAATAAATATATTTATACTAACTAAAAGAGTTGATTTTTATGGCACATGATTTTTGTCCTCTTTATTACAAATAAGTTATTTGCTCATTTGATAGATGTTAGGTCTGATGATTGTTTGGTGAAATATTAGACACTCACTGCTAAGATCATTAGGAAATTTAAGATGAACCCTCTAAAATTAATGTGTTAGGATTAAAGAAATATCACCCAATGTTTCTCAACCACGCGATTGATCATATCACAGGGAATGTACAAATCAAAAATTGAGTGGATTGAATCATATCTCACTACTAGGAGGTCGTTGTAGAGGATCAAGCAAATCACAATGTTGGATCTGACAACAAATTAATGAAAATAGTTTCAAAGATTCTACAAATGGAGTCACATGTCAGGTTCTTCCAAATCAGATATTTAATTTCTCCAAAGACTCGTGTTAAGAAATTCGAGCTAGTGAATGTCCACAATGGATGTGTTGCTCTATTTTTGCAATGGTTCAAGCAGAGTGTTTGAATGACCTACCATGTGTGAAATATTGGTGATGTGGGATTGTAGCTCAGAATCCTATAAATGTAGATCATGGGCATCTATTATTTATTATTTGATTTGTACTTATCGATCACAATAACTGAGGATATTATTACAAGCTTGATCTGCTATAAGTGACTTTTGGTCCAATGATTATCTACTAATGTCCTCTGATTCTTGTTGTCTTTTAATTTTTGCTTGTTGACCATGACTTTGTCTTGATTTGACAATTGGATTTTTCCTTATCGAATTGTGAGTGGTGGATCACTAACTATGACTAAGTGCCTCATAGATCTTTTTTTCTCCTTTACTAGATCACTGTCAATAATTCTCTTTTCTTTTTGGCTTATTGATTTTTAGTTATTTATGACTAACACTATATCTAATCCTTATACCCTATTGGATATGGAAATTTTGTGTTACTAAGATGGATGTATCCTATAGATTTTAATAGTTGATGGTGATTTTTTCTTTTTAAATCTCCTATGTCCATCTTTTTCTTCTACCGAATTGTCCTCTCTCTTGTCATTCTTTTTGATATATCACATATGAATTGATTTAACTTATGCTATTTAAAAATTTCTTATTATGTTAATGTGTGATGATGTTGCGACAGAGGTTCATAGATATTCGACACAATTATAGAAACTATCATAGCTAGAATAATAAAATTTGTAACTACCATGGTTAATCAGGTATCCCATTGTTAAGACCAATGAATTATAGATTTCAGTTATTTGACATAATTATTAACACTATAATAGTTAAAATTATAAAAAATATGATTATTGTAGTTAATCATATTGCCAAGTGCAAAACAACAAGCCAAGAAGTAGATCATTAAGAAGTTGTATGGAATGAATAACATGCCAATGAGATCTCAAATACTTGTTGGCTATTTATGAATTATTATTCATACTTCCCTGCTTATTTAGATTGGACTCACATGTCATGCAACTGGCTAGGCATTTTGACAAAAGATCATGTGTGGACAACATCAATGGAAGAATTTGCCTTTGTCAACAAATTTTAGAGTAAAAACTTTGTCATTGTGAATATTTTTAGTATGGTATGCTTTTGCAACCATGTTGATGCCAACTAGATGAACTAATT
Organism: Cupressus sempervirens; assembly: GCA_028749045.1. Lineage (NCBI taxonomy): Eukaryota > Viridiplantae > Streptophyta > Pinopsida > Cupressales > Cupressaceae > Cupressus > Cupressus sempervirens. Next base: position 438,465,406 of record CM053788.1, read on the forward strand.
TAAAATTTGGGTAATTTTGAATCATCTTACCCTTAATCTTGAAAACCATTAGTGTTTTATAATTAGGGCTTGATCTAATACAATTCATTTATCTAAACCTTGATATTTTGCCTAGATTTGTAATTCACAACCATCTTATGTTCTGATTTTCTTGAAAATTATTGCATTTAATGGAGGAGCTGATAGATTTTCCCAACTACCTCATTAACAGAGGACTGTTTGATATATTTTCTCAACTACCACAAAATTCAAAGAAGATAAGATATGTTACACCTAACTTATAAAATAGATTATTAACCCACTTAATAATCTATTTGCCCCATTAACCCAAATTAAATCAAGAAATTCCAATTAAATTGGAATTCACTCTGACAAATTAATAGGCAAATAAATTAAATAAAACCCCCAATCCAATTAAATCAACATTTAATTTAATAATTTCTACAACAATTGTAGAACCCTAGATGTACAAACTAGCTTATGGATCCAATCACATTATGCATTATGAATCCTAATTTATAAATTTTTGGAGGGGTAATAATACTAGATAGATATATCATCCATACAACATTATCTTAACATGGACAATCAAAATCACTATTTCCTAGTGTTGTTGTATGGTAAACAAGGAAATATCAAGTGTAGATGCATTATATATATATATATAGCCAAAGCATCTTATTTTAATTCATTTAAATAATTATTACTCATCGTTTGAGCAAATATATCAATTGAAATTAAATAATAGACATCCACAACATAGAGGCGCAGTAATCCAAATGCAATTATTATCCATTATTTTAGACTCAAATATAAATGACTCATTTCTTGATTATTATAAGCATAAAATAATGGAAATAATAACTAAAATACCAGACATCATATAAGGCATAGTATAAAAAGAATCCCAAACAATCATCTTGTAGCAATATAAGAAATATAAATCATAAAATACACTAAATAACATCACAAGGCACCATTGTACAAATATTGCCACAATATCATTGATCAACATGATGAGACACATGAATCAACACTGCTACAAGAACCAAGTTAGGTGTAGTAGACTAAAAATAACTTATAGTGCAACCACTATTCATATGTCAAGGGTACTCATGAAACAACATCATGATACTGTAATAATCTAGATAACCACTAGTACAAACCTTAATGAAACCCTCTAATACACCATAGTCTCATAAATTAGGCATAAATTATAACCATTAAATAATTCATAGCCAAAGAATCTCCAAAGTATAGCCAAGGCGTCTTATTTTAATTTATTTAAATCATTATTACTCATCATTTGAGCAGATATATCAATTAAAATTAAATAATAGATATCCACAACATAGAGGCACAATAATCCATATGCAATTATTACCCATTATTAGACTCGAATATAGATGACTCATTTCTTGATTATTCTAAGCATAAAATAATGGAAATAATAACTAAAATACCAGACATCATATAAGGCACGTTATAAAATAATCCTAGACAATCATCTTGTAGCAACATAAGAAATATCAATCATAAAATACACTAAATAGCATCATAAGGCACCATTATACGAATATTGCCACAATATCATTGATCAACATGATCAGACACATGAATCAACACTGCTATAGGAACTAATTTAGGTGTAGCGGACTAAAAATAACACATAGTGCTCATGGAACAACATCATGATATTGTAATAAAATAGATAACCACTAGTACAAGCCTCAATGAAACCCTTTGATACACCATTGTCTCATAAATTAGGCATAAATCATAATCAACCTACTAATACAACAACATGTATCAATTCACTCCAAGGGTGAAGACTACTCATGGGTCCTAACATGATCACTCAAAGAGAAAGGACGCCAAGGTGACATCCATTAGGATGGCATATAAAAACTGAATGGAAGAGGAACTACAAAAACCTCCCCATCGAGGAGTACTAGATACACACAAATCAAGGATATAACACTCAATCATACCTCAAATAACAATACAACATTTAATCATCTAAATCATCTAACTAAAAAGATATATGACTAACTTAATACGAGAAGAATTTGCACAAAAAGTGCAAGTACAAATGAAAAGTCAAGAGGATAAGATAAATAAGGATAAGTTGACAAATCTTGCATTTGGAAGATAGTCATCCTTGTTCTCTAATCCCTATCATGTAATGCTTATGGAGATAATGAATCAACCACAATCAGAAAAGACAAAGCTATTTAAGGCTTACACACACACACCAAACAGTGCATAACACAAGAACACAATGATCATGAATGCAATACAATGCATTAGGTCACTAGCCAAAATACACTACAAGATAACTATGTAGTGACTCTAGTGGAGTGTCATTACTTGTCTTATAGTATCCCAATTAGCATCAAGTCTTCATTCAAACTACATCGAGACGCCAGACTCATAATGTATCTTCCTTCTAACTCCCTCAGGAGGCTGGATACTATGTCTTCATTCTTTCTTAGAGGCCAAATACTAAACCTTCATTCCAACTCCCTCAAGAGGCTAGGTGTTCAATAGAATCTTATCTTTTCATTAAGTTTTAATATTACCCATGTATTTATTTGTTATCAATTATTAAACCTCTTCATATTACCTTGTTGGCCACTTTTGGGCCAGGATAACCATGAGAAGCTACTCCACACATCTACCCTACATACCCTTCTTGTCATATGACGAGTTTCATAAGCAATGCAAATTCCCAACCTAACCCCTAAATGAACAATCACTCAACTAACCTAAATCTAGGAGTTTAGGTCTATCAATATCATGCCATATCCATGTGCATGTACTCATAGGTGGGTACATCTAACTCTATATTAAACCATGATAAGATCAATGTAAATGTTAGACTTGAGAAATGCAAGCAAAAAAATCAAGTAAGAAAACTCACCCAACCAAGCATCTCATCAGGAGTACAAATTCACCAATTAATCCAAAAGCCATAAATTAAAATCACGTGATGAATGAAAACATAGAGGAAAATCCATTTCCATTATCCAAATTTTTACCACAAAATCCCAACTCAAATTTAGACAACATGTAAAATTAGGCATGAGAAAAATGCCCAAAAACTAAATATCTCATAATTTGATAAAATCCAAAACCCACTTCTATAATATATTCAAACTCCCAAGAGTCCAATAAAATCTCATTCTGTACATACACACAAAATTTGACAACATAACATTACCAAAACTTCATTTTGAAAACCTAAAAATATATAAATACTCACACCCAACACACTAGGCTATGGAAAATGAACATGGAGGGAAACACTAGTTCTCAACCCCCAATCATTTAGCAATAAACAATGCATGAAGAAACAAAGTAAATTGAAAGAAAAGTGAGAGCCCTATATCTCTCAGTAAATGTTAAAAACCAAGAAATGCAACAAGAAAATAATGAGGACTTTGAATGCAATAGAGCCCTTAGCAAAGAAGGAGAATTCTGCTATGAATCCAATGAGCATATACTCACAACAATCCAATGACCCAATCTACTACATTAAATAAATCAAAAAAATATACCAAAAGGGTTTTGGAGAAAATTTGCCAATTCTTCAAATCACAAAGTAAGAAGTGAGTAATAAAACCCACTTTCATGCATTATAAGCACTTTTGTTAAAGTGCCATATAAATTAGACTATTCAATCACTTAATAGACTAATTGGCCCATTTCCCAAATCAAATAGGATAATATCATTCATCTAGAATTCAACTATGACAAATTAGCCAATAAAAATATAATTGAATCAAATATTGAATATCCCCCAAATCAACATTTTAATTGACATTGTTTGCAACAACTACAAAATCATAAATACAAAAACACATTCACGGGTCTAATCACATTATGCATTATGAATCTAAATTTACCAGTTACAAAGGGTTAATAATAATAATATAGATACATTGCCCATGTAGTGACAGCATTGGCTCAACATGAACAATTTAAATCACTATCACCTACTATCATTGTCGAGGATATAGGTACACACTCAGATCCTATAATCAAGGTGAATGTACCTAGTACATGTTTAGTAAACAATAAACATCAAGTGTAGATGCTCAATATATAAATGGTCAAAGCACATATAGACAAAAGTCATGTAAAGGAGAACAAGACACCATGTAGATCTCGTAAGCAAGTGACTATGACTTTATTCCCACTTCATACTAGTACCTACAAACAACATCACATAAAAGTGATGTAGTACAACATAACAACACATAATAATATGATAAAGATTTAAAATTAAATTATTTAAATAATTATTTCTAATAATTTGAGCATATATCCGTTGAAGGCAAAAGATAGATATCTATAACATACTAGAAATGAATCCAAAAATATCTGTTTGATTAAATGTAAACCATAATCTAGGTCCAAATACAAAATTAACCATGTATCGTTATAACTCAACGTGAGATATCATTAGCATCATAATGTAATAATAACATCATCTAACATCTAGTAGCTATGATATTGGTAACCAAATTAATGCATAGTCATCGAAGCATCTCAATATGTAAAGAAATATGTAATAACAATAAAAGTGCCTCTTACATTAAAACAACCATATAATTGTTAGAACTATGAAATACTAAGGGGGGGTGAATCAGTATTTCAAAAAAAATTTCCCAACTGTGGATCTCTTTAACAATCTTAAAATATGCACATGTTATTAAACTAAAAAGTAACATAATAGTAATATAATGAAACTCATAACATCATTACTTGTTAACTAGGGAAACCCTGATTAATGAAAAACCTTCGTGGGGATGGTACCTACAAAATGATCCACTAATCAAAAGTATCTTGTGAAAGATATTGACCATGTTAGGAGTCTATTACATATGTGCAGTGACTTTTTCCTTGTTAGAGGACTAGGCCTTGTTAGAAGCCTCAACCCTGTTATGAGTTGGTATTACAATCACAAAAGATATGCAATATGAGCCCACTTCTCAAACCTGTAACTACAATGATATATTACATACACAAAAGGAGTAGATACAAAAACCTTTTGACAATATTGATATCTACAATATCTGATTTGTCCTTTGTATACAAATTCACATATGCCATCCTTTCTCTTCTCTAACATAAATTTTTCATCATATAGAAAGTATAATTTAATGTCTAAAGACATCACACAACTTCACATAATCAAAACTTTCCTTTATACCAAGTTATTATGTAATGTTGGCCTTCATGTCTTCACAAGTGTCCCAAATCTCAAAATTAACCCTTGATAAGTTAGGGTTAACATCTAGGATGTCATCCCTAATTAGTTAAGTAATTATTGCGGTAAACCAAAATAATTCCTTAACACAAATTACCATTTCCTTCGCTCTGTCTTGTTCTACCTATACATGACTACAATTGATAAAACCTTAATACCTATGTTCATACAACTCATTATGACTTGCACTCTAACATGTAGTATCTTTATAACTTATTCTAGCTTTCCTCAAGTGTGTATGTGCCACTTCACTTTTTGTGAAGCCTGTCAAACCAAAAAGGTGTCTCTTATGATAGTTAGTCTTTACAACACTCAAGACAATTTTATGAATCTTCAAACCAAAACTTAGTCTTTACAACTTCTTGACTTAATGTAGACGATGTGCTACCATAAATTACAACTTCAATGTATTTCTATACTCATCTCTTATCCAAATTTCCAAAAATCTCCCCCTTTGGATTGATGGAAACATATGGAAAAATTAGCTAAGTCCCAAATTTACAAAATTTCAAGATTATGAAGTTCTTCACATAGGCATACAAAAATTTTCAAAATGTGGATTATTTATATTATAAACCATCTTATACATACTCCCCCTTGGTCTATACTCTGCCTTATATCTTTGAATATATAATTTTCTATACAAACACTCCCCCTTTGACATTAATGCCAAAGGTGAGTCAAAATGTAATGCCTCACCTGGAGATCCTTGAAACAAGGATAAATATAAGCCAAGATAATAAAAAAATTACAAGTATGAGTGCACACAAGATTGTCATACAGGGATCACAAAGATCATAATGAAAGACTAACCAACCATCCAGACACCAACAGATCATAAAGTGTAAAAGCTAAGTATTGAACTCCCTCCACACTGGGGAGTACCAGATCTACATATTGAGGAAAGACACTTGATCGAATAACTAAAAGATGGAAGCTGAATCTAACCATCTAACAAAGTAGTGAAGGGAAAAACTAAAATCAACATCACAAGGTATAGAAGTAACATAGCAATGAACTAAAATAATGAACTAAGTGTGTGGTTCCTCCCAACTGTATTAGCATCATGAGACCTTGAAGGTCCTAGCCATCCCCTACGCATAACATCCCAAACTGCTAGCTAGATAGTTAGAGTTGTCTTATAAGGACGTCACTATTAAAGCATAATAACATCATAAGAACTAGAAATCTAACATGTTAAACAACAAGCAATAGATACTCTAACTAAACAATTAACATCATCTAATCATATGCTAAACATCACAATATAAGGGAATGCATCAATAAACTAATCATCACCTAAGCATGATATACAAGCATTCCAATGAAAGCACAAATCACAAGAAAGCATACTCTAGAACCCAAAGTACCAAGTGAAAACATCCAACAATGATTACGCTAGGCCAATAGATTATCTTTGTACACCAGTCCCCAACAGTAGTATAGGTAGCTATGCCTTCCAACCATGTGAAACCTGTAGGTCCACTCCCATCATGCTAATGGGGATAATGATCCAACCACAAACACACTCAAAGTAAACATCCATGGCTAACACTCATGCCAAACAGTAATGATGACTGAAACCAAGATCCAAGACAATGCAAAAACTACATGTCTTGGTTAGACACTCAATGGGTTACTATGTAGGGGCTAAAATCATGGAGAGTCGCTTAGCATCCACAAGCCCAAGCTAGTATTGGTAGCATCAACTTCCCAACGAAAGGTGCTCAATCCATATTTTAATTATTTTAAATTTTATTACCACCCAATATTTTATTTAGTTATCACTTAAAACTTCCTTTGCCAACCTTGGAGGTGATCACCGAGCTACGAGATAGAAGCCCCTCCATATGCTACCCTACCCTACCCATGCTCATCCAATGATGAGTGCCCATAGGCATGCATATTCCCAACCCAACCCCAATGATCATAACTCCTAAAAGTACCATGCCTCACAAGTCACTTGAAAAATGCACGTGCATGTGCTCATGTGTTGCACACCACCGTCATGAAGATCATAACACAAGGACTGGATGAAAGCAAAATGCAAAAACACACTCATCTAAAATAGACTTAGGAGGACAGATGCGACATGCATCCCAATGCAACATAAAAGTGAAATAATGGTTGGACTAACATTCAAATGGATGATCTAGGTCCATAACCAAACTCATGCCAAGAAAACTTGAGAAAATAGGGCAACATGCAAAATGAGGTAAAAACCCCAAAAATTAGAAAACTTCAAAATTAAAACCCATTTGGTGTCTGGGCACAAAAGCCTCAAAAATCCAAAAAAAAATTGGGTTCAAACACCGTATGCAAAAATGGCCAACATAACAGTACAAAACCTAAAACCCCCATCCCAAAAATAGGGAAAACATTCATACCCGACCAACCGGGCAAAACCAGCAAACAGAAACAGAGGGAAACACTAGTTCGTAGCCTCCAAATAAATAGCTACCAAAAATAGATACATAAACTGAGATGAAACAAGAAAATGGGAGAGCCCTACTTGACAACAAAAGGGGCTAAAACAGGAAACAACACAATAAAATAAATCACCTATTGAAACTACTAGAAATCATGACACGACAAGGTCTCTCTGAGCTGGATCCAATCAGACTGACCTCGTGAAGATCCCACACCTACAAGTCTCACAATGAATAGAAACATGATCCTCCAGAAGAGGATTCTCAAAAAGGCTCTCAATTTTGTATTTTGCAAAAGTGAGAAGTGAGGTTCCTCTTTCAATACTTATTCACTTTTTGAGTGACTAATCAATTAGGAAAAATTGCTAGTTAGACTAGCTAGAATCTAAATAGAACCAAACAAAAATAGACTATTCCTAGAAATAGGAATTCATCTATGGCAAAGCTACCAGATTTTTTGAAAAAAATCAATAAAATTTAAAGCTCGAAAACCCAAAATCACAAAAATTTCCTTAACAACTTTCGCAACAATGCAAACCTCTAAATGTACAAACATACTCATAGGTCTAGTCACATAATGCAAATGAGTTTGGATTTAATAATTGCTGAAAGGTTTAATTAAATAATTAAAATAAGGATACGTCGACCATACAGGGACGACATTGGTGAAATATGAATAGCTAAATCACCAACTCCACGTGTCACTGCCAGGGATATAAATCTTACACACTAAAACACATGATCAAATGCAATTACATATAATATCATAGCCAAAGAAATAAATGCATTAAATGACTAGTTTAACCATTTATTTAATTTATACCTAAATAATCCATTTACATCACTCACATTTGCATATAGCATAATGAAACTAGAATGAAATAAATCACCATAGCATAAAATCCACCACATAACAGAATCAAAGATATGTCCAGAATACTAGATAACCAGATATCATCATAGAATATATTGTCATCTCAAAATGGCATCAACATGCAATATGATAAACTAAAAACTATAGCAGTATAACATTTATGATACTGAAATCAAAGTATAACATCTGACCCTTGAGTCTTCTCAAAGTAAAAATAATAAGAGTATCAAGTATCTCTCAAATAAAAAATAAACAAGGTACAGACTACAGACACCAGAGGCACTACACAAAAACTATATACAAGTCAAAATTTTGAGTTTACCTTCACTATGTTGATGATCTGGTTAGAAATGTAATATAATCCACAAAAATTCTCTTCAAGATTATTAATCCTTTATTCCATGCATATGTGACTAATTCTGATACTGTGATGAGTGTGCATAGTCCATAAAATGCTAATTCTCTGGGTTGAAAGTTTGGATAAGAAAAGTGTTCATAAGATGTTTTGGCCTTCAAAAAATCATCAAGCTACACCTATATTGGGTCTATTTTCAAGGACAAATATTCTCTTAATAAAGAGAATCTTTGTAATATATTCTCCTTGTTTGCCTCTAGTAGTATTTGGCATCCATCATGTTTTTTGCTTATCATTTTCTCCAAGTTGATGACTTGAGCATCTATATTCTTTAGCTCACTAATCACATTCCTCAACTTATCTTCTTTCATTTTGATATATTTAGTGAAGGTTTAAATATAATCATGTGACTATTAGAATTGCAATAGGAAAAGTAAACTCTTGGGGGGTTGGGTGAATTAGTGCTTTAAACTTTAACCCATAAAACATTCACCATACATCCATCTCATATTCAATAAGTAAACTGAAATACCATGTAAAGCATATACATCTAAAGTATGTAAACAAGTAAGCATTCATACATACATTACTCAAGATATGATTACCCAAAAACCCTCCAATGAGAAAGTAAAACTGGGGTGGGGATGACACCCACAAATCTTCACTACTATAGTAATAAAGTGTATCCAATGAAGGTTAAAATGCTTGATCATGAAACATGATCTACCTTGTGAAAGGTCTACCCTGTTAAAGGCTTACAAATACTGTTAGGTCTTACCCTATTAAAGGATTTCAACACCCTATTAGAAGTGTGCCTAGTTAAAGGACTTCAACTCACAATTAAGTAAGCACCTTGTTAGAGGATTTCAACATAGCCTATTAGGACTACTATGTTAAGAGATTTAACTGATTCACCTATTAGAATGTCTCAGCAATGATCCTATAATTAGCACTTTGTTTCTTGATGATAGATCACCTCTATATCATTGTGTACTTGATCCTTCTTGATCAGATGTTTCTTTATTGTTCATTGTTTCTTTCCTCTAAACTCCTTTAACTAATTCTATAATGCAATTCATATTATAATTCCTTGGTCACCATGAATGTCCTAGTTTGCACATGCAAAGACTCTCCTTGATCATTCATTCATTCCCTTTCCATTCATAAGAAATTTAGGGTTTTTCCTCCTTGAGAAGACCTAGGTGAGTTAGGGTTAGGTATGAATCAACGGCTGTGGTTCATCCATATTGCTGCTTAAACCTTCCCTTTACTTGATTGGATGCATGTAATACATATGGATTCCCACTTAAGATTCATCCTTATCACCAAAATATCATAATTCAATCCTTAAGTTGGCCCAAAAATGGTTTACCTAGTAGTTTGTGCCACTACAAACAACTATGACAAAATTGTGTTACTCAGCATCCGAAGTCCCTAGTGCTTGGCGCTAACTATGACTTCAATGTTGTCACTCAACATCTAAATGACTTGGTATGCACTACTTGTTTGGCTCTTGAATCACTTGGCACATACTATCTACTTGGCACATGAGTGACTCGACATATGAGTGACTTGTACGTCACTCACTGTTTACTCGGCATGCTCTAACTTATATGTTGTGCTCGACATATGTTACTTGTTTGGCATGAATTAAGTAAATGACTTAAGTGTATAAACACTCACTTGTCAAGAACCAATCTGAGACTAAAAATCTCCCCCTTTGACATGAGTGTCAAAAATTCTTGGTCATACATTAATACTATTATTCTTACAAGCATAACATAAATGACTATTCAGCTTCTATACAAAATTTCAAAATATCAAAATTTTGCAACATGACTTATACCTCAAAATCTTATAACTCCGCCTAAGTTGTTTGATCTGTTTTGTACTGTATTATACTCTATATCAAAAGCTTTCTTCTAATGAGTAGATTTGCCTCAACTGATACTCGTTCTCTATTTTCTGCTTGCTTGATCTCCCCCATTCTTGCTCCCCTATTGCTCTTACTCCCCCTTTTTGAAACTAATGTCAATGGGTTATACACTAATAGTGTATTTGTCCAAAAAGGATTGTGGACCTCAAGTATAATTTTAAGAGTTGCATCCCAATTATCATATGCTACCTCCAAAGACTTAATTTTGATGGCCAGCTTGGCAACAAGGTGTACTAATACATCTAATGTAGAAAGATTGGGGTCTTTCTTCATAAGTGTTTCTACATAGCCTAGCTCCTTGTGTAAAATCTCCATATGTGGAGTCAATGTAGACTAGATGCTAATCAGTTTAGCCCTGATATTGACTTCATCTACTTGTAATGTTGCTAACTGACTATGGGATTGTAAGAGGGTCCTAAAGTGTTTTTCACTTTGAGCTGAATTCATGGGCAATTTTGCACCGGATGACTGCATTTGACTCTCCAAGCTTAGGATGTGATTCCTTATCTCCTATGTGAAGAGTGTAGGATTACACAATTTGGTGTGCATAGAGAAAATTTTCTCTAGTACCTTCTTCACACTATCTATCCTAGTTGCCAATGCAACCTATGTTAGTGCAATATCACTAGATATCTTCTCATTCACTTTGTTTTGAAACTTCTTCTCAAACCATTATAATAATTTGAGATTAGTATCTAGGTCTTGGTCACTTACTCTTTCCATTATGTTGGTCAATTGTTGAATGATAGGCTTTGTTTCATTTGGAGTAGGTAGACTGAATGCATCTAAGAAAATGTCTTTGATCTCAATCAAAGCTTGCTCCTACCTATGCTCCCCCCTAAACAGTTATTGATGTTTATTCCTTGCTAGGGCCTCTTGTAGTATACCTATCTGCTCAATTATTATTGTTGGCAATACAATTTCTTCATCTAGGCTAACATCTCCATAAGTAATTACCTCTTCTTCCTTAGATGAGCTAGGACTTGGCACTGAGAATTGCAATGGTGTAGCATTTGTGCTCGGCCTTTGAAGAGTTTGACTGGAAGGAGTTCCAAATTTTGGTAAAGTCACTAGTGCTTGAATTACTACTAGCTCCTTCAGCTTGGGTGTGAAATTTATCTGTTCAAACTTGTCCTTTAATACCTCTTTGATTTCAGTTGCACCTTGATCTTGTGTTGGAGGTGCAGGTGCATCTACCTGACCTATCTGGCTTTATGTCCCATCATTTACTGGTGTTTCCACCTTGTCTTCTCCAACTGTCTCAACCTTGTCTTTTTCAAATTCTTGTAGATTTTTTGAGACTAGAGTGGCTTCCATGAGTGTACTGATAGTGCAACATGTTGTCTCCTTCCTTTGATATACAACTAAGGGTTGTGAAGGTTGTACACTTGTGACTTGAGGAGTGATTGTAGATGTTTCTTGTGTTTTCATCTCGTCCCCTATAGTCATAGTCTCTAACTTCTAAATTTCATCTACACTTACCAATATAGGGTTGTCACATAATTTGGCCTGTAGTGTAGATTGGATAAGTATCCTTTTAAAATCAACTTAGGATCAAAAACATCCTTTACTATGACATTTTTAGTACTTACACTTATCACTTGTGGGGGGTTGGCACTTGGCATTTGTGTATCTTGTACACACTGTTCTAGTTGTTGCTCTTCCTCAGTTGTTGCTCAATCATCAATATTCATATAGTACCTCCCTCAACTGTATCTTGTTCATTGTCATCTTCTTCATCATCTCCTACCTCAATAGGTTCTTGGTCATCTTCTTTGGTTGTGGCTAGTCCATATGTAATCTTCCACATTTGTTTGTACTTTAGTACAACATCCTCTATGTTGTTATGTAATATGCTAAATGCCCTATACTTTGGTACAAATCTCATAACATATTTCTTCATGGCTTTAAACATTTTTACCTTGCTAAGTTCTAGCATAACTTGAGCGAGGGTTTTCTCCCTAATTTGCTTCTCTATGTCTAAATAGTAGTGCCATTTTTGCTCAACTCTATCATATAAACTCTTAGGTATGGAGTTGGCAATTTCTAGATGAGCTTTCTTTAAAGTAGCCATCATGGCATATATTTCCTCCTCGACTTGATTCTTCTCAATCTTTCCAAGATTATCAAATTCAATTTGAGAGAAACCTAACAAATCAACATTATTTCTAATGTTTTCACATAAATTATCTAGGTCTAAAGAGGGACTGTGACTCACCACTTGGAATTGACTGTTGTCATTAGATTCAGTCTCCTCCTCATCAGATTCAGCCTGAGAAACATACTTTCTTCTTGGTCTTTTTTGTGCTCCACCTTCCTACTCTTTAGGCTTGACTACCTCTTTAGCCTTTTTGTGTAGTGACTCTTGTACTAGCCCTTGTGATAGGTGTTGTTGTTTTAGGTAGGCTTGGTTTTGCAACCTTCTTTGGTTTTGTCACTGCTTATGTCTTTTCTTTTCTTTTCTTCTTTTCAGTAGGAATAGGTGCTTACTTGGCTTCTTCTCCCTTGGCATCTTTTGCAATTTTTATTTCCTCTTCTTGTTGATCCTCTCCCTGACCTTGTGTTAGTGCCAGTGGTGATTGAGCCTGTGTGCCTTCTTCTTCTTCTTCATCTTCCTCTTCTTCCTCTTCCTTGACTCCTTCACCAAATTTTTCTTTCAATTTCTTCACCAATTTGTTCTTCTTCCTGATTACAGAGGTATATTTCAATTGCATGGTGATTTTTTATTTAGCCAAGTCATAATTGCCAAAAGCTTGGGCTTCTTTGTCCACTTCTTTTGCAAGTGATGCTATGATTATTGTACAGACCTCATCAATATTGATCTCATATCCTAATGGCCTTAGCCATCTCACCCGAGGAATTGTTGCTTGTACACATGTATGATCAATATAAACTAGAAAGCAAACATCATCAGAATGTTTCTCCACTAGTGAGATTGGTATCCTTAATCTCTTCTTCATAGATTATTTAAAATCTTAAAAATAACTAGTTATCATTGACTCAAAATTATCACTTAATTGTTCAATGAAGTCTCCTTTATGTATTGCAATTGATCTATTTGTCTTCCATGCAACCTTACCAAATGTAGGAAATTTATTCTGCACGTAGAAGAAAATACATACTAGAATAGATCCAAATTTACACTGAGCACTCTTTGTTTTCCTTATACCTCCCATATTTTCAATCAATTGCTACAACTACAACTTGATAAGATCATAAGTATGACCTTTCTTCATAACTTTATAGCCCATATTTACTGCAATGCAAGGTACATTGTTTAATCTGCTTGACTGATAAAACTTGTGTGCTATTACCCTCACTGCAAAAGCTATCAGGGGATCTGTGATTGTGTCAATTGTCATTCCTTTTTTTTTTCCATACGGCCCCTATGTTCTTTTCAATGACTTCCTTTGACTCACTTCTCATAGTCTTTGGCCAATGTAGGGTTGGATACCCTGTTACCCTATGAACAATTTTCTTTGTGATTTTAAATGGCCCATTCTCTAACCATACTAAGCTATCATGAATTCTGCTTAAGACAATCCTAATCTACTTAGTTTTGAAAACATTTGGAAAATCTAGGGCATGAGTTAACCCTTTCTTTTCGACAATATTGTATTCTTCCTTCAATGCTCCATTTTCACATAGTCTTCCATATTCTTCTCTAATTTCCATGTCACCTATGCTTCCAATCTTGCAAGTGTAACAATTCCTGACATCTTGAATCATTAAGACTCATGGTGGTATCATTGACAACGCACCGGAGGGATCCTGCTTATACACTATATTTGGAATAGCCTTGAAAATAGGTTGTTTAATCTCATTACTAATTAATTGAACATTTAAAACCTATTTTCACTCTACACCTTTCACTTTAGAAGAACTAGACACCATTATATATATCTAGGGTTTGCAAAATTTGAAACTGCGTAACTCGGCACATGGTAAATACCTTAAAAATCTTCATGAAATGGTGATGAACAACCTTTCAAATCTCTTGCAAACACTTAGATAAAATTCTCCAAATTGCCTTTAGCTCTTTGTGTTCTTTCTCAAATTCAAATGATGTTAAAAGAGTAGAAATTGATCAAATAGCCCTTAAAATATTGCAATTAATGCTAAGCGCTTACATAGTTATAAGTTTGGCATCAATTGATTGTTGGCTCACTCGACATCCACATGTCTTTTCATTTGCTCCGCAACCATTACGAGCTCAACCTCAACTAACCAATTTCCTTAACTCGGCATCCACTAACATTTTACTCGGCAACCAGAGACTTTTCATGCTCAACAGTAACATGGAAAAGTTGAAAAAACTTTTAATTTTTTTTCCTTGATTTCTAATAACACTTTCCATCTTTAGTCATGCATATGTAATCTTTTCAAAACTAAATCCTTGGAACTGATGTATGGTATATCTTTTAAATATCAGTGCCTCATACCTCTCGATTGCTTAGTTTGATGAGGTGCGATCACCTGACCCATTGAGTGAAGTGGTCCTATTTACACTTGATGTGTTGCAATCCTCCTTTCTCTTCCATGTCTTGTTCATCTCATTTTTGATATTTTCGATATCTGTCTTGCCTTTGCCTTTGTTGAACTCATAACTTGGTGCCTTTGACCTTGTTGGACAATATCACCTGATGTGACTAGTCTTCAAATAGCTAAAACATGTGGTTTGACTCAACCACCTTTTGTAATCACTCTTGAAGTGTGTTCTAATATAGTTATCAGGAACATGTCCATATTCTTGACAGTAGTGACAACTATAACTTGTATTATAATCCCAATTATAAGAGTTTCCATTGTTCTTTACCTTTGTCTGCTTCTTTGATGACCAGTTGGGTTTGGATCTGCACTCAAAAGCTCTATGTCCATACTTCTAATAGTTATAACAATATCCTTCAAATCTTTGAGTGTGTGTGGTCTTGGTTCTGCATTCATGTGCCTGATGACCTTGTTTGTCGCACTTATGGCAATGGCCTGTGCTCTTATGCTTAACATTTTGATTTATAGTCTTGCTCTTGCAAACATTAGTAGTATGTCTTCTCTTACCACAATTATGACAAGTAGGTTTCAAGTTCTTACCTTTGTTACTTCTTCTTCAACACTTTTGGATGATTCTCCTTCTTCAGTACTTGTGTATCCCAGACCAGATGTATCATTGTCAGATCTAGGAGATCTCGTCAATTGTTCAAAGTACTTGATAGCTTCATTAGGTTTATTGAAACTTTTAGTAAACTCTTTCTCCCTTTTCAGATCATTTCTTAATTGTTCATCCTACAACTCTAGTGTTGTTATCTCAATGTCTTTACTATTTATTTCATGATTAGCATAACTTGATTCATTTTTTCTAATTACGTGTGAGCAATCATATTTACTTCTGATGATTTCTCTTCCAATCTGTTGGTCAGAAATCTTTTATCATCTTCTATCATGACTTTTTCTTCTATAGCTTTCTTTTTCTATTCGATCACCTCACATAGTAATATGGCTTGTGATTCTTGCTCTATCTTAAGATTTATGATCTCTTCAGCTAGAGTTCTATTTTTTTTCCATTAGATCTACTGTTGCATCAAATTCATTAGAGTTTCCATTTGCAAATAGCTTAGTAGTGTCCATCTCTTGGTATCGTGTGTCATTCTCCTCAATAGAAATTTCTTTCCTTCTTCTCAATGATTTCTTTGGATCTCCTCTTGCTTCATTCAACTGATGTAGAATGAGTTGTATTTCAATCTCTTGGTTCTCAATAATCTTTCCCAACTTGTAGACTTCCATTTCCAAGATCTTTTCTCAAAGTTGCAAAGCTTCACTTTTAGAGAACTCTGCTCTGATACCAATTGTTGGAATTGCAATAGGAAAATTAAACTCTGGGGGGGGGGTGAATCAGTGACATTCACCACACGTCCATCTCTTATATTCAATAAGTAAATTGAAATATCATGTAAAGCATATACATCTAAAGTATGTAAACAAGTAAGCATTCACACATACATGACACAAGATATGATTACCCAAAAACCCTCCAATGAGAAAGCAAAACTGGGGTGGGGATGACACCCACAAAACTTTACTATTGCAATAATAAGGTGTATCCAATGAAGCTTACAATGTTTGATCATGAAACATAATATACCTTGTGAAATATTTCCCCTATTGAAAGCTTACAAAGACTATTAGGTCTTACCCTATTAAAGGATTTCAACACCCTAGTAGAAGTGTGCCTGGTTACAGGACTTCAACTCACAATTAAGTAAGCACCTTGTTAGAGGATTTCAATATAGTCTTTTAGGACTAATCTGTTAAGAGATTTAATTGATTCACCTATTAGAATGTCTCAACAATGATCCTACAATTAGCACTTTGTTGCTTGATGATAGATCACCTCTATATTGTTGTGTACTTGATCCTTCTTGATCAGATGTCTCTCTATTGTTCGTTGTTTCCTTTCTCTGTTCTCCTTTAACTAACTTTGTAATGCAATTTAGATCATAATTTCTTGGTCACCACGAATGTCCCAGTTTGCACATGCAAAGATTCTCCTTGATCATTCATTCATTCCTTTTCCACTCATAAGAAGTTTAGGGTTTGTCCTCCTTAAGAAGACCTAGGTGACTTAGGGTTAGGTATGAATCAACGGTTGTGATTCATCCATATTGCAACTTAAACCTTCCCTTTACCTGATTGGATGCATGTAATACATATGGATTCCCACTTAAGATTCGTACCTATCACCAAAATATCGTAATTCAATCCTTAAGTCAGCCCAAAAATGGTTTACATAGTAGTTTGTGTTACTGCAAACAACTATGACAAAACTATGTTGCTTGGCATCTGAAGTCCTTGGTGCTCGACACTGACTATGACTTCAATGATGTCACTCAACATTTGAATGATTTGGTGTGCATTGCTTGCTCAGCTCATGAATCACTCAACACATGAGTGACTTGACATATGAGTGATTCGTCACTCACTGTTTACTCGGCATGCTCTAACTTATATGTTGTGCTTAGCATATGTTACTTGTTCAACATGAACTAAATAAATGACTTAAGTGTATAGACACTCACTTGTCAAAACCAATCTAAGATTAATAGTGACAAAACACATTTTTCATATAGCTCCTTCCCTTCATGCACACACCTTCTTAACTCTTTAATGCATGTGTCTAAGTTTTCCAAATCATTTAAAACATTTTTACATACCTTGTTGAAAATATTTGCATCAGTTCAGCTTGGGGTTTTAGAGTCGCAACTTCTACTAAGGTCTAGAATTGATTGTCAAATTCTTCCAATACTTTGTTTTCTTTATTTTGGGGACCATTTTCACTAATTTGTACATTTATTAGACTTTGCATTTTACCTGTCATCTTCTGAAGTGTATCTTGAGTGCTTTTGATTCCCTTTCTTTTCTCAATGATTTTGTTGGTAGAAAATGTTGATAATTTGCTAAACATTCCAATCTTTGGTTCTTATGTGGCTCCTAGTGGTGTGTAGCTTATCATGATTTCCAATAGTGATTCTAATGGATATTTTGATGAACTAGGTGTCTCTCTTCTCAGTTCCTTGAAAGGAGAAACCAATTGATCTTGCACATTCTAACTCTTATCTGTATGCATCCTAAAATGGTCACCTAGACTATGGGCCCCCATTATTCAATTTATCAAATTTCCTGAATCAATGGTTTGCAATATTTTATTAAATCAATTCAATTCAATTTCCTTGATCAAATTCGATTATTTCATTATTTTCTAAGGTTGATCATTTTATCCTAAGTTTTATTTAATTAAAAGAAAATCTCCCTGTTAATTAAATAAAATAAGTCTCCATTTAATTAAAAGAAAACCTCTTTTTTAATTAAATAATTAATCCACATTTAATTAATTAAGAGAAAAACCCCTCTTTTAATTTAATTAAATATTTCCTATTTAATTAAAAGAACTTGTTCCCTTTTAATTAAATAAATCCCACATGAAAAAGGAAATAAAATAAAATAATTAATTAAATAAATCTTTTTTAATTTTCTCTACACTTAAATGCACATATCTCTAAGTGGGGGTCCTCTTTTTCCTCTTTCCGCTTTCTTCTCAAACACTCCTCTTTTCTCATTGGTCAAATTTTGTCTCGCATGGATCAAACTCTATTATCCCATATTGGTTTTGAGAAGCCTCTCACCGCCATATTTTCCTTTATAAGGGAGAGCCCTCTCCTCATTTTGGACATCCACAATTATACATCCATTATTATGCTATTGTTATGTTGCAGGTTTGGAGAGAAATTGTTGAAGAAGGATTTTGAATACTAAAGCTTTTTGTGGAGAACTTCTATCTTCTTGTCTTCTTCTCTCATGCATCCATGGCTTCCATCATCATGTTTCATCCTTGCATTTTCATATTAGGTTAGATCCATATTTGTTTTCATAGATTAGTATTGCATTGTTATTACATTTCCTTTCTTGCATTGTTTTGCATTGTTATCATATAGATTAGTTTTCATCTCCATTTGCATGCATTTTGGATCCTTTAATCTCTTATTTCATGGTGTACTTGCATGGGCACAAACTAGGTCAAACTGAGGGCCTCCATTTCAAACCCTTGCACTCCATGAATAGAGAGCTATGAGCCGCCATACGAGACTTCATTGTTTAGCAATCTTGGATATAATGACTCATAGAAGTGTGCTTACATTTTAGGCATACACTATCCTTCACTAATTATTGCATGGGTTGAGGTGTCAAGCTATCATTTGTATTGATCTCTTGCTAATTTGACTCATATGGATATTGACTATCCATGATTTACTTTTCTATCTCAACATGTTTCAACTGGGGTGTGAAGTGGGATGTTTCTTGCACAATAATTATCCAACCAGTCTGTAGCTTAGGATCTATATTCTTGAGAATTTCAACCAATGTGGCTAGGTCCTCTAATTTTTCTTCTTTGCCCTTCTCCTTTTTCTTAATTATTTTCATCATCAAAACTTGGGTAAGTTAACAATGGTGTATTGATCCTTAAATGGATCCTCTTTCTCATCAACAGTAATATGTGTGCTATCTATTTTCATTATGTCATCATCTATTGTTATCTATGGTGTCTCTGAGAGTGTTTCTTTTGCATTCTTGTTGACCTCTACTTCTGCCATTATTGTATCTGTCTTTTCTTCTTTTGTGGTAGGAATTTTGATTTATGTTTCTCCCCTTTCATTGGACTTCCTTCCTCTTCACTAGGCTTAGGTACATCCAACATTATTTTGTCTTCTGAAGCATTTGTTGTTGTTGCAGGAATCTCTATCTCTGATGTGCTAGGTGGTTGTATTATATATGAAGGAGTAACTACTTCATTTCCAACCTCTTCTATGTAGGCTCTTCTTATTGGCTCAATGAAGATATGATCAAGATGCATCTCAATGTCTTTAATTACTTCATCTCTAAGTCCTCTCACGAGCATGAATACTTTCATTTTATCTCTTATAAGTGGATTTAACCTATCTATTATTATTTCCATTAGAGAATTGTTCTTCACATCATAACATCTTTTAACAACTTATTTTCTCAAGGATTTGTCTTCCTCCCTTATCTCCAATCTAACATCGTTTAATATATTTTAAATCTCTTTATGTAATTCTGCATGAATTGTAAGTAAAGCTTTCTTAAATTTAATCATGTACTAAATGATTGTTACATCCAAATTTTTTTGCTTGTATATAGGGTATCTGTCATAGTATTGCTTGAGCTTCTTAATATTTCCTTCATTCAAGATAGAATCATTTAGACTCTCAATTCTTGGTTTCCAAGTTATTTTCTTCTTACTACTTCCTTCACCCTTTTCTTCCTGTTGTGGTTGTGATTGTTGCACTTAGGCTTCAGGAAGAGTTATCTGACTTCTCATCTTCCTCCCTTCATAAGATGTTATTACTTTTTGTCTTTTCCTTGGTCTCAATCCATTTCTTTCACTCTCTTGGGCTAGGGGGTCTCCACTTGTTCTTACTTTACTTCCACTAACCTTGTTGATCTTCTCGTGTTGGTGGATGTGGATGATTGAACTTGTGCAATGCTAACATCTGCTTCTTCCAAAGCCTAATCCAAAACAACTATTGATGTTATAGGTCATGGAACAAACTATTTTTTAGGTGTTGTAGTGTTGGGGCCTTCTACTAACAATGGTGATACAAGTGGGACATCCCTTTGTCTAGTCAGTTATAGGCATAAATGGAAATCTTTTAATTCACAAATCAGGGCTTTCAGTGTGAAATGACTAAATTCTTTGACAAATCCTTCAAAGTGTTTTCAATTTACTCTCAACTTCTCTCTTCGAGGCTCCTTAACTCTTTGCTTGATCAAATGGTACTCATTCCATCAATTTCAACTATTATATACAATTCAATTTAATTCTACATTAATTACGCAAGTACACACTAATAAAAAAGTTGATTTCTCTAATCGGAGAACTATTTTTTGCTCACGCACTCACATATGAACTCATAAATACATGCACTCTTAATTATAGCTTGATTTTACCCATATTAACCCTCTCCTAACTTCGCAAGTCTTGATTTAATCTTTCAAGGGCTAAACTATATTCTGGTGCTTTTTCCCTTTTCTTATTAATGAATAAACTATTTAGATTGATAAGATTTTGTTATAAACTATTAATGACTTCAACTTTTTATTAGTTGTGTTACTTGTCTTCTTTTCTACCCAAATTTGTGTGCTTGATGGTGTTTTAGCTTTAACAAATGTTTCGTTGAAGTTCTCTATATGTTCTTTCACATTCTCTTTATGTCTATCATATTATTCTCATTCCTTTTGACATTGTTTACATTCCTTCTAAAGTTAGTTGTCCTTGAATTACATGGTCTCGTGTTATTCCTCGTATTTTTCATCCTATAAAATCTTATTGTATATGTCCCATATTGTTACAAAGCTAACGCGCTATCACATTGTTTCTATATCTAGGTCTTGCCTGACTTATTTTTAATCTACAATCTCTAGTAATATGTCTAAAGTTGTTGCACTTGTAGCACATGATTCTATTTCTTATGACATTAGTTGCACCAATAGGTCTACTATTTGTAGGGTTAGTACTTTGGTATGTAATATTATTAAACCTAGGTCTCCTACATTCACTAGCTCTATGTCCATAAGCATACCAATTATAATAATAATCAGTAAAAGGATCTTATCATACTTACCTATACAATCCTTCTTCACGTGTCCAATTTCATTGCATGCAAAACATTTTCCAGTAAATAGTCCCTTCACTTCTTTAGGTTCATTAGATTGTTTAGGTACTTCTTTGTTTAGGCCTTCTTGTTGTTTTTTAGGTTGTTGGATCACAAGATTTGGTTCCTCATTAACTTCGGATCTCTTAGATGATTCACCTTCATAGTAACCAATGCCAGTCTTATCATAAGTAGGTCTTCACACCATGATTTTCTCATCAAGTTTTTCAATACTAGAATACAACTTTTCAAGATGTTTCTTTGTTTGTGTAAGTTCTTCTTTCATAGTAGTATTATACTTCTCAATTTTTTTATATTATAACTTTGTAGTCTTAAGTTTAGATGTCACCTTGGTAAGTTTGGATTCTTAGATCTCAAATTTGCTTGACTTTTCTTCTCATCTTCCATAAAACTTGTCTTTAGATTGGTAATCCCAAGTTCATGCTTCAGGAACTCATTTTCATTCAGTATCTTACAAACTGCACCACTATCTTTGATTTGATCTTTTGATTCGTTCTTATATGAATTGGTAGATTCAATCTCCCTTTTTTACTTTTGAATGTAAGCTTTTGCCTCTTTTTATTTGTTCTTCAAACTATCTCTTTCTTCAATGATCACATAAAGTTTGTCAAGAGATTCTTCAATATTCTTCTGCAACTGATTCATATCTATAGTGATCTTAGTCAAGTTGTGAGGCCTTCTCTGAGTAACTATGCTCTGATACCAATTATTAGAAATAGGAAATACTGAGAGGGGGGAGCGAATCATAATTCCATAAATTTTTTCCCAACCATGGATCTCTTTAACAATGTTAAAACATGTACATGTAATGAAATTGAAAAATAAGCAAAACAATATCACAATGCAACTCATAACACCATTATTTGTTAACTAGGGAAACCCTAGCCAAGGGAAAAACCCAGTGGAGATGGTACCCACAAAATGATCAACTAATCAAAAGTATCTTGTGAAAGATATTGACCCAATTAGGAGTCTATAGCATATGTATAGTGTATTTGTCCTTGTTAGAAGCCTGAACCTTGTCAGGAGTTGGTATTACAATTAGAAAAGATATGCAAGATGATCCCACTACTCAAACATGCAATAACAATGATATATTATGTACACAAAAAAGAATAGATACAAAAACCTTTTGACAATTTTGATATCTACAATATCTAATTTATCCTTTATAGCTCTCTATACACAAATTCACATATACTATCATTTATTTCATCTAACATAAAGGTCACATCATATAGCAAGTATATTTCAATGTCCAAAGACGTCACACAACTTCAAATAATCAAATATCTTTTTTATACAAAGTTTTTTTTGTCCTGTTGGCCTTCATTTTGTCACACATGTCCCAAATCTCAAAATTAATCTTTGCTAAGTTAGGGTTAACATATAGGATGTTTTCTCTGATTAGTTAAGTAATTATTTTGTTAAACCAGAATAATTCGTTAGCACGAATTACCATTTCCTTCACTATGTTTTGTTATACTTACACATGACTACAACTGGTAAAACCTTAATATCTTTGTCTACACATCTCATAATGGCTGTCACTCTGACATGTAGTATATTTATACCTTGTTCTAGCTTCCCTCAAGTGTACATATGTCAATTCATTATTTGTGAAGCTCTTTGCAAACCAAAAAAGGTATCTCTACTGATAGTTAGTCTTTACAACACTAAGACATTTTTTTTATGAATATTCAAACCAAAACTTAGTCTTTACAACTTATTGACTTAATGTAGATAATATGTTTCCATAAATAAATACCTCAATGTATTTCCGTACTCCCCTCTTTGCCAAACTGCCAACATAAATCTTGGAAGCAAGTGACAGCGACTTTGTACTAGTACCAACGAACAATAAAACATAACAATGATACAATACAACATAACAACATATAATCATATGATAACACTTTAAAACTAAATCATTTAAATAATTATTTTTAATCATCTGAGCATATATCTATTGAAGTTAAAAGATAGATGTCCATAGCATTAAAGCATACTAGAAATGAATCCAAAAATCTCTGTATGATCAAATATAAACCACAATCTAGGTTCAAATATAAAATAAACAATGTATCATCATAAATCATCATGCAATATCACTAGCATCAACATGTAAATATGATTCAAATGAATAATAAAATCATCTAACATCTAGTAGCTATGATACTGGTAATCAAAATAATGTGTAGTCACTGAAGCATCTCGATATACAAAAAAATACGCAATAACAACCAAAGTGTCTCTTAGGGTAAAACAACCATATAACACAATGCAAACATGGGAGACACTGCACATTACCCTACCAATGTTTTTAAGAATACCCTCATATTCATGGTCCATTATCATATCTTTCAAGAGAGCCATCTAAAGAACAAGACATTTGATTTTTTCATCCATTTCCTATCATGCATTCATTATCTTCCTACACAACTTTTTTAAAATGGAAAATTTATGCTTTTAAAAAATAACATTTTATCACCTTGATAAAAACCTAGCAAACATGCATCTTGGTGATGTAAAAAAGAGAGAGAAAAGTCTAGAGATAAATAATTCATCCATTAGTAAAAACCTAACAAATAGATGCTTTGGACAAGTGCTAGGATGAAAACTTGTTAAACAAACATCATGCACTATCTATAAACTTATTCTATTCCACATTTGAATTCATGTTTCATCTTGTCATCCTATAATATCACACCTTGATTTTTTACTCCATTATCCTATGTTTCTCTTGTCCATTATCCTTCTTTACATCTATGTCTCCTTTTCCATCTCTAATCTTGACAAGGATAAGGATCTCCCTATGCATTATGCATCTTATCTCCTTTACCTTGTCCATGCCCATTTAGTCCATATTGTGCACCTTATCATTCCCATCAGTCCATATTCCTTATCCTTTTTTTTTGTCTTGATTACCCTATTTATATCCTATGGTTATCCTATATAAATCCCTCTCTTGGTCTTGATATAGAATACATATAGAAAATGTAAAACATATTTTCAAAAGCCTCTTGACATGTTTATTCTTGTGAGCCACGTGCCAATAAATGTACCTTGCCATCATCTTATATTGCCATGTTTAATACTCTCACTTGCAAATAAATATTGTATCCCATTGTTGGGTTATCTTTGGGAATCAAATAAATCACAATTCCATGGTAAAATCTTTTTTCTATCCATTTCCATTCTTCCAATACATTCATGCCTTCATAATGTTCCTACCTTTCTAGATGTAGGGTGAAATCCAATACATCTTATTTGCACATTAAAGTCTTGAAGAAATCCTTAAAAAAAAGTCCTAAAAATTGCAAAAAATCCTTAAAAAATGTTCAAATGTCCCCAAGGATGCACCAAAAAATATAAGTATCTCAAAAAATTCTACAAATTTGAAAAGCCATCAAAATTCAATAGCAAATAGTCATTTCATGTCATCAATGAATTGTCCCCTGTGACAAGATAGATATTTCAATAAATGCAATCTAAATACATGTAAAATATTGTGCTTAACAAATTACACATTGACAAACAAATTATCCAATCAAGTTAGTAATCACTCAAATCAAACTTGTCCTATCAATCAAACAAAATTAGTAAGTCCTTTATCAACCTATCATTTATCTTAAACATAGTGTGGTATACTTGAAAACAGACCATATATTTCTTATATGAGGTACTTCATTCCTCAAACTAGATATCACCATCCTTAAACAAATTATCAACTTTGATAACAAGGTTATAATGGTTGTTGAATTTATTGGTTTAGTGAGCCTTATTGTTTATTGATTTATCTTAGTTACATTCCTATTCTACTCAAGGATATCTACAAATGATCAAAATGGTTGAGATGGTTCATGGTCTTTTCTTTTTTATTTTGTCTATTTTTTTTGGGGCATTTTTCTTAAAATTATGGGGAAAGTATGTCCAATGCACCAAGATGAATGGAAATATTTGTAATTTGTCTATTTTTCCAAAAGGAATTATATTATTGTCTTGGATTTTTGTTCCATGGTGTGACTCATCTATTTTTCCATATTAAATTTAGCCCTCTAAAGATAAATGCACCTATGAAAGCAAGGTTTCACCATTTCTAATTATTCTTCACTTTCTTATTGACGTCTTCTTCCATCCACTCTTCTTCTACCAATCCTAGCAATCATTTTTTAAAGCTCATCTTCGTGACAAATTTTTGCCCAATATTTTCAAGGGGAATGATCTTATAATTTTTCATTGAATCAATGCTCAAAATTGCATTATCCCAAAGAGGGGCAAAATATAAACATTGACAAATGGTTAATGTCTACGACTCCATTTTTCTTAACTCGTCTTCTATCTTGCACATTTAATCTTCATTATTCTTCAATATTATTTCATTATTTCATGTCATTAATTACTAATTTTTGTCCTGTAACTGTATCATATCCTATTGGTTTATCTTTGACCACACATCAAATTAAATGATCATGTCAATCAATTAAATCTTTTAGGGGAAAATAAAAAATAACTCAACCTCTTATCCCAAGGTTTTAGTGTTGGTGAGTAAACTATATATATTTACTTCTCATTTATCCCCCTTTCCCATAAAATAATTAAATTATTTAAATTAATTGGCCAACTTATCAAAATACAAGGGAATTTATAATATTAAATTATTGATTTCTTCCTTATTTCATAGCCCCTAATTTCTCTCCAATCATACTTTTCCCTCTCATGTCATAATTCTCCTAATTTTTCACGTGTCATTCCCATTAATTTCTCCACCCTAATTTTCTTCATTTGTTCATGCTCTTTCTCCCTTCCAAAATCACTCTTCAATTTGTCATACATTTTCCACTCGGGCCACAATTTGGTTTCCACATGTGACATGATTGTTGATTTGTCTCCAATCTTAATTATCAAACTTGGAATTAAAAAATCTATAAATTGGCCCCTTTGACCTCATTCTTGCAGCCA
Organism: Cupressus sempervirens; assembly: GCA_028749045.1. Taxonomy (NCBI): domain Eukaryota; kingdom Viridiplantae; phylum Streptophyta; class Pinopsida; order Cupressales; family Cupressaceae; genus Cupressus; species Cupressus sempervirens. Next base: position 438,492,477 of record CM053788.1, read on the forward strand.
TAATTTTAAAATATCTTGCTATAATTGTGTTAATTTGTCCAAAAAAAGGTTTTTTGAGTACTCTCATCCCTATTACATCCACACTCGCTCTCATCTTACTAGTGCACTTATTTTCTTAAGAACAACATAGCATATTATAGAAGAAAGATAAAAACAAGGAGGCCTCATCAAAGGACTAGTTGTGTTTTGGTTTGATTTGTTTCATGACTTCATACCTTATTTTGATGGTCTTTTTGGTATGACTAGGGATAGATATACATGATTTTATAGCTTATTGGTTGGCTTTCCTAGTCAATGCATGTTAGCAATTTTTTTCATATACAGTTCTTTACAATTATTTATATGGTAACAAAATGGTTATCCTTAGAGAAAACAATTAGTTAAAAGTGAAGTTTTTTTTGGTTATAAAGTGCTCAAAAGGGAGGTATATTCTAAGTTTCACAATTGAGCAAGACCTTGAGCAAACAACATTGAAAATCTTCTTCATGATACACAAACAACTTTAATTTTTTAAAACTCTAATACATTTATACTCTACATAATTACCATGTTGATATTAAAAATATATTTCAAAGAAACAAATCCAAATTGATGAATAGTATATCATCACTTCCATCGACAATAAATAGTTTTTTCAAGATTAATAAAGGACATTGCATAAAATAAGTCATCATAACTTGACTATTATATACCATTGGTACCAGTCTTGTATATGTATAAAAAATGTGAATATAAAATCTAAATCAATCGTAAAAAAATTGAAAATAGTTTATAATCTAAAAGAAGACAATGCATGAAACAAAACATCATAACTTAGTAGATAGATTTCCACAATCTATTGGCTAAGGAGAATATTGTTTATTTGGATTAGATTATGTGTGAGATTTTAGTGTTATATCATTTTGAATCACACTCTAGGGGAGAGGATCCAGTACTTGAACACCCTAACTTCACGCTTATCAAAATCCTACGTAAAAAAATTCAAATCACTCCCAATTTTTTACAACAACTTACTTGGCAAGTCACCTACTTGTAACTAAGGTTTCAAGTTCACGTCACCTATTATGATGCCACATTAGCATGGTTTTTGCCAAGTTGTCTAAAACAACCCAAAAAAAAGGTGAGACCAATGGTCGTGCATAAAGGGTACCCATAGTTGAATAGCTGATGTGGCATCACATCATTGGTTACTTTTTATAACTAAGGGTACATTTTATTCAATTTGGGTAGTTAGCATTATACTAACAACTTTAAAGTCACAAGTATTAGTACAATGTTGTCGGAAAAATTGCACATTAAGTCAATAAGTGTAGGTATCAAGTGACCAACTCCTATCACAACTATTGGAACACGTTCAAGTACTGGGTCCTCTCCCCTATGATCCATCATCAGAATGAAAAAGAGATAAATGCATCATGTAGATCTCTGAATTCACCTGATACATTTGACTCTTTTTCATCCTACATTCTCCCTAGATCACTGTGACATGCACATAATTTATAATTTAAATATATCTTATATATTCTTAATAATATTATTATAATATCTAAATTAAATATATACAATAAAAAAAATTACAATAAGTATAAGTGTTATTGCACAATTAAAAAAATGGTTTTATATTAAGAACATTTATCATTAATTTCACGTGTTTTTTTCCCTTCTTAAATTCAGAAGCTCAAATATCCTTGAAAATACATAAAGAGTCCTAATCTATTATTCATATGAAAGCCTTTCTCATATCCTTTGTATTAATGTAAATCTCATTGAAAAATCTTGTAATATGAAAAAGAGAAATATACACAAAGAGAGATGAAAAACACAATCTATGAGTTTGTGTCATTCTCGTCTTATATTCAATGCTATTTGTGATACTTACATTCATGTTTTCCACCTTTAGAGAGCACATTCTAGACAACATTGAGACTACCTTATGCAATCTAAATAAAAACTATGGATTTGGCTTCACATTGAATCATTCATCACCAATCTCTCACACAAATAGCTTCTTGAACCACCTTATGTTTGAAACCCCCATTCTTCTTCAAAACTCATCCAAACTCCACACTCAATGTCTCATATGAAAGCTGACATCCTCCTGATTGCATTAGTGAAAATCCCATTAGAAAATATTTTGAAATGAGGGAGATATGGCCTTGGAAAGAGAGGTGAAAAGCACAAAAACAAGACTAGAATGAAAGGGGAAAAATAGAATGAAGAAAAAAGTGGTAATGGAGCCTCACTAACCGTAGATAAGGCGGGATCCGACGGGGGACATTCAAAATTTGAAAGTGATCAATCCGTGTGAGACGACGTTGGACCAATAAGAAAGCTTGTCTAGCTTATGCTTTCGGTACTTAAAAGGCTACGAGGGGAGGAAGGCAGGCATTCGGAACTGCGATAGATATTCTTTGCTTGTTGAGTTTTCTGCGATCTCGAGTCTTTCTGATCTCCATTGAAGCTGTGTTCTGTGATCTCTATATTTCAAAGGCGATGGCGTATACAGATGAAAATGCACCGGCCGTGACTGTCCCTGCTGCAGAGGATGCAGCTGCACCAAAGGCCGAAGAAAAGGCTGCCAAGGCTACCAAGGCCAAGGCTCCTAAGGAGAAAAAGCCCAAGGCTTCCAAGGGTTCCAAGCCCGCACCTGCTCATCCTTCCTATACCGAGGTAAAATTTTTGGCCTTTTAGATCCTCAATTCTTTGTTTTTAGGCATAGAAGTTGAGTATTTTGAGGATTCTTTGTGTTGATTTCTGGTAGAAATTTGAGTATTTGAGGTTTCTTTGTGTCGATTTGTGGCATAAAATTGGAATGTTTGAGGATTCTTTGTGTCGATATTATGGTAGAAATTTGAGTATATGAGGATTCTCAGTGTTATAAAATTCGAGTATTTGATGATTCTTTGTGTCGGTTTGTGTCTTAAAAATAGAGTTTTTGACGCTTGTTTGTCTCGATCCGTGTCTTAAACTTTGAGTATATGATCATTATTTATGTCAATTGGTGGCTGATTTAATTGAATTTGAGTCTGATTCATGTCAATTTTCATTGATCGGGGTTAATTTACCACTGCAGATGATCACGGAAGCCATAAGCAGCCTGAAGGAGCGAACTGGCTCCAGTCCTCAGGCCATTGCGAAGTTTCTGGAAGATAAGTACAAGAATGTCCTGCCACCTAATTTCAGGAAGAAGCTTTTTGTTCAGCTCAAGGGCATGGCTGCCAAGGGGAAGCTCGTAAAGGTGAAGGCATCCTTCAAATTGTCGGAGCAGTTGAAGAAGCCTGCAAAGCCTAAGACAGCAAAGAAGCCTGCAGCGAAGCCAAAGGCTGCATCGAAGCCCAAATCTGCAGCTAAGCCAAAGGCTGCAGCTAAGCCAAAATCTGCAGCTAAGCCTAAGGCCGCCGCCAAGCCCAAGGCGGTTGCCAAGCCTGCTGCCAAGAAGGCCCCTGCAGCTGCCAAACCCGCTGCCAAACCCGCTGCTGCCAAGCCAAAGCCCGTTGCGAAGAAGCCCGCTGCTGCTAAGCCCGCCGCCGTGAAGAAGCCTGCCGCCGCCAAGGCAAAGAAGCCGAAATCTGTGAAATCCGCCAAGAAGGGTCCTGCCAAGGGGAAGTCCCCTGCTAAGGCGCCTGCTGCGAAAAAGGCGAAGAAGGCGGCTTGAATGTGTTTGTAAACTTTTGTTATTGTTAACAATGGTGTTCTTTAACACCACCAATCAGAGGTTTCGTGCTGGCTGCTTCGATTTGATGCCGCGCTGCAGTTTTTATGTTGTTGTGCGGCTGTGTGAACTTGCACGCTTGTATAGTGATGTTGCTTTAACATTATAGCTCAGATTATTAGGCGATTAGGTCATTTACTTTTAGGATTTTAGGTTTATGAAACTGATTGCAGGGGAAAGCTTTTAGTATTTGGTTGCCGTGTTTCCAGATGTTGGATGCGGTTATGACTTCTACATTTATGTTAAGAATATTATGGAATTCTGTACTTCCAAAATGTGTTGAATCGTTTTTTGGCTGTTACAATCCTTCTGATTTATACATCTTCCGCTATACAATTAACGCATGTTCTTCATGCCGTTACAGTTAGTATATCGATTACGCGTTCCGGAGTATAACGTTTTGTTCTTGCCTCTCTATCTGCAGATCTGTATTGGTAGACTTTTTATTTGTTGTTATAGAAAGGGTTGTGTTGGATGTCTAGTGTTCAATCGAAGGGTTTTTGAAGATCCATTGTTCTGAACAAGCCAACATCCATTGTTTTGAACAAGCCTAAATAGTCCAAATTAGCTAATTAAGGGCCGTGCTTTCCATCTTCTGAAAGAAGAACATAGCCATTATTTGATTGAGCGATCTGCAACAAATTTGAAGGATGCGGCTTGACTTTTCTTACCTGTAAAAGACATTGGACGCTAGTTTGTTGATGAGTCTGTTCGATGCACTCGAGCGATCTTGGGGAGTTTCATTTTTCAAATTTTGAAAAAAAACGTCCGAGCGGGACGATAGGAATGGTGACCTTAATTGTAACATTTATTGAATAAATCATAGTTGCAGTGAGATTTCATAGATCTGGTTTGCGTTTTAAATTGACTGATTTATTTTTAATGTTACCACAATAATAACTAACTTAAGCTCCACAATAACTTTCTCGAATCAAAAAATAAACTTCAAACATAAAATTGTCTTGACTTTTAATTGAAAAAAAAAAAAACATGAGTGGTGTCTGTTGCACGTGGACGTTTGGATTTAATGTGATCTCGTTTCTTATATGTAACAATAGCTTGTACATCTCGACATCGTGGCCCGATATTTGTCAATTTACGGCTAGGCAAGTTTATGCATTCCGCGGATTAAAAGATTGTGTGCATATCTTGTTTTTTTCAAATCAATCATTTATAGATGTAATCTGTGTACTATAAAAGATACCAAATGGGATTACAAAAATATCTTCCTGTAAGTTTAAATAATATAATTGCCCAAAAATATTACATACATACAACAATAGATGTTCACCTTATTATGTCATCACTAAACATTATTAGTGCATACCAATTCCTCCATTTGTATTTTAAACACTATTAATTAGAAATTGTCAATTTACTAATCAAAAAATAATAATTGTGTAGATGCTAGTAGCTAGCAGGGGACTATGACTCCTTTCATACATTTATATTTTTAATGAAAATATTAGAGTTTCCCCATAGAAAAAAGTTATTTTATATTGATATATTTAATTTTGTTGTATTTGTTGTACAACTAATAAATATAATGCCACAAAACTTCTAATATGTTTTTTGTTAATGTAAATATTCACTAATTGTATATGTGGAAATATTCACTAATTACACTTTTGACATTAATAAACATTTGCCATTATCTTAAAACTCTTTTAAGATTCAATATTAAAATAAAAACAAAGCATGAATTGCCCAAACCAAATAAAAACAAAGCATGAATTGCTCAAACCAAATAAAAACATTAGAGACCAAACAAAAAGTTGCCCACATGCTAACATTGTTATCTCCCACCATCTTTGTAGCTAATCCTTGAACTAGCAAACTTTGCATGTGAATGTTGGTAAGAGGTCTAGCACATAAATCCCTTGCTTGACCTAGCAGTGCGTATTATAGCTATCCCTTGCCTCTTCAAGCAATGAGGCATTCACCTAGACACCCTTTGTTGAGGATACTCCTTGTCTTGCTGGTTTTTTAGGAGTTGATGGTTTGGTGGCTACTTTGGAACAAGCATGCTCTTGTGCGGTGTAGCCTTCATGAAACCTTGCTTGCTCTTAGCCAACCCTTGAATTCTTTTAAGTAGAAAATCCACAATCTTTCTCCAAGCTTTCTTTGCATTTGGGACATGCACTCTTTGTAGATTTGTAGAGGATCACACTACTAGTGGTTGAATAGAGGATTTTTCACCACCAATCAATTTTTAAGGCTCTTCTCCCACCTCTATGCCCACTCCCAAGAGAACTTGTTCAATTATATCTTCCAACTTCAAAAGCCATTGTGTATCAATACAAGTTGCAACTATACAACAAACTACCTCCTTTGTTTCACCCACCATTAATGCCAATGCCAAAAACAAAGATCCCACATTTGGGTTTGACTATTGCTTACAATATGTATCCAAGTACTTTGACCCAAACATTTGTTGGATTCCCTCCAAGAAATCTAGATCATCAAACACAAATATGTTATTAAGGTGCCAAATAGTAACTTTATCCTCATAAATTTGCCTTTGATTTTTAGAGCTCAAAGTAATATTTGCTTTTATTTTTGTTGCCTTTGATGAAAAACTCTAAAATTTGGCTTGTCTTTTGTTTGAATTTAACTTGCTTGGAACTCTCTAGAAACAAACATATGTCGAGCTGTTGAGAAATGATTTCACAAGTTGACACGTGTGAAGGATTGGGATCTCTGTATGTTGTAAAACGACAAATTCCATTGGGGGTAGGAGTCATGATGCTTTCTCCAAAAAATTGACAAAGATATAGAGATTATTTATAAATTTGGCCAAAACATAAAACTCTCTTTTTAATCTAATACAAGGAGTCTAAGGTCTTCAAATATTTCATTCTTAATTCCCATCGTTGCATTTGCGCCCACGTTAGCCAATATGTCCACTACTCTATTTGCTTTTTAGTAGGTATGGAAAACCTTGAAGTTTTCAAATTCCATTAACAATCCTTTGATCTGTTGAATATATTTATTGAGGTGCCACGCATCCAACTTCCCTTCCTTAATAACATTAATGATTATCTCCGAGTCCTCTTCCAAATGTTCTTTTCTAATGCCCAATTTAGCTCTTAAAACAAGAGCCTCTTCTGTTGCACAACGTTCAATTGCATTATTCGTGCCATCATGCAGTCATTTTTCCATGAAGGCAAGAGTGTTGTCATTGTAATCTCTTGCTACACAACCACACCTTGAGACCCTCGGGTTCCCCCTAGCCACCTTGCCAAAGTTAATTTTAACCCATATTTCCTCTGGTTGTGTCTAGTAAACCTTTACCTTTTTTTGAATAGGACTAACCCTACCAAGTCCATAAACATGCCAATTTTTTTTTGATTATTATTAATATAATTTATTTTCTATTTATTAATTTTTAAAAAAGTTAATATGTCAATAAATGATATTGTAGACACTCAAAAATGGTTCGCATCTATGACTTCATCACTTCTTCATACTAATTTGTCCCATTTTCTCATTCTACTAACTTTGATCTTTTGGCCAAATTGACCATATTTCGTCATTTGTATCCCTTCACATCAATTTCATATCAACTCGGAATCACTCCAAATCAACTCGAAATCACCCCAAATCAACTCGAAATCACCCCAAATCAACTCGGAATCATTCAAAATCAGTCCTAATCAACCCGTAATGTATCAAACATCCCAAAACAATCATCATTTATCCGCTCCTAGGCATTGTTGTGGCTTTCAGTGTCTTGGAAATCTATCAACCTATCAATCTTATCAATTTGACCTTAGTACTGTTGTGGCTCTCAGTGCTAGGTCAAACTATCATTCATGTCATTCAATCTTTGACATTGTTGAGGCTTTCAATGTCAGATCATGGCATCATCAACCATTTTAATAATATTGACAATGTTTGTCAGTGTTATTATGATCGAACTTTATCAATCAATTTCAATCCTGTAGCATTTACAATGTCGGTTAAATGTTATATTTCAATTAATTCATATCATGTGTCTTTGGCATGTTATCAATTTTGATCTATCAATTAATTTGACCATGGCTTTGGTCTACCTTTTCATCATCTTATTCGGTATCCATCATCGTCACAAGATACGGTCGCATTCATTTAATCAATTTGGCCAATCATCTACTAATTTCTCTATAGGATTAAATAACCCATAATTTAATTCTATTATTCTCACTAATTATTCTTCCTAATTATCATCCTCAATTAATTAATTTTATTAATTAATTGATTCATTATTTGCAAACCATGGAAATTTACAATTTTCTAAGTTCTATTTTCCATCATTAATTCCATTTTCTACTAATTCTTATTTTGTGGAATAAGAGGATTTTTAATTCAAATATTTCATAAAATATTCCTTCATCATGACATTTGGATGTGACACCTCGTGGATTCTCCTTTGACACTTGGTTGAGATTTGTTATAATCAAATATTCTTACCTCTTACGCATGTCCCTATTTGGCTTATTCGTCATAGATTCTTGGCTTTAAGTGGGTTGAGGAATCTTATGACCCGTCATAGATTCTCTTCCAAATTTGACTATCGTGTGTCATAGAATCTTACTTTTGGCATATTCTGTCATATGTGTCATAGGAATTATTATTACCTCTTACGCATGTCCCTATTTGGCTTATTCGTCATAGATTCTTGACTTTAAGTGGGTTGAGGAATCTTATGACGCGTCATAGATTCTCTTCCAAATTTGACTCTCATGTGTCATAGAATCCTACTTTTGGCATATTCCGTCATATGCGTCATAGGAATCTCTTGCCACATCGCATGTCCGTGGGTGACAAATCCAATGCTCTCACCCTACATGAAAATTATAAAATGGACACCCTTCCTCTCATTTCGGATCTAGAATGCTTAAGTCTTGAGTCCTTGAATCTTTGAGTTTTTGGAATTTGCATTTTGCATTCTCACTCTCACAATAAAATCACAGTTCAAGTATTCTCATGGCTTTATCCCTATCATAGGCTTTTGCTTCAATCTTGTGTGCACTATAGGAAAATTGGAGCTACAATCATTTGGAGAAGAAAGAAGGACATGGGAGCTACAAACGGAAAAGGGAGTTTTTGATTATGTTTGCTTTTTTTTGTTTAGTTTGGCTTTCATGGTAGACTAGTGGGTGCTAATACATGTTGATTGAGTTTGTGATTTTCTCATAGTGTGTTATGCTTCTAACCCATTTTTCTGGTCCTACATTTGGTGAACCTGACGTGAACATGCATATCTAACTTGGGTTTTCTTGTTTGTGCTTGTAGGTGCAAGGAAGGAGCTCACTTGGAAGGATATAACGACTATCTGCTCTTCCTTTTCACACATAGATTAATTAGGGGGTCCAGTAAAATGCTTATATGCTGTTGTTTCATACATTCTGTTAGCTTGTTGTCCTAGGGCGCACTCTGCTCTGTCAGGGCGCACTTGGGACCCCTAGGAGCAGTTTTAGGAGCCCAGAAACCACCAAAATATCATTCTGTTGTTTCCAACTTACCAACTGCGCCCATCTGGGCCCCAATTGCGTCATTGACGCAGTCTGCAATGTTTGGGCGCACTTGGGAGTGTAGCTTTGAAAATTTCAATTTCTAGGTCTTGTCTGGGCACCATTTCCCCACACCCTGCACTTGACTTCCCAACTGCGCCCTAAAACTACCAACTGTGCCCAACTGGGCCCCAACTACGTCATTGACGCAATCTGCACTGTCTGGGCACACTTGGGGATGTTCAGAGCCATTTTGGCCTTCTGGGAAGCAATTTGCACTGTCGGAGCACACCTAGGTTCACAGTAAGCACATGCATCAATCAAAATCTGCATTTCAAGTTCCTATCACTCTCTAGGACATAGATTAGGTAATTTTGTGTTACTGATGGTCTATTTGCAGCATGTGGCGATCGTTGGGTGAAGACGTGATCATAAGAAACTACTAATGTGTGCTTTGCAGGACGTTGTCGAAGACTTTGTGTGTCTTTCAAAACCATGTGTGTGGATTTCCTAAATTAGATAACATTTTGTTTGGTGCTTAAAAAGAACCTTTTTCTTTTCTACCTGGTGTGTCTACAGTGTTAAATCCCTAGGAGTTGCATTGGACGTATCCTCTCCCCTCGCCATTCGTGGATCTTGGGTGTAAGAGAAATCCGTGTAACTTCTATAGGAGGCCTACCTTGGACCAAGATACTCGATATTGGGTATGCCAAGGGACGACCTCAGAGCGATAACAGGCCAAAGCCAGGTCAACGATCCAGCCGCTATATAAAATTTGATTACGGTGAAAGCTGTGTCGGCGGTATTGCTGCGTGATAGCTCTCCTCCAATACCATTGTGGTGCGTCAAACCCCGGTTCTTGGGGCTGGGAGACCTTCTGCGGAATTTTATCATTCACTTGCCGAACGGAATGCCCTTACTAAAAACTGTGTTTTAGTGGCCAAAATCCTTTCTATCCACTGGCTCAAGGGGTTACCCATGCCTGTGAAGACATGCTACATTCTCGTGGTCCTTAGTAGAGGCAACAGTCCCTTGGGAAGTCATGCCCCTTGGGAAGCGGGTCTTGGTAGCCCCGAGAAGTGAGTGCGCTGTAAGGGGGAGCCTGTGGTGCCAAGATCCTAGGTTGTCCGCTCTGGATAAGCGCAGTTGAACTTCGGTTCAAGTAGGAATTCAGTGGATACAGTCCTAAAAGCCTAGGTTGTGGTGTGTTTGTTAACTTTTTACAACAACTATTCTTGTCTTAATGTGTCTTGCGTGTGTGTAAAACATAATCAAGATAAAAGCCAAACTGTTAAATTTACACCTTGGATATCATTTGAATTTGTCAAAACCTCACACATTGCCAAAACATTTCAACCTTTATCAAACTTTGCAAACATTGATTCAACACACTCGAACCTTGGAAAACATGGCAACTTGTGCTCTTAAATGTGCTTGGAAAAACGTAGATCTCACATTGGCATAGATTTCACTTGCATTCACCCTAGTCCAGGCTTCATTCTTACATCATATAGACTTCATATTGCACCTTTTAGTCCTCATTTAGTATTTTAGGTTCAATTTTACTTTCCTTAGTTGTTGCATTTCCGTCTTAGAATCAACACTTTACATTCACCACCTTGCATCTTTGCATACCTATTCATCATCTTGACCACTTTATCCATCATTCCGGGTGTCCTAATCATCATTTTAGCATCCAAACTGGCCCTAACACTGTCCTCTACCATTTACCTCTCTGTGGCATCAATCCTGAAACCATAGCTTCCAGAATTGTTTCAATTTCAGCCCAGTTCACCAACTGCGCCTAGAAACTACCAACTGCGCCCAACTGGGCCCCAACTGTGTCATTGACGTAGTCTGCACTATCTAGGTGCACTTGGTGGTCCTGAGATCTAGTTTTGGGTTCCAGATAACATTTTGGGGCTTCAACAGTGTCCTTAGGTACCTGGTTAGCTCCCCTTGCACTAGCTTGCCCGAATCTGCATTTTACAACACCTAATCGTCATCACCTTCACTTAAGACATCATTCTATACATCATAACCTTCATTTTGCATCTCCCAACCCATCCTAATATCAACCCCAGCATTCTGGCTTCTTGGCATGTCAGTTTGATAACCATACCCCTCAAAATTAGCAAACATTCTTCCTAGCTTACCAACTACACCTAGAAAGTACCAATTGCGCCCAAACTGGCTCCAAGTGTGTCAATGACACAGTTGGTACTGTTAGGGAGCACTTGGGTACCTGCATGACCATTTTGGGCCTCCGAACTGCACTTTAGGACCCCAAAACTACATCTAGGAGCCTCTAGACCTACCAGTTCTGCACTTGACCCAAAACCACATCTTGCACCCAAAATCCCCTTTTGCATCATAGGCATTGTCCGTATCACATATCCGCTCAGCATCACCATCATTTTGATTCCTCAAAATGTCATTTTGAACCCCTAAAACCTTTGAATTTAGTCAAAAATCTAGAACAAAGTATGAGTCTTAGAGTATCTCCTAGTGTTGATGGATAATGGATCTTGACTAGTCTTTTTTATCTTTTTTTATCATTTTCTTTGGTCAAAATCTGTCTATTTCTTGATAGATTTGACCTTGTCATCTTTTATGAATTTGATCTTTTCGTCTTTTATCAGTTTTTTGGTCAAGATCCAAAGTCCTTTATCACAAGGTTAAACTCCTAGGCAAAATACTTTCAAAAGGTTTTACCTAAGTTCAAAACTTTCCATATACCCTTGTCATAGCATGATCATATCCCTAGCATCCCCAAATGTCATTTTGACTTACCCTAGTGGTATATCCCCTTCATATTGCATTGATCAAAATCCTTAACATCATTTTCACTACCAAACCCTATCAAATTATCCATCAACCAAATTACCTTCTTGAGCATTTACCCTCATTTTGCATGTCCCAAACACCATTACGAACCCTAGAACATCATCCTTTTCATGATATACCTTGCATACATCAACCTTTAGCATCCTTAACAAGTCCAAAACATAACCCTAATTGTCATTTTGCATACCTTAGAGTCATTTTCATCCCCTCTAGTTAAACTTCAAAACATCACCTTGCATTTGCATTTGCATAACATCCCTAGGATATTTGCACTTTGCACATCAAAACCCTAATTCATTTAGCATTTCCTCACATTGCATAACATTCCTAAACAATTAAAAATCTCAAAAACACTCATATCTTGCATACCCACCACTCTAAAATCACCCAAAACACTCAAAAATTCCATTGCATTTGCACTCTTAGGTATCATGCCAGCACTTACTAGGAGATAATCAGCTCAGAGTCCCGAGGAACTCTATCAACCTTTGTTTTCTGAGGCACAAGCACAACCAAAACCTCGTCCAAGACAAAGAAAGAGCAAGAAAATCCAACAAACCTTTGACGAAGACCAAATCGAGGCATCACAACCATTACTAGCAGACCCCTTGAACATGTATCCGCAAGATCCTCAAGCTATGGCACAACAAACCTTGAACAATACACCTACCATGAGATTTCCTCCAAACACTTCCCCCACACATGGGATGGTTCAATGGAGTCCTGACTTTGAACCTATATTCGTGCCAATGCCACTAGGAGGAGGAAGTGTACCAACCTCACCTGAAGATGAACAATCACATGCATTTGAATTCAGCCAACCTAACACATCAAACATACAACAAGGTATTGTACACCTAAGTGATGACTCTGACACTGATTATGGCATCACTGACGAAGAAATGGCTAGGGCATGTCAAGACAAAAGTTTTCGCAAGAACTTCAAACGTTTGGCAGCACAAGAAATTGTCAAATTTAACCCAAACTTGGAAGGTCCTAGGTCCAAAAATCAAACCAACACAACAATTGAAAACATCCAACCCATGATAAATTTGGACTTAGTCAAGGGAAAACAACCTTTGGAGTTTTCAAACACAATAATGGCACCTATAAGGTCCCATCAAGAGTCAACTATCGAAATCCTCCAAAGTACATTTGAACACATCAATGTTAATCCCTTGTTTGATGAAATACCACCAATTCCTAAACACCCCAAAAGGCCATTAAAACTTGATTTTAGTCACATGACGCAACAACAAGATGCACCTAAAGGGACCCGTGCTCTAGGGATGTCAGACATACCTTCTTTGGAGGCAAATCAACAAAGTACACCTTTGCTCCTAACTTTACCAAGTGCTACGACATCAAACACTATAGAACCTCTCATAAATACAACATGTGAAACATCAAGCGCAACCATCCCTATAGATGCACAAAGGAAAAGTCTTATTGACATTACGCCCATTCCTAACAGGGACACATCTCATAGTCAAGTCAATATGATGTTGCAAGCAGGAACATCTAACACACAAAGGTACCAAAACCACAATCCAAACATGACGTTCAATTCTCAAGGACTTAGTCAACCCCCACAACAACAACAACCTATAGTGGTACAAGGACTCCACACTTCCAAGGTGCAACCAAGTATACATCCACTTAACACACATCCCACATATCAACAACAACATCAACTGCAACGACAACAACCTCAAGTGGGGAAAATATCCAACATTCCTAATACGCAGTCCCATGTGAACCCACTTGACTTACACACAATTTATCAACAACAATTTCAGCAGCAATCCCAACAACAACAAGCAATGTTTGCTAAACAACAAGAGCAACTCAAGCAACAGTTGGAATACCAAAAACGCCTTGAGCAACAAATTGCATACCAGCAACATTTGTTACAAAAACAACATGTGCCACAACAACCTCAACAAATACCTCTACAACAAGAAGTACGTACATGGTCTCACATACAACCAATAGAGGTATCCCAACAACAACCACAACACATGGCACAACAACAACACATGGTACAACAATTGCAGTCAATCCCACAACAAGTGCCACATCAAATACCACAACAAGTACCCCAACAACAAGGACCTTTCTGTCTTCGAGGTGCGAACATACCTCCACCACCTAGCGACACTTCATCAGACTCATCAAACACAGAAATGTTAGAACCAAGTAGACATAGTTCTTGCCACAGTAAACGGTCTACTCATAGACACAAAAGACTTGAAGGAAAGACCATCATGCAAAACCCTAATGAAGAACTATTACAACAATTCAAACAACTTTCCAAACAAGTTGAGGCATTGGGAGTCCAAAAGAAACAAGCTCTATATACGGAAAGGGACCTACGTCCTAACCCGTTCGATAAAAGTCTGTATATGCCTCCATTCCCAAAAAACTTTGAAGCTCCAAGGTTTGAAAAATATTGAGGAAAAGGAAACCCTGTTGATCACATTTGAGAATTTTGTGCTTCATGTACTGAACTCAGTGATGAACCCACTTACCTTATGAGATTGTTCCCTCGTTCTCTAGGTGGGCCCGCACTTGAATGGTACTCCAAACTTCCTGGTAATATCAAATCTTGGTAAGAGCTAGCAGAAAAATTTATCTCCCACTTTGTCTTTAACATTACAAATGAGGTGACACTTTTTGATTTGTGCTCAACTAAACAAAATATGGGAGAATCATTCATCACATTCTTACTGCATTGGAGAAGCTTAGTTAGTCAATGTTTACTAGACATCCCTGAAGAACAACAAGTAAACTTGTGCATTGAAAACTTAGTCCCAGACTTAATGTATGAACTCAAAATCAAGAGTCCAAGCACCATTTCTAAACTAATGAAAAAAGGGGCTAGTATTGAAGATGCTCTTATCCGTAAGGGAATCCTCAAGATAAACAAAGAAAACACAAACACCAACTCGTCTAATAACAAGGCAAAAATTTTCTCCAAAAACAAGAATGTGACTAATGATGGTATCGTGGATGCTCGCACAATTAGCACAATACAACCTCAATTGACTTTGAAAGGTGTAAACCCTACAAATTCACAAACCTTTAATCAAACATCAGCTCCACAACAAAAAACTGAGACTCCCACGCAAGATAAACCTCAAAGACATCCTAGAACCAAAGATAGGAAATTCACACCATTGAGAATACCTCTTGAGACTGCATTGCAACAGTTACTAAGTAATAAATTCCTGCAATTACCCCCAATCAAAGATGAACCATTGACTAAAGCTCATTGGTGGGATGAAAAAAAGTATTGTGATTACCATCGCACCAAAGGACACAAGACTTCATCATGCTTCCAACTGAAACATGCAATACAAGACCTTATTGATGATGGTGTCATCACAGTTAATCCATCACTGTTAGCATCCAACTCTGATCACACTATTTTCAAAGATCCTTTGGGTAATCATGACAAAGAGAAACCCTCAAGTTAAAACTCAAACTCACAAGGTAATGTGAATTACACAAGCACCGGCTATGACTACACCATCAATTGCTTTAATGAGTCTGACTTTCGCATATCCACATTCACATTGAAGGCTGAAGACCCTCATTGTGTTGTCACTACACGCCGTAGCAAGACCACCCTACCTGGAGCCCCATCTAGACCTACTGCTTCTACTAGACTTGCACCCCCAAGTAGACCTATTGCTCCTACTTCATCTGATTATAGCCTTGTTGAACAACTCGGAAAAACCCCTGCACAAATATCCATTTTGGACCTACTGCGTGCATCCCCCCAACACCAAAAGATCTTGGAGCAAGCCCTCAAAGAGTCAATAGTCCCAGATAACATGGATGTTGCCCAGTTCCAAGCCATGGTTGGGAACCCGTTTGCATCACAACATATCACCTTTTCCCATTGAGATATTCCTAAGGACAAACCTAACCATAATGATCCCCTTTATCTCGAAGTCTTCATCCATAATGCCAAAGTCAGACGTGTCTTAATAGATGGAGGAGCAGGACTAAACATCTGTACTCTTAAGGTTGTCAACAATTTGGGTTATTCTGAAGATGATGTGGATCCCTCTCGAAGAATCACAATAAAAGCTTATGATGATGGTGAACACTTCTCTAGGGGCATCATCACATTACCTGTTAGAGTTGGTCTAGCTACTGAAGACACATTGTTCCATGTCTTAGACATTGAAATGAATTGCAACATGATACTAGGATGCCCTTGGCTTCATGCTATGAAATTAGTCCCTTCTACATATCATCAATGTCTGAAGTTTTCTTATAACAATGTAGAGGTTACCATCCCTGGCGATCCAGATCCTTTTCAATTTTGTGCTAATCTAAGAGATGCTACTGCATTCCAAATCCCAACAAACAATGAAGCACAACCCACAAATTCCTCTAAGTATGTGGATGGTGATATACTACTCAGTAAAGCCAAGGAAAAGATGAAGATTGAAGACAATGGGTGTGGAGAGTACTTTATGTCTCAAGTCTCTCACATTAGGGAGTCACTAGTTTCTCCCCAATCTCATGGTAAATCACAACCACTTCAATCACAACATTCAGAGCTCAGTACAAAGAATGATACTTCTATCAATGAGAATACATCCGTATGTATTGAGAAAGCAAAAGAAGAATGAGAACCCACTTTGATATCTCCTAACAAGTATGGGCTTGGGTTTACTATCATGCAAAAACAAGGCTATGATGGCTATAGTGGTCTTGGATCTCAAAAACAAGGAATCATTGAACCCATCACTACAAAAGGACAACCTCCTAGTTTGGGGCTTGGATTTAAACCATTACGAATAGGTCCTCCTAGTACTATGGTACCTACGTGTAAGACTATGGATGTTTTGAATGATGAAAAGGCATCTGAGGATATCCCACCTAAAACCAAAAATCCTCTAGCTTCTGAGCATAACCCCAATGACCTAGTTGAATCAGTTACCCATATATCTACCTTCAACCAAAGCCCATTCAACACTGATGATGACATCTCCTCAAGTTATCCTAAACCTTTGGATTGGGACCAATGTGGACCACCAATTTTGGATCAATTCGATGATGATGACACTCTTACAATAGAATTTGAAGGCATTATGACTAAAGATAATAAAGAAGCAGTTTCTCCTAAAGAGAACACATTGGCATATTTTGGAGAGCCAACTCCACTTTCTAGTTACAAAGCAAAAAGAGAAAAAGATAGCAAGCATAGGTCTCTTGGTGAAAATCGAAAGGCACTATTAGACCATAAAAAATCAAAAGCTAAGCAACTCCCAATGATACAAAATGAAAAATATGATGCCATGAATATCAATGTTCCAGTGTTCAACATGCCACAAAGTCTTTTGGAGCTCTCTCAATCAGCATTCATGCAAAAGGTCATTGGTCTCAAACCTCCCAACCCTCCCTTATATCCCTTTGTTTATCCCCAAATCCAACTACCTACTTTGTCCAATAACCAAAATCTATCCTTTATCCAACAAGCCTTTGCATATGTCATCATCAGTGACATCCCACATGATACATCTATTGACCCAATTATCCTCAAATGCCTTGATTCACAAAAGATAGACATTGTCTTACATATGATACACGATGGTATCTCTCAAGGCCTTTCTAGTGGTTTGATTTTAGCTACAGACTTGGAACAAATTCTCCATAGTTATGGTCAGTCATGGATCCAGAGCTCATCAGCTAGCAACACCAACAACAGATATCTTCTCAGCATTTTTCAATGACATTCTTGATTCCATCTAAAAGTCATGAAAAAATATCAAAAAAATTGCAAAAAGTCCTGAAAAAGTATCAAAAAAATAGCAAAAAGTCATGAAAAAAGCAAAGAAAAAAAAGTGAAAAAAATCATGAAAAAAGAGGATGCCTTGATGAAAACCTGGCAAACAGGCGTCTTGGCACAAAAATTTGAGTCAAGAGAAAAATTTCGTCCAAAAGTGAAAACTTGGCAAACAGGCGCTTTGGGCAAGTACCATGGTGAAAACCTGGCAAACAGGCACCATGTGTAATCAGTGTTGCTCCTCCATCTATCAGGATTCCATCTGGTCTTTTCCCCCTCTATCATTCCTTGATCATACCCTTCATATTGCAAAACATCCTTGGTCCCTTATCATGGCTCACGAACTGGTTAATGTCCTTTGTTACCTTGCCTAAGCATCACCAGTTTGCACACACACTCTGTCATTGGCCTTTGTACATAGTTTGCATCTTGTTTGGGGGCATATTACCTACATGGTGCATGAGTTTGAATTTGAACTGGGGGCATATCCCTAAGCGCTTTTTATCCATTCGACCTATCACATAACAGATTGGAGCTAACACTTGTTTATGCTTATACGATCCTGAAAAAATCCCTAAAAATCACATAATGTCCTAAAAAAATCCTTAAAAATTCAAATACGATCTTGAAAAAATCCCTAAAAATCATAAAATGTCCTAAGAAAATCACTAAAAATCACATAATGTCCTGAAAAAATCCTAAACATTCACATAATATCCCGAAAAAATCCTAAACATTCAAATACGATCCTGAAAAAATCACTAAAAATCATAAAATGTCCTGAAAAACCCTAAAAATCGTAAAATGACCTGAAGAAATCAGTTACACAACAAAATCAAATATCCACAAAACCCTAAAAATCACAAAACCCATAAAAAATTTGCAATAAACCTTGTACATACTCACTATGGATAACCACCCCTTTTGAGTAAACACTTGCACTTTGCAGACTAAAAATCAAAGCACTACACTTCAAGACAATCACACTATCTGACCAATGTGAACCAACAATCAATCCAACATGTCACTATGAACTTATCAATTGAATCCACAACCAGAACTATCACATTATCAACATGTCGAACACTATCTACACACCTAAAACATTAACAAGAACGTAATAATAGACAAGAATAGCTGTTGGCTCACGTTGTTTAGTGAGTGATTTATTTTTGCTTTGTTTTTTCTTTGATCATGTCCCTATGCTACTCGATGATATAAATTGATCTATGAGAGTGGCCAGGATGGTTCATGGTCATCTTTTTCCATTTTTGTCTGTTACAATGTACCTTTGAGAGTCTAGGGCATGTACATATGCCTCAGGAAGGACAAGGTCATTCTCTGTTTGCATTGTGCTTGTTTACGCAAAAGGCTTGCATTTGCGCTCTGGCCCTTTATGCCATGATGCATTGCATTCCATTTTCCATATTAAAATAAAGCTCCATTTGACATATAGTGCACTTTCTAGAAGCAAAAGTCTTTCCATCATACTAACATCTCCTCATCTCATCTTTCTTTGTCATCTCATTCTCCATCACCATGATCATGTCTTCTGATTCACCAAATCATCTTCATCTTGCATTCATGCATTCTTGCATCATCCTACGCTGTCAATCAACTTTCTATGGCTTTCCACTTGGTTCAACCTCAGTTTGACATTTATCTCATCATCTTCGACCAAATACGACCATTTTTGATGATTTCCCTCATGTTATGACATCTTTCCATCATTTTGGGCATGCACACATAGTTTCAGGTCATTCCATTAGTTGCCATGGTTTTGTCTTCTTGTTGTCGATAAATTGACTTATCATATGATTATCTTAGTCAATTTCTCAAGGGGTCACCCATATATATCATCCCTACTGGGGCATGTTGTGGCTTTCTCATCAGTTATTCTTTGATACAACGCTCTAAATCACATTGTATCAAAGAGTGGCAAAATGTAGACGCTCAAAAATGGTTCGCATCTACAACCTCATCACTTCTTCATACTAATTTGTCCCATTTTATCATTCTACTAACTTCGATCTTTTGGCTAGATTGACCATATTTTGTCATTATACCACCTTTCACATCAATTTCATATCAACTCAGAATCATATCAAATCAACTCGGAATCACCCCAAATCAACTCGAAATCACTCGAAATCGGTCCTAATCAACCCAAAACATATCAAACATCCCAAATTGATCATCATTTATCTGCTCCTAGGCATTGTTGTGGCTTTCAGTGTCTTGGAAACCTATCAATCTTATCAATCTAACCTTAGTACTGTCATGGCTCTCAGTGCTAGGTCAAACTATCATTCATGTCATCCAATATTTGACATTGTTGAGGATTTCAATGTCAAATCATGGCATCATTAACCATTTTAATAATATTGACAATGTCCGTCAGTGTTATTATGATCGAACCTTATCAATCAATTTCAATCCTGTAGCATTTACAATGTCAGTTAAATGTTACATATCAATTAATTCATGTCATGTGTCCTTGTCATGTTATCAATTTTGATCTATCAATTAATTTGACCATGGCTTTGGTCTACCTTTTCATCATCTTATTCGATATGCATCATTGTCACATTTTCATCAAAAGATATGGTCGCATTCATTTAATCAATTTGGCCAATCATCTACTAATTTTCTCTATAGGATTAAATAACCCATAATTTAATTCTATTATTCTCACTAATTATTCTTCCTGATTATCATCCTCAATTAATTAATTTTATTAATTAATTGATTCATTATCTGCAAACCATGGAAATTTACAATTTCCTAAGTTCTATTTTTCATCATTAATTCTATTTTCTACTAATTCTTATTTTGTGGAATAAAAGCATTTTTAATTCAAATATTCCATAAAATATTTCATCATCATGACACTTGGATGTGATACCTCGTGGATTCTCCTTTGACACTTGGCTGAGATTTGTCATAATCAAATATTCTTATCTCTTACGCATGTCCCTATTTGGCTTATTCGTCATAGGTTCTTGGCTTTAAGTGGGTTGAGGAATCTTATGAGGCGTCATAGATTCTCTTCCAAATTTGACTCTCGTGTGTCATAGAATCTTACTTTTGACATATTCTGTCATATGCATCATAGGAATTATTATTACCTCTTACGCATGTCCCTATTTGGCTTATTCGTCATAGATTCTTGGCTTTAAGTGGCTTGAGGAATCGTATGACGCATCTTAGATTCTCTTTCACATTTAGCCAAATTTGACTCTCATGTGTCATAGAATCTTACATTTGGCATATTCTGTCATATGCGTCATAGGAATCTCTTGCCACATCGCATGTCTGTGGGTGACAAATCCAATGGTCTCACCCTACATGAAAATTATAAAATGGACACTTTTCCTCTCATTTCAGAGATAGAATGCTTAAGTCTTGAGTCCTTGAATCTTTGAGTTTTTGGAATTTGCATTTTGCATTCTCACTCTCACAATAAAATCACAGTTCAAGTATTCTCATGGCTTTATCCCTATCATAGGCTTTTGCTTCAATCTTGTGTGCACTATAGGCAAATTGGAGCTACAATCATTTGGAGAAGAAAGAAGGACATGGGAGCTACAAACGGAAAAGGGAGTTTTTGATTATGTTTGCTTTCTTTTGTTTAGTTTGGCTTTCATGGTAGACTAGTGGGTGCTAATACATGTTGATTGAGTTTGTGATTTGCTCATAGTGTGTTATGCTTCTAACCCATTTTTCTGGTCCTACAGATATTTATTAATTTAATTATATTTAGTGCTAATATTGTGAAAATGCACTAGTCTAAACAACATTTAAAGAAAATTAACTAATTCAATAATCCAATTATAAAAAGATAAAGTTGAATGAATGAAATGACATCTTTTCACATCTTGTCAAAAAATCTAGTTAACATGTGTTAATTGTAAAAAGATAAATTTGTCATTAATGGATGACATAAAGTGTCATCAATGACATTACATGTCATATTTTGTATTTTTTTTTGACGAAAATTGATTTTTATCCCTACCAAAATTAGAATAGAACAATAGAAATAGCAAAAAATAAGAATTATAAAATCTTGAAAATCAAAGAAAAGACGTAAATCTATGCATGTAGTTTCTGGGATTGATTGTGTTTGGTATTTTTGCATAATTTTATGTGTTACTTAAAAACCTTCAACTTTTTTAAAAAGTTAGTACAGTGTAGATAATATGCATTAATCAAATTAAAAATAATATAATTTGAATGCATGTAATCAAGGGCTCATTTGTTTAACGTGCCTTCAAATTACATATTTTTAAGTTAGTAAGGTGTAGATGACATGCATTAGTCTAATTAAAAATAATATAATTTGAATGCATGTAACCAAGGGCTCATTTTAATACCCCACAAAGGACTTAGCCAAATCAAATGAAACCCAAAACTTCAACACTTAAACATTTTGGATAGTCTCTTAATGCCACACACGTGACCAAGTTGGGGTCATTACTCACCTACCATAGAGCCCCAAAATTGATTTTTTTCCTTCCTATTTTCGTTCTTCTCCCACTACATTCATGCAAACATTCCTTCTCTACATGTGATGAGGCTTTTTGACCACCACTCACAAATAGTGCTTCCATCAACATTTTTCATTTCATTTTGTTTGTCACAATGATTCTACTTGTTTCCTAAGTTTACATTGATTTTATGCATTTGTCTTATGTTATATTGTGATATTATTACATAGAATGTTAAAGAAATAGGGTACACTATTGATAATATGATCAAATTTGCTAGTTTAATTATGAAATATTTTGTATTCATTTGTTTTAACAAATTTGGTTTGTTATAACCATCTGTCAGGAATGAATTAAGAGTTCTAGTTAGTCCATGTGTTTTTGTAATCATATTGTCAAATTATTAGAAGGAATATTTCCGCATTGTTTAGTTTACATTGACTTTTATGAAATTCTCTTTACTTATAGAGTTTATGCATTTCTTTGTAATTATTGAATGTGAGCACTTCCAAGCTTACATTGACCGTATGAATTCTTATGTTTACATTGATTGAATACATTGTTATTCATATTTAATCTTACCTATAATATGATAATGAATAACGGGGTTGCATTGATTTAAAATCATGTCCTCATATCTATAATACATATATGAGTATACATACACAATCACATGTATTATGTAGTGCCTCTTTGATTTGCACTCAGTAAGAAACTACCATGGTAAGAAAACTCGGTAAGACATTACCATGTTAAGAAAACCTTTTTTATCTTTTGGTAAATTATTAGTTTGACTTCCTACACTTATGATAATCTACTCACATGAAAGCATATGGATAATAAATGTGGTTGTACAACTTTCATATATATAGTTTAATTAGTATGTTAGTAATATACACTAAATATGTTTTTTTTTATTAGTAAAAGGTGAAAGATTTATTATTATTATTATAAATTTATAAAGTTCATACATGGTTCCTTTATTCAAATAGGCATTGAAAGGAAAGAAAGGAGTCAAGAAAACCTCTAGTCTTACTATGAGACTTATGTCCATTAAAGATACATAAATTAATTTATGGACATTCTCCTATTTATAAAATATATGAAATTTATATGGATTATTCCTCAATTCACTCAATTGATTTTTTCTTTTGTATGTTTCTCTTTACAATTTCCTTTTTAGTGGCTGCACTTTTGTTGCTTTGACTTTGTATTTGATTGTCCTCTTTTTGTCTGCATACACTTTTCTCTTGACCAAGATTGTTGATAAAGGAAATCAATAAAAAGTCTTATAATATTTATATGAATTAATTTATGTTATCCATATGACATGTGAATCTTAGTCTCAATGATAAAGGAAATATAGTCTAAATGAATTCTTTTACTTCAAAGAGAAAGCTTCCTATATATTTCTATTATGATGGCTAAGTATTTTGATTTTGACCTTACCCTCATAATCAAGTTGTAATATTTACACTATATTGAATAAACCCATTGCAAACATGTATAGTTCATAAGATATCATCAATAATTAGTTCTCTAAATTGAAGAATCCTATGATTAATCATATTTCTAATTTCTATACTCAAGTATAACATTCATGCTAATAGATACAACTTGTAGAATTAATATGAAATGTTATATACTTAGTGTTGTGTGTCCTATTAATAGCTTACTCCATCATATGCGACATTGCCATTTTTAAAAATTAATTACATTATATCCTGTCTAATTACCATGGTATCATTTGTAATTACTCCTTTATCATTATAACAAATTGAACTGATTCAAATTTTAACAACATTTTAGCCATGGATGGATTATCCATGCATTGAATAATACCTTCAAGTTCCCATCCTTCTTTAAAATGGTAATATTAATAATCCTATTGAATGTTAATACATGTGTTAATTCTGCCCAATTATTTGTAGGACTTTATTATAAAAAATAATATTGATCTTTGATAATTATTTTAAGGTTATTAGTTTAGAATTGGATGAATTAATTATTCTTTAGGAGATAATCCTCACCATCTTCTCCTTTGTTGGCTAATGTATCTGCTTCTTTATTTCCTTCTCGATACATATGTTTAATAATTTTTTTTTCCAAATTTATTGACTATCTTTAACGCATATCCAAGTTTAGAATTTAATATCCAATTAATAGTACTTCTTTCCTTAATGCATACTTCTTTCCTTAATGTATTTAGAATAATTTGTGAATCCCCTTCAATGACTTAACTTTCTAATGTCTATTTCCAAGCTAAGGTTTAGACTTTCAATCAAGGCCTCTAATTCTGCTAGATTACTAGAGAGCACCCCTAAGGGCTTGACACATTTAATAATCCAAGAAAATTTTTCAGAATGTATACTACATCCTAATCTAGCAAGACTTGGAATAATATACGCTAAAAATGTTATAAATTACAAACTATGTAATTTTATTTTAGTTTGCATTTGTCTTTAGCAATCTAAAATAAATAAAATAAAATAATCTTAAAAATACCTTTTCTTTTCTTATGTTTGAATATTTTGATACAACTCTAATAATATTACATATTTTAAATTAAATTAAACAATTAAATAAATTATGTATTTTATCAAAATTCTATAATAAATTATTATTTTATATAAAATATATTCTACAATAAAAAATAACTTAAACTAAGGAATTTTATTCCATATTCTATAAAATAATTAGGCAAGGAATAGGGGAAAATAAAAAAATTCACCGTTAGCTTGGGCTAGGGTATGCAAACCAAAAAATGAGGAAGGTGTAGGGATCAGGGACATCAAAATCCACAATAAGGCTTTAGGAGCTAACCTAGTATGGAGAATGTATATGAATCCACATCCTAAGTGGGAAAATATCTTAATAAAGAAATATTTGAGCAATATTGACCCGATTAACATATTTAGGGAGAAATCACCACTTAGAGGATCGATAATTTGGAACTTCATGATGGATTGTAGATCCTCCATCCATGATATACTAGCATAAAACCTAGGGATGGGGGAAGAACCTCTTTTTTGGGAAAACTCTTGCAGAGGATATGGTGCTTTAGAAAAGGATAGTAAGCTAGCCCAATTAAGGTTGACATTTGAAGCTAGATGAGGAAAAATAGTTATAGATTATGTGACCTTTGAGGATGAAGGGAAAAGTTAGAAATGGAAGGATTTTAAAGACATAAACCTTACACATAAGGAAGCATAAGATCTAAAGGAGTCTTATCAAATAGGAAAGTAACTTTCAATATTGGCAAGGACAAATTGATGTGGGATAGAAACAAGAGCGAAGAATATAACTCAAAGGAGAGATATAAATTCCTCAGGTCTCTCCAGATGAGCATAAAGAATTCCCTCCCTACAATATTATGTTGGAATAAAGATTGTGTGCCTAAGTAAAGTTTTTTTTCATCTCTTGGTTAGTTTTTAATAAGAAGGTCCTTACTTGAGAAAGATGTAAGAAAATGGGATACCAAGGCCCAAGTAGATATCCTTTATGCAAAAATGAGGAAGATGTTTGATAACTCGAGGGGGTTGAACCGGTTATGTTCAATCATCCTATGCTCCTTTCAAACACTAGTACCAAATCAACCTTTATAAACATCAAAAGCAATTTTACTCAATGATCTAATTCAACTTCACAATAATCTCTCATAATTATTTTCTTCAAAATATTAACTCTCTGTTCATTACTTTACCGACTATTAGTAAAAAGTAAATATTATAAAAATCAACTTGCAACATAAAAAAAATCACACATTTGACACCAATATTTTTAATGTGGAATCCATGTAAAGGGATAAACCATTTGTGACCGATAACACAAAGATTTTACTCTTTCGAAGTGAGCTCTGCTAGGAACCAACCTTGTTATTGGTTTACACACACATTGTTAATGTGAATTGGTTAGAGGATTTACACCAAAAGATCATCTAGACCTTATCACTCCTTGATCCTATCTAAAAAGTGACCTTCTCTAAAAGACTTATAAATATCACTAATATATGTTACCATATAGGATATCATAGACCTATTGGGTCCACTCGTTTAAGAGGATTTTCTACTACAGTGTTAAGAAAGTAATAGTTCAAATGATCTCTTAAGTTTAACACTACCTTGCTTGTTCTAGATATTTGTTATGATCAGTCTCTTTCCTCTACTACCTTATTGATGAAGGGTTGCTCCCCTTAATACCATAAACACATAACAAAAACAAAGAAACAACAAAAAATGCAAGAGCAAAATATGAACTTCTTATTTGTGCCGCAAATGTGGAATTATAGAATTCAAAAGTACAATATGCTAACCCACATGGGCGCCTTCATTATAGTAATATGCAAGACTATGCTGCGAATTACACCCAGAGCTGTTCTAGAAAAATGTTCAAGCCTTTCTTAAATATGTAATTTTATGCCACTCGGGAAGATTCTAGATTCTCAAACTTAATACCTAGGGCCGAAAGACCCTAAAAAAAATATAGAGTTAGCTAAATACATCTTTGACCCTAAAATGAACCTTCATGTAGAAAATGAAAACATTTCGAGCTCGCTTAAAAAAGTTACTAAAAATAGCAAGTTCCCATAAATAGTAACCACCCTGTCTACTAGTCCTTGTTAAAATAGAAAAGACTAAAAATAAAATATTTTTGGGTGATGCAAGATTTCTCTTACACTCAAGATGCTCCTGCATCAGACACCCAAGGCAATTTGAGAAGTGACCTCATCATGTCTCAGGTGTTGAGAGAAAAACCAAGACAATTAACCTCCTCCCTTGCTAGCCATGGTGAATCCTCTGTTGGCCTCCCTTTCCATTTGACTAGGTATTATTCATAAGTTCTATTCCTTTTACTTTTTCTAATATGACTTTTTAGTATCTCTTCAATCTCTTTTGTAGTCAAATTAGCTGCTAGAATACTCCACTACACATCTACAACTTTATCTCCATCACCTCTTTCATAATACTTCGTCAAATCTAAAATGTTAAATACTAGTGAAATATTCAATTCAACAGGCAAATCCACCTCATAAGAATTTTCAAAATCATGCCTTTTCACTATCTTGCATGGTCCAAACTTCTTCATCTTTAGCTTATTATATGTACCCATTGGAAAATGCTTCTTTCTCAAATGAACCATAACTTCATCTCTAATCTAAAATTCCTTATACCTCCTTTTCACATCTTCCTTAGCCTTATACTGTGTATTCATCTTTGTGATGTGCTTCCTCACCTCCTCATGGATGTTCTTCAAATGTTCAACAAATTCTTTTGCTTTGGCACAACTTATCTCTCTATTATCCAACTGCTTCAATTCATAAGCATTTCTAGGACTACTCCCATATACAATCTAGAATAGTGATTTACCAGTACTCCTATTGACAGAATTATTATATACAAATTCTGCTTGTGGTAAAATCAGATCTCATTATTTTGGCTTGTCTCCAACCAAACATCTCAACAACTTTTCTAAACTGCAATTCACAACTTCTGTCTGTCCATCACTTTGTGGATGATTAGATGAACTGAACTTAAAATTTTTCTTCAACTTCTTCCACAATGTATGCCAAAAATACCCAAAAAATTTGGTATCTCAATCTAAAACTATACTCTTTGGCAAATCATGTAGTCTCACCACTTCTCTAAAAACAACTTTGCCACATGAACAACATCACTAGTCTTCTTACAAGAAATAAAATGTGCCATCTTTGAAAACTTGTCAACCTCTACAAAAATAGAATCATGCTCGCGTTGTGTCCTCGGTAATCCCCACAACTTCTCTGGTATAGGAAATGGCTAATACAACCCTATATTTTTCTTTACTCTTTTTACCATCTGACATACTTTGCAACTCTGTACAAACTTCTTCACATCTTACTGCAGCTGTGGCCAGTAATAATTCTCAGCAACCAAAGCTATGATTTTATGTCTGCCAAATGTCCAACCAATCCTCCACTATGCTTTTCCTCGAGATTCTCTCCCATGGAACTTATGGGAATACACAACTCGCTTCCTTTGAATAATATACTTTCCCGGATCATGAAATCTAACCACTTTGTCGTGTCAAGTGTAACATGTTCTATACAAGATTTCTACACTTCACCAAAAAATTAGGATCATCTAGATACAAAGTACTGAGTTCCTTGAACCCAACCACCTCTATGTGCATTTTTGTTAGCAAAAGTTGTCTTCTACTAAGAGCATATGTAACTTTGTTAGACTTCCCATTCTTGTGTTTCAAAACAAATGTATAGCTCTGCAAAAACTCAACCCACTTCAAATGCCTTTGGTTCAATTTTCCTTGACTATTCAAATATTGCAAACCTTGATGATCGGTATACAAAAAAAAAATCCTTAGGAAGAAGATAGTGTCACCACTTCTTCAATGCTTGAAATATAGCATAAAATTCTTGATAATAAACAAAATATTTTCTTTTTGTATCATTCAATTTCTCACTGAAATAAGCAATAGGACTACCTTCTTGGCTCATAATAGCTACTATTGTAGTACCACGAGCATCACAGTCTACTTGAAACACCTTGTTAAAATTAGGAAGTGCTAAAATAGGATACTCAATAAATTTCTATTTCAACAGATTAAAGCCCTTATATGCTTGTACAGTCCACTTAAATTATTTCCTATCCCCTCTCATTGTTTAGTCAAGGGTCCACAAATACTGCTCAAATCTCTTATGAACTTTCTATAAAAACTAGCTAGTCCATGAAAATATTTTACCTCTATCTTACTCCTTCGAGTAGGCCATTCAAGGACAACCTTCACTTTCTTGGGGTCCATTTTCAGACTTTTTGCTAAGACTACAAATCCAAGGTACACCAACTCCTTCAAAAAACTGCACTTCTTTAGGTTTATTAGCAACTTCTCTTGCCTCAACTTATCAAACACCTTTCGAATATGCATCAAATGATCCTCCAATGTCTTAATAAATGTCAAAATATCATCTAGGTAAACAATGATAAACTTACCAAGAAACTCCTTCAGTACCTCCTTCATGAGCCCCATGAAAGTACTCGATGCATTGGTTAGCCCAAAAGGCATGACTAACCACTCATATAGTCCTTTTGTCTTGAAAGCAGTCTTCCACTCATCACCTTCTCTAATATGAATTTGATGGTACCTACTCTTCAGATCTATCTTTTTGAAATACTCAACTCCACTTAAACAATCCATAATATCATCCATCCTTGGCAATGAAAATTTATAATTGATTGTGATCTTATTGATCATGCGAGAATCTATGCACATCCTCCATCATCCATACTTATTTGGTGCTAATATAGATGGTACAACACATGGACTTAGACTCTCTCAAATCAACCCCTTTTGCAACAACTCATGAACTTATCTGTTTAACTCTTCACTTTGTGTTGGTGTCATTTTGTGCACTGCCTTGTTTGGAAAACTGGCTCTTGGAACCAAATCCATCTGGTGACTGATCTTCCTCATTGGGGGAAATCCATCGAGTACATTATCTAAAACAATATTAGGAAATTTGCCCAACGTATTTGCAACTTCTATAGGTAATTCCTCTACTTCTTCGCTACTATCTTTTGGAATTATAAAAAAACACATATGGTCACACTTCATACCTTTGAGAAACCCTTTTCCATCAACAAAACATATTCTAGCATCACTATATACCTTTTCTTCTTTATCCTAAAACAACTTCAACTTATGCTTCACTCCATCCTTGGTCAGAGTGTAGGTATTTTCTCATCCATCGTGTATAACATGCCTATCAAACTGCCACAACCTACCTAGAAACATATGAAATATGTCTATAGGTATTATATCACATAGTACCCCATCCTAGTAGCTTCCAATCTTGAACTTCACTGAGCACTGCTCATTGACCATGACCTTGTGGTCATCTTGCACCCAAGCAATATGGTATGGGTGCATGTGTTTTTGTCTTTTTAGCTTTAGCTTTGTGATCATCATTTTTGACACTAGATTGTGAGTACTTCCACCATCTATGATCACATCACAACACTTATCTTCACATTTGCACCTTGTGTGAAATAAGCTCCTTCTTTGATACGGTTCATTCTCACCACTCAGAAGGACTCTTTTGTTAACTAGGACTTCTCCTCTTTCAACATCTTTAGAATGTGAGGATCTAACATCTTCATCAACATTTGGTGCTCTAGCCTCACCTTCTATTCTTCAATCTTTCCTTCCTTGGCATTGGGAACATTCAAATGCTCTATGCCCTTCTTCTATGCAATGAAAACATTTCCCACATAAACCTCCTCTACCAGATCCTTGTCCTCTACCTCTTCCTCTTTGATCTCTATTGTTTTGATCATGGAAACAATTTGAATTATTTCCCCTCTTATTTTGATTACTACTTCTAGCCTCATCCTTGTTCTTTTGATCATCATTATGACCTCTATAAGATCGCCCACCAGATCTTCCACCACAACCTCTTCCGCTATTCTTGTTATCAAATTTCTTGCTCAATTTCTCCTCAACTCTTAGGGAAAACTGGTAAGCCTCCTTAATACTATTCATTTGAACTAGAATTATCCCTCCTTAATACTATTCATTTGAACTAGAATTATCTCATCCTAAATACTTGGCCTTAACCCATTAAGATAACAAGCCACTTTCTCCTTATCAACTTTTACATGATCGGTTCTAATGAGAACTCAATAGAACTCTTTGGTATACTCTTGAATAGATTTTCCCACTTGCTTTAACTCTTGCATCTTCTTCAACAAATCAAGCTCATAATCCACTTGAATGAATTGTTGCTTCAGTTTAGCTATCATCCATTACCATCTGGTGATTTTGTCCTTTCCCTTTCTATTTCGCTCCAACTAAACCTCCTGCCACTAGATCTCTACATGTCCCTTCAGTTTTGCCTTCACAAACTTGACCCTATATCAATATCTTCATACTCAAAGTACTCCTCCAGTTCATTGATCCAATCGATCAACTCCTCTGGTTTAAGATTTCTTGAAAATGTGGGAACTTCAAACTTCGGTTTTTTTTTTCCAATGTTGGAGATGGCTCTAAAAAGCCTCTCTTCCTTTAGGTTTAGAACTGCCTCTACTTTGACATTTTCTTTTACTTCGTCCTCGTCCTTTCTTTCATGTCTTATGGGAAGATTTATTCCTCTATGCATTTGTTCTTCCAATGTTTGCATTTATCTTTGGAGGGCTCTAAAACCCTTAGGTGCAACACTTACAACTCTTTTACCATGCTCTCTTCGTGGAGGCATTCTTATGCTTCTACTGAAACCCTAGTGCAAACTACCTCTCAATCGGTGATCTATCTACACACTCAGCCCAAACCACGGTCCTAGTGTAAACTACCTCACAGTTGATGATTTGTCTACACACTCAAGAACTCTAGCTCTGATACCACTTGATGAAGGGTGCTCCCCTTAATACCATAAACAAATAATAGATACAAAGAAACAACAATAAATGTAAGAGAAAAATATGGACTTCTTATTTGCACCACAAATACAAAATTATATAATTCACAAGTATAATATGCTAACCCACATGGACACCTTCATTACAGTAATCTACAAGACTAAGCTGTGAACTACGCCCAGAGCTGTTCTAGATAATGTTCAGGCCTTTCTCAACTAGGCAATTTTATGCCACCTGGGAAGGTTCTAGATGCTCAAACTTGATATCTAGGGCCAAAAGACCCTAACAAAACATATAGAGTCATCTAAATACATCTTTGACAAATTATTTTAGAAATTTTGGTAGCCCAACTTTGAAAGGCCATAACTCTCAAACCGTTGCTTTGATTATTTGTTATAACCACTTTTTAGAAATGCTAGCTCTTGATATATAAGCTCAAAATGGTGTAAGTGCCCTTCCATCAAGTTTTCAGACCTCATTCGGGCACTCTAAGGCCTCCAATGGTGAACCTAAAGATTTTTCTACAAAATTTTCCACTGAAAATCCATAATAACTTCTCCAATACTTAAGCTGGAGCAATGAGATATTTATCGTAGGCTTATAATTCCAAAATGAACCTTCATGTAGAAAATGAGATCATTCCGAGCTTGTATGTGAAACTTACCAAAAATAGAAAGTTTCCATAAATATTAACCACCTTGTCTACTAGTCTTCTCGGTTCACCTTGCTTCTTTCATCATCTTCTTCTCCAAAAACAATTCACTTCCATTCAACATTCAACATTCAACATTCAACCAAAAACTTGTTCCAACTTATCCTTAAATAGTAGCCTCTTCACTTTTAGATTCTTCTAGGCTTTTTGGCTTAACCACAATCATCAATCTCATACTCATTGCATTTATTCAATTAGAAAATAGAAAATTTTGCTCATCCTTATTCTTCTTTAGTCTCCATCATTAGATCCTCATTGTATTTTTCTATCCATAGATCTTGTAAAAAACTTTGGCTAATGCCTTTTAACTTCTCGAACATTCCTTATTTTGACCAAAAGTTGGCCTCACATTCCATCTTTATAAAAAATTTCTTCTAGCTATTACTCAGTGAACATAACATTTCCCTTGGGTAAAACATCACTTAGTTAACACTACATTTATTTGGTTAGCACTAATCTTTGACTTGCTTTGCCAAGTTCTCAGTGACCACTATAGTCACTCATTAAACATTGTCTTTCTTCTTTCACCTTGTCACTTGGTTTAGCTTGTATAGATCATTACATTACAAGATTATATGATTGTAAAATAATCAAGCCAACATTACATTATCACTATCCAGCTCATTCAAGTGCCCATTGGATACCATACATCAATGAAAACATAACAACTAATATGAATCTTTTACATACATTCATAGTATTCTCAATTACATTCTCAATTGGGGCTAACAATCTCCCCCGTTGGCATTGATGGAAACACATACATATGATTTTACATTACAAAACATTACATAAGATAATAAAATGTATGCATTGACAATAATACAACTATATAGCTCCAAGTTCTTTGTATTATATTTCATCATCAGGTGTACTCAGTCTATATCTTTAGCAACATCAATCTTCTTCAACATTTCTCCCCCTTAGGATATGATCTTTTGTTCAACAACATCATTATTTACTCTCTATACACATTCTCTCCACACTTTATCATATTACTCCCTTTTTCTATTGATACTCTCCCCCTTTGACAACAATGACAAAGATAACTATAAGTTCCAATGTGAAACCTATAAAACCTTATTGTTATCCTTGTACCTTGCATTATAATTCACATCAATTTCATCACAATTATCTTCACAACTTTAGGAAACTCCAAAAGTGTAAACTCTTGTATCAACTCCATAAGATATTTCTGTTCATCCATGATTTGATGTAACATGCATCTTCACTTAGTGAATTTTAGATAGGAGTGATGGAAATATTATAAAAGGCCAAGTTACTAAAAGGGGAGGGGTAAATCAGTAACTTATAAATTTTAATCCTTAATTAGCAATTAATCCTTCACATGAATTTTGATCTAATTGCATACATGAGAAATTGAAAACATTAAGGTGTTCATAACACTTTTGACACACAATTTGGTGACCCAAAAACCTTCCAAATAGAAAGTAAAACTAGGGTGGGGATGATACCCATAAGCTTTAGTACTGTAGTATAAAGTTGGCTTGTTAAGGCTTACAATGATCACTTCTAGTGATCTACCCTATTAGGACCAATAAGGACTGCTAGGTCCATCTTGCAAAAGGATTTACAAACATACAATGAAGTATGCAATCGGTAAAGAGATTTACATAATACTATTAGGTCTACTTTGTTAAAGGATTTAACTGATCTACTTGTTAGGATGAAGCAGTGGCTGATCTCTGGCCTGCAACTTGGTTTGCTGAATGAGATTCCTCTGAGTGTACAAATCACCTTCCTGTGATAGATAAATCTTTGTTGCTCCTTATACTGCTATAGCCTTTGTAATTCAATCTATTTCTCTTCTTTACTTCTTATATTACATTATTCCATCATACATTGGATGTGATACAATATGTTACATATATACCAATCCAATTTACAAATTAAAAAGTTGGCCACAATACAATTTTACACAAGAGTCTCAAAGTCAGCCAAAGTGTAGAAACTTGGGTTCTGAAGACTGATTTAGTGAGGTTCTGATACTTGACATCCACTGTTAATGCTTGACATTTTCATGCACTCAGTAGACATAGAAGCTCAGTCTATACTGATCACTTCCAGGTAGTCTTAAACTCGGTTTGCACTGTGACTCAATGAATACTATAAAAATCAACATATAAATTGAATCATTTGATTAAAACTACATAGCTTAGTCAATGCTATCACTATGAGATTGATATAAACTGAGTCACTTGGTTAACACTGAGTAGCTTAGTTAATATTAGACTCACATCACATTAACTGCGAACTGGGTAAGCATTGCACAACTCAGTTTGTACTGGTAAACTTGACATACACTGAAATGCTCAATTTACACTATTGATCATCACCATAGTAGTAATTTCTTGATGCAAACTAAAATCTATCCAAAGGACTCATTAGCAACTAAAATGCTTGGTTAACACTGTTAACTCTACAATATGCTCGATAGATACTTACAATCTGAATAAGTGTATGTCACTAATAACAAACATGACTATAATGCCAATAATCTCCTCCTTTGGCATTAGTGACAAAAACACTTATCAGTCAAAACTGAATTCAAGAATGTTCAAAAAACATCTTTTATCCATCACCTTATATCTCCAACTCGGTAGAGTATATTGTTTTTGAAATTTTTCAAAATCGGTTTTGTAAGAGATATATTTCTATACATGGTAAAGCTCTCCCATACATAATATACAGTATACTATACATCTAAATACATTTTCTCCCCTTTATACAATATACATTTTCTCTACAATCTTTTGATTTGTTAGAGTTTTAGGTGACTCTACAACACCCCTAGGATCAAATGAAAGACCAAGATAACTTCCACAAGAGATTGGAAAGACAATTGCATAAAGATGCAATAATGTTATTATTGCTAATGGACTTGATTGACATTCGATGGATTGATTTTAAATGTACATAATAGGCCTCCTTATATAGGAGAGGCAATAACAGACAATGATAAGGAGAAGATAAGCTATCACCCACACAAGGTGGAATCACATGTCCATGAAAGGTGGATCATCCTCCATTATGCAATTAAGTATGTGTAATGATGAGGATGATAATGTGATAAGTACACTAAAGGTGGAAAGAGATAACAACTGTGTCCACTTAGAGTGGAATTTTCCTACACCATGTGTTTAATTGAGGTGTAAACTCTCAAAAGTCTCAATCACAAACTACTATGCAATGCATTATAGAGTGGAATTCTCCTACACCATGTGTTTAATTGAGGTGTAAACTCTCAAAAGTCTCAATCAAAAACTACTATGCAATGCATTATCCTAAGTAAGCTTAAGTACGCGTAATTAGTAAATATTTAATTACACCAACAACCCCACTTAAGTGCAACTTAGGAGAATGCACTTAAAATCACAATGCAAAATAGGTCCCAACTACAAGGCCATTTTAGGTACCCATGTACATATGCAAAGCAATACATGACATTTAATCTCTCATAAATTGGAGAAAGAGAGAAAACTATTGGAAATATTCAAGACTAAGCTAGGTTACTGAGAGGGAAGGGGTGAATCAGTAACGTCTAAAACTTTATCAAATTCAACACTTTATAGCAATATTCCAATTATCATTTATTGATCTAATTGCATGCATGAGAAACTGAAAACATAAAATCATTCATAACACTTGAACACAATAATTTGGTGACCCAAAAACCTTCCAAATAGAAAGTAAAACTGGAGTGAGGATGAAACCCAAAAAACTTCAATACTATAGCATAAAGTTGGCCTGTTAAGGCTTACATTGATCACTTTTGATGATCTTACCTGTTAGGAGCAATTAGGACTACTAGGTCCACCTTCTTGAAGGATTTACAAACACACAATAAAGTATGCACTCGGTAAAGAGATTTTGAGAAAGACTGTTAAGTCTACCTTGTTAAAGGATTTAAACTGATTCACCTATTAGAATGAAATAGTAGATCTTTGACTTACAATTGAATTGTTGATAGAGATTCCTTGATTGTATTGATCACCTTTTGTGATGGATATGTCTCTGCTGCTCCTTTTTTGATATGGCCTTCAATGTATACTTTATCTGATGCTTGATCACATTCACATTCTTACACACTTATGCTCATGAATTACATATTCATACACATTGGATATGATACAATACATTACATATATACCAATCCAATTTACAAAATTACAAAGTCAGCCATTATACAAGTTAACATCAATATTACAAAGTCAGCCCATATGAAGACACTCAAGTTTTGAAGACTGACTTGGTGAAGTTCTGATACTCGGTGTCCACTATCATTACTCAACATTATCATGCACTCAGTAAAAGTAGAATCTCAGTCCATACTAATCACCTCAAAGTAGTCTTGAACTTGGTCTGCACTAGTGACTCAGTAGATACTGTGTCACTTGTCATAAATTGAATCAATCGGTAAACACTAATCATCATACAACTTAGTTAACATTAGATTTGTATTCCATGAACTACTAGCTCGATAGAAATTGCAAATCTCGATAACCACTAGAGTGCTCAGGTTGAATTGCTAGACTTCACACTGCCTGATTCTGCTCAGTTTGAACTATTGCACTTCACATTAACTGAATTTCCTTGGTAACCACTGGAATGCTCGGTGGCCACTGAAATTAGTCCAAAAGACTTGGTAGCAACTATATAGCTTGGTGGGTACTGAATTACATGAAAAACACTATAGATTTTTCAATGAGCTTGGTAGCCATACAAAATCTAAATAAGTGCGTGTCACTAATAACAAAGTTGACTAATATGTCGACAAAAACCTCATGGAAAAAACCCTCCTCCAAAAAGAGAGATGAAAACAAGATGAATGGATCAATGGAGTACTCAAGATCCCCAAAAATTTCATACATCATGCATATACAAAGAATGATCCCCCATTGGAAGCAAATAAGGAGACATGATGTCCCCCCTATAATGAAGAAGCTCCAATTTAGATGAAGAGTACCTACAAGAAAAATATAATCCAATGCCTACAAGAAACATGTCTCCCCTTGGGAAGAGAAATAAATCAAATAATGAAGAAGCCACTCCATGTAAAAAGTGAGGAAGGAGGAAGAAGGTCTCCATGTATGCATCTTTGAAGATTGAATAGGTGTCTCCAAGCTCAAAGATTTTGTCACACCATCAAGCTGACCTATGAGATGTGAAAAATCAAGAGAACATGAAGAGTTGGAAAATCCAATCTCCAAAGAAGCTAAAGAAGTATCTCAAAGAGAAACATCCTTAGATGTATTAACCAAATCTGCATTATGAGACTCATCTAAAAGAGCATCAAGGAATTCATCCCACACTGCAAGATCTGAAGCATAAAGATCATCATGCTGAATAGTATAACTCATGTCTAAAGAATTAGGAGGTGGAGGAGTAGGAAGTTCAACACTTGTCTCAAGAACAAAATGATTCAAGTTTCCAATGTTCTCCTTAGATGAATTATTCACCCTTGATAAAGGGTTAGGTACATCATGAATATCATCATCATTATCAACAAAATGTGCAAAGGACTACAAGCATGATGTATGATCAATAACTCCCATAGCCATGACATCTTTAGTCTCCATGTCCCTAATATAGACATAATCAGGAGTGAACTCAAAAATATCACCTTGTGCCCCATGAGTAATTTGGTAAATGGAAAGGATATTAGTGGTCAAGGATGGTATACAAAGAACATCATTAAATGTACTCTCTCCCATAGGAATAGAACCTTTTCCACAAACCTTCATGTATGTATTATTACCCATCAATATAGGCAGAGAAGTACAAGGCTCAATTAAAAAAAAATATATCCATAGAAGATGCCATATGATGTGATGCACCTAAATCAAGAAGCCATTTACCTTGCTCAGGATGTGTGGAAGCAATGAGTGCTTGTCTTTTACCTTTGGATGATGATGTAGATGTAGTAGCTGCTTGATATTGAGAAGAAGGAGAAGACACTAATGATGGAAATTGGACATTTTTCTTTTGAAGAATGTGAGTAAGCTCATCAATCTTCTTATGGAAACATTTATGCTCATCATGTCCTAGCTTTTTGCAATAAGCACATTTATCTCTCTTTCTTCTAAATGTTTCCTTTCTTGAAGAGGACTTGGATTCAATATTAAGTTGTGAATGAGATTCATCACCTTTGTCATGTTGCTTAGGATCTTTGTGTTGTTTTTTTCCCTTTCCTTTGGGAGCCTTTGGAGAGGAGTCATTTACAACCAATGCTTGATGCTTTAAAGGCTTCAATTGACCCATATGTGCTAACTTTTCTTGTTCCCTTGTGAGCTGAGCTACAAATTCATCAAGAGAAGACATTTTTTATGCACTACCAAGCATCCATAGTAGCATAGAATATGGAAACAAAGATTGAATATTTAGGACCTAGCTTGGAAAGAATAGATAATATCAATTGTTCATCATCTTTAGTAATGCCACAATTAGAAAGCTCCAATCTAATGGAATTGAACTTAGAAAAAAACTCTTGAATATTGTAAAAATCACATGGAATTAGACTTATAAGCTCATTCTCTAATTTGAATTTTCTTATTCTATAAAGTTTACCAAAGATTTCTTCCAATGTAGTCTAGACATCATGAGGATGTGTGCCAGATGCAATATGATATAAAAAATCATTGGAGATGGTAGATCTAAGAGAGTCAAGTGCTTTATCCCTTCTATCAAACTTTTTTCTTCTTTCTACAACACCTATAGCTAGTTCTAGATCTTGTCCAAGAATCATTCTAAGAAATCCAATACTCATCAAATGATTAGAAACTGATTGTTTCCATTCATGATAGTTATAGGGAGTGAACAATGGAATTTTTGAAAAATCCATAATGAATCAAAGAATGACTACAATCAACTGATAACTCCTTCAAATTACTAATTCAATTAAGAAAATTGAAATCCAAGTATTCACCAACTGCAAATATAGCCAAAAAAGACCTATTTCTGAAAGTGATATGTCCACTCCAAATCACTAAGATTTGATTACAGATTTGGAAAATAGAGGAAAATCATGTACTTTCAAAAAAAAATTACACCTAAAAATGTTACCAGATGTGCCCAAATAAAGCCTTGAAAGTTGCAAAAAATGGGATTTGCAATTTTCTAAAATATTCAGAGACAGAGATCCAAAATCACCTGCACCACTATGTAGATTGTGAAATTGTACCCCACAAAAAAATTTTTTCTCTAAAAAAGGAGTTTGTATGAGGGAGATATCACTATTTGAAAATTGCCTCTGAAATTATTTTTTCTGAATCACCGCCGTCGCACCTTCAAAAATCCAATGGCTGTAGATTTGGCTTCAAATATCAAATTTGGATGAAACAAAATTTGATTTAGGGGTTTTTGGACCTCCTCTATATGATGACAACATTTAATTTGCACCAACAAGTTCCAATTTTCACCTACAATAGAAGGTCACAAAATATGACTCCCAAAATTTTCCCCAAATTGTGATGTCCAAATTGCCAATGCTACACCAACAAGAAGTCAAGCCAAGATTGCACTTCTTGAGAAGAGGTCTTCACACCATGAGAGCTCTAATACTATTTTAGAGTTTTAGGTGACTCTACAACACCTCCAAGATCAAATGAAAGACCAAGATAGCTTCCACAAGAGATCGGCAAGACAATTGCATAAAGATGCAATAATGCTATTATTGCTAATGGACTTGATTGACATCCAATGAATTGATTTTAAATGCACATAATAGGCCTTCTTATATAGGAGAAGTGATAAGAGACAATGCTAAGGAGAAGATAAGCTATCACCCACACAAGGTGGAATCACATGTCCACGAAAGGTGGATCATCCTCCATTATGCAATGAAGTATGTGCAATGATGAGGATGATAATGTGACAAGTACACGAAAGGTGGAAAGAGATAACAACTATGACCACCTAGAGTGGAATTCTCCTACACCATGTGTTTAATAGAGGTGCAAACTCCCAAGTTTCTTAATCACAAACTACTATGCAATGCATTATCCTAAGTAAGCTTAAGTGAGTGTAATTAGTGAATATTTAATTACACCAACATGATCTTCTCCCCTTTTCTCCTTACATCTTCTTATATCTTCTCCCCCTTTTTGACATTAATGCCAAAGATTTATGCTAAATATATATTTACACAGTAATGCCAAAATGTGACAAGAAATCTAAGTGTACCTTTAGGATAAGTTCCAAAGTCTTGTCCCAATTCTCTTGCAACACCTTGCATGTGTGCAATGCAATCTACACTCCTGTTGACAATTCTATCATATGGTCTACAATGGAGAAGTTGTTGTCATGGATGAGAATTTTTGAATGTCTAATGTGATTATGTAGTGCATCCATGTTTGGGAGAATCATGTTCTGAATATCTATCAATGTGGATTTTATTCTTACCTCTTCTTTTAGCAATTCTGCCTACTTATCTATCAGGAATCTAATCTTGTTGAAGTGGGCAAAAGTGGACAGAGCTTGAACTTGGGTCAAGTTGCAACTATTGTGCACTTGCCTTTAGATCCTCATCAATCTTTGACAATTTATTTCTTATCTCCTTTCTAAAGATTGATGTATCAAAAGTTTACCAAAAAGTAAAGATACATTGATGCAAGAGCTCTCTAGAGAGCTTAGAATAGTAGATAATTCTACTTGATGAATGACAATTTGTTGAGCAATAAGTTCTAAAACTTTATTCTCAGATTTTTGCAACAATTTATCTTGTCCATCCAAATCTTCATTATATTTATGGACTGCCTCTGCTAACTGATACAAGATTGGTTGAGAAATATTAACCTCTATGCCTAGAGCCTCTGCTAGAATATTCTTAGCATCCTCAATTATCTTAAATTCCTTGTTTCTTTCCTCTCTAAGCGTTTTTTGCTTGGATTTATTTTGAAGAAGTTATCCAAAAACATGCATATGATTTGGACTTAAATTTGAGATGTCCCATTTAGGAATGACAATCTCCTCATCAAGATCTATATCTTCTTCCTTCTCTTTGCCTTTTTCCAAAAAAATTGTGCTTTGTTGAGGCTTGGTCTCAATTGTCCTTGCACTTATTATTTGCATGGTAAGAATGGAGAGAATTGTAGAAATAGTAGAACTTGATGAAAAAGTGGATACTACATTCATTGAAATACCAGTAGTAGAAATACTTGATATGGCCAAAACTATTGTAGAGGGAAGAGCTTGCTTCTTGGTAGATGAAGTGCTTAGCACTCCTATCCATGATGTACTAAGCTAGAGTAGTTCATAGATTGATTGAGTGCTTGTGCTTTTAGTTTTGGTCACAATCAATCCTGTCAAAGCTATCTCCAAGCTTGGTGTTTTCAATGTTTTGCTTGGAGAATGAAGAAGTGAGGCTATGACCGCTACAAAAATCTTTACTGGGTCGATCTCCTCAACATCTTGTGCATCTTCCTTGGTAGCTTCCTACCCCTATTCCTCTTCATCATCTACATTATCAAAATGAGTGACCTCTTCCTTATCAATCTCTTCATCTTTCTCTTGATCATCATCATCATCCTTGTCACTTACACTAACTAAAAAATCACTCAGTTTGTGAAGAAGATAAACATTCTTCCATGTGTTTGTAGCATTCTTCACAACATGCTCTATATCCTTCAACAATATAAGACAAGTGTTGAATCTCAAAGTTAACTTTTCTTCATTTTTCTTCATAGATTCTTTCACCTCCATGTCATCCAAATTTGGCATGAGTTGCCTTAGGGTCTACTCATATATATCTTTTGTAGTTTTCATGGCATGCTCCCATCTTGGCTTAATCTTTTCCATCAAAGCATTAGGAATCTATTGAGCTAGCTGGTCAGGTGAGTACTTCCACTTACCCATCTTGGATATTAATATATCTTCTATTTGCTTCTACTCCTCTATAGTCCTTGTCTCATATTTTAGTGCCTTAAAATTTTTAATGCCAGATCCTGATTCTAATTATTTCATCCTTTCTTCAAAGGTGGGTGGAGACCTCTTGAAGATTATGTCTCCTCCATTATTAGCTTTCTTTCTGGATGATCTTCTAGTGAACACAATAGTAGATGTCTTGGAAAACTTGGTAATGATTACTTTTCCTTTCTTCTTTAGTGGCTCTTCTTCCTTTGACTTTTCTTCATCTTCTACTTCTTCATCCCCTCCTTTGCCTTCAGTTAACAAAAGAGTGGAACTAGTTTTCAGTATAGCAATTCTCTTCTTTCCTTTGTTAACTGCTTGAGGAAGTTTGATTTCTAGTTCTATTTTGGCCTTTGCCTCAACATAGGTGCCAAAGTAAGTAGCCTTAGGGTCAACTGGCTCATTTATCAATGCCTCAATTATGTCTTTGGTTTCATCAATATTCACCTCATATCCTAGAGGTTTTACCCATGCTATTCTTGGCCTAACTACCTGAATGTACACTTTTTCACTATCATTCATGAAACAAAAATCATCT
This sequence comes from Cupressus sempervirens, assembly GCA_028749045.1. NCBI lineage: Eukaryota > Viridiplantae > Streptophyta > Pinopsida > Cupressales > Cupressaceae > Cupressus > Cupressus sempervirens. The sequence continues at coordinate 438,535,405 of CM053788.1, forward strand.
TTGAAATCTTCAACTAACTTTCTTGGAATCCTAAATGTGTTATTCATCTTTTCTTTAAATGCATCAAAGTAGTTTTCCATAATGCTTGCATAATTCTCTCTGATTTTAGCAATATACTCATTAATCTAATATAGAATGGGTACATCTTTTCTCCAAACTACAATACCTTTTTATGGGAAGAACTTATGAACATAGAAAAATAAATAGTTAAGAGTGAACCAAACTTACATGGATTATTTTTGGAAGTTTGAGACTCTCCATGTTTTTGTTGAACTGATTCAACAGTAACTCAACAAGATCAAGTGAAAGATTATTTTTGACCATCTTGTATGCCAAATCAACTGCTTTGCAAGATACACTATTTAATTTTCTCAAAGTGTAGATTTTGTGAGCTATGACATGTATGCTGAACTTCAATTCCATGTTAGTGACACAACTTATCTTTATTCCCCTTCCATCCCACTCAGCAAGGGTTTTCTTCTCCAGTTCAACCCAACCTAGGGTTTTAGTCATTGTTGCCAACATGGGAAGACCAGTGATCCTGTGGATCATCTTCTTAGTTATCAAAATTGGTTGTTCTAACCACAATTGACCATTGTGCACATGACTAAGGATAAATCTTATCCATTTTACTTGGAAATCCTGTGGCATATGAGGAATGTGCATTAAATCTTTTGTGTCTAGATGTTGATGCTTAGATTTCAACACACCATCAATGCATAACTCCTTTAAACATTCATCCATCTCTAATGTTCTGATATCTTGAATAGCACATTCGAAATGAAAACAAATATCATTAATTAATAGTACCTTTGGAGGAATTTGCAACTGCACTTCACTCAGATCTAGGGTTTTTTCAACAATAGGAGTCACTTTGAAATTTGGTGCCTTTAATTCCACACCTCAAACCAACATATTTGATCCTTTCTTTGACTTTCTGGTGGTGGATGAAATCTTCACTTAGTAGGGTTTGAGAGAATATGAAAACTTTTAGTGACAATTCAGTCAAATTGTTTGAATGCTCAGAAGATCACTCTACACAAATAGCTCTTGAAAATTTGTAGTGAGAAATGACTTTGATTTCACCCTTTAATCAAATTTCTCCTTTTGATCACCTTAAATGCCTAGTATGATTGTTTTCTCAAATGACAGATTGTCATCCATTTCACTTGTATTAAATACGTAGTAGTCTTTTGTGACTCAGTAACCACACAAAATTTAGTTACTCCCGACCTTGCTCGATAAAGTCTATAACTTGACCTTTCTCAGTAAGAATAGTAACTCAGTAGTGACTACTATCTCTTACTCAGCAATCCCTTTGCATCTTGAATGCTAATATGAATCTTTCATCCTATCAACTAGAACTAATATTAGATGTCTTCTTCACTATCCTAGTTCCAATTCTCCTTTGAGAAATCAAGTGGATTTGGTAGAGTCACCCAATTCTTGAGTAACTTGATCATCATTGCTTAGACTTGTATTTTCAAAAGATTTTGGAACCCATTGCTATCTCATCTGCTTTCTAATGTTATCAGCTTTTTCCTTCTTTCATCTTCAATTCTTCCAGTATTCATACAGTTCTTGATAAGATGACCAAGTTTTATACAAATGAAACATTTTCTAGTATTATCTCTTTTCCTCATGTGATATTTTTCACAATTTATTCCAATGTATCCAAATTCTCCAGTAATGACATCTACACCAAGTGTTATAGTCCCAACCAAATATAGCTTTTACACTCTATTTTGTTGGATTCAATATCTTAGTTTTGCATTCTGATGATTTGTGTTCATGCTTCTTACATTTATGACATTTGCTTTCAAATCTTGGTTTTTCTTTACATTCATTTGCTTTATGACCATGCTGATTACAATTGTAGTATTTTCCATTGAATTTTGCTTTTCTATTGCTTCAACATTTGTTTGATGTATGACCTATCTTACCACAGTGACTGCAGGTAGTTCTTTACTTCTTTTGAGCTCCTTGCTTGGATGATTAACCTTCTTCTATATATCCAATTCCTACTTTTCCTTTTTGTCTGTAATGACTTTTCTTATTTAATTGATTCATGTCTGCTCTAGATTTCATCATCCTTTCATTGGTTTGTCTTTCACTTCTTAGATCATTCAACAATCTTTCATTCTCTGATCTTAGATTCATGATTTCTTCATTTGCATTGGTGAGCTAATCAATGAAGTCTGCTTGCTGAAGGGATAGGTGTTGAATTTCATTGTTCTTTCCTTCTATCTCTTCTCTTATCTTGTTTTTCTCTTCTATGACTTCACACAATCTTACTGACTAAATTTTTTGCTCTCTTCTTAGCTTTCTCACTTCTTCTTGAAGAGTATTATTCTTTTCAAATAGTTCTTTGATTGCTTAATCAACTTCATTTGAATTGCTTGAATGAATGTCTTCAATTATTTCTTCATTGTAGAGTGGATCATTAATCTAAATTGCAAGATCTTTTCTTCTTTTCAGGGATTGAGAGAGTTGCTCTTTTTCTTTCTTGAGTTGTCCAATAGCCAATTCTAGATCTAGCTTCTCATTGTCAATAGCCTTGTCAAGTTTGAATACCTCCATTGCCTTTGATCTTTTCTCAAGTTGTTAAAATTTTTCTTTGAGAACCACAAAGCTCTGATACCAATTGTTGGAAATATTATGAAAGACTAAGTTACTAAGAGGGGAGGGGTGAATTAGTAACTTATAAAATTTAATCCTTAATTAGCAATTAATCCTTCATGTGAATTCTAATCTAATTGTATGCATGAGAAACTGAAAACATCAAAGCATTCATAACACATTTGACACACAATTTGGTGACCCAAAAACCTTAAAACTAGGGTGGGAATGATACCCACAAGCTTTAGTACCGTCGTATAAAATTGGCCTATTAAGGCTTACAATGATCACTTGTGGTGATCTACCTTGTTAGGAGCAATAAGAATTACTAGGTCCACCTTGAAAAAGGATTTACAAACATACAATGAAGTATACACTCGGTAAAGAGATTTACATAAGACTATTACATCTACCTTGTTAAAGGATTTAACTAATCCACATGTTAGGATGAAGCAGCGGGTGATCTCTGGTCTATGACTTGGTTTGTTGAATGAGATTCCTCTAAGTGTACAAATAACCTTCTTGTGATAGATAAATCTTTGTTGCTCCTTACACTACTATAGCCTTTATAATTCACTCTACTACTCTTCTCTACTTCTTATATTACATTATTCCATCATACAATATTGGATGTGATATAACACATTACATATATACCAATCCAATTTACAAATTACAAATTTGGCCACAATACAAGTCTACACAAGAGTCACAAAGTTAGCCAAAGTGTAGAAATTTGAGTTCTGAAGATTGACTCGATGAGATTTTGATACTTGACATCCACTATCAATGCTCAACATCATCATGCACTTAGTAGACGTAGAAGCTTGGTCTATACTGATAACTTCCAGGTAGTCTTAAACTCTATCTGCACTAGTGACTTAGTGAATACTATGAAACTCAACATATAAACTGAATCATTTGATTCACACTGCATAGCTTGATCAATGCTATCACTATGAGCTTGGTATAAACTGAGTCACTTGGTTAACACTGAGTACCTCTATTAACATTAGATTCACATCACATAAACTATGAACTTGGTAAGTGTTGCACAACTTTGTTTGCACTAGTAAACTTGGCATAAACTGAGATGCTCAGTTTACACTGCTGATCACCACCATAGTAGTAACTACTCGGCACAAACTAGAATTTGTGCAAAGGACTCAGTAGCAACTGAAATGCTTGCTTAAAATTGTTAACTATACAATATGTTTAGTAGATACTTACAATCTGAATAAGTGTATGCCATTAATAACAAACATGACTAGAATGTCAATAAGGGGAAGGACCTCCAATTTACTTTGTAGATACTCAAAAACATCCTTAGACAATGACTTAGTAAATATATATGCAATTTTCTATTTAGACTTCACATATTCAAGCCTAACTTGTTTTTCTTGTACTTTCTCCCTCAAGTAGTGATACTTGATTGATTTATGCTTTTTCTTTGCATGCACCACTAGATTCTTTGATATATTTATTGCACTAGTGTTATCACAATAAATATTAACAAGATCAATTACCTCTTTTTTCATACCGTCTGATAGTTTCTTAATCCAAATAATATTTGACCAATTGATTGCAAATAAACATACTTAGCTTCAACAATAGATTGTGAAATTCAACTCTATTTCTTGCTTAAGCATGTTATCAATCTTTCTCCTAAAAAGAAATCCCAAACCACTTGAGCTTTTTCTATTATCAATGTTACCAGCCCAATCAATATCCTATAGAATTTAAGATTAAATTCATCATTTGAGTCCCTTTTAGATATTTGAATTGTAAGAATTTGCCTAAGGACAAAATTCACCTAGGAACTAAGAACTCAAACACAAGCACAACTGTAGACTAGAAAGAGAGAGTATAATTAGAATGATGATATATTCAATATGCCATGTTAAAATTACACTAGGAGTGCTTGTATATAAAGGCCTCTGAGATACATCTAGAATGCGTCATAATCAACATCATGATAATTCATACAACCAAACACATGTCCACTAGATATGGGTTATCCTCCATTAAGCACAAAAGTATATGTGATGATGAGAGGATAAGCCTACAAAGATGTGACACACAAATCAGTGTTGCAGACACCATGTGCTAAAATAGAGTTGTGTACTCCTATGTTGTCAACATGACAACTCAAAAAGGTGTGCAAACTCCTAAGTGTCTCACAAAATAAACTAATAAAATAATGCATTAACTTAAGTAAACTTAAGTAAGTGTAAATAGTAAGTATGTATTTAGGCCAACATGAATATCATCTTCACAACAATCATGTGCGTTTCCTTGGGATTAGAGGAAAACCTTGCAACTATACCAACAACATGTGCAATATGTGGTCTACTATGTACAACATACTATAATTTATCAATCATTGATTTGTATTATGTTTCATTTACATCTAGAGTAGTATCTTACTTTGATAATATTACTCTAGTCACCATACATGTACTAACTAGTCTAGACTCATCCATTCTAAACATTGTCAAGGTTTCCTTTACATACTTGGATTGAGTCACATATATACCACTCTTTGTTTGATGAACTTATAAGCCAATGAAAAATTTGATTTCACCAAACATAGACATCTCAAATTCCTTACTCATTTGATCAAAAAATATCTTATAATATGTTATTTTATCCAAATATAATGTCATCCAAAAATATTTCAACAAGCAATACTCTTAGATTCACATTTCAAATGTAGATTTCTATTCTCACTAGTTCTAGAAAATCCAATCTTAATCAAATAAGAGTGAAACCTTTCATACAATTCTCTTGGTGCTTGTTTCATTCCATAAAATGCCCTATTCAATTTGTAAACCATGTTCCTCTAATAAGGTCCAATGAATCCTTTTGGTTGTTCTATGTAGACTTCTTCTTAAAGTATTTTGTTAAAAAATGTAGATTGAGCATCCATTTGATAAATTTTGAACTTCTTGTAGGTAGCATAGGCCAACAATGTTATGATACCTTCCAATCTTTCTATAGGTGCAAAAGTATTACCATAGCCTATTCCTTCTTGTGCATAACCTTTGCAAACCAATATTTCTTTGTTTCTCACCACTTCCCCAATTTCATTTAATTTATTTCTAAAAATTTAATTTGTTCCTATCATATTCTTGTCTTAAGATCTTGGTACTAATGTCCATGTATTTTTCTTCTCTGTTTGATCAATCTCTTCATTCATAACATTTATCCAATCTTCATTTTCAAGTGCAACCTTAATTGTTCTAGTTTGGAAATCAACTATCAAATAGGTATTGTCTCTTAGCATAATTCTTGTCAATACTCTAGCACTTCTGTCTCCAATGATTTTTTAGGTGAATGATTATTTCTCACTTATTTGGCTAATAAAGGCTCATATATCTAATTATCAATATTTTATCTACTCAGAAGGGGTTCAACTTCCTTCTCAGGTTATACTGTCTGATGCTTGGGTAAAGTAGTCTATAACTTGGTAGCTCTTTGTTGTAACTCAGGTAGTGTGTCTGGTGCCTCTTTATACACATGCACAAACTTGTTGCAATCTTTCAGTTCTTTCTTTTCACATCATTCTTATCTTCAAAACTCATCAATTCTCACATTTGAACTTTCAACAATATTGTTAGTAGTTTTGTTCAAATATTTATAAGCTTTTTTCTTAGATGAATAGACAAGGAATATACATTCATATCATTTTGAATCAAATCTACCATTCTTTACATCCTTATGAGTGTAATATATACTTTCAAATATTTTGAAATAACTTACATTAGGTGTATGACCATACTAAAGTTCATAGGGTGTCTTATTTTTTCCTTTCTTCAGTTGAACTCGATTGCGAGTATAAACAACAGTGCTAATAACTTCTCTTTGGAATATTTGTGCAACATCTTTTTCAATCAGAAATGTCCTTGCATAATCTATAATTGATCTACTTCATCTCTCAACCATTTACTTTTTTTGTGGTGTCCTCAGTGCAAATATCTATCTCTTAATACCATTCTCAGAACAAAAATTAGTGAAATCAATAGACATAAACTCACCACCTCTATCAAACCTCTAACATTTCAATGATTTACCAGTTTCTTTCTCAACTCTATCTTTATACCATTTGAACATATCAAAAACATGTATTTTTGAATTCATGAACATGGCAATAATCATTCCAGAATATTCATCAACAAACAAGATGAAATATCTGTCACCATAATAACTCTCCATACTCATTGATCCACATACATTAGTATGCACTAGTTCCAAAATATCACTAGAAGTGTATGTCTTGCTTGAAAATTATGACTTCATGATCTTTTCGAGATGACATTCTTTACACGTATCATTCTTGGGCTTTTTCTAATTTGGCAATCCTCTAACTCTTTTCTTTCTACTAACCTTCACCATGTTCTCAAAATTTAAACGACACAACCTTTTATTCCACAACCATACATACTCAACTTTAGATAAAAAGCATGTATCAACAGTAGGATCAAGATAAAATAAATTACCTTTTTTTTAAAATATTCCATTTCTAATTAGATTTCATTCATCATCACATATCTTAACTTTTCTATTTTGAAATTCTATCTTGTGACTTGAAATGTTCAACTAAGAAATACTTTAAAGATTATACTTTAGTCCTTGTAGCTAGCAAGCATCATCACATCTGATTTTATCATTCAACATTAGCAATCCTCTACTTTCGATGGACATGGAACATCATTCCCTAACTTAACAATTCTACCATTATCAATTTCTTAAAATTTTTCAAACTTACTTAAATCACCAATCATGTGCTGTGAACATACACTATGTATAATCTATAAATCATTCTTTCTAACATGTGAAATAAGGAACATTTCACTCTCATACCTTTCTCAATTGGGATCTTTCTTGATAGAAACATATACCATCTCAACTACTTCTTTCTCTTCATTAGTACTATACTCGATGTGCTCTTCTTAAGAAATGTAGCATGATTTCTTCCCTTTGTCTTTGTAGTCCTTGTTCTTCCTATAGTTGTAATCTTTCTTCTCATCTTTTTCACTCTTACTTTTTTAGGACACTTAGTCATAGAGTGAGAAAATTCATTGTACTTGAAACAAATCAGGCACAATTTACATTTGAATTAACTTTACCTCTTGATAACCTTCTTGTGAACAATGCTTCAATTTCATCCAAACCATATTTAGATTCAAATCCACTTTCTTCCTTACTTTTCTTCTCTTTCTTTGAACTTCCAATGGTTAGCAAAGACTTAAAATAATTTCCAAGTGTAACCATAATATTATCATAATTACTCAACTCAAATTCAATCATCTAACCAATTAAACTATCAAGTGTCAAAATATTACTAGATATAGCTCTTACTTCTTGAGTTGTATAAAATTTTATAGCATAGATAGGCAGGAGAGTTCTAAGAACTTTCCTTACAATTTCACTACCACTGATAATACCTCTAACAACTTTGATTGCACTCACAATCTCTTTGATTCGGTCCACATACCGTACAACATTCTCACTATCTTTCATTATTGTTTCATCATACTTTCTTATAAGACTTTTAACTTTAGCTCTCAACACATTTGGATCTCCACCGTGTACAAGTGCCAATTTGTCCCAATTTCATTTAGCATTTTTGCAATTATTGATATCATCAAACTCAACATCATTAAGGGTAGATGCAATCTCAATCATGCTATTGTGATTCCTCTTCTCGGTCATTTGTTACACATTCATAGGAGTAATAGGTGGAGTGTATTCATTTTCTATCCAATGTGTTATAATATCTCCAATTCTAGATAGGTGTAGCTTCATTCTGTCTTTCCATGAGGAAAAGTTCTCCTTATTGAAATTTTCTACCTCTTTCTTATACATTTTTTGATCTTTAGTACAAGTTCCTTTAAACTTCTTTCTCCAAGCAATGTTTGCTAATACCAATTGTTAGATAACTAAGAGGCAGGGATGAATACACTATGTTTAGTTATCCTATAGTCCCTTCAAACACTTTAGTACCAAATCAAGTTTTATAAATATCAAAAGCAATTGTTGGGTGATCTCATTCCACTTCACAATTATCTCTCATAATCATTTTATTCAAATTATTAACTCATTGTTCATTATTTTACCGATTATCAGTAAAAAGTAAACACCATGAAAATTAAATTGCAACGTGGAAACCCTATAAAGGAAAAAACCACCTGGGATCGACAACCCAAAAATTTCACTTTTTTGAAGTGAGTTTTTCTAGGAGCCAACCTTGTTAAAGGTTTACATACATGTTGTTAATGTGACCTGGTTAGAGGATTTACAACAAAATATCATCTAGACCGTACCACTCCTTGATCCTATCTAAAGACTGGCCTCCTCTAAAGGAATTATAGATATCACTAATCGATGTTACCATATAGGATTTAAATGACTTATTTTCTACTACAACAATAATAAAGTAATAGTTCAAATGATCTATTAGGTTTAGCACTACATTGCTTGTTCACATCTCTATTCTACTCGGTCTCTTTTCTCTGATCTCTTATTGGATGATTCAATCCTTTACTCTTATACTTTTCCTTAACCTACTTTGATCTTCTCCATTCTCTTCTTAGTTAACCTTGTTTTAGCTTCTTCTTCTCCAACAACAATTTTCTTCCATTCAACATTCAACCAACAACCAGAAACTTGTTCCAACCTCTCCTTAAATAATAGTCTTTTTGCTTCCAGATTATTCTAGGTTTAATCTCATATTCATTGCATTTAGTTAGTTAGAAAATAGAACTTTTATAGAACTTCATGCTCATCCTTATCCTTCATCAAATTTCCATCATCTGATCTTCATTATATTTTTCCAATTGTAGATCTTGTAAAGAACTTTGGCTCATGCTTTTGAACTTCTCAAAAATTCCTTATTTTTACCAAAAGTTGGCCTTAGATTCCATTTTTAGAAACTTGTTCTTCCAACTATTACTCAGCGAATATGACATTTCACTTGGGTTAAACTATTGAATTCTTTTTTTCAACACCCCTCTTGGGATTCATGAAAAGGGCTTAATTGCCACCTATATACTATAAGTTAAGTGGTTGTACCAAGCATTGAAAGATTGGTATTTTGGTGCAACATACACCCCACTATAACAAGTGGTATCAAAGCTTTCTTACATGCTTGAATCCTTGAACCCTCAAGTAACACCGAGGGGGAGATTGTTGGAATTCCTCAGAATTTGTGACAAGGGCTTAACTACCTATTGTATACTATAAGTTGAATAGTTTTATTTAGCATTGCAAGATCGATCTTTTGGTGAAATGATAACCCCATTCTAACAAAAATATCACTCAATTAACACTGATCTTTAACTTGCTTTGCCAACTACTCGGTGATCACTATAGTCACTCAATGAACAATGTCTTTCTTCTTTCACCTTATCACTCAATGTAAATTGTATAGCTCATTACATTACAAGATTGCATGATTTTAAAATAATCAAACCAACATTACATTTTCACCTTCCAACTCATTCAAATTCCCATTGAATACTGTACTTCTGAAATCTGTCATCAACATACTTTCTTCAAATCCTCTTTATCAATAAAATGATATGGCAGTCTAATGAAATAGAATAATGTCTAAATACTAAGGATTAACATCAATGACAACATAAAAATTGATTAAACTCTTATCTTTCTACTAACCTTCACTATGTTCTCAAAATTTACATGACAAAACCTTTTATGCCACAACCATAAATCCTCAACTTTAGAAAATAATAATGTCTCAACTGTAGGATCAAGATAAAATAGAATGACCTTTTTTTTTGTATTTCAATTTCAATTAGATTTCTTTCATCATCATAGATCTTGAATTTTCTATTTTGAAATTCTAGCTTGTGACCTAAATTGTTCAACTGACAAAGACTTTAAATATTATACTTTAGTCCTTGTACCCAGTAAGTATCATCACATATGATTTTATCATTCAACATTAGTGATCCTCTATATTTTAGTGGACATGGAACATCATTACCTAACTTAACAGTTCCACCATTATCAATTTCTTCAAATTTGTCAAACTTACTTAGATCACTAGTCATGTGATGTGAGCATCCACTATCTAAAATCAATAAATCATTCTTGCTAACATATGAAATAAGGGAAGTTTCATTGTCAAACCTTTCTCAAATACTTCCTTCTCTTTATCAATACTAGATTCGATGTGCTTTTCTTAAGTAATGTAGCATGCTTTATTCCATTTGTCTTTGTAGTCCTTGTTCTTCCTATAGTTGTAATCTTTCTTCTCATTTTTGTCACTCTTCTATACACTTTTGTTAGGACACTTAGCATCAAAGCAACCAAATTCATTGCACTTGAAACAAATTAGGAGCAAAGTGACCCACTCTAAATAACTTATAAACATCACTAATCGATGTTCCCATATAGGATTTCATAGACTTTTTAGGTATAACTTGTTAAGATATTTTTTTGCTGCAACAGTAAGAAAGTAATGTTTCAAATGATATATTAGGTTTAACATTACCTTTATTTTTCAAATCTATGTTCTTCTTAGTCTCTTTCTGATATGTTTTCTTGGATTGCTTACTAGCTGATTCACTCCTTTACTCTTTTAATTTTTCCTTAACTCAAATTTGATCTTCTTTATGCTTTTCTCAATCCACCTTTCTTCTTTCAAATCCTCCAAAAATTGTTGATCTCTAAGCCATGTTTCCTATTAGTGTTAAACACTTAGTCATTTCCTAGTAGAGTTGGTTGGTCATTATTATGATCGAGTCATCCAATAAAGGTTGAGAAATATATAAAAGATATGTTCACATTTTAGTTTGAGTCGAGTAGGTCTTCAGTTGCTAAGTACTCTAGTTTGGACCAAGTGATAATGTATGAAGAGCATGTTAGAATTTAGTAAACACTGAGTGAAGAAGTGATAGTTTATGCCAAGTAAGATAGTTACTGCTGAGCATTCAGAAGTCAAGGGTAAACTTGTATATAAGAATGGACTGAGCATCGGATATTCAAGTGCTGAGTAAACTAGTTTTGACATATCTGTTTGTGATGGCACAAACATTTATGTAAACCATTTTGGCCTACTTATACACTTAATTTATGTATTATAGAGATAACTAAGAAGGTAATTACATATTTTTCAGAAGACATCAATCCCTATGAAGTCAGTGTAACTAATCAAAAAAATGGAAGGACTAAATGACAAAAGGGATGAATCTAGATCATTGATCTTGATCTAGAAAGACCATCAAGTATTAATTTAAAGAGGGAACCAAACCTTAAATAATAAGGATGTGAGTAGAGATGAAGTGATAGAAAAGGAGGCTATGTTTGTTAGAAACAAAGAGATTAGATAGAGTAGCCAAATATAGTAGTGAAGGGTAGAACATAATATATATGCTAAGAAGATCAAATTGAGATTCAAAAGAGAAGATCTGTAACCTAGAAATAGAGTGCTAACCAAAGGATTAGATACTAAGACATTTTAACCAATGTATTAGGGAAAATCTCTTAGTAGAGTGGATTTAACAAGCCCATTCATATATCCTAACATATTTAATACTTAGTTGTAAGTTTAAATTCTTTAATCAAGGTAGACTGAACAAGTCTTGTAAGCTCCTAACAAGGTAGACCCCTCATAGGGTAGATCACTAGAATTTTTCAAATATTGTAGCCTTATCAAACACACTTTATTGTATGTGTAGTAAACATTTGTGGGTGTCATCTCCACCCAAATTTTACCTTTACCTTGGAGGGTTTTTTAGTAACCAAATTTCCTATGTTATATGTGTACATTTACTTTCATGTTTATGGATGTGATGCATACTTAGATCTATTACAACATAACTGCTATATGTTTAGTAATCTAGATATGATATGCATAAATAGTGAATGTATTTTTTTGTTTGAAGAAGTTAAAGTTTTGTAGATCCTAATTCACCCACCCCTTTCAATATTTCACTTCCCAATAGGACTTCCAACAATTAGTATCAAAGATTTTTTCTCTTAGAAGAAGTCTAAAAACTTGAGAGTTAAGACCTTGGAGATGGAGGCTTACAAGTTAGGAAAGATCACCGAGAATCAAATTCTTGACATCTAGATCATATTGCAGCAGCAAGATGGGAGTTGAAGAGATTCTTAAAGAAAATAAAAGAGTTGGCTATTCAACAAAATAATATACTTTATCAAGAAGAGGATACTAAAGAACTATTTGACAATGGGAACTCCAGTGAAAGTGATGCAACTATAGCAGACCTATTAGAAAAGAACAACATACCTAATGAAGAAGTCAGAGGATTGAAGAGAGAACATGAAATCCAATTAGTAAGGTTATATGAAGTGACTAAACATAAAAAGAAAGATGAGGAAGACAAAGTCATGATAGAAGAAGACAAGAGACAAATGGGTGCCATACTTGATGAAAAAACATTTGATGTGTAGAAGCTCATAAAAATTCAGCTAGACATGGTGAATCTACTGCTACTTGCAAATTAGGAACTAAACATAAAGTATACAAAGATTAAAATATGAGATCACAAAATCATCAACTAAGGAATGAGTTAAGATCTAAGAAGGAAATAGTGGAAAGAATAAAGAAACCTAATAAAGTTATTATATACTTTGAAAAATTGATGAGATCACCAAGAACACCTTGTGAGACCTTTGTACTAGGATATTCCAACCATCTATCATCCATTGAAGAGGGAGAGTCATAAAAGAGTGGAGAATAGAGGAATACAAAGCCAAATCACAAAAAACCTACATGTCATCACTGTGGGAAGCTTGGACATACAACCAATAGTTGTAGAAGTAAGAATGATAAGCAAAATCCTAAGCCTAAATTTGATGGACACTATTTTAACTTCAAGAAATAAAGACACTAAGATCATGAATATAGGTCAAAAGCTAGCAATACACAAGTTGCACTTAGATTTGAAGGTGATTGCTACAATTATCAAAAATATGAACATAGAGCTCAATAATTTAGATCCAAAGCAAAATCCAATTGGACAACCAAGAAGCAACGAAATGCATCCAAACAAGGTAACTTCTACAACTGGGATCATAACACATGGTCCAGTTGTCATTATTTTGGAGAATATGGTCACACTATATAAAATTGCATTAGGACACATTTTAGAGGAAAATACAAGAGTTGGTTGAATGGAAGCTTAGTTTTCTTTAGTTGTCACAAGATTGTACATGTAAGCAAGAACTATAAGATTCAAGAACCAACACCTAGAAATGAAAACAATAAAGAAACAAGAAAGGTTGATGTAGAAAAAACAAGTAAGGAGATGTATAAAACTTGGAGAAAGAAGGAATTAGAAGGCCATAATGGAACCAATGAAGTTGAGGTCACCTAATCTGATGAATTAGGTGATCACACTACATCAAACTAAGTAAAGAAGGTATGTAAGGAACTGTATATTTGAATATTACATTTTATGTCATTTCCTAACATAACATATGTTAAAGTCTATATCTCGCTACTACATTTAGACCTAAATTATGATGTTAGGCCATAATAATTGTGATGGCAACCTATCAACCAAGCAATAGTACCAAGAATTGGCTCCCATTGGATGGGCATAAGACTTTTGGGGTCACAAATTATGATGGAAAGTTCTTCCATCGCAATTGTGACACCAATAGCCATTGCAATTTGGAAGGTGGCAAGGCCAAGAGTTCATTGTCATGTTGTTATAATTATGATAGGCCACTGTCACAATTATGACATCTTTTATTTTAGTCTACCATCACAATCATGACAAAATACTACAACAGTGTTGTAGGTGTGATGAATATCCATTAGATTTATATATCATAATTATGATGGGTGTTCAATGATAATGACAATATTGAGATGAATTGCAATGACTTGATGAAATATTTAAAAAAAAAGAGATTTAATTTTGGTTGATGCTGATTGCCATGCTTCTACATCATCTAATCATGGTGAAATAGGTAGAACTTATATCTAGAATGTAGTTTGTAAGGCTTTTTAGAACTTCTTATCCTGAGAAATTTTTGAAGGATTGATATTCTTAATCATACTATGTTTACTTTAATTTCACTGTAGGTAAAGTGTGAGAATATTTTGAGAGTACACTTAGTGTTTATGCATTGTGCAAGGTAAGATGTTAATTTGGACCTCTCACTGGATGGACTTAGAACCAATTTTTGTGATCTCTTTTAGTTGAATCCAAATGTACAATATCTCATAACATATGTAGATGAAGAAAATGAAGCTATAGAGGAGGACCCTTCAAACCTTGCTACTCATGAGGAGGGCAAACCAAAAAATTGGATAGATAATTAGATGGTTCCACTATTCTTCTACTAAGAAAGGGAGTATTAATGGGAGGAAAAGGAATTAGGCAACCCATGAGAGAGAAAATGAGTGGAGAGATTGATGCAATATAATTCATGATGTGTGGAACATAATTTATCTACGGTTGGAACAATATTGTATGATATTAAAAAGGTTGCATTCACTATTGGAGGGGCAATTGGGAATTGGGTGTGGAGGGAGAGTCTTGTATTGTACTACAGGAGGAATAAATTCTTGAACCCATGGATTCAAATTGGTAGTCATGGCTTTCTATAATTGTTGTACCTCTAATATTCCTCAAAATATATCTTTGTAATGGAAATGATAGAATGAGAAATCTAAATTTGAAAGTTGTGGTAGGGACAAATATTTACAAGTGGCCTTTTGGTGGTGGTCCACCTATTTTCATGTCAAGTCCTCAATAAATTACTGCTGCACATAAAATGTATGTCAAATCCACAACTTCCTACATGGAGAAATAATCACAATGTTAAGACTTTTATCTATAGCAATATAAAAAGAAAATGGAAATGTAACACTATCTATGAAATGCTTGAGTAGAAGCAATATCAATTAGACAACTTAGAAGAATGTCAAACACAATCTCTGTGAGAGGGGCTAAAGAGGAAACTGCACGACATGCACTAAACAACGTACGCATGTGATCAACATAGTAAAAGGTATTTATAACAAAGAAGACAATATTTTTTTTCGTCATTGTCTGTATAAAACATGAGGTGTAGATCTAAGAAAAATACTAAAATGTATAGGACACTTGGTAGTTTTTTTCATCATTCTCTTTAATAAAGATATGTTTTAATTAGTTGCTTAGCTATGGGTGTATCCTCAAGAGTTGAGTGAAATATTTGTAGTGTGACATGTTCTTCAAATATTGTTTTGTATTTGCTTATCTACACATCTCCCAAGGGATTTACCATGCCTTTTTATTTCTTATCATTGCTTTTATAAGGTCATTTCAATGTGGTGTAGCTTCATTCATCTAGCACAAATTTCCTCCTTTTGAAGAACGCTCCATTTTCTCTTCTATAGGTCTACCTAATATTGCAAACATCCTCAATTGCACAAGGTCTACCTTAACTATTTTCTTCTAAATCTGTTTGTCTTTTATTGTCTAGCTCACTAACAGGCCTTTGCTTCCTAGTGTATATGAGGATTAGTAATGCAAAGAACACTAAATATCAAATCAAAAGTATTCACAAAACTAAATAAACGTAACTTCAAGATAGACTAAGATGAGCTCTAAATTGAGAATATGAGCCATTAATGGGCTCTCTCAATGAGAAGCTCTCTTGTTGAGTAGCTTTGTCTAATTAGATAGGATGTATGCTCGATTCTCCAAAGGCTTCAATGGTTTTCTTGATGGGTTTTGGCTTGGGCGAATGGATTTGATGTAAAATGGCTTCTCAAAAATGGCATTATGGCTTTACTTCATGATCAAAATGGCATTAATTTGTTACTATGGGTGATTGTGTTAAAATGGCTTGGGAGAGGATTCCTTAAATAGGAAAAGGGCTTGAGGGATCAAGGGCTAGGATGCAAGGATGGGAGAAATCTTATGGAAGGTTTAGATTGAATGAGAGGAGAGCACATGGATTGTGCTTCCTTACAACCAATCAGGGAGTGACACATGTCACAGGGTCATTAGTTAGAGCAAGAGGGGTTGAGGGGTCAGCAAAGGAGGCTCAAAGCTCATAAAGACCCTCATAATGGCTTGTAAGAGAAATGAATGGACTTGCAAGAGTTATTTATGGCTTTGTGGGCTTCATAAAGTTTTATGGTTGGGATATTTGTGAGAGAGTTGAGATATTTGACTTGGGTTGGGTTAAGAAAGTCTTAAGCTTGACTTAGGAATGTGCAAATGATTAAGGCTTGGATTAGGGATGGATTAGGATTAGATTAGGGATGTTAGAGATGTGCAAGTGGATGGCATTTAATGAGGGTAGGTGAAGGAGGAGATGTTTGTTGGCTTTGGCTTGGGTTAGCAAGTCTTAACCCATGTTTAGGGAATGTGACAAGGTTGGGGGGGGGGGGGGGGGGAGGGATTAGGATTAGGGTCAAAGATAAGGATTGACATCTTCTAGAAGAGTCTAGGCTTTGGATGAGGATGAAGATTTTTTAGAAGAGTCTAAAACTTCCTAGGATGAGGATAAATAAGGTTTTTAGGAAATAAATAAAGTTTTATTTATTTCAAGGGTTTGGGTTGAGGAGATATTTATTAAAATATTTTTAATAAACATGAGGATTAATATTTAATCTTAATTAAATATTTTGAGTTGGGATTAGGGGTAGGAAATGATGGGATTAGCCTTTAATCGAAATTAAAGAAGGATTAGAAGATTTTGGAAGAGGTTAGCGGTCTTAAGAAAATTGGCCAAGTTTTGGGCAAAAAATAAATAAATTATTTATTTTGGAATTTTTGGTCAATTTATTAATTAAATAATTAATAAATAAGGAAATAATGTTTAAATAAGATTTAAACATTTTTGGGAGGGATTCCTTAATTAAATATTTTTAATTAAGATAAAGGGATTTAGGCATAAAAATAAATAAATAAATAATTAATAAATGATGATGTCATCAGGGACTTTTTCAGAAAATAAAAAATACTTTATTTTCTAAAGAATTTTTAGGTGTCTACATTTTGCCCCTCTTTGACATAGTGTTGAAACAACACTATTTCAAAGAAGTTCAGATATAAACAACATGGAGATGACTTTATGGAGCAACACAGTTGCCCTACTCTTGGGTAGAAGAGAGAGAATGGACTGCATGATGCCCCCTCAAGAAGGTAGCGGGGAGAGAAAATAAGGCTCGAAAATTTCTTGAAAAATACAAGAATCCAGGATGAGCAAGGAGACTCAGATTGGCAAAGAGAAAGGGCTGAATTAGCTCAAACTCTCACTACGGGAGAATGAGAAAGGGAGAATCAGAGGCACAAGAGTAAATAAGCTTAAGACTTCAGGGGAGATGGAGGATGAAGGAGTGGAGCATCATAAAAAGGAATCCAAAATAAGGGAAGGGATGATGGGATGAGATAAAGCTGAGGCAATAGGATTTCAAAGAGTCAGATTGATGGAAGATGGGTGTCAGAGATCCCTAGGACTAGGATTGTGGATCTCGAAAGATGAGGCTTGGTGGATTGATTTGATGGGTGGATCCCTAAGACTAGGATTGTGGATCCCTAAAGCTAAGAGTAATGATTGATTCTGAGAGATACGATTGCACAAGCTGGGGTAGGAGAGACAGATGTTGGATATGGATGGGAGATAATGGAGATGAAGGGAATCCATTGAAGCTTTTTGAGCAGGGGGATACTTCAAAGAGAAGTACCACCATGTAGTTGAGCACTAGATTTTCTATAGGATTGTTGGTTAATTGCCAAGGTTACCAAGAACATCAAGGCCATGTCACCAACCATCCAGAGGACTGACAGACTGACTCAAAATAAACACACAAGGATTGCCCCAACATCACACATGAAACTTGGAGGAAACAACGTGGAACTGACATTGGGTAACCCACAAGAAAAAAAGAAACAAACGAAAGACTTAATCAAAATTGTACGCTCAGAGTGCCCCATTCATAGCATACCATGATATGGAAGATCATGGAAACCTTGAGGAGGGAACAAAAAGATTGCTTGGAAAAGATACATCAAGACCCAAAAGGGAAGATTCCAAATCAAAAGAAAGAAAAAATCCAAAAGAGAACCGTTTGTCAATGAGATGGATAGGACGAGGTACTAATGGACCAAGATCGGACACGAGGAAAGCTATATCCTGCAAGGATCTATTAGAGAGCACCTAAGCTGGTGGATTTGGATGAGTGATGCATCTGGCAAGCTAAACTAAGAAGGATAACACTTTGGTGATAGAAGATCTAGCTAAAGGATGCATTGGAATAGCTAACCAAGATTTGTGCTATGTGTGCAAGATGCTGATCAAGGATGAACTGACACGAAAGTTGGATAGATACAATGGTACTAAGCTAAAGAGGATGTACAAGCTGACAGACCAAGATATGGTACAAATGTACAAGTTGTTTTGGACAAGATTAGATATACAAGCTATGATAAAAGGTATGATACAAGTGTTGGATACAAGATTATTTACAAGCTGTACAGGAGCACTAGATGATAAGATAGCGAGATGGCTCAAGTTGGTGCAAGATGTAGAAGCTAAGGATGAGGTGATAGCGAAAGATATGGATTTGGTAGGATGCATCCAATGATGATGATAGATGTGTGACCAAGGATGGGGACAATGCTAAGGGTGGTGGTAGCTGAGCTAATAGATGGCACTAGAGTCAATTGCTAATGAGAGGATGACATTGGATTTTCATGAGGATAGCCTAGAGCGAGATACCAATGACAAGGGAGGATGGACAAGATAATATCTCCAAGGAATACAGTGCCCCCAGTCAGAAGATGACATGCGGAAGGAGGTCTTATGATGGATGTGATAGGATTGAAGCTAGGATGGAAAAGCTGAAGGCACTAGGGAGATGGATGATAGCTAGGATGATGGGGTGAGGTTGAAAAAAGTAAGTGGATAGTGATAGATAAAAGCTGGAGGATGAAAGATAGGTGGATAAATTGGAAGATGGAGCTGGATGGAAAGATGTGACCAAAAGCATGAGAATGATAGGCTAAGCTGGGGATGGCTGGATTATGCGTGACGCTTGTTTGCCAAGTTTTCATCATGATACTTGTCCAAGGCACTTGAATTGCCAAGTTTCATCATGGTATTTGTCCAAAGTGCTTGAATTGCCAAGTTTTCAGTAGTGGACGGTTTATTTTTCTCTATTTTTTTTGACTTTTTGACTTTGGACTTAGCTGGAATGATTTTGGCTTTCTTCAGCTATTTTTGGCTTTTTTGAGATTTTTGACTAGCTATTGGAATGTTCAATTTTGTTGCTAGCTGTTGGTACACTAGATGTGTGATTTATGTAATAGATCGAATTAGATGGGATTGATGGTAGGAGATGGAGGGATGAAAAGGCTGGAAAGGAGTATGAGATGGGGATGCTTGCAGGATCAACATTGGCACATGTTGGGATGGGTGTGAAAAGAGCATATGGGGGAATAGATGGTAGATGTGGGCTTGATGGAGGATTTGTAAAGGGGATATAGGCACCCAAGATGGAGTTAGGAGATGGGGGACACGAGTCACTCGATGGGGGATTAGCAATGGTGGATGCCATTATGCATTGGGTTTCAACTTTTTTCTTTGGGATCCACATGGTTTTGGATTTTTTTTTCATAGGCTTTTGCATTGTTTTGCATTCTTTGATTGGATTTTGCCTTTTTGGAGTATGTCTTTTAGAATAGACATATGATTACCTAGGATGTGAATTTTTACCTTTATGCATTTTGAAGTTGGCATTCACATTGTTGTGGTTAGCTTTGGGAAGATGGTTAGGAGAATCTTTGTGAGATGGAGAGGATATGGAAGAGCATGTAGGGGGATGATGATGGATTATGTGCCCTGATATGTGCCTTTGTTGATCTTGTGTAGGAATGGAGGGAATAGGATTTTTATGATGGCTGATAGGAGGATGGAGGATGGTAGATTTTGGGACATGGGAACCCAAAATGGATTTAGTGGATGAAGGGGGGATATGATAGGTTGTTTTGGGTTGCAAAGATGGTGGAGGGGGGATGACATAAGATTTCTTAAAGGAGTGATGGGAGGCCGGCATGGTGGGCCTAGAGATAGGCTTGGTTTGGGGATGGCATGTACCAACACTTTTAGATGGTGAGCCTTTGGATACATATCCAAGACCATGAAATACTGGATTCTTTTGTGCAATAATAGGCATTCTGATTCCTTGCTCTTGTGGTCCTAAACCTTGACCTTGATAATGCCATCGATTGAGCATTTGAATGAGCTGAGGAAACTTTTTGCTTGTAGAAAATGGTAGAAGTGCTTTATTAGGTGTATTGCAATGGGGAGATACTGTTCTTAATTCTTCTATTGAGAGGGGGCCACCATGGATGAATGTAAGTGAACCGAGAGGGTAGATTATAGATGGTGGAATAGCTTGGATAGATGGTAATATGGAAGCATGGAGCGGAGGAGATGGTAGGATAGGATCTTGATTTAGCTAATGGGATGAAAAGATATCCTGCAGTAGAGGAGGTATGGCTTGAGGTTTTGGAGACGGAGGGGATGGTGACTGCACTATGGATGGAAGACATGGTATGATGATATCTTTGTTTATGCTTTGGGGGATGTCAACATGCTTTTGGGCAAGATCTTGATAGGATTGGATTGGAGTGGATGGTGCGATAGGAGGTGAAGGGATGGATTCTTCAAAGGCAGTAGATGGATAGATGGGAGATTCATTAGTTGAGATAGGTGAGTATAAGATGGATGCATAAGTGTCATTATAGGAGATTTGGGAAATGCTTGGAGGTGATGTGGATAGGATTTGGAGGGATTTGATAGGTGGTGGGATTTTGATGCTTGGAAGAAGTGGAAGGATTTTAAGCAATTTGATTGGTATGGGGATGATAGTTATGGAAGATGGAGGTGATATTATAGATGGGGAAGCTTCATCACTGACTACTTCATATGGTTGGATTAGATGATTGTTGGAGGTGTCTTTTCTTGTATTTTCTCTAGGAGATTCCTGGGAGACTCGTGTGTCAGAGGTGGAGGTGGTGGATTGACAAGAATAGCTAGTGTGATGGGGGTGGAAGATTGGAAGCTTGGTTGATTGGGTGATGGAGGAGAAGCTGGGATATGAGATGGCATGACTATATAGTTTGGAAAAATGCTTGAATTTTGGGGGATGGTTGGCGAAAGACATCTAAGGCTCTCAAGATACCCATCATAGTCAACAAGATTTTCATCATCATTGGAATAGGGTGTAGCGGGAGAAAGGACAATGTGACCAAACTCATCATGATAGGGTTGGGATTTCATGTTTTGATGATGAGTTGGATGGTGATGGGGTCTTGCATATGGATGAACATGGAAGCTCATGGTTGGATTTAGATTAAGCATAGATTTTGGATCGACTGATGAAAGATTTTCTAGGGAGAGTCAAAGCTGCATGATAGACCTAAGGAGGATTGGCTGGAGATTTTTGGCTTTCCTATGGATGGAAGACTTCAAGGGTATGCTGTCAAAAAGTGAGAGCTTTTCTTTCCTATGTGTAGGATTGGTGGCTTTTGGTGTCAACTTGAGGATAGACAAATGATCCTATGGGCATGACACGAGATTGACCACTTGTGGATCCCAACCTTTAGCTTAAGGTGATGAGGGATGACAAGTGACAAGGCTAGATTACCCTAGACAAAGCTCTGTCAAAGGGATAACTTTGGGGAGATTGAGGGATTTGGATAGATTGATTGGATAACAAAATCTAGTAGAGTAACAACAATTCCTTAAAGGCTTGGGTGATTTTAGATTGGGTTTCTAGCTGGTTGGGGGATGATTTGGATGGACTTTGGATTTGGGATTATTCTAAAGCAAAGAACTAGATAGATTCGGTTGCGGCAGGGGAGCTTGGATGATTTTCTGATGAGGCAGTAACTACGCTAAGTATGCCTTGAGCTGGGAGATTTCTTCTTTTTTGGGATTTTGACCAAAGTTGGCAAACATTCATTCAAAAGCTATGAACAAACAAGTAGACAAAAGTTTGGAGCAAGCATTTCAAACACACCAACATCCTAGGAAACTTTCTACAAGGATGAAATTTGGTTTAGCTAGGGAGTCCTTGATATACGCAAGGTACGTGAGGCCCAAATTAGTAGATGAAACCAAAAAGATGTCACACAACTGAGAGGAGCGGTAACCCACTTCTCCTCTTTCACTTCTCAAGGGTATAAAGTTCCTTGAGGCTTAGCTTGAGTGATAGAATTTTGATCCCAAGAGAGGTGTCTTTGGATTCACCTACTAATCTTTATACTCTGCCAGAATGCTAGAGTTGAGGTCATCCCAAGGGGTGATGAAATCCCCGAGTAGGCCTCCTAAAACTTAAACAAGATTTTGGATCCTAATCTTATGCACCCAAGATGGCCTCAAAAGATAACAAGGGGAGAGAAGACTTGGATGATCTTGGGCTAAAAGATAGAGTTCTTTTCCAATTGATGCTTAAGTTTTTTGATCTAGACTTTTTGAAAACACACATGATTAAGATGCAAAGGTTCAATTCCAATTTGAAATGCACCAACAAAAGAGAAGTGATCGAAGAATGAATACACAAAGGAGAGTTAGGGTCAACAAGAAAGTAAACCTGTGCGCCTGGAGGCCCTCCACATCAACTATCGATTAATTTCTTTTAAGGCATTCAAGAGTTGGTTTTTTTTCATTTTAAGGCCAAAATAAAGATGTGTGTAAAGCTCAATTTCAAGTGCACGCCCAGAGGCCCTCCACGTCAATTGAGTTGTTCAATTTTACAGTCCCAAATGAAGTGTTAGTGAGACTAATGTGCATTCAAGAAATTTTATATTTTAGAAAAACCAATAAAAACTCAAGTGAGTGGAGTTTGATTTTTGTAGAGCATTTAACACCTTCTTAGGTAGACCCATCCCCATATATGGTGCTAATATTGCAACCAACGGTTAGAATGATGGGTGATTAAAGAGGGTGAGTCCAACAACAAACTCACTCAAAGTATCTTTATTTGTTTTTATAACTTAGAAAGTTTCTAAAATGTGGTTTTTTTTTTATGCCCCAAAAGATGAAGTGTGATGTATGATAATGATTATTTGATCTGTGGCATTCAAGATTGGATTTGTTATGCATTCCAATAAAAAAAAAAAAACTTGATTTTAATCCATGGCACTCAAGAGTGATTTTAGTAACATGCATTCAAAGACGAATGTTTAAACATTCAAGTTCTTTCTTTCCAGTATTCAAGATTGAGATTTTGTGTGTTATTTTAAGAACTTTGAAGTGCTTTGTTTTAACCTTAGATAATTCAAGATTGAGTTTTTTTGAACTGAAATTCAAAGAGGAAGGAATAGAGATGCTTTTCTTTCCAATTTAGATCATTCAAGATTGTTTTTGACTGAAAAAAAAATGACTCTTTGGACTTTAGTTTTCATTCAAGATTTTGTGTTCTAGTTTGCATGTTTTAAGCCCAAAAATGATATTCCTAGATTGTTTTGATGCATGAAAAACTTAAAAAACATTCAAGATTTTGCAACAAGACATTTGTTTGGAACAAATAACAAAGCTTTTAGAACAATTTTGGCAACCATTTAGGACTCTTAGTTTTCATGAGATTTTAAAAGAACTTTAAAATATTTGCAAATGAAGTTCATTTTATCCCTGATTGATGCTTTGAGTTTGATTTAGAATTTTGTGTGCACTTAGTGTTGATTTTGAACCTTTTTAAATGGAAACTTGAACTTTTTTTTAAGTTTCCAAAAATAAGTGTTCCTAACTTTGCATGAATGCATCTAAAACCTTGATGTTGCAAGGATGCAAATGATTGGATTGATTTAGTTTCACTTGTTAAAAGTTTTTTTTTTTTTTTTGCAAATTTTTAGTTTTTTAATGGATTTAAGTATGATTTGGGGGTTCATTTTAAGCACTAAAATGGCTTCTCAAAAATGGCATTATGGCTTTACTTCATGATCAAAATGGCATTACTTTGTTACTATGGATGATTGTGCTAAAATGGCTTGGGAGAGGATTCTTTAAATAGGAAAAGGGCTTGAGGGATCAAGGGCTAGGATGCAAGGATGGGAGAAAGCTTATGGAAGGTTTAGATTGAATGAGAGGAGAGCACATGGATTGTGCTTCTTTACAGCCAATTAGGGAGTGACACATGTCACAGAGTCATTAGTTAGAGCAAGAGGGGTTGAAGGGTCAACAAAGGAGGCTCAAAGCTCATAAAGACCCTCATAATGGCTTGTAAGAGCAATGAATGAGCTTGTAAGAGTCATTTATGGCTTTGTGGGCTTCATAAAGTTTTATGGTTGGGATATTTGTGAGAGAGTTGAGATATTTGACTTGGGTTGGGTTAAGAAAGTCTTAAGCTTGACTTAGGAATGTGCAAATGATTAAGGCTTGGATTAGGGATGGATTAGGATTAGATTAGCAATGTTAGAGATGTGCAAGTGGATGGCATTTAATGAGGGTAGGTGAAAGAGGAGATATTTGTTGGCTTTGGCTTAGGTTAGCAAGTCTTAACCCATGTTTAGGGAATGTGACAAGGTTGGGGGGGGGGGGGGGGATCAGGATTAGGGTCAAAGATAAGGATTGACATCTTCTAGAAGAGTCTAGGCTTTGGATGAGGATGAAGACTTTCTAGAAGAGTCTAGAACTTCCTAGGATGAGGATAAATAAGGTTTTTAGGAAATAAATAAAGTTTTATTTATTTCAAGGGTTTGCGTTGAGGAGATATTTATTAAAATATTTTTAATAAACATGAGGATTAATATTTAATCTTAATTAAATATTTTGAGTTGGGATTAGGGGTAGGAAATGATGGGATTAGCTTTTAATCAAAATTAAAGAAGGATTAGAAGATTTTGGAAGAGGTTAGTGGTCTTAAGAAAATTGGCCAAGTTTTGGGCAAAAAATAAATAAATTATTTATTTTGAAATTTTTGGTCAATTTATTAATTAAATAATTAATAAATAAAGAAATAATGTTTAAATAAGATTTAAACATTTTTGAGAGGGATTCCTTAATTAAATATTTTTAATTAAAATAAAGGTATTTAATGGCATAAAAATAAATAAATAAATTAAATAAATAAATAATTAATAAATGATGATGTCATCAGGGACTTTTTCAGAAAAGAAAAATACTTTATTTTCTAAAGAATTTTTAAGTGTCTAGACCTAGCACCAACATTCATCATTTGATTGCATTTTGTTTTGACAACTAAATTTTAACACCTATAATTATAACTCCAATGTGTTCTGAAGCAACTCTAGTCTATGAACATGATAGTCACACCATTTTTCCAATATAAGACTAAATATATCCAAGGTATTGAAAAATCAATGTACTAAGAATCCAATTCAATTGCATTAATAGAAATCCCTAAAATTATGTTAATACAAATTCTTTTTCTATCATTATATTTTCTTTTTATGTAAGGTGTACTACATTATTCATCATACATGTTTCAATTGAGAAGACATTTAATCCAATTTCAAGTTGTGAACTTTTTAAAAACTCTTTTTATAATAGCTGATTTCAACAAAAAAAATTAATACATAACATTATATAAGTATCCCCTAAAATCAATGAGCAAAAAATGTGATTTTGTGGAGTGTTTGCAAAGAATCACTTGCCTCTAAATAATGTATACTAACATATTGCAAATATGATCTTAAAATCATGCTTAACAACTCAAAACATTATGTAGAGGATCATGTGATTCAAGAACCCATTGTGATGGTTCCAGTTGCTTTTGTCACAGTTCAATTTCCTCTCATTATTGATGGTGTCGCTAGAGCTCCTTTCCCTAGTCCTTGTGATGTCATGTACACTTTGCCTCCTGGTGTTTCAATGGGGAATGTCTATCTTCCTTGCTCATATCTTTCTTGGAGGTTCCTCTTTCTCATATGGTTTTGGTCACAACTTCTATTGGTGTGACTATCCTTGTGGTTGCTAAGATTTAAACTCTGCATTGAACATAACACATATCAAACTAATATTCAATAGAGGTTAATTGAAATCAGATCACAAAAATTAATTAGAGTGCAGTACTCTTATTTCACTACTTAGCCAATGGAGAAAGTGGTATCCCAAGGACTAAAAATGTCTAAATTATCATATGGAAAGGGCACAAGTATAATTTTGTGCATCTCTTCTTTAAGCTCATACATATATGCTATACTAAAGTTAAATATTTGTCAAAAATCAATCATTTGTTATAAGATAATAAAAAGACATATTAATTATATAATACATAACTAAAGATTCTTTGCATCTCATATTGTAGTTATTAATTTTAATTAAAAAAATTCCATGGAAGACACTATGATACCAAACATTTATAGTTTCTTAAGTAAAATGGTTTTACTTCCCTGCTTACCATAATCTATATGACAATTCAGTCCAAATCCTTTAAAAATCTTCCAAAAATAAGCAAATTTAATCTATAGAGAGAAGACATAAAGACAAGCATCTATGTTCAAAATATTTATCAAATGTAGGCCTTCCAATGACCATGTTCTTTTGTGCCCCTATATACAAGAATGGATGTCATCGTGATAGATATTTTTCTATATATTTAAATATGTTCATATATATAGGAATGGATTTTGATATATATATATATATATATATATATATATATATATATATATATATATATATATATATATATATATATAGAGAGAGAGAGAGAGAGAGAGAGAGAGAGAGAGAGAGAGAGAGAGAGAGAGAGAGAGAGAGAGAGAGAGAGAGAGAGAGAGAGAGAGAGAGAGAGATGAATTTTAACATGATACTTGTTTATATGTATAAATATGTTTCTTGAAAAAACCCTGACAAGGCAATTTTCTTGCATTGAGTTTGATGTTCAAACAAAGCAACAATAATTTGAGAATAACAATCACAAAAGTTGATTTAGCAATGCCATCAACAAAATTCATAATTTGAAAGGTTGAATGGTGGTTGTTCTAGTTTGTGTAGATATAAATTATGGGTAGTGATTAAGCAATGTTATTTCTCAATTAGATTGTGTAACAGTTTAGTTTGCATGAATATATCAGATTGCATTCAATAATCCAACATTGTGATAAGAATATTAATGATTTGTTCATGAATTGAAGTGTAACAACAATCTTTATATACCCAAGAAGAAGATTTTTTGTAATGTACCCAATGGATATATCAGTGCAATTGTCTCCATTGAGAGTGCATGAAGAATCATGTTCAAGAAATGAGGATTATTTTGTGAAAAAGAAAGAGACTTATAAGGCTGGATGGAGAATAATATTGTGGGTAGAAACTAGATTCTAACTTTTTCTAATGTGTTGTTCTTTTGATTGTATTTGGATTGAAAAGATGTAAAATGAATTTCAAACCCTAAATTAGATCTATACTTTTTTCTCAAGACATAACCTAGGCATTTATAATTGAAGAGTGGTCATTGTGGTGTTGTTATTTGGTAGGAAATGAGATTTGTGCAAACCTTGCAATGACCTTCAAATTGACCAGTAGAAAAGAATGAAATATTAAAATGAAAAGGTGAACTTAGCATTTGGAAACAATAACTAAAATATAAATGTTACCTTCTTTCTCCATTAAGTCTTACATGTCATACATAACACATAGTGCGAGTCCATTCTGAAGGGACTAGTGTTTCCCACTATCAAAAAAATGAAACATATTTTCAAGTACATGACATATTGTGGTGGCCTCCTTTGCTAATTTGGCCATGTTTTGAAGACAAATCTTTGACTAGACTTTAGGGATACTTTGCTTCCTCCCTCTAATATTATTCGACATATCACCACACTCAAAAGAAATAATGAGAATAGTTCATGAATCAATGTATACTTTAGAATGATATAATATCATTTGTTTCCACTATTCAAATTCTTCTTCATGTCTCCCAATTTACAACAAAAGTTATCAAATGCAATCAAACATGATTACAGATAAATAGAAACAATAGATTACCTTAGAGAGGAATAATTTGAGGCAATCCAATAGAAATCCAATCTTTTGAATACTTCATACACTGCAACTAAATTTCTTAAATAAATGATTTTGACTATGGCGTCCTTCTACATTTCTTGAAACCAAGAGATACCCATAATTAATTATCATGCAATCATAGGTTAATATTGAGTTTCACTTGGTTTCAAGAATTGTTTAATATTCTCTACTAATTAGGGCCAACCATGTGAAGGTGGAAGCTCATTTGGCCCCATGCACCCCCACCCCCACTACCCCCCATTCCTTGTTAACATTTAAAATTAATTCATTCTATTAATAAAATGTAACATTCATGAATTATCACATGATAACATTCATTAACACATTAATTTCATTAGAACATTCACATTAACATTGAAACATAAGATTCATTAGAATAGTCACATGAAAATTCAATAGAACATAAATAAAACATCTCTACATAAACATCAGTCATTATCAAATAAGTTACATAAGTTCACATCAATCATTTTTTTTTTTTTGTCCTTCCCTATATTGTTGTAGAGGCATATCTATGTCATCATCAATATTTCTTCTCACCCGTGGACTTGCACTCATTGTCCTTTGGAAAGGTTGGTCCTCTACAATAACAAATAAAATGGCTAAATTGAAAAAAATTGAGACTTTAAAGATTTTAAAGAACATTGTAGTGCTCTTTATCTTGTCCAACCACATCATCTTTCCCATTGGCTTGGACCTCAACACACTCATCATGAACAATCTCTACATCCCTTGCAACTACAATACAAGATGTTTTCCTAATCCCAACACATATCATAGTTAAATTTGTGTTACTACACCAAATTTAATTTAAAATGTTTACTTGTATTAATAATTTAGAAATAAAAAATCAAACAGAAAATGTTTACTTGTATATTCATTGATATTATTCTTCATCCATCTCATCATTAGAATCATTTTCATTGTCAACATTGTCACCACCACTATCCTGGTCATCATCATCATTGTCATCATCATCATCATCCTCACCATCATTGTAATTAGTAGAAGCATCATCATCATGATTAGTAGCAACATCATTTGCATTAGGAGCATCATCAACTAACTCTTGATCATGATCCACTTCTTCCTCTTCCTCAGTATCTTCTTTTTCCATCCAATTATATTTTATTAGCCTTCCCCTCAGATCATGTCTAAAAACAAATGACCAACCTAGTTTATGTGGAACCTTTAAGTAAAATACCTGCCCACATTGGCTTGGAAGAACATAGGCCTCATCCCCAACTGGCTCAAACAACCTTGTATCAATCATTGGAAATCCATTCTCATGCTCAATAATAGTACTATCAGGAAAATTTTGATTGAGTCATAGTATATACCATTTGATGACAAAGAGAACTAATGTGAAGGGATTAAATTCATACTCAAGTATATTAACCAAAATGTCATAGTATCAATTTTGAGATTTTCAAGGATGTAAGTCATTTCTAGATGAAATATTGGTCACCTAGAAGATTGCGCTTATCCCAGACTCACAATTTCTCTTCATGTCATCTAAATCTTTGATGCAAAACTTATAACCATTGCAGAACATAGTCTTGTGGTGTTTCATCTATAATAATGTCAAACATGTATAAGTTATTCCATCATGAGTTCAAAAACAAACGGTTGATTAACAAACATATAAGTACTTGGAGATCTCTTGAACCATATGCTAAATCTATTTCCTTTTGTGTAACATTGAGATCCCCATTAAAATGAGCTTGTTTAACTAATAAAGACACAAATTCCCATTTTAATCCATGAACATAATGTTGACATCAGTCAATCCATACCGTCATCCAATCTTTGATTGTTTGCAATGGACAAATATATTGCATCCCATTCTTTAGTAGCTGTACAAAAGTAAATAGATGACTTAGAAAAAATTTAATTGAAGATTAAGAATTAATTAACTACAATAACATCTCATAATTTATTACCTTTCACTTTCCTAAATCTAGCTTTCCCCACCAAGTACTCCCCTTCAAATTTTTTAATGGAGTTGAGATCCCAAATGCAATCTATATGGGTCTTTGCTAAAAGATTAGAAAGATATTAACATACACCATTATTTGGTATGCCATATATCCTTTGATCATAGAACCCTCAGGACATGCTCTTTATTGAACCAAAACCTTAAAAAATTTCAAGTGTCTCTTAACCATCCACATTGACCTAGGCTATACATGTCCACACAATTCAATCTCCTCAACTTGGTGTATGAGGTAGTGTTCTTGTACATTGAAAAAAGTTGAAGGTAAACAATTTTGCATTTTACACATTAGTAGAAAAATTCTTTTCTTCCAATATTTTATATTTTCTTTATGG
The DNA here is from genome assembly GCA_028749045.1 of Cupressus sempervirens. Lineage (NCBI taxonomy): Eukaryota > Viridiplantae > Streptophyta > Pinopsida > Cupressales > Cupressaceae > Cupressus > Cupressus sempervirens. The sequence goes on from CM053788.1 coordinate 438,566,353, forward strand.
ATTTCTTTAGATGACAACCACCTACAAGGGATTCAAGACACAAAAACATATAAACATGAGACTTTACGATATATTACTTGTTTGATATATTGAACAAATATCACTGCTTACCTCATGTATTTTCTAAGCTCACTTGTTTAATATTATTGTCAAAGTTTATTGGGAGCGATAGGGGTAGCACATATTGCAATAATTGTCAATTGATAATTTCATTCTTTTCTAATGTAACACAATAAAAATTGAATACAATTTCATTCATATATTGTTAATACAAAAGACTATGACTTACCTTGATGAAGGTATCCCAATCATGAATTTTTAGCCCTAGGCCAAATTCAATTTTCTTTGATATGAGATTGCTTATGTAGCAATTCTTGTAGGAAATATCATTTTTCATATGACTTCTTTTATGACATTACTTTGCTGCTCTATTAATAATCAAGAAAGGGCACTTGCATTAATCCGGTCTCCATTGCTATTTGATTTAATGATATTTTTCATTGCATGATTGGATTCATGAATGCCACTACAAATTTTGGCAAGTTTTTCTTTGTCACGTCTTCCATCCCATATTTTCCATAGTGTCTTTGTTACATTCTTTCCAATATGCATGTTATCAAACAAATGCACAATTTGTAGCTGCTCATAGTAGGGCATCCTACTAAATTCTCTAAGATAACATTTTAGTCCCTTTGGAGGGTGGTCAGTACTGATGCCTTGATGAAATCCAATTCTATTATACTCCAACTGCCTTAGGTGAGGTGTCATTCTTCATGGCTTTGATGTAGTCTCTTCTTTCCCATTGAAAAGTTGTTTTTTGACACTTTGATACTTATGTTTTGTGTGGAGGAAGTACCTATTCTCATCAAACACTTGCTTTCTCAAACTTTTGGAATGATGATATTTCATCTTTGGAGCACACATTGGACATGCAAATTTTCACTTTGTTTGAAGACCTACAAGATAATGATGCAATTGGATTATATATGTTCATTTTTGGAATTAGTATTATTGCGTACAACTAGATTTCAACATAATGTACCATAGAAATGTGTCAACCTTGGGGCATCATGAATTGTCCACACAAGCATTGCATGGAATTGAAATTGTTTTTGTCTGATTGGTCTAGAGATATCATACATAGTGAAACCATTCCATAACAACAACAACTCGTTGATAAGAGGTGCAATATATATATATTCATATCTTTCACTTGGTACTTACCTAGTTGCATGAACAATATTAGATAATTATTGTGGTAATTTTACTCCATGAATTATAATTACATGTAGGTGACAATAAAATAATTAAATATCGGGAACAATCATTGCCAACATAATGTGCTCCCTCTTTATTGACATCCATGGAGGAAGACTATTGTTGATAACAAAAATAGGCTAAATTGAGTAAACTGATCTCATCTCTCTATATGGATTGACATCATCAGTTGCTAGAGAAAGCCTGTGATTTTGAGGTTCTTTTTAAAGTGTGGCCACTTTTCCTCTACATCCTTAAATTTTGAACCATCCATAGACATTTGAATAATGTCATCTCAATTTCTATTCCATGCATGGTAATCCATAAATTGTGCCAAGCTACTACACTTGAATAATTTTTTAAGACACAAAATAATGGGGATGTAATGAAGCACCTTGTGAGACACCTTTCTTGTTACTTGATCATCTTGATATTTTCTCATATTACATTCAAGGTATTTTGTTTCATTTTCCCATTCTTTAAGATAAATTACATGATCTTGAGTACAAGCATCTATTGATTGATACTCCATTCCAATATGTTTCATAGTGGCACATAATTCTTGATACGAGCGAGGGAGAACATTTGATGGTGGTAAAAAATAGTCACCTATCAATCTACAAAAAATTATATTAGTCATTAGTATAAATAATCTTAATGGTACATATTTCACCTTTTATAGACTATAATGACATATATCACAAACCTTAGCATACATGACATTGTTATGTTGGATAAACCATTTATAACCTTCAAATTCACCAACAACAATACAACAAAGAGAAGAGTTGATTGGGATCCTTTGTAAAGGGTCGTGTTTTCCTTCTCAAGTAGAGGTATATCATGGAAGACCTCAATGTCATCCTCCTCATCATCATCATCAACAATAATACCAATACCAAATGATTCATGGATCAATGCATTCATACCATCATCTTCAAATGTGTTTTCTAGCACATGATCCTCATCTTCCATGGGATCATGATCTTCTCCTTCAATACTCACACCTCCATGTTCCTCCATATTCACACCTCCATGTTCCTCTGAGATGTATTGGTCCATATCATGTACTAGCTTGGGGAGATTAACCTATATAAAAATGACGACAATCAAACCCCTGTTTTGTGATTCATATGTATATTAATTGTGAAAAAAATATAACAAACAACTTATCAATTGATGACAATAAAACCCCTCTTTAGTGTGACCATTCTCCCTACAATGTCTCTTAGCTTTTTAAATTTTGATTCTTCTTGTTTTTAAGCCTTTGAAATTCTTGCAAGGACAATAACATTTTTCATCGTCTACTCTTTGAGAGTTAGACAACAATCTAGCGATTGTCTCCCTATTTTGATCAAACTCCCTTGTATTATCTGTCATGATCCTTCTTCACAGGAATAACTTATTCGTGTACCCTTATTGATTTTGTTGTACTAAATGTTTATATTTGCACATGTGGTTTTAAATTTTTTTTGGGTGTAATGTGTGTATATATGAAAAAATAATATGTATATCTCCAAAAATATTGGACATGTCATACTTAATGTTTATATCTACAGATATGATTTTGAAAGAAATATTTGATGTAATTAATGTGTATATCTACAAAAATATTGGACATGTTGTACTTAATGTTTATATCTGCACATATGGTTTTGAAAGAAACATTTGGTGTATTTATGCCTCTTCATTTTGATTTTGTTAAAGGGAAGCTTGTCAATGGTAATAGAAAACAAGAATACATTTTCTAAGAGTTTGCAATTGTTCCAAAAAAAAAAAGTTTTACAAGAAAATGCACATGAACAACTGTTAGCTTAGAAGCAAGAACATGGTGTTGATATTAGATCTACCTTGCTAACACCTAATGGATTGAGCTATTATTATTTGTTCTAAACACATTTACTTTGATAGCCATGCTAGGGAGGTAATTTCACCTAGTACATCCTCATGAATTTGAAGTTCTTAATCATAATCTTGGGTGCTCAAATTAATGTCCAAGACATTTGTGCCTTAGGGCCCTATTTGATCATCATTTGAAAGGGCCTCAATGTTGACCACAAAATGTATCTCAATATGTTTAGAGGTAATGTCATTGTGGAAAAGGCTTCTCCAAGGTATTGAGCCTCATGATTATGGCATTTACAGAAGAATAACTTGCTTCTTCAACTCCTTTCACTCAACTCTTCACTAAAGTTATTCTTCAACATCAATGGCTTCCATTGTTGGGCCAGCGTATCTTAGAAATATAATCCATGTGGTTTCAACCATATATAGTGAATATGATGTAAATAGAAAATTAATCATATTACTATCCAAATCCTTTATCTTATAAAATAATATTGTATACAAAAAAACCTGTAGATGTAAGAAGAGGCATCCGATGAAAATCAAGAGTTTTTATAGGAACAAGTCTTTATTAACCTCAGGTGTGTGATGCTTGATGTGGAAATTAGTCCTTTATTATCCCCATGTGTCTAATGTAGGATCATATTGGATCTTTGAGTAGTCTTGTATCAATAAAAAATATTTCTTGTTTTCTGTACCAATTTGTTGTTTGTGATGTAATCATCGCTACCATTGGTTTCATGTTATGTGTAGTTACCATGATGATGGGGACCTATCCTTGATCCTTTTATTAAGAATGCAAGCCTTGTTTATTTGTATTTCTTGAGTTATGAAACATTCTTTGTGGTCTTTATTCCTTCATTTTCCTTCTAACGTGGAATGTTGTTTCTTTTGGTGCAATTTCTTATGTTAACAAGATGTGTTGCAAAGTTAGGATTTGACTCCTATGACATGTGTGGATCAATATTTGAGTGCTCAATTCTTTATGTGTCATTTAGCATTGGTTTTGGTTTACTGTTCCTAGTATGGACCTATAATATAATTAAATTCTTGACTAGCCAACTTGTGGCTTAGTTGGTTATATAAGAAGCTTGGTTAGAGATAGAAAGCAATAGAGGATGATATAAAATATATGGAGAAGAAGGATAGGATGAAAATTTGGATTCTAACTTCATGAATTCCTTGCATATGGTTGAAACATGGAAGGCCTCATAGTTAGGAATGTTGATAAAATTCTTTTAATTATTACATCAGTGCAGCTTCCAATTGCCTAGTCTTATATGGATCTTGTTTCCATTGTTTCATGTGATATCTATATTGCTTCCATGCGTAAGTCTGAGTAGGACTTGTTGTCTGTTTAAATTTGAGTTTTTAGTTTCAATATACACCACCCTTACATCATTTTCTAAATTGCCTAAATAAATGTTCTAAGAAACTATCGTGCATAAAGATTTTATGATGTATTTTTTTCTCCCACCATATAGACCATTGCAACAAACATTGATGCAATGTCAAAGGGAACTCTTTATTTTTCAAGATTAAAAATGAACTCCTATCCTAGTTTTTGATAAACTACTCTAAGGACCAAAAAATGCATAGACAACAACATCCCCTGATTATGATTTCTACTATACAACCATTGAATACTATTTCATATGTTGGTCTATGAAACTTAATGATGATTTCCATTCTTGGATCTAATTTAAATTAATCCTATATTATAATGATATATCTATTGTACATTATACAAATATCTTGTCCAAAATGGAAAAAAATATGAAGTAAAACCCAAAGAATTGAAATGTTGAAAATGACTAAGGATCAATTTGTTTAAATTATATAAGATAGTCCAAACTAACTTTTAAATAAAGTAAAATCATTTCCTAGAAATATGGATGGTTATCCAAGAATCTTAATACACACAATACCTTCATATCTAATGTAGGGCATACAGATAAATAATCTCTATGAGAGAAGTATATTGAAGGACAAGAAGCATTCCCTTTCTAGTGTATACTAAGGGTTTTCACCCTCACGATAGACTAGGAAAAGGGGAAGGTTTCCAGTCTAGGATGCAAAAATCCTCATGTACTATCCAAATTGATCTATTATTAATCTTGATTTTTTATCATTTGGTCAATATGGTCCATGATGAAGAAAGGAAAAAACTTAAAAATAGATTCTATATGATTAAAATAATAATAGAAAACTATCATATAACTCTAAAAAAATTCGAAATCAAAGAGACTAAACTTAAAATCTATACCAGAAGATAAGCTAGAAACATAGAAAAAATAACTCTCAGTGAGAGAGAATACATTGAGATATAATGAGAAATATCCAAGGGCAATCATTTCTGGGGAGATAGTTATGTCTAGGAGTACTACTCTCAAATGTACTACATCACTAAAAATAATTGCCCCTAACTATAATGCACAAGATTATGTTCTTTCTTCTAAATGAAGGAAAGATAATGCTTATCTTGGAAACTAAAGCCATGTTGTTTCAACCATATATAGTGAATATGCTATAAATAGAAAATTAATCATACCACTATCCAAATTCTTTATCTTACAAAATAATATTGTATGCAGAAAAATTTGCAGATGTTAGGAGAGGTATTTGATGAAAATTAAGAGTTTTTATAGGAACAAATCTTTATTAATCCCAGGTGTTTGATACCTGATGTGGACATCAGTTCTTTATTAACCCCATGTGTTTGATGTAAGATTATCTTGGGTATTTGAGAAGTCTTGTATCAATCAAAAATATTTCTTATTTTCTATATTGGTTTGTTGTTTGTGATGTAGTCATTGCTACTATTGGTTTCATGCTGTGTATGGTTACCATAATTATGGGGACCTATCCTTGATCCTCCTCCTAAGAGTGCAAGCCTTGATTGTTTGTATTTCTTGAGTTATGAACTGTTCTTTGTGGTCTTTGTTCCTACATTTTCCTTCTAATGTGGAGTGTTGTTTCTTTTGTTGTAATTTCTTATTTTAACATGATGTGTTGCAAAGTTAGGATCTGACTCCTCTGACACTTGTGGATCCGCCTATGATTGCTCAATTCTTTATGTATCATTTAGTGTTGGTTTTGGTTTACTCTTCTTAGGCTGGACCTATAATATAATTAAATTCCAGAGGAATATTGCTACTATTCTAGGCTATGAACTAGGAGGCCTCCCTTCAATTTATTTAGGTCTCCCCATGGGCCTTAAACCCCTAGATTCTTTCTAGAATAGCCTTGTTGACAGGTTTAATTTAAAATTGGCTGGCTAGAAAGGAGTCAATATTAGCCAAGCTAGAAAGATTCACTTGGTCAAATATACTCTTTAGAATCTCCCTACTTATGCTCAGAGTCTTTATGGGATTCCCAACAAGTATGTTGATCTTTTGGAGAAGATCTAGCAGACTTTTCTTTGGTCAAGATCAGAAGACAACAAGAGATTTCCCCTGGTGGCATGGGATAATGTGTGCCTCACAATAAAAATTGGGGGGTTGGGTATAAGGAAACTGAGACCTTTCAATAAAGCTGTCCAAGCTAAATAGATATGGAGAATCTTTTCCAACAAGGGGGACTAGAGGGACATCATGGAAGATAAATACCTATGAAGACCTTCAATTAGACACTTTCTCTTTGGAGGGTCAATTCCCAATGCATAAAATATATGGAACGACATTCTAAAAGCCAGAGAGATGGCCAAAAATAGGGAAAAATGGAGTGTTGGTAATGGGAAGGACACCCTTTTCTAGAAGGACAACTAGCTAATCTAGGGGCCTCTTATCAACATTTTTGATTATGAAAGATGGGTTTGTATTTTCATCCATAGGTTTGGAAAATTTGTTAGTGATTATAAGGCCAGGGTTGGAGGGATCTTTCTTGAATATCTAGGGACCTAAAACCTCTGATGATTATTCTCCACTCTATGGTTTTGAATGATGATCAGGACTTTCTTATTTGGGAGAACACCTCAGATGGTATTTATTCGGTGGCTTTGAGGTACCGAGCTATTATGAGGTAGGATTTGAGATCAGATTGGGCTAAGGCATAGTTCCCTAGTCTTATCCCTAAAATCAATATTTTCATTTGGCTTTTACTCTAGAATAGGATATTGACTATAGACAATCTTAGTAAAAGAGGTCTTCCTATTCCTAATAAATGTGTCCTTTGCAAAAACCAGGTTGAGTCTATGGATCACATGTTTATACATTGCTCCTTCACTAGAGAGGTGTGGTCTATGTTCAGTCAAGCTTTTGGGTTGAGTTGGTGTGTTTCTATCATGACTATTGAATTCTTTAAGTAGTGGGATGAATCTTGGAAGGGATTAGGGCTTCAAGCTATAAGTAAATAGGCTTTGCCTCATTTTGGGTGGAGTATTTGGAAGGAACAAAATAACTGTATCTTCAAGGATGCTAGCCTTCCTTCCAATATTGTCTCTAGTAAAATTCAAAATGCCCTTTTGGAAAATTATATGTTTATTAAAGGATCTAACCCATTCGTAGCTAAATATGGTAGTAGTAATTATATTTAGAAAAGAAGAAAGGAATGTCACTAGTCTTTACCCCCGGAGGGCTAGCACAAAGCTAACTTTGATGGTGCAGCCAAAGGTAACTCGAGAGCTACAAGAAGTAGAGGGGTGATTAGAAATAGTCATGGGTATGGAATAGTAGTGGTTACTTTCCCCTGGGACACCAAACTAATCATTATGTGGAGGCTTGTGCTACCCTCCAAACAAATAAACTAGCAAAGGAGGTTGGGGTGAAAAGCCTATGGCTTGAGGGGGACTCAAATAATGTTATTAAATGCCTCAGGGGTGAATACCCTCCATCCTGGAGTATAAAGAATATGATGGAGGAAATGAAATAAATTTTACTTACTTTCGAGAGGGTCTATGTGTCACATGTTTACCATGAGGAAAATGTGGTTGCTGATTAGATGGCTAATGAGGTAGTAAGTAGGGACACGTCACACAGATGGCCAAGTGGTGAGGGGACTCCAGTGGTCACTAAATTTTTAATAGAGATTGAGAGAATCCAGGGGAGGATAGGAAACATAAAGTGTAATTATGAAAGATAATATTATCAATCAAACTTTTAAAGTTATCAAAGCTTGGCACAAGCCAAGTTAGGGGTATCATAATTGGGAGGCTTTGTGGCAAATTTTCTAGGGAATCAGTAATTTTGATTACAATTGTTTTACTAAGGATAGAGGAAAGTATAGTTTTTGTGAGAAAAACTAGTGTTCTGCTCATTGCATAGGGAGAACACAGAGAATTTTTTTTTTTTTTTGCAACATAATGGTGGGGAAAAGGCATCATAGAGAGCCAGAGAGTGAAGTGAAGAAGTGGAAGAGGAGATCAAAGGTGTGGGAGAAGCTAAGAGAAGGTGACATCTCGACCTTCATTGAAAAAATTCATGGCTAGGATCCTAAGATATCTGACCTTATGGTTAAGTCATGGAAAGATGGGAAGGTGAAGATAGATGGTATAGATTTCCAGGTAAATGAAGGGGTCATAGTAGAGGTCATTGATTCTCCTAACCAAGGCATAAAATTCTATAGGGATAAGAAAATATCCCTGAATTTTGTGAAAGAATTTGCTAAGGATGCCAAGGAGATGAAGCATTTGGTGAAGACTGGTGCCTATTATGAACCTGCATCAATAAAGAAACTTTGGAGGTTTTTCCTAATGGTGATTATATCCTACATAACACTGGACGCTAGGTTTGACAAGATCCATACCCACCATTTCATTATCCTAAACCACTTCAAGTATGGAAAAAAAATCTCCATCTCCTTCTACCTTTTCTTCTCTACAAATAAGAGTATCATGGGTTTTAAGAAGAAAGCGTACACTAACCATGCCTTCCACGAGGGTTTTTTATTACTTATTTATGAGCATTTTATAGATCAAACCCATTGAAGGTTTTTTTCCCATAAGGTAGAATCCTTAGAGGAAATGGATAGCTCTTACCTCCCTTCAGAAATGGAGGATAGTGTAGGCCTACATTCAAAAGATGAAGAGGAGGTGGCTAAAATTATGAAGGACATGGGCAGGAAGAAGAAAAAGAAGTCTAGGAAAGGAATGGAGAGAAGGATTAAGCAAGAGGTCAACTCAGAGGAGGATTATAATGTTGAGGAAGAGGGGATGAAAATGGATGAGGAGGGTAATATGAAAGAGGTGGGCATCAGTAAGGTTTAGGAAAGAAGGAAGGATGACAACCAGGCCAAAAGGAGGAGGGGTGGAGAGAAGGAAGTAGAGAAGGAACATGGTAAGAGTAAGGAGATCAATCTTGAAGCTTAGGAAGAGAGTAAAGAGGAAGATGGTTCGACAAAAACCATTGTTACTCTTGGTGCTAAGGGCAAGAAAACTACATGGAGGAATTTTCATTATAGCACTATGAAAATGGGTCTGGTAAGAGAGCATATCCACTTGGAGGTTTTGGAGGAAAGGGATGGAAAAATTAATTAGGAGGAATTCATTAACCTAGCTTTTGTGATTCTAAGTGATAACGCAAGGGAAATGGGGATGAACCTCCTAAACAATGCCCAAAATAGTATGGTGGACAATTTTTGGTCCATTAAATGGATTTTCCATGAAATTGAAGAGATTAAGTTTAGGATGCAAGGGCAGGAAAGGATAAAAGGGGGGATGGGGATGTCAAAGTTTGCAAGCTAGATGCAAGGGTTACTGAGATTGAAAAAAGAATGGAAAGGATGCAGAGCTCTCTCCATAGCTCAACTAACTAGAGCCTCAACATAATCAAAGGACTAAATGACAATATCATTTAGCTACACTCAATGGTGGAGAAAAGCAAAAAGGGGAAGGAGGAACAATACAAAGAGGAAATTAGGGCTACTGATGAAGATGACTTCTTGTAGGTTGAGAGCTTGAGCAAAAGAAGGAGATTGGAAAAGAGGAAGAGGGAAGAGGAGGCTTCTCTAAATGATAGTCATTTCAAGATTGATAAGGCAAATACCATGGGAGAGCTGGAGCTCAAGAATGTGGAGCTGGTCAAAGAAATGGTGCCCTAATTGGCGCTCCTAGTTTTTTGTCTGTACTCTAGCTTTTGGTTGTTTTTAATATTGTTTAGTTCTGGAGGCCGAGTATGGTCTGTTATTTTTTTGTTGCTTTGTTGCTAGCTTTGGACTTTTAGTAGTATTTTGTTGTTCAATGGTGGGTTTCAAGAACCCCTATAAAAAACTTGTTTTACTTAATCAAAAACATATAAAGGTATATTGAATTTCAAATTTTGAAAGTTGGATAGTTTTTTTCGTATGAATTAGCTATTTTCTTGATGGGGATTATGATTATTCTAGATTGGAGATGTTTTTACAACTTCTAGAAGGTTTGTAGAAGTCTTTGAATAAAGGGATTTATAGCTTTGTGAAAATTAGGTTCTGGACAAAGAAAATACAAGGAGAAAAGATGTGATGGAATTAATGTTAGGGTTTTTATTTAGCTTTAAACCTTCACATGCATAAATTTTCAAATAAAAGTTGGCCAATGTTATATCAAGAGGAGTATTGAGCATGTAAGTTCTCTCTAATGTCCATAGATAAGGAAATTATAAGCATGCAATTTTCCTCTATTCGACCATGAATGCATAGAAGGTTGTTGAGTACACATGCCTTATACTCATGCCTTTACCTCTGCTTTTGACAATAAATTCATGTTATTTATATGATATCACAATAAAAAATATGGAGACAATTCTAACTTCAAAACATTTACTATGATTTGAAAAATAACCGCCCTTCTTGATTACAATATAATCTGTTTGTAACACCCTGCCAAGGGATCCAAAAGAATTAACCTAAAGTTTTATTAAGTTTGTCAAACATTTTTTTTATAAAGAAATCATAACATACACATCAATCATAAAGTAGCAGAAGCAATAACATACAATCATACATAAGCAAACATAATAGATTACATTCCTTAAGGATCCCAAGACGTTGAGTCACATTTATATTTAATTAATACTAAGTCTAAAAAATACCACATCCACATGAAAGAATAATTAAAAGTCTGAAGTCCATTTAAATAATATACATTTGTTCTGAATGCTACTTGGTAATAAAATTCAGAATGCTCAATCATCCACTGTACATGTCACAGGGTATGAAACGCTAAAAGAATATACATTTATTAAAAGTAGGTTACATCATCCCTTTTAGATCCATGAAATATAGTACAATATAATAAATGAAATCATCCATCATAAAGATATAACCATCCATCATAATACACAAGATAGAATGAAAGGAAATGCAAAGAAAGAACTCTAGCCATGGCAGTAACAAATGAATCTCAATGGTAAGAGTAAAAAGAACTACCACCCAACCACGTGGTAACCCAAAAAGGCCCACTTCGGAGATAGTCTCGAGTCCCAAATAGGATGTCAGTCCCAAAATCAAAAGTAATATCTAAGTCCAAGAAATCCTAAAAGTAATCTAACTTAAAGGTTCCAAGATAAATTGACATCTAGACCCAGAGGCAAACACAGACACGTAGGAAATCTATACTTCTAGTGGGCAAGTATCATCACATGAACCAACTCTAGGGTTACCAGGCTAGTCTTTTAATCCTTTGGCCCCCTAGTGAATCTATGTGGCACTAGTATCCTTTTATACTTACAAGGCATAATAACAAGTCAATTTTAAGGTTACTCGACTAGTCTTTAATCCTCCAACCCCTTAGTGACTTTCTGTGGTACCAATATCTTATTAATTCATTTTACACCTATTTAATGAAATGTTATCACTTATTTAACTACTTAAAATGGGTTACCCTGGTAGCCACTTTGGGCCCCGACCTCCATTGCAAGCCACTTCCCAACTTAACTTACAAATTACCTACCCTTGGCTCATAAAAGTACAAATCAAAGAATAATAGTATATCACCTCAATCCTATACAAGTGACTGGAAAGCATCAAATGATTATTCACAATAACACATCAGTTCTCTATGAGCAACTGGAAAGAATCCCAAAAATATTGATCAAAGATTCAAACTGGTTAAGTCAAACATGTCATAACATGAAATCATCAAGAACAAATCATACAAACACCTTAGTCCTATAAAAGTGACTAGAAAGCAATCCAAATACAACTGATCGAAGACTCTAAGGTTATATCAGATAGGTCACACGATATACCTTAGTTTCATACAAGAACACTAGAAAGCAATAACAATCGATAGATCAAAATACCTCATAGAGCATACAAGACACATTACCATGGTTGAGTATAAAAGATCGTATAAAAACATCATCATGACATAACAGAACAAACCCCCAAGCCTCTAGTAAACATCCTTACTAGCCAAAGCTAAGAAAACCCCAAAAACCCCAACATTAGTAAATCACACATCACATAAAGCACATACAAAAGTGTATTCCATAATTCATTAGGTTTTGAAAACCTTAGAGTTCAATATTTACTAAAAGTTTTCAGATTAAATCATAGAGAATTCTATAATGGAAATTAATTTTCTCAAACAAGAGTTTCAACCCAGAGAACTTCTGAAAATATAAATACAATAGACACGAAGAAGACAAGAATTCAAAAAATGAGCAATTACTACACAAACCCACAAGATCCTACCTAGATCTGATGCTAAAACAATGAACACACAAACACACAAGAATCTTCTTTTTCCTTTGAAAACCCTCTTTTTGGAAATTTGCTCCTCCAAACTTGTGTGTCTAGAAATGAGCTCTAATTGCCTTAATAAAGAATTTTTTCCCCAAATCAAGGCTTTGATCATGCAATCATGCAAAAACTCTTTGTCTTTAATAATTATATTTTAATTTTTATGCACACACTTTATGCACTTTAATTAAAACAAACTTTATTAAATTAAAGCTCTCTCCATTATTAATTTTTGAAGTGTTTTTAATAATATATTTATTAATTTAATTAATAATATTATTTAGAGTTTATTATTAAAATAAAATTTCTAAATAATTATCATTAAATTAAATAAATATAACTACACCACAATTAGAACCATAACTTTATCTTTAAATTTTCATTCTTTTATTTAAATAAATTCATGAGACATTTTTTTTACTAATATATTTATTAACTCAATTAATAACATTATTTAGATTTTATTATTAAAATAAAAATCTTAAATAATTATCATTAAGTTAAATAAATATAAATATGTTTAAAAATAGAATTTTAATATAGTCTTGTAAATTTAATTCTTTCATTTAATTAATTCACGAGACATTTTAATAATATATTTATTAATTCAACTAATAATTTTTTTTTTTTGGATCAATAAATGGGTAAAGCCTAGATTAATTATTGTTATTTGTAGTAATTAATTATTTATGTGTTAAGCAGATTCAAACCCAAGACCTCCCACATGATAATTATTTAAAATAAAACTCCTAAATAATTATCATTAAATTAAATAAATATAACTATGCCACAATTAGAACTATAACTTTATCTTTAAATTTCTTGCATACGCTTATGCAATTTAATAAAAATATACTTTATAAATTTTATGTTTTCTCTCTCAAGTTAATTACGAGACATTTTAACAATATATTTATTAATTCAACTAATAATATTATTTAAAGTTTATTGTTAAAACAAAACTCCTAAATAATAATAATTAAATAAAATAAATATAAATACATCAAAAATAGAACTTTAATATAATGTTTTAAATTTAATTCTTTTATTTAATTAATTCAGGAGACGTTTTAATAATATATTTATTAATTCAACTAATACTATTATTTAGAGTTTATTATTTTAAAAAAACTCTTAAATAATAATTATTAAATTAAATAAATATAAATACGTCAAAAATAGAACTTTAATATAATCTTTTAAATTTAATTCTTCTATTTAATTAATTTCTCAATTAATTAAATAAAATAAAATATCAAATTTCTTTATAAAATTTCCATTAAATTATCTTTTAATTTGATTTAATTATAACAAAAAATCACCACATACTCACAAAACCAAAAATGACAACTCAACTGAAGGCAAAGAACATAATCAAACTCCAGAGTCAAAATCATGAATTCACGTCGCTTGACGAATTCAGATGGGTAAACTAACTAAGATAATTCTCCTATTCTTCTAGGACAAATGGGTTTAAAGGTTAGGATTTGGACTTAAAAATTTATCTCCCCTCTCTTACCATTGAGATAATGCAATAGGGTACGCTCGTCTTGGCAATTCAGGGAAGTCGACACTTGGTATCTACAATCTACATAAAATTCATGTATGTACAAACACATATATGCTAAACTAAATAGGCAATGGTAGGAAGTGGTGCATTGTGTAGATCTCGACTAGAAGGTGACTATGATTCCCTTCCTTAACCACATCAGAAACATCATACATAAAGAAAATATACACACACACCATACACATGCAATATCGGGTAAGTATCCATAAAAAAACACATATGATAATCCATCTAACTAATCATCATCAATAAATGAAATCATTGTAATAATCATCATAAAATCAACTAAATATGAAACAATATCTGATAATCTGAAAGATAGTGCTACTAATCAACAAGCATAAACTGTCCTAAAAGAGTTCGACAATAATAATAAAATGCAAAGTAGAGGTAGGCACTACATTGTTCTACCCAATAATATTTGATTTAATTCAACATTGATGCACTTTCAAAAAAAAATTTCAAAATTTATAATTTTGCAGACATTGTTTGCACTCATCAAGTTGTGTTATTATACATACATCATGTTTTGAAGAACATGACATTCTATTAATCTCTTTATGTTTTATCAAAAATATTTTTTAAATAAAAAAATTGATTAAAACTAGAATCTCACTTCTAAGTAATAAATACAATTTAAATACAACAATTTTTTTGCAAATTCTCTACTAAAATATTATAGAAATAAAATATAAATAATTTATAAATTTTAATTCATCCTTCAACATAATTACAAATGAAGGGAAATGACTTTTCTTACTATCCCATTATATAATTGCAAAACTTTAAATATGTTTCCTGTATGGCATACTTCAAAATATATTAATTTGAAATATACTATCTTATTAAATTAGCTAAACCAAACTGCAACTATAAAATTAAAAAACTAAACTAAACTTTCGGCATGAACTAGAGGCTTTGTGTCCTTGTTTTTGTGATGGCTTTCTTTGTGAGTTGTTTAGTTGGCCAAATTAGGATGTGCACCAAGGGAATTTTAAAAGATTTTTTTAATGATTATTTGATTGGATGTCATGATATATTTTATTATTTAAATTGAGATTTATTTTATGTGATATCTTTTGATGAGTATTTATGAGAACTTGGATTTTGAGAACCAATGTTATTTTCAAGTTGTCTATTAAGGAACCAAATTTGATCATTATTACTTTTGTAGTATGGGACACAATTGTGGTTTGTGAGATTTGGGAAGGTAGTCTAGGTGCATGTATATGAGAGTGTCTTGCAATGGGGGTCAAGGCCCAAAGTGGCTGCCAGGGAAACTCATTGTAAGTTGTATAATAAGTGATGTACATAGTAATTAAAATATTTAGAAAACACTAAAAAGATAAGCTAGAGATTTTGCCTCACCCATGCCTTGAGCACTTGTACAAGCTAAGGATTTGAATGGGATGATACCTAGTGAGAGGTATGATTGGTTGTTCCTCATCTTAATGAGAGGATATTCTAGTTTTGCATGTGTCACGTGGAGGGTCCGAGGTCTAGAGTGATTAGTCTAGGGTAGCTCAATGCTTAAGGGTCTGGGGTCTAATGAGAGAGCAGTCTAGGGTAACTCATGTACTTGGACCATGTGATGACACTCCCTAGTATGTAGCCAGAGTCTCTTTCATGTTTTCTTTATATTTGCCTCGGGTGGTCTATTTATTGGTGGTATTTTATGGTTGGATGTATTTATTGTTTATGATTTAATTTCATTGATGACAGTTGGTGACTTGTTGGTTGTTGTACTTTTGACATGTGATTTTTGACTTGGACTGGATGTCTTTCGTTGATGTTATCTCTCTTGATTTTTGATACTTGATTTGTACTTGGTATTTGTATGTTGACTTGGTATGTGGTGTTGGTATTGGATGAGTGTCTTTTTGATTTTGATTATCTCTTCTTCTTGAGTAGTTTGTGTTACTCTTGAGGTAGTTTTAGTTATTATGATTCCTTTCATAGGAATGTTTTATTATTGATTGGCCATTTGTGGATTGTTCATTATCTTCCCTACACAGTGGGAGTGGAAGCCTAACTAGGTAACCATGTGGTTGGGAGGTAGTGTCTTCTTACCATTTGGGTGTCCCTCCATTTGTCAGATGTTGGATGTCCATGGATGTAATTGTACCATTATCATTCTTATTCTTGTCTTAGAGAATTCTATTCAGTTGATGTATGTATGTTATCATGTATCTTGTATTTTGATGTACTTGTATCTATTCTCATATACCCTATGACATGTGCAGTGGATGTTATTCATTGGATGTATTTTCATTGTATCAGTTGTACTTATGCATTTTCTTATAAGATAATTTATCTGTTATTTCCCTATGATTCATGAACATGTAACGAAGACTTAAACTAATTATTATAAAATTTTTAAATGCAACTCAACGTGAAGGAACCCTTGACGAATGGAAAATTATATTTGTAATTACTTATGTGTACTTGATGTGTATGTGTATATTGCTTTCACATTGTTATCTTGTGTTATTTAAACTTAAAAAAAATAGTTCAATAAACATTGAATCATATTAGGTTATTTCTCTTGGGATCTTGAGTGGGGCATTACAATACACTTGATTATGGATTATGGTATGACAAATCACATGATTTTACTTTATGTGCATATATTGATGCAGATAGAGTAGGAAGTGTAGATGATACATAGAGCACAAGTGGAGGAGCATTCCTCTTGGGAGGGAGATTGGTTTCTTGGCTAATTTCAAGAAAGAGGATTGTATTTCATAGAGTATGGTAGAAGCAGAGTATGTAGCAACAAAAAAAATTTGTAATCAAATTATTTGGATGAAGAAAATGTTGAGAGACATTGGGATTGAGTTTATAGAGCCTATTATCACACATTCTAATAACACAAGTATTCTGAGTATGTCAAAAAATCCATATTTACATTCAAAGACAAAGCATATATCTAATAAGCATAACTTTTTGATAGAGAAAGTTGTAGATAAAGAGATCATATTGGAGCATGTTAGCACAAAGGAATAGATAGAAAACATATTTATAAAAAAATTAGTGAATGACACATTTGAGTACTTAAGAGGTATGCTTGGGGTTATGCTCTAGCTTAATTTTGAGTAGTTTATGCAGAGACTGCATTAGTCCAATGACAATAGAGGATTATTTCTTTATTTGGACTAGATGATTGATCTTCTCCTATGGGAGAGTATATGTGTTTGAGCTAAGTCATGAAGGAATCTTGGCATTGGTATTTAATAGTGTCTTTGGACACTTGAGCTTACTATGGATCATACTTAGAGAATTGACATAATGATACCTTTGCCATTTTGTCAATAGGGGAGAGATATGTACATGAAAAACATCTTTTGATATGCATGTTTGGGGAGAAAGTAACACGTGAAAAACATCCTATGAAAGATTATCATTTGGAGGAGAGCTATACTTGAGGGAGAGATTCATGTTCATTGATGAAGAGGATTTGAAAATCATTCATTGACAACATGAAGGGGAGTAGATACAACAAAGACATATTTAGTATTCATGGAACTTAGATGTTTTTCATCTATGTTACCATCAATGCCAATGGGGGAGATTATTAGCATGAATGTTGATGGTATTCCTATGGGGTATCCTATTAATTTTGGAGACATGATTCAATGAGCATGTGTTGCATTCATGATAGAATTTTTCATTGATGTCAACATATTGGTTATTCTCTGAAGACTAGCTGAACAACAGAAAAAGTTTGGCTTGGTATGATTCGAGTATTGAAGATAAAATTTTACACTTGGAATTATGTTCTAGGGTATATCTAGATGCTAAAGTTAAGAGTGCATATAGAAATATGAAGACTAGACAGAGTTATAAAGGATTTGGTGAAGGCATATTTTAGACAATGTTTCTATAGAGTGGCTACAAGTGTTTGGATTTTATCTCCTAACAAAGATGGAATATGGTTGAGCCAGTTGAGATAGAGGTTGAATATATGTTGAATATGGCTTGATCAAATGTTCGTTGTATGGAAAATTATGAACATAGTGAGCCAACAGGTTGCTTGTAATCATTAAAAGATGTAATATTGTAATGTAACGTGTAATGTAATATCTTAAGGTGGTCCTATATCATTATTGTAAATTGGGAAAGCCTAAATACCAACTCTATAAATCATTATAGGACTTGGTACAATGAAAAGGTCATTTCCTTGTGGAAGTGTGTGGCATGCACTCATATCTATGTTATGTATTGTGTGAACTTGAATGCAAATATTTTTTGGATTAGAGAAGAGATTGGTGCACTTGAGGCATAGTGAGATAATAAGGAACTGTATTTGACAAGACAAGTTGTTATTGGAAATTTTCTGATGTAAACTTTTATTATTCAATGAGGATAGTATTGAAACTATTTGGATAGTGGGTCCATATGTCTTCCTTTCAACTCCTAATAGGGTTGGCATAACTCCTAATAGGGTTGGAATATCCTAATAGGGATTCAAAGTCTCTTAACAGGGACTCATATGTACTTATTGTATATCATTGACTCCTAATAGGGTCCATAATTTCACAAGTAAATTTTTTATTAGTACATCATTTTGTGGGTATAATCCCCACCAGGGTTTTCCCTAGTTAACATATTTGGTGTTATTGTGTATGATTATCTTTCTATGGTTGTTGTGTCTACTATTTACATGTTTTACAATTAAAGAAGATATTGATAGTGTTAGAAGTTGTAATCTTTCCTTGGTGTGTTTATAAACCAAGGTTAGACCTTCTTTCTTTATTGTTATAATATATTAGGATATAGGCCAAGGTATCCTAATATATTTCTTTTTTGTCCTTTTTCCACTACATCTTATTTTGTCCTCTAGTGGAATATGTGAGGACAAATATTTATTGTAATTTGTAATTTAGATTATTCCTCCTTAAGAGGAATCTCACACTTGGCCTCACACACTTATGAATGGTGGCATTCATAGACATGGGAGTTACATTCTAACTCCTCTCTCTCATCTCTATTTAAGAGAGGACCCTCCTCTCTCATTTCTAACGAGGTTTCTTCCTCTTCTCAATTATTGTATGAGCAATTTCTCTCTTGCTCTCTCTCTCTCTCTTTCTCTCTTCCTTCTTAGGCTTTTGATGCCTCATTCATAATGTCACAAGGGGTTTTCTTTGCTTTCCCCTTTCCAAATATATTGTCTCATGGTGTTGGAGCTTGAAGCTTTCTCTCTCCTATTTTATGGTAATATCTTTTCATGCATTTACTCACTTAGATTCTTTCTTGGTATTGCTTATTTACAGATTTCTTTTTCCATTTCTAACATGGTATCAGAGCAGTTTAATCTTTGTTTTGAGTGTTTGCATGAAGGTACGATTCGAAGGAGACTCTTGAGAGAGATTTCACTAATTTTTTTTTTAATCTTCTTAAGATGGAAGAAATTGAATTTTTTTTTGGGTTTGGCTGGTTTACCGCCAAACTCAATTAACTTCTGTTTGCTCTAATTTGTGCAGGTTTCTTCTTATTTTATCTTAGTTTTCATCTAACCCCCTTTGGCAGGCTTTCCGCCAAAAGGGTTTTCCTATCTAGATATTTTTTTTTACTTTTGTTTTGATATATTGTTGATAAAGAAATATTTTTTTTTCGATTTTTCCTATGCCTAAAATGTTGGCTGTGCTTCCGAAACTTACAGGCTGTAGAACTATTGTTCTTTAGTTTTCCTCTCTCTCTATTTTTTTACATTCAGTTGTAACATTTTTTTTAAAAAGAAGCCTTTGAATCCGACTAATCCAAGCCCATTCCATCAGCCATGGTTTTTCAAGGCATTAAGAATCAAACGTCTTTGGGTTTCAAACCATGAACCTCCCGCTCCTTTGAATTGGCTTTGCCTGTGGGCTTCGAACCTATGATCAGTTCCTCAATTTTTTTACTCTCTGCTATATTCATTATTTTTTATTCGTTAGATATGCTACATTATCGAATATATGAGAATATATTCGAGCCTCTCTTCCGCCTTAGAACATGGGAAGCTACGATCCGTCTGCTTTGTAATCTGTAGATAAGATTAACAATAATGCTCACCAAGGACGATGGGACCATAAAACAATTGAATATTCCATAATTCTTTATCTTCTATAGAGAGATCATCATTGACATATGTGGCAGTAGCAGGAGTGCTTTCTTCAAGTTGAGAAGGTACTACTTTCTTTCCTGTGATTTTATCATTGCCCACTGAAAGTGTGTCACCTGATGATGAATGATGAGTTAAATTCAATTTCTCTTTTAATGGAGGCTTTTCTACATAGTCCTCTCTTATTTCCATCACACTCACATCAGCCTCAGCAGCTGTACTTGCGAAGAATAAAGCCTCTACTTGAAGATCCTCCATAACAGCCTTAATGTCCTCAATCTTAGAATCCAAAATTTTGGAATGTCTATGTAAAACTTCTACAGTTTTCTTTGCTATGCATTCTACATGGTATCCTTTGCCCAATAGTACCAAAAATTCATTTGTGTGTATCATTCATCCCGGGAAAAATGCTGCTTATCCAAAGGGAACCATTATGTTATGAGACATTTCATTAGGCAATTTTTGGATGAGCTTCATCAGTTTGCAGTTATCTTGGACGAATTCCTCCAACTTGTGTAGCTCCTGCCGTGATGTCTCAAGCGATTCCTCCACTTGTTGTGCAGCTTTCTTTGCTTCTTCAATGGGAAATGTGCTCACCAGCGGTGTCACCATTCCCTTCGCCCAACTCTCCATCTTGAAATGTCTTGCCACAAGTGGATGGTACTAAAGAATTTGCTAGGAGGAAAGAAGTTCTCAATTTTATTTGCTTGGTACTAAAATCGGTAGAAACATTTTTGGCCCCATTCAAACTGTGACAGATTTGAAAACCCTCAAAATTTCATTTGACTCCAATCTCCATTATAAGCTTTGGCCTGGACTGAATGAGAACTGTGTTTTGCAGCATAAATGGCCGCACCCATTCTGTTCACAAACATCTACTGTGTCCACACAGACGAGGAACAAGAAGATAAAGCATAATCTCCAAATTTAGCCGGCTTCTGCGACGCTTCCAAATTTAGCGACCTACTAAACGTGGCTCTACATCCTTGAACACGCCTTAGCGCTTGCAGAGGAGAGAATAACACCTTTCATCCTAATCTAAGAACCAATTTTATGTTCTGTAGATCTTAAAAAGTGTTTGCTAGTCTGCGATGTGTCTCCACGTGGTTGGGTGCAATTACACCCTATTTTCAACCACCTCTGACCATAGTGGGGGTTACAAAGCCAACCGCCCCCTGCCTGGGCTGAAGCCCTATTTTCACAACGAGCCAGCTTGAGTTATAAAATTTCTATCCTTATTTTGAAAACCGTTAATTATCATTAAGTTTTCAATACATTTTTGGATTTCAAATTTATATCTTAAATAGTTTAATGGAAAGGCCTTTAGTTTTTATTTATTTGTAATTATCTTTAAAATTAATAGTATTTTTTTAAATTAGAAGGGTGTTTTTTACAAAAAAAGTATTTTTTGATAATTCTTTTAAACAAAGGGAGTATTTTTTGTTGTTGTTAATGATTGATCAAAAGAAATCAAAGTCACTATTTTTACTAAATTTTTCAAATAAGTATTATGAAAGTTTAGGTGACTCCTTGGTATAAGTTCAATATAGATAGATCATAGCTTTTTCTTATAAATGTACAAGTGTATTTTTTTTCAATTTCTTTTCTGGATACATATTTTTTTTGTTCTTTTGTATATTTTCCTTGGTGGTAAACATCCTTTATGTATCCACACTTATGTTCACATTGCATGGAGATTTTAACTGATATCTAATAATTTATACTTATTATACTTCTTATTTATCTCAAATTATTTAGGTTTATGAGTAATCTTACACTATTTCCTTCATTAGTTAATGATTTGAGTTAATTGATCTATCTACACATGGTTGCAGTTTTATGCTTTTATAGCATCGTTCCATGCCCATGTTGGCACTTTATGATTTTATACCATTGATTTATATGATATTTTGAGTTGCATAGAGAGACAATTTTTTTCAAGGATAACTATGTAGGTCCCCTCAATATAATTGATACATAGTTTCCTTATCTGGCCCATGGAGTATACCTTCATCCTATATTGGTGTACACTCACTTTATATGGAGTTTCCCTCCATTTGGTTCTATTGATTCCACTTTGAAAGATTAATATTTATATGGAGTTTCCCTCCATTTGATTCTATATGCTCTACTTTGAAAGGTTGATATCTATGGAGTTTCCCTCCATGTTGTTCCATCTTGTTCCTCAATGAAGAGGATGCTATTATTGGAGTTTTCCCTCCAAATTCAGATGATTTGTTCCAATTTGAAGGCAATATGTTGTTACTCCTCATAAACCCTTCCTTTGGTCCACTTCAGCTATAATTATTGGAAAAATTGTAACTTGAATTATTTGGTGCTTGAGGCACATGTTCTACTTAATTAATTTTTGTCTCTCTTATATGTCTTTGATAAATATACAATGTGATAATGTTCTGCATTCTTTATTGCCTAGATCGTGGGTCATGTAGGTGATGGAGTCGCGACCCATTCACCTGTAGTGGGATGACTCATTAATGGACTATCTATATCCATGTGATTGATGCAATGTTGATGCAGGTTTCATTAGTTGGCCTTGTCTATGGTCATTTGTGCATTAGTATGTTTCTTTCATGAGAGAGTTATTGCATAAAGATTGGTCATTTTGACCCATATTATGATCATTTTGAGCTTATGACTTATTTTAGATATCATGTTAACTCCATTGCATGTTGGTGAACATATTCATTTATCCTAATCTCTCTTAGTTCCTCCTTGATTAAATTATTATAACTTCATTTTTTTACTAACTTGTCCATTCAATGTAATTCTACTTGTGGATAGTTGTCTTGTTTTTTGTTCTCTATTTTTTTCAGGTGATCCATCAAGGAACCTTCTCAATTTTTCACATATTAAGATGTGTCTATGCTTCCACTTGATCACAATCAAAGGACTCATGTACTTCTCTTGGATCTACAAATGTACCATATGGCTTGAAGGCAATCAAATTACTTCATATTGAAGATTAAGTTCCAAATTTTTGTAAAAATATGGGTTTAATACCCTTTGATGTAATTACCCCAAGTAAAGATTAAAGGGGGGTGTTAGAAGTTGTAATCTTTCCTTGGTGTGTTTATAAACCAAGGTTAGACCTTCTTTCTTTATTTTTATAATATATTAGGATATAGGCCAAGGTATCCTAATATATTTCTTTTTTGTCCTTTTTCCACTACATCTTATTTTGTCCTCTAGTGGAATATGTGAGGACAAATATTTATTGTAATTTGTAATTTAGATTATTCCTCCTTAAGAGGAATCTCACACTTGGCCTCACACACTTATGAATGGTGGCATTCATAGACATGGGAGTTACATTCTAACTCCTCTCTCTCATCTCTATTTAAGAGAGGACCCTCCTCTCTCATTTCTAACGAGGTTTTTTCCTCTTCTCAATTATTGTATGAGCAATTGCTCTCTTGCTCTCTCTCTCTTTCTCTCTTCCTTCTTAGGCTTTTGATGCCTCATTCATAATGTCACAAGGGGTTTTATTTGCTTTCCCCTTTCCAAATATCTTGTCTCATGGTGTTGGAGCTTGAAGCTTTCTCTCTCCTATTTTATGGTAATATCTTTTCATGCATTTACTCACTTAGATTCTTTCTTGGTATTGCTTATTTACAGATTTCTTTTTCCATTTCTAATAGATAGTTATTTTAATTGCATAAATGATTCATTCTCCCCCCCCCCAATTATCTTGGTGGACTTTACTTTCTAATAGTACTACACCTTGCTAGATGCTATAACAAAGTGATGTGATCTTTCTTAAGAGGTAGTCAATCCCTTCAAGTGGTAAAACCTAGAAACATGTGTTATTTGAGACCCTCACACTTATGTCTATTAGCATGGTACTTTGCACTATGAACTAATCCATCTCATATCTCTTTTGTCATGCTTAGTCTTGAATTTAGTCTTGTCTAAGTCTAGGGGGCATAGACTGCATAACTTACTGGGTCTTTTGGTTGCATTGGTGTTTCTTTAGTAGCTCTCTAAATAATTTTTTTAACACTTCCCCTTGACATTGAGTGTTTTTCAACACTTATGATATACTTTGGTTATAATTTAGGATGTTGCAATATTTCTCATTGGCAAACTTAAGTCCTAGGAAGGAAATCATGTTACTTTCACACATGCACTTAAACTAAAAAATAATTGAGACTCATTTACTTATTTTGTGTGTGTGTTGTCTATGATTATTTATTTTTTGAGAGTTCCTTCCCTAATAGTCCCTTGATGATGTCATGAACTAGAGGAGTGGGGCATGGGGCATGTTTTCTTTTTATTTATTTTAGTGTGTGTACTTTGTTAGATCTTAGGTGTCTTGAGCATTTTTCTTGACCCACTTGACACTTAGGATCTTCAACGTCCTTGTCTATTTTTTGCAAGCATTTTCTTATGGCCATATCAACATTTCGTGTCTTCATGAAAGGATAATCTTGCTATACTAAACATAGGGAATCTAACTGCACTGTCATCTTGACCTTTATGTCTCTAATGAATAGGTTGGGTTCTCACACTTCTATTTAATATATAGATCATATTCATATCCTCATAGTTTACACTAGTGATGGTTGTATGATCTTGTGATGTCACTAATAAGGCTCAATGATAAAAGGTAGGACCTACTTATATAACCCTTACAATTACACCTTTGCATACTAGCTTGCATTCTAGGGTCATTCTAGCTTAGTTTTGCATTTTGAGTATTGAGAGAGTCTTCTTATATTTCATGGACATGTTAGTCAACTTCATTCATCTCCTTAATTCTTCTTTATCATGTCTTCATCTCCTTTTGATCTTTTCATCTCATCATCTTTTCTTTCCTTTTCATCAAAAGGGTTATAATCTTATCATCACATCTATCTACCCTTTGGACCCCTTATATAGCCTTTTTGACCTAATTTTTGAATTCCTCAAATTTCTACAAAAATTGCACTCTTACCTAATTTTGATGTCCTAGATCCATTTTCAAGATCAAAATCAAAGTCTGGATTCATCCTAATGGTCAAAATTCTGTTAAGAAATTTATTTTTGTGTAGTTGGTTGACTATTTGAGGCTTAATCTTTGAATCTTTCTGAGGCAATCTTAATTTCATCATTTCTAATCTCTTTACTTCTTCTTTCTCATTTCATTTCATTTCTTCTTTCTTCATGTTTTGACTGCATTCTTATGCTTTACCTTTCTTGTTCAAACTCAGTCAAACTAGAGCATCTCTTGATTGCTTGGAGGTCATTCTTTGGTCTTAATCTCTTATATGTCATCATGGACTTTACCTTATCTCAATTTTATCAAATCTATCTCATTTTTGCATCTTCTCTACCTCATTTTGATTTCAATCCTGAGGGGGCATAAATACTCTATCATTGCTTTTCATCACTGCGAATTGATTCTGCTATAGCTATTTCTCTAGAGCATATGCTTGACCTTTCCATTTTATCTTTATCTATCTATCTCTCTAGGTAATATTCTTGACCTTTCTATTTTATCTAGATCTATTTCTCTCCTAATGTTTGGTCTCATTGCTTATTGACTATGCATTCAAGATCAACTATCTCTCCATGCTTCGTTCTTTGGAGTCAACACTATCTATCATCTTGTTATCTTCATTCTTTGAGTTAACATGCTCCAAGATCAATCACACATTAGTCAAAGAGGGGAAAATGCAATCACCCAAAAATGGTCATCTAGACTATGAGCCCCCTTTCTATCAATTTTTGGTTATTTATGTATCACTTATCTTTGATCAAATCATAACTTTATTATTTATTCAATTATAACCTATGGTTTGGCCACCTTATCCCAAGTCTTTTATTTAATTGAAACAATTTTTCCCCTTTTAATTAAATAAAAATCTCCAAAATCCCTCTTATCCTAAGTGTGCACATGAAAAACATTATTCCTATTTTTTAAAATAAAAGAAAAGGCATTTTTATCTCACATGAGGTGCAAACTTTCCAAGGTGAGTGGAATCTTTAATTCTCCTCTACACATTGTTTACCTCTTAAACATGTCCATTGATATTTATTAGGTAAGATTCTTCTGCACATGGATCACTCAAGACTCATTCTCCACCCTTGATTTTGTCTCTTCTTCTCTACTACCCATTTCTCTTTAAAAGGAGTCTCTCTCCTCACTCTCTCATCTCTTACACTCTCATTTTATTGTTATGTTGCAGGTTTTCTTATAGCTTTTGGAGCACTTGGAGCACCCACTTTGCACTCATCTTGCACTTTTATTCTCTCATTTGCATTAGCTTAGTCTTTCTTTTATGCATAACTTAGATCACATAGCTTAACTAGGTAGCCTTGTAAATTTTTGTTAGCTTAGATCTTGCATCTCATTTATCTTAGCTTGCATCTTGCATTTCATTCTTGATTCTTGGATATTGACATTCTTGCCTCTACTCTTTGAATCTTCTACTCTATGCTGCACCTTGCAAGGATTACTTAATCTAGGTTCATTCAAGATCCTTCATCTCATAGCTCATGCACATCATAGGAAAGAATCTCTAAGTCACCATTCAAGGTTCCTAATCTACTGGATCCCTTGGATAAAATATCGTAATGAAGTGTGACACTTTTTATGCACACAATCATTAGGATAAAAGAGAGGAATTAAGCCATCTTTGAGTTGGAAAAGTAACCTCCCACATGGGAAGACCACCAAATAAGATTGTGTACTTTTCTTTCTTGGATCTAAGAGGCCATCTGTATTTTTTTTCTCCCCACATCCCTATTTTTAGATTCCATATGAGTAGGTATACTACGTTTTCCATCCAATCTCACATCTACATTCTTTTTCTTAGTTTACATGCCCTTGATTTTTCCTTTTAAGTCGTCATTCAAGGTTCTTAATCTACTAGATCCCTTGGATAAAATATCTTGGTGAAGTGTGACACTTTTTATGTATACAATCATTGGGATAAAAGAGAATAAAATCATTGGGATAAAAGAGAGGGATTAAGCCATCTTTGAGTTAGAAAAGTAACCTCCCACATGGGAAGACCACCAAATAAGATCTTGTCTTTTTCTTTCTTGGATCTAAGAGGCCATCTAGGTTTTTTTCTCCCACATCCCTATTTCTAGATTCCATATGAGTAGATATACTAGGTTTTCCATCTACTCCCACATCTGCATTCTTTTTCTTAGTTTACCTATCATCTATTTCTACTCCATCTTAGAATCTTATTTTTCAAGTTTTTCTTGGTCTTATTATGAGGTGGGTTTGATAAAAATCCTAACAAGGCCAATTTTTCCTTGAGATTTTTGAGCCCATATTTCCCATTAAAGTGTACCTTACCTTCATTCTTATCTAGAGAAATAAGAGATCTCCTAGTTTCTTTATTTCTGTTCAAAAAATTAACTTATTAAGTAGGAAGATCCACACAATGAAAATTCTCTATTTGAATATCCAAGAGGTGAAATGTACCCGTCTCCTTTAGTCTCCCTTAGGTAGAGTTTGCCATAACAATATTATATTTTAAATCCATATCACCTTCAAAACCTTTTTCTTTGATGCCCTTTTCCAAGATGAGGATAGCTTCTTTTCCAAGCTATTTGGTTTGGAGTCTTCATTTTTATCACATTATTTTTCTTGTGATTTAGGAAACAAAAAGTCTACCAAAAATTTATTATCATTTAATGGTTTTTTGAGATTCATCATTAAGAACAAAAAAACCTTGATCCTAATTTTTTTTTTTTGCATTTTTGGATAGAGATTCATATTCACTTTCTCTTATCATTTTGTATCAATTATTTTTCAAAAATATCACTGGGTTATTCATCTAAAGCCAATTGATTGACCTATATTATCTTAGATATTGAATCAACCATATCATTTATACCCTTAAGCTTATTCATCCTTTGATCCTTTTCACTAACATCAACAATTATAACCAAAAGGGAAGTTTGACTATCCTTAGGATCTTTAGTAACTATCTTAGTCAAGTAACCAATATTCTTAAGGGGTTAAGGCTTATTTAGGCCTTGTTATTTGCATACATTATTTAAATGACCATACTTTCCATGTATTTGAAAAAAAGCTTCAACATTATCATGTTCAACACATTGACTCCAAGAACTAAAACTGAGTTCAACATAAAATATGGAGGCAAGATGAATTTAATGACCACATTGGTACATAGTATAGCAAAGACCAAGCTTGATTTTTATTTTGTAACTATATCAAAAATTGAGAGAATCTCAAAGGAATTATAAATTTCTCTAAAACCCTGATATTCATATATTTGAGGGGAAGCATATGGAGATTCATATAAGTGGGGCTAGTAACCCAAGATCTATTGAAGGGTCAAGTCTTAGTTTCCATTTACAAAGAAACACATTTTTTTTTCAATTATTACCTATGTGGGTCTAGGGACTTTCAATAAGAATTTTAATAAGATATTAATCATTAAAAAAGTTGAAAAGGAATAATCCATTAGCCAAAACACTAATTTTGGTAATGTATGCTTAATTTTTTAATGGTTATCTAGCCATTTTGAAAAAAATTAATATTGGGACTAAAGGCACAAGAATTACCAAATATGTATTGCAAATGTGGTTATTGCTGCAACAAAAGATCAACTTGTTAATGATAGATAAACCACTAGACTTATAGAAGACATAGGAGGATATTAAATCATGTTAGAAATCCCCTCTAGTGATATTAGTGCACTATCAATAATCCTTCTCCCAACATTACTTATTGTAGTGTACATGGATTTGAACATGTGACGAAGATCTGATACCACTTGTTACAAGTATGGTTGTCGATGCACCAAAAGATTAACCTATGAATGCCTGATACAACTACCAAACTTACATAAGTCACAAGACATTATTAAACCATGTTGAAAATTTTTGTGAGCGATGTTGGCACACTACCAAGACCATGAATAGTCTTAACTTAATAATAGCAATATTCATCAACTTGCCTAGCACATTGTCTTGAAGACCATTCACTTTCCGTGCAACATTAGGGTCAACCAATGAAATACCTTTGTCCATATAGTTAAATTTATAACCCAATAGTATATCCAAAAATGTTGTAAGTCCTTCCTCTAAGAAAAAATATCTCAAATTATAAGGTTGTAAGACAAAGAAAAAGATATCAATTTTTTTACCACAATAAACAAAACTAGTCTATTGTTCAAGGAAAGATGTGATGGGGAGGCCTGCAAGGGCCATCCACCTACCATTCCCCTTAGAACCTATGTAGAAATAACACCATACACTAGATAGCAACTGAAAACCCTAAAACCTAGTAAAGCTCTATCTAATATCACACCCCTTGACCTAAGTTAAGAATACAAACGTAAATTTGAATTATTTTATCCATTTAAATTTTAAATTATGAGCCCAATATTTCCACTTATAATTAGCCATTAAACATAAACTTTGGTGAGAAAAAAATCAAATTGTATATTCATGGTTACTTTGGGCCATCTTGATCATGATCCATGATCCATCTATTAGATCTAATGTCCTCAATACAACCCCACCACATGTGTCTATTAAAAAGAATCATTCAACAATCAAGAATTACTTTCTTGTAGTAATCATATCAAGCCACCTCATCCTTTACAACAATACATTAAAAAATCATAATTTTACACAATGCTAACCCAACACCCTTACATTATACTCCAATTAATTTAACCATGCTCTAATTCTCAAGTTATTAGTATCATCACAATCATATTATTGCTAATTATATTTTATCTTGGGGTTTTTGCTACTTTATCAAAATTATTGAAGTAATTATCATGCTTGAGTGCACTAAAGAAAGTTCCAACATTATTCTTTACCATTGACAAGTTTCTAATTGTATGTACACACATTAGGCAAAACTTTATTACAAATATTGAAGGTTTCAAGACCACAAGGTTATGACCAAACCAAAAGTTTGTAATTGGACCATTTAGGTTAGAGCCATAAGTTTGAATCCTCTAATCAAGGTTGTCTATGCAACATTGATCACATATATATTAGATCAAGATTAAATTAATTATTTGTCTTGTACCCACTTGTAAATTCTAGGAAACAACCACTTATTAGTCTTTTTAGTCTCACCCTATGTAGATCTAAGGTATGCTTATATATATATATATATATATATATATATATATATATATATATATATATATATATATATATATATATATATATATATATATATATATATATATATATATATATATATATATATATATATAAGTTAAAAACGGTCAAAAGTCGTTAAAAATTTTTGCAGATGAACATTGTTCATGAAGTTAGACCCAATACACCTTGCATGAAAGAATGATTTTCTCAGGATAGTATATCATGCAACCCATAAAATACAGTTTTTTTTGAAAAAAATATAGAAAGCCCTCCATATTTTTTTAGGAAAAGAACAAAAAGAAAATCTCAATGATTGCTTTGAGGAAAAATTTAAAAATCCCTCCATGATTGTTTTTGGAAAATAATTAGAAACCCCTCCATGTTTAATATTTTGCGTGGAAAGATTATAAATAACCTCAAGCTAAGAAAGAATTTAAAAATTGTGCAAAGCACTAGAAAATGTAGATTTCCTCACATTGCAAAACAAAAGTCCTTCATCACATAGTAAAACAAATAACACACCGCATGGAGAATAGAAAAAGTCTCACTATTTTTGTTAAAAAATTTGTGTGAAATAAATTTGTAGAATAGCAAACTTCACATGGTAGAGGAACCTTCAATAGACCTCAAAGACCTCTATGCGAGTTAGGAGAGAAATTTTCAAAAAAAAAAAACTTTGCAATCTACCATGATTCCACTCAAAGATTCAATAAAAGATCTAATTTGCATTTTTTTTTGAATTTGTAATTTTTTTAACCCACTCTAATATCATGAAATGATAATTGATTGACATTCAATCAAGACAAAAAATTCTATTTATATGATATTACAAGACAATGTCTGATGTAGGAGCATCCTAGGGAAGTCAATGATCTTACATGCAGGGGCTTCATGCTCAAATTTTTCAAGTTATGGTTCACATAGTTGGGGATATGTTTGAGACATATTGGATAATCTTGTCCTAATTTTGCATGATTTTTGGAGTCATCATGGAGTTAGAGTCATTTTATTGGTTGTTGGTAATGTGTTCCTATTTATTGGTAGAGCTTTGGAGATTGTGTTTGTGAGCTTTGATCTGTGGGAGTTGGCATGTGCACTCTTGGATTTGGATAGTTGGTTGGAACATGGCCCTATTTCTAAGTGTGCATAATCTTATGTGGTCTTATGAGTTAGCTATGCATTTTAAACTTGGGTCTTGTCCTAAATATTTAATTTATGTTATGTATTTAATGTTTGTAGCCAAGCTAACTTGTGACTTGATGGTATATTGAATGTTGGTATATTTAATTAATGTAATTGGCTAGGCTAAATTGTGGCTTGGTTTAGTATAAGTAGAGGGTCTTGTGGAGTCTAGAGTAATTATCATCCATCATGGAGAAGATGACTAGCTGAGAAGAGCCAAGTTGGAGCAAAGCTAGTAGTTAAGTGTGGCTTGGGAAACAAGAAGGTTTCTTGGTGGCTAGTGATCATGATTTTAGATTCTTCTTGGAGTTCTCTACTAGGTTGTGGATCTGGGCTAGCTAGTGGTTTGGATCTTGTGAGATCTTACAAAACATTTATTGTAATTGTTGATGTCTTTGGCCGTAACTTGGAAGGCCTTACAACCAAGCATGTTGAATGAAAATATTATTATGAGAATTGGCATTATGTAGATCTAAAACTCTGCGTTATTGTTTATATTCTATTGTGTGGTTGTTTACTGGGGGTTAGGACATCTCCTTTGGGGACTCTCCTGCCTTCCACTACATCAATGTCTCTAAATGAAACTATCGTTAAAATAAACAAGAAATAGAAACTTACTAAAGCAAGAAAGATGACCATTAAAAAAATATTGCATTATTTTAACAAGGATCAAATTTTCCTCTACTGGATTGGTTGAAAAATAAAAGACAACAAAACGTGTAACAATTTAACCCAATGTGCTTTTTTGCAATGCATTGGTAATTCTCTCATAGTTTTTATATAACATTTTTTTGTATAAGCTTTAGGTGATCTCCAATGTATTTTCAAATGAGTGAATGTATGTTCTTAAACACAACAATCAATCCCACAAATCACTAATACACATGCTAAGTTTAATGGAGAAATTGCTATCAAGTATTAGCCCAAACATGTCCAAACTTCTTTGGCAAATAAACAGTCAAAAAATACATGGCAGTCTGACTCAGTTTGTTTCTATAAATTTATTTATTTTTAATATAAGTAATATATCCAAAAAATTGTTAAAATAGTTTGACATTGCTAAATAATTAAACTAAATAACTCAATACTAGTTTATAATAAAATAACATCATTACAAAACAATATTATATTCAATATCATAAAACTTAGATGAAGTTCGAAAAGGGTAAAATTTTTCTCAAATTTGAACTTCATAGATGAAATTTGGCATATCATGTGACTTATCTTTTGGGATATCATAGTACTCATTTAAACTTAGTTGTAAGGTTATGCTTCAGACAAGAGAGCCTTTAGTTTTGATAGATTTGTAGTATAAAGTCTATAGTTTTGTTAGATAAAATTTTCTATGCTAAGTTCCTATTTATATAGTAAATATATGGAAAATTCCACTGCAAACTTTTGATTTAATTGTTGATAGGGTTTTTTTCCTTAGCCTTAAGCATTTAGCTACTAGATGGTATACAATTTTGAATATTTGAGCTCGAGTCTTTTTTTGGTTTCCTGTTGGGAAATCTCTTGCTGCATAGATTTTTTGTTTTTTGATTAGGTGAGGTTTAGACATAAAACATGATATTTTAAAGAAAATGTAATTGGAAAGTGTAAAACCAAATCCTTTGCTAGTGTCCTTCCTACCTATGCCCAAATGGAAGCTTGGAATCTAGGGTGTTTACATCCATCAAAGCATTATTGTAAGGCACTTTTTTAGGTATAGCTATTGGAAATGCTTTGTTAGACACACATGTAATAAATGGAATCATAGAATGAAAATCGGTTTTGGATGAATGGAAGGAATGTCATTTTGTTTGTTTGATAGGACATAAATAATGAGGGATGATAGCTAGGAGCTTTAATTCACTATCAACCTTGTCAAAAGAAGGTTTAATGGATTGAATGAACCTAGTCTATTTAAAAGTGTCATTTGATTTAATTTAGGTGAGTTTTGGGTAATAAACAATCCATGATTTGAATTACAATGATTTTTGAGAAAATTATATTAATGTGCCTAGAAGGAATTAGTCTAGTTTCGTTAAAATGCAAATGGATTTTGGTTGAATGGGATGAATGTCATTTTTTTTGTTTGATAGGAAAAATATTATGAGGGTTGATAGTTAGTAGCTTCAATTTACTATTAGTCCTATCAAAAGAAGTTTTAATGCTTGGAATGAACCTGACTTGTCCTAAGGTATTGTTAAACAAAATCTTAACCTTGTAAGCTTTTCCTTGTTCTAAGAAGGGATAACTTTAAGAAACCTCTCCCAAGAAAAATATGTAAAATGCTAGCAAAGTCAACATAAAATATGCAAGAAAAATTTCTAATTGTGGGCAATTTTTTCATTTGAGGCAAGGGAGAAAATTATTTTCTATTGATGAAAATTTCTTTTCCCTGTCAAAATTTAATAATAATTGTGGTGAATTTTTTGTTTTTGGTATGCAAATAAATGTAGGTGATTTTTTTTGTCGGTCATAAATATTTTTGTAATGTAAGAGGTGAATTAATTGTTTGGTATAACACAAAATATTAATATAGTTGGCAAATATGTTAGTTGCCACAAAGAGATTATTTAATTTTTTGGTGAATTTACATAGTCACAAGTGGTACATGACTCACATGCCAAGTGTACACTATACAATGTACTTGTAGTTTGCTAATCCATTAATATTCAATTAATAATGTGTCCCTTTTTAATTCCAACTTGGTCATCATCACCTTTCATGTTATCATTTACATGGTGAAAGGAATTAATTTAGATCATTGATTAAGATAGATCAATGGCTTCAACTCTATTTTGGGCCTAAATTTAAACGTTATAACATAAAGTCTAATTCTTCCCAAAATCAGGATACGTGTCCCAAAGCCCAAAACATGAAATAGTTGGTTAAATGAGGGTAGTTGGAGACACACATCGGTAAAATGGTAGGTAATGCTCAACCCCAGGTAATATATTATTTTATTCTAAGGTGAAATAAAATTTTCCAATAAGAAAACATTAGGGAAAGGCTAGCAAATTTTTTAAAATAACTATGTCCTAAATGTAGATTACATTGGCAATTAGACCAGGATTTGGGACCAATTATGTGTAAGATAGTGAGTGATTAGCCTGAGATTTGGACCCAAATTATTTAATATCTTAGCGACGTGGTTGACCCCATATGTAGGTTTTATTCACCAAATTGTGATCTCTCAAAGAGACAAAATCACCAATTGGTGAAGATTTGCCACTAAAAAATCACTGGTTCTAGGTGCATGCAGTAATAGGGGTTTACTAGTGGATGGGGGCTGTAAACACTTAATCACATTTAAATATAGTACTTAATTATTGATATTTTGAAAACTTGATCTAGAAATCTTCATATTGAAATGGTCATTAACCCCTAAAATATTCAAAACCATTTAGAAAAATTTGTGTTAGAAAGTAACATATGTTTCTCAAAAAAATACATTCATAATTTTTACAAAAAATTACCCCAAAAAAAACTTAATGAAAAAAGGTCACTTTGTGATATTCAGAAGACAAAAAAAATCTCCACGCCACCTTAGGCACTCTTGAACACTAAATTTAGAACTATTAGTAGCAAGTCAAATGTCCAACCCTAGTTACAAAAAGTTACAACAAAATAAAGATATCAAGCTTAGGCAAAACAATAGAAATTAAAATATTTCAGCATTTGCAATAGCGATTAACCAACCACCATATCCTTTTTGTCTCACTTCTTACTTAAAAGGTGAAGCTCCTTCTCCTAGCACACCATACCAAGTTTTTGGAGCACCCAAATGTAGAGACTTCAAAAAATACAAGTCAAAAGGCTTTGTAGTAATCACAGAGAAATAGTTTGGAGTGGTGGAGTAGTTCAACAGGTAAAATGGTTATGGATTTCTAACACCTAATGGCAAGGGTGAGGAGTGATGGTAGTGGAGTGAGTTTCTTAGAAGTTAACTGACCAATCATTCAACAAAATATTTCAGGTATGAAGAAATCTATGATTGTTGTAGACTAACTAAAAAGATACAATTTGAATTGTTTTACTATAAGCTGCAAAAAAATGAAGTTTCCTGCCCCAAAAAAGAGCATTCTCTATTTTGAAGATTGTTGTTAATATTCATGTTTATTCAAGTTTTATGTGTCTTCTTGAATGATTAATTGTTTAGAACGGATGTTATTTTATAGTTTACAACTATGCCCCTTTTTAGCTATAAAAAATCCAAACAACATGATAATTGAAAATCTCAACATGCAAAATTTCATCTCAAACTTTGAGTTTAATACTATTTCATATCATGCATAGCCAAGGAAATTTATCATCCCTATCAACAAGCAAATATTTTATTCTCCCATCTTTATTTTTTGTTTGCTTGTTTTAATTCATTATCAATCATTTCTAATATAACTATAAGAATGCAAGATTCAAATTAAGAAATATTTTCAAACTTCAGGGAAATAGTGCCTTTAAATTAAATTATTTTGTTTTTTTCCCTTAGTTTTCTATTTAAGCTTCATCACTTGAGGGACAATTCAACAGGATGCAAGAGCGAATTTTAATGATGATTTGGTAGAGTGAGCATGGACTTACTTCTTCTCCAAAGTTTCACATGTAAGTACATTTTCTTAAAGGCTCACAAAAGTATTAAAATCTCGTAGCATCCCCATCATTCCCATTGTCTAAAATAAATTCAAAACCTCTTACCCATACCCATGTTGAGCATGTTCTACAAGCATTGCATTCTAAGAAGCAATGTTCTCTTCTGATTACGTCTAACATTTCACATGCATAATCATCATTTCCATGTTGAAAATTTGTTGTTATTGTACTAACCCATGGCACAAACTTCATGATTATTTTCTCAAAGACTTGGCATGCTTCCTCGTTGCTATAACATTTCCCATTTTGCTAATTTTATCACTTCTTATGTCTTCTTTGCAGGACTATGTTCCAACTATTCTTGATTTTTTTAGAGCCAATGTAATTATTCATGGCACTTCTATGAATCTAGGAAAGATGTGTTGGATATTTTCAGCCATATATACCATTCATCCATCAAGGATGTAAGCATGTAATTATTAGCCTATGACATCATCAATCAAAGAGAGAAAGATAATCGGTTATGCAATATACATATTCTAGATTTAAGGGAGAATGTTTCAGGAAAACAATCTTTTTATCAAGCTATAACCTTTGTAGATTCCTCAAGTATAATAGAAATCTCCCTACCTTAGAGGCATTAATACAAATTTTAGGGATTAGAAATAATGATCAAATTATCATTGAGACTGATAAAAAATTTGACAGCCATTATAATATATAGTGTGCTGCATAATGTGGTCCATGATAAAGAAAGGAAAAAACTTAAAGAATAGATCCTATATGATTTAAATAATAATATAAAACTATAATCTAACTCTAAAAATATAAAAAATTAAAGAGACTAAACTTAAAATCTATACCAAAAGAAAAGCTAGAAACATAGAAAAACAGACTCTTAGTGATAGAGAATACATTAATCTTACAATGTAGTACATTTTAGCATGTTAGATTTCCTTATTCTTACAATGTAGTACATTTTAGTAGTAACGTCCTCATAAGATAGCTTTGATGATCTGATTGGTAGATCATGTTGTTACATGCAGGGGATGGATAGGACCTTCAAGGTCTCATGATGCTATTATGGTTGGGAGGAACCATGATGTTGCTTCAGCATGTTCTTTTACTACTTTATCTCAGATGGTACGATGTAGTTCCTTCAAGTAGTTATGGTATCGAGTGTCCTTGCCTTGATTTTTGGATCCAAAACTCCTTGATTTGGAGGAAATTCATTTCCTAATTTTTACCTCAGAGTTTTTTGGCTTTCTATTTTGAATCCTCATGCAAAATTGTACTTTCTCATGCAAGAATTCAAAAGCTCGCATGATGTGCTGGGTTTTCTTGTGCAAATCTTTGAGAATCCTCGTACAAAACCCCACACCAATTTTGGGGTGTTTTGGCTGCTAGGATGAGCAAATCCTTGCATGAATTAGAGAATCTTTGTGTGGCTTGCTATACATCCTTGTGTGGAGAAGTACTTCCTCATGCAAAAATTTGTCAGTTGTATTTCCTTGTGCAAAAAATAAGTGGTATCTCCACTAGTCTTTAAGGAATATAATTGGTGTTTTTGGGTTGACTTAAATTACCATTGCTTGACATATCTGAAATTCATAGTTCGGTTGTCATCTTAAGTTTTTCATTTTCTCTGTTTGAGTGTGTTAGTTTGGTAGTGGCATTTGGAGATTCATTAGTTGCCAGGATTGTGTTGAGTCTTCTATTGCAATCTTTGTGATCCTCATATGTTGAGTGTTGCGTACATCCATACTTTAAATTTTTTTAATCTTGGCTTGTATTGAATCCTTATTCCAAGGATCTCTAGGTAGAATATTATAGTACTAGGTAGAATATTATGTTATTTCTTCTAAATTAATGAAATATAATGCTTATATTAGAATTTAAAGCCATGTGGTTTCAACCATATATAGTGAATATTCTATAAATAGAAAATTAATCATATTACTATCCAAATCCTTTATCTTAGAAAATAATATTGTATATAGAAACATTTGCAGATGTAAGGAGATGTATTCAATGAAAATAAAGAGTTTCTATAGGAACAAGTCTTTATTAAGCTCACATGTCTGATGTAGGATCATCTTGGATATTTGAGCATTCTTGTATCAATGAAAAATATTTCTTATTTTATTTACTAGTTTTTTGTTTGTGATGTAGTCATTGCTACTGTTGGTTTCATGTTGTGCATGGTTACCATGATGATGGGGACCTATCCTTGATCCTCCTCCTAAGAGCACAAGCCTTAATTTTTTGTATTTCTTGATTTATGAACCATTCTTTGTGGTCTTTGTTCCTACATTTTCCTTCTAATGTGGAGTGTTGTTTCTTTTGGTGCAATTTTGTATATTAACATGACGTGTTACAAAGTTAAAATCTGACTCCTATGACATGTGTGGATCTTCTCATGAGTGCTCAATTCTTTATGTATCATTTGGTGTTGGTTTTGGTTTACTCTTCCTAGGCTAGACCTATAATATAATTAAATTCTTGACAAGCCGACTTGTGGCTTAGCTGGCTATATAAGAAGCTTGGTTAGAGATAGAAAGTAGTAGAGAATGATATAAAATATATGGAGAAGAATGATAGGATAAAAATTTGGATTCTAGCTTCATGAATTCCTTGCATATGGTTGAAACCCGAAAGGTCTCATAGTCAAGAAGGTTGATAAACTTCTTTTAATTATTACATCGGTGTGGCTTCCAATTGCCTAGTCTTATATGGTTCTTGTTTCCATTATTTCATGTGTTGTTTATACTACTTTTATGTGTAACTCTGAGTAGGGGTTGTTGTATGGTTAACTTTGAGTTTTTAGTTTCAATTAACACCACCCTTGCATCATTTTCTAAATTTGCCTAAATACACGTTCTAAAAATTTATCATGCATTAAAGTTTTATGATGTATTTTTCTCCCATCATATAGGCCATTGCAATGAAAATTGATGCAATGTCAAAGGGAACTCTTTCTTTGTCAAGATTAAAAATGAACTCCTTTCCTAGTTTTTGATAAAATACTCTAGGGTAAAAGTACAAAGCTGTGTCACCTTTTAAGCTAACTTATCAAAACGATTGAATTTGAATATTTCCATCTAAAAAACATTTTTTTTCAAACACTTGATCTTGATAAATTTATTCTAGCTAAGTTATATATGGTCTCACACTTTTCAAATTGGAAATGTATATTACATGCATGTTTTATACTAGTTAGTATCCAATTACTAAAGAAATAAGATTATTTCAGAAAACAGACGTTTCAATAACTCTTACTAGTTTTTTTTTTTTTGGTTTGTTTTAATAACATATAAACACCATTTTATAGAGCTCAAAGTCATGAATATTCTCATATAGAGCTCATAGTGTTTTAATTAGATATAATATACTGTAATTAAAAAATTCCACAAGTACGTATTTTAACACTTGAGAAGATGTTAATTTTGAGAAGGAAAAAAATCATATCAAAAAATTAAAAATTTATATGACGTTCTAGAGGAGAGATTCCTCTTCTAGAATCTATAAGTTTTCTTTTAGTTGGAATACATTTATTTTGAAAAAAGTGGTGGGAGATGAAAACTATTGATTTAAATAAGTTGAAATTTGAATTGTTATAAAAGAGAAAATATAGGTCTAAAGCCAATTTTTATTTTTGATTGTTCTAGCTATATATGCTATCTATAAAATAATCTAAGATCAAAGGGAAATAAGTTTATTTCCATATCATTTTATGGTGGTAACTAGACCCCTAATTTTTCAGCATTTTTCAACAACTAAAAAGTTATCTTTAAAAATAGGAAAATATATCATTTCTTATTTCAAATAATTATTAAAAATTATAATCCTAAACTTCATCCATTTCTACACATTTCATTAATTTACTTAATTTCAAATTCTAAATAATAATACTAGTTTTTTTTCATTGAAGGTGAACACTTATACTTTTGTTAGCCTTTTCCTTTGTAAAAGGGTGACACAGGTTTATGCTTTTACCCTCTAAGGCTCAAAGAATGTGTAGACAACAACATTCCTTGATTATGATTTCTACTATACACCCATTGAATACTATTTCATATGTAGGTCCATGAAGCTTAATGATGATTTCCATACTTAGACTTAATTTAAATTGACCCTATATTATAATGATGTATCCATTGTACATTATCCAAATATCTTCTCCAAAATGGAAAAAAATGTGAAACAAAACCCAAAGAATTGAAAGGTTAAAAGTGACTCAGGATTAATTTGTTTAAAGTAAATAAGATAGTCCAAACTAACTTTAAATAAAGCAAAATCATTTCCTAGAAATATGGATGGTTATCCAAGAATGTTAATACACACAATACCTTCATATCTAATGTAGGGCATAAAGATAAATAATCTCAATAAGAGAAGTATATTGAAGGACAAGAAGCATTCCCTTTCTAGTGTATACTGAGGGTTTTCACCCTCACAATAGACAAAAAAAAGGGAAGGTTTCAAGTCTAGGATGCAAAAATTCCTTTATTCTATCCAAATTGATCTATTATGAATATTGATTTTTTTAATCATTGGTACATATGGTCCATGATGAAGAAAGGATAAAACTTAAAGAATAGATTCTATATGATTAAAATAATAATAGAAAACTATAATCTAACTCTAAAAAAATTAGACATCAAAGAGACTAAACTTAAAATCTATACTAGAAGATAAGCTAGAAACATAGAAAAATGACTCTTAGTGAGAGATAATACATTGAGATATAATAAGAAATATCAAAGGGAAATCATTTCTGGGGAGATAGTTATGTTTGGGAGTACTAGTCTCAAACATATTACATCACTAAACAAAATAGCCCTTAACTATAATGTACAAGATTATGTTGTTTCTCCTAAATGAAGGAAAGATAATGCTTATCTTAGAAATTG
The DNA here is from genome assembly GCA_028749045.1 of Cupressus sempervirens. Lineage (NCBI taxonomy): Eukaryota > Viridiplantae > Streptophyta > Pinopsida > Cupressales > Cupressaceae > Cupressus > Cupressus sempervirens. The sequence goes on from CM053788.1 coordinate 438,607,568, forward strand.
AAGCGATGTGCTTTCAACCATATATAGTGAATATGCTATAAATATAAAATTGATCATATACTATCCACATCCTTTATCTTAGAAAATAATACTGTATATAGAAAAATCTATAGATGTAAGGAGAGGTACCCAATGAAAATCAAGAGTTTTTATAGGAGCAAGTCACAAAGATAAGATTCCTAATCTAATATGAAATTTTTGCTATCAATAATAGTATTAATCCTTTAAATTGAGAGTTTCAAATTAGAAGTAATTATTTTCCAACTTGAATCAGAATAGAGCCTACCAAAAATTAGATTATGTGTTAAAAAGCTATAATACACATGATCTGAATTATGCTCTCTATTGTTCATTTTATTGTACCTAATCTGATGACAATTCTCTAGGAATTTTTAATCAACCTAGCTAATCAACAACTAGACCAATTTGATTGGGTTATGGCTTTTTTCTTTCTAAAAATATTTGCTATGATACATTTTTGTAAAATTTCTTGTGAACTTTGCCCATTTTTCATGGTCTACATTATTTTTGTGTAGGATCTTGAGGTAAGTTTCTCAACACTAGTTGAGTGAGTTTTATTATTTTATTATTTGGGTTCTGGAATATGTATGCAGTTGGATCATTTTTGGTAATGCTGATTGTTCATTTTATTGTGCCTAATCTGATGACAATTGTATATGAATTTGTAATCAACCCAACTAATCAAAAACTTGACCAATTTAACTGGGTTATGACTTGTTTCTTTCTAAAAATATCTGCTAAGATATGTTTTTGTAAAATTTCTTGCGAACTCTGCCCATTTTTTGTGGTCCGCATTATTTTTTTGTAGGATATTTATGTAAGTCACTTAGCACAGGTTGAGTGAGTTTTAATTTTTTATTATTTGGATTCTAGAATATGTATGCAATTGGATTTTTTTTTGTGAGATAAGGTGTAATAAGCACCTTAAAAGAGATCTCTTTGACTATATAAATAGATACATCTTTAGAAGGAAATATAAAGACATACATGTTTACAAGGATTTTTTTTTTAATAGATATGTAGCTCTTCTTGCCTTTGAAGAAAATCATAAAGCAAGGACACGTAGATCACAAGGGCATGACATGACAATTAAATCATAGAGCAAGGGCACAACATGATAATAAACTCACAAAGCAAGGACACAATGTGAAAATGAAATCACAGAGTAAGGGCACAACATGATAATAAAATTGTAGAGCAAGGGCACAACAATAAAATGCAAAGATCACGAGGGCACAACAACCAAATGAATGAATCATAAGAGCATGACAACATTCATAGCTCTCCACGCTCATTCAGAGCTCTCCACCTCTTTTGTGTGCAACTCTCCACAATCAAAACAAATGGAAAATGAGTTGTGTCATGTTTTCTTTTTTTTCTATTTATATTCACGAGGGCATCACAATTGCAACTCAAGCATCAGTATTGCGATGCCATTGGAGAGAATTACAAAAAAAAATGAAAATCACCACAATTACACCGTCGTTGCAAATTTTTTTCACAATTTGACCCCAAATATTGTAGTGTTTGCATGAATCAAGATGCACTAGGATAGATTTGAGTAAAATAAATCATATACATAATAGATGCCGAGTATCAGTATTAGTGTCTATAGTGATTGAGTATCACTATATGTATTGATCTCCTATATAGACCAAGTTGATATAGAGACCGACCCAAACATGGAAATGACGATGGTGACCGAGTGATGGTCTTAATTGAGCAACAAAAGATATGGTATTGAGACCAAATGATAACTATAATGCATACACCAATTTATGAAGTATTTGTTGCAAAACTAATTTGACCAATTGAAGGTATATATTGAATTTTAAAGCTCATTTTCATTCACCAAGTAATTTTGAACTCACAGAGTGATTCAAGAGCAATTCAAAAGAGCAATTTGTGTGAAAGATTGTGTAATTCTACAACACAACGTTAGAAAATTGCAAAGTGAAGGCTTGTGAACTGAGTTTAGTTATTTTGTAAAATGGTTGAATTTGTTAAAAAACCCTAGCTTAAAAATGGCATCATCTACATCTGGTACTAGCAAGGAAATATTGAAAGATAACAATGCATAGATTATAAGGAATGATCAATGCCCCCCATCAAAATTTATGGCATACCTTGATATTATGTTGATTAGAGACACATTAAGTTCCTTATCATTGATTCCTCCCAGAGTCATTATGGTTTATGATGTTTTCTCATGCTACATGTGCAAGATTGGGCAGTTTGGATACTTTGAACTTAGAAATACATATGATAGATTGTGTGAAATGGAGTGTTAATGGATAAGAATAAGGTTATTGCCAAAAAAGGGCTTACTTGCACCCTAGCTTTCCCTAAAGTATTTAAAGTTGAATGGATCAAATTCATTTTTAATAAGGTTCATGATATGAAATTGTGACTAGAAAGTAGGCCAATGAAAATTAATAAGGCAATAATGTCATATCCCTATTTTAAGATAGAATTTTAATAATAACTAGATAATACAATGTTATTAAATAAATAATGATAATAAAGTTATATTAAAAATAATACTCAAATATAAAAATAGGAAATCATAATTATTTAATCTAGATTATCAATGAAATAATATTTAGTATGGTGTCTTAAATAATTAAAAAATAATAAAATTTCAATGAGTACATAATGAAATAAAATTAAATACAAGAGAGAATATCGTTGAAAGTAGGTCAACTTTCTAAATAAAATTTAATGACAAATACTAATAAACACAAATAAGTAGTTAAATAAATAATATAACATAGAATAATATAAATTAACTAAATCTAATGAAAAGTGAAGAGATGTTTAATAGATAGAGACAACTCCTTAAAATTAAGATATAAAAGGGAGGAGAGTTTATTTTAGAAAGGGGGAAAAAGAAGAGGAGAAGATAGGAGTTCAAAAAGGGAAAATGAAAGAGGAAAGTAATAAAAAGAAAATAAGGAAGTGACTTTTTGAAAGGGTATCAATGATATTAAAAGGATGTGAACCTTTGAAAGGGTCATGATTATGAATAGTTGCGACTCTTCAAAAATATTATGATTATAAAGTATTGAAACTTTTTCAAAGGATTTATATTATAAAAGGTTGTGACTTTTGGAAAAGAAGAAATTTAAAAGTATTTTTTATCCTATCCTCATAATTAGAAAAGAAAGAATTTTAGAAAGTAAATATAGAATTGAGATAATCTAGAAGGAATAATTCATTGAAGGGCAGACTAAGGATAGAGCTACATGGACCAAGAAAAGAAGAAGGTAAGAAAGGTATATTTATAGATTATATTTGTTTAATTATGTTTATGAATTTATTTATATTAATTAATCATACTTGTGGATAATATTATGTTAGCTCATGGAGTTAACACCATGGAGATTAATGAGACTCAAAGCATGGGGTATGTGAGATGTTAAGATCTCCATCTAACCACCATGTCCTAGAATCAATGCATAATCTCCATGTATTTGAATATTTGATGATTTCAATAAATGTATATGTGATTGGCCTTGGATAGAGGATTCCCATCCAAGAAGAACCTTAAGTGGTGCACTCTTGGGAAGATGACAAGGTAGCTACAAGCAAGGAAGGATGATCTAGAGACATCCTCAAGATTGGGTTTAAAGTAGAGGGTATATTATTATAGTTAGTTTGGTTATTTCAGTGATTATAACCATTATTTAGCAGGTATTACTTGTCACAAACTACCCCTAGTAGTGTTGGAATATTCAAATGGGAAGAGTACTTCTGATTGCTTACAATCTTTAATCGGTGATTTCAGGCACTTGATCTACTCACTCTGATGTGATTCTTACTTGACCTGATAACTATTCATATCCCTTGCTTTGTTCTAATCAATTGGATGTGTAATTTTTGCTCAATTCATTAAGTCTATGATGCCCTTGTTGTTTTCCTTGTTCTGCAATTTTTCTTATTTGCGTAACAACTTCCTTTTCCTCTATTCAGCCACCCAAAATTGTGGGGTCTAAGCCTTCTTATAAAGACTTCATAGACTTAGGGTTAGGTATGGATCTACAATCCATATTGAATCTTGAATTCCCACTCATTCCTTGCATTTTTCTCATTGGTTGCATGCCTTCTCCATTTTTCTGATTGGTTGCATGCTAATTCCATAGGAAATATAAAAGATTCATTCTTATCCTTGTTATCCTTTGAAATCCTTCTATGTTGGCTCCAAAAATGGTTTACACCTAAGTTTGTGAGGGCACAAACTCATATGTTGATTCTGTGTTACTCAACACATACTGGACTATTGGTGCTTGACACATATACTATCCTACTTTGCTTGACACGTATTGCATTTTGTCTTGCTTGGCACATGTATGACCTGGTTCACTCGACATATGAAGCGTACTGACTTTCTCGACATCAACTATGACTCAACAGCTATATATCACTTGGCACCTGTATAATGCTTGACAACTAAAGTCACTTGACACCTGTTGGAATTATGACTTGGCACATACTATAGCTTGACATACATAGTGTAATCGACTTCTATATAAAAAGTGGTTAAGTGTATAGATACTCAAATGTCAAAACCATTCTAAGAAAAATAATCTCCTCCTTTGACATGAGGGTCAAAAACACTTAACTAGACATTACTCATTTGTCCTTATGAGTACCTTATCCACAAAATTTCAAAATTTGTTCATACCTTATAACTCCCCCTAAGTTGATTATGCCTTGACATTCTTTGCAACCAAAATTGTGTTCTGAATGTGCTTGATATTCTTTTCCTTTTCCCTGTATCTATAATTTGTACCTATGTGCTATTTTATTCATATCTCCCCCAAAACATTATTTCTCCCCCATACTATTTACACATTATGACTTATCATCCCCTTAATCATATCTTCCATATTAATATTTCTTCCCTTAAACATTTAAACATTATATCTATTTCCCCCTTTTTGATACTTATGTCAAAGGGTTCTAAGGAGTAATACCATATTTCACCAAAAATGTGTTGTTTACCTCCATTATTATTTTCAAAGTTGCATCCCAATTCTCCAAAACAATGTCTAGTGACTTCAGCTGGATGGTAGTCTCTGCAACAAGATGTACAAGTCCATCTAATATATAAAGATTAGGATCTTTCTTTAAAATAGTTTCATCATAGACTTTCTCTTTATGGAGGACCTCCAAATGTGGGGTTATGGAGGATTGAATTTGCATTAATTTGGGCTTTATAATGGTCTCTTCACTTGGCAATGCAGCTAACTTTCTTTGAGTGTGAAGCGATTGGAAAAAATGCTTCTCACTTTGAGTTGGATCCCTTGGCAATTGCATGCTAGAAATCTTCAAGTTTCTCTCCAAGCTCAATATCCTTTGACTTGTTTCTTATGTGAAGTTGGAAAAATCACACAACTTTCTGTACAATGAGAAAATGTTCTCAAGTATAGCTTTGACCTTGTCAATTTTCTTGGCCAATTCTACTTGTTCAAGTGCTATACCACTTGATATTTTCTCATTCACCTTCTCCTAAAATTTCCTTTCAGACCACTCCATAAGTTTAACATTTGTATCCTGGTCTTCACTAGTCACCTAGTCAACTCTATTAGATAGTTGTTCTATTATGGGCTTTGCTTCATTTGGTGACTACAAGCTGAAGGCATCCATAAAGATGTCCTTAATCTCATGTAGTGCTTGCTTGTGTTTATACTCTTTTCTAAGTATTTCCTACCTCTTCCTTCTATTTAATGCATCTTGCATTTTAGTGATTTTCTCCATTGTGATAGTCATGGAGTCATAAGTAGGTATTACAATGTCTTCATCTAATTCAGGGTCTCCATAGTAAAGTACCTTGGTCACTCTAGTTGAGCTCGAGCTTGGAGTTGAGATTTGTAAAGGTATGGCTTCAGTGCTCAGCTTCTAAAGGGTTTTTGTAGGAGTGCCTATCTTTGGTAGTTCTACCAATGTCTAAATAGTGGCCTACTCCTTTTCTTTTGATGGATCCTCCTTCTCATCAGTTGTCCTTTCTTTTTCACTCAGCTTCTATAAAGTATCACCTACTGTTGTAGGTGGTGGAAGCATCAAATTTTTAGTGCTAGTAGCTATATAGGTGAAAGGTGGTTCTTGTGGTTTCACCTTGTCTTTTTTGGTTATGCTACTACCTTTTATAACTCATCTACACTCACCAATATAGGATTTGTGCATAACTGTGCCTATAGAGTGGATTGGTGAAGGATCTTGGAGAGATCCTCTATAGTTAGGGGATTGATTTTCTGAGCTAAATTTTCAGGAACATCCTTGATAGTTATTGTGTTTGCAGGTTTGATGGTTACATAAGGAGGGCTGGGAGGTGGCATTTGTGTGTCTTGCACACTCTATTCCTCTTCTTGTTGCTAATCAGTTGTTACCATATCTTCTTCCTTTTATATTTCTTCCTCCTAACCTTTTTCTTTGTCCTCCTTATCTTTCTTATCTTCCTCCTCTTTCTTCTCTTCTTCATCTTCTTTTGTTGTTGCTTCCTTCTCCTTCTCTTCCTCTTGCTTCTTTTCCTCTCCTTTCTTCTCTTCTACTTTCTTTTCCTCTATCTTTTCCTTAGCACTGGTCTCTACCTTATTTGTTTCCTCATCCTTGTCATTAGTTATCTTATAAATTGTTTTCCACAATTGTGTGGATTTATTTGCTACATCCTCAATCTTGTTTTGTAGGATGCCGAAGGCTCTATATTTAGGTGCAAATTTTCCACCATGTTTCTTATTAGCCTTTGTTATTTGACCTCTTTTTAGGTCAGGTATCACTTGTGCTAAGGTAGATTCTCTGATCTTCTTTTCCATTTTCAGATAATAATGCCATTTATTCTCAATTATCTCATATAGCTCTCTAGGCATGGTATTGTCTAGCTCTAGAGGTGTATTCTTAAACTCTGCCATCATGGTATATACTAATTCTTCTATTTTATTTTTCTCTTCTCTACTTAGCTTATTGAAACCAATTGTTTTCAAGTCATTCAAATCTACATTCCTAACATTTTCACAAATTTTATCTAAGGCAAATTTGGGAGGATGACTTACCACTCTGAATTGGCTGATATCCTCTGACTCTATTCTTTCCTCATCATCTGTGTCTAGCTATACCACATAATTTCTTCTTTTCTTTGGCACTTCATCAGTTTGTTCACTGGCCTTCTTCTTCTCTTTTGTTGCCTCTTTGGCCTTTTGTGTGGATGCCCTTGTGGTAGCTCTTGTTGTTGGTGCTGGCTTGGCTTGTGTAGGCTTAGTGACCTTCTTGTGTTTGGGCTGAGCTGGAGGCTATGTTTTAGCCTTTCTTTTCTTTTGCTCAGCTTCTGTAGGTGCTTTGTTGGCTTCTTCTTCCTTAGCACCTTCCTCCTTGTCTTCCCCTAAGCCTTGGGTCAACTCCATTGGGCCTTGCCCTTGCTCATCTTCTTCTTCTTCACCACCTACTTCTCCTTCAACATATGCCCCAAGTTTCTTCTTTATCTTCTCTACTAATTTATCTTTCCTCTTAATAATAGAGGTTGTCTTTAATTCAATTTCAACCTTGGATTTTGACAATATCATATGTGCCAAAATGAGGAGCCTCCTTATCTATCTCTTCAAAGGAACTACAAAATAGCTGTTAAGCTAACCTATCATCATAGGGTTTTCACTATCTAATACAATGGCTAGAGAGTATTAGAAATATTTTGACCTTTTCTCTAAGCTGTTAGGCTTCTCCTTATGAGAACCTAGTGCTCTAATACCAATTTTTGGAATATTCAAATGGGAAGAGTACTTTTGATTGTTTACAATCTTCAATTTTTGATTTCAGGCACTTGATTTGCTCACTCTGATGTGATCCTTACTTGACTTGATAATTATTTGTATCTTTTGCTTTTTTCTGATCAATTGGATGTGTAATTTCTACTCAATTCACTAATTCTATGATACCCCTACTATTTGCCTTGTTTTGTAATTTTTCTTATCTGCTTAGCAACTTCCATTTCCTCTATTCAGCCACCCAAAATTGTGGGGTCTAAGCCTTCTTATAAAGACTTCGTAGACTTAGGGTTAGGTATGGATCTACGATCCATATTGAATTTTGAATTCTCGCTCATTCCTTGATTTTTCTCATTGGTTACATGTCGTCTCCATTTTTCTAATTGGTTGCATGTTGATTGCATAGGAAATATAAAAGGTTTATTCTTATCCTTGCTATCCTTTGAAATCCTTCTATATCAGCTCCAAAAATAGTTTACATTTGAGTTTGTGAGGGCACAAACTCATATGCTGATTCTGTATTACTTGGCACATACTGGACTACTAGTGCTCAACACATATACTATCCTGCTTTGCTTAGTACCTATTGCAATTTGTTTTGCTCGACATATGTATGACTCTGGCTCACTCAGCATATGAAGTGTTCTAATTTGCTTGACATCAATTGTGACTCAGCACCTATATATCACTTGGAACCTATATAATGCTATGCACCTAAAGTCACTCAAGACCTATTGGAATTCTGACTTGGCACATACTGTAGCTCAGCATACATAATGTCACTAGTGCATTTTACCCTAAATTTTGACAAATTTTTTTGACTAAGTCTTTTAAATGGGTTGGTTGGTCAATTTATAAAGAAATTTTTTGTTTTTTTTAATAACATGCCCGTGTTAGTCACAATTGCGATGCACACCACAACATTAAAAAAAAAAGGGCAAAAATATCGAATTTCATTTGGTGTCGAGGGTTCTAGAGTATTCGCGAAGTCAAAATATATGCTGGTTAAAACTTTTGGTGATTGAAAGCTCTACTCTTGAGCGAGTTAATGGCATGTCCAAAGATTTGATAGGCTTCCGCCTGCATCAATCCAAGGGCACTTCAACTCCTTCAATTCCTTCTACTCTATTGAGTGATAAAACCTTACTCCCACTAGTTTCCTGGTAATGTGTAAAAACTTTGATGAGGACATATAAATCCTTTCCATTGGTCTTTAATATTCTTAAATTTAGAATAATATTATATAGCATCAAATTCACAATGGTTTTAGTACATATGTTTTTGCATTCTAGCATTTTTCTCGCATGAGGGCATATATTTTCAAGGGGGGTTTTGGAAGAGAGGACTCGACATTGTGTAGGGACCATTATAATAGGTAAAAGTTTAGTGGCATATATGATAATAGGTTTTCTTTACCATGACATTGTGTAGGGACCATTGTAATAGGTAAAATTTTAGTGGCATATATGATAATAGGTTTTCTTTACCACGACATTATATAGGGACCATTGTAATAGGTAAAATTTTTGTGGCATATATGATAATAGGTTTTCTTTACTACGACATTGTGTAGGGGACCATTGTAGCAGGTAAAATTTTAGTGGATTATGTGTTTGTGTTTGATTTGAATGGAGATGGCATTGTTAAGAATATTTTGATTCCAGCGGGGAGGCAAGGTATATGGCACAAGACCTTGGGAATTTTATCCAAATATCTATCCTTAGGTCCTCAAGATGCAGTAGAAGAGGCTGGGATAGGGCTTAGGGTTCAAGGTACTATGATTAAAGCAGTACATGCTATTATCAAGTTCACAAGGAATAATCACCTATACAAAATTAATATGGTCAGTGTGCCAGTATTGTCTATAGACAGTAATTGGAGCAAGGTCTCCATAAAATTCCTTGACTCACCCACCAATGTGTGGACCGTGATTGGTAGGGCGAGTCCAATGTACGATATATTTGCTTTAACCAAAGTTGCCCATGTTTACATTTTGATCTATTTAAACCATCTATAATGATGTTTTATTTTCAACTAAATGGGTCCTTAGTTTCATGGAATAATCAGATCAATGAAGAGACTGAACAATTAAGAGACTTTGGGTATCGATTGGTTTACATTTGCCCCTTGGAATTCGGTCTAAACTATTCCAAAATTAATTAGATTCTTTGAATTGATGAAATTATTTCTTCTTATGATCAACATCATATATATTCTTATGTTGGAGACTTGATTCTCTAAATTGATGAAAGTATATCTTCTTATGATCAATGTCATGTAGATGCTTATGTTAGAAACTTGGTGCTTAATAGCGTAATTTTACCTTGAGTTTGACATTACATTACCACTTCAGCACATACTCTCTGGGATTGTCTTATCACACTGATGGTATATGAACCTTGGTTGTTGTTGCAAAAATGGAACCAATACTCTATATTATAAGTCTTTGGACACACCCGATAGCTCTTGGTAAACATATCAATTTCAATCAACTATAGAAATGTCAGCAATTGTCTATCATATATTATCTATATAGAGGAATGTCAACATTACTTTCAATTTCTTTAAATGTCTATCATAATTAATAGCATTTGATTCTAGAGGATGTTTTCTCAATTAAAATATTTGTATCTTGGAGAAAAGAAGAAAATAAGTTTCTAAGGCACTCATAACAAGGATGGCTAGATCTTGATGCAGAATTATGGTAATTCTCTTTGCATTTTAATAATTGTCATGTTCAATAGAATTGTATTTAATTCTAGTATCTGTTGAAAAGCTATAGAGCTACCAAAGTTTGATTAAGGCCGCTCTTAGTACATGCTCATAGCTCAATAGGTTAAATTTTTTAATTAGATCAAACTAGTTACTGAGTTGGAGTGTAGAGTTGTGGCAGTATAATTTTAAAAATAAATTAATTGTGATAAATGTTTAAAAAAGTAGGTGTTGAAGATAAAAAATATCACTCATCATAATACAATTCAAAAAATGCATGTACCAAGTAGGCTTCAAAGCAATATCTAATCCTAATGACTAAGTTCTATGATAGCCTTAAGCCACTTCAGGGAGCTCAAAAAAAGATACAACTCAGAGTCACTTTATTTTAAAATTTTAAAAAAGGATAGAAAGGGAAGGCCTTATTTAGGCTTTAGAAGAGCCCTCATTTAGGCTTTAGAATAGCCCTTAGAAAAGGGTTTACTCCATATTTTTCTTCTCCAGCTAGAGACTCACGAGGTTCCACATCTGCCACTACAATTTTCAATGCCAGGACATAGTGTATTATTTGCAGTATGGCTTTGTTGTTCCTGTGCATTAGTTTCATCTATGAACCCTGATACAGTGCTCATCATTTCATGGACCTTTCTCTTGGTCATCCTTTCTTCAAAGGCTAAGAAAATCTCTTGATATCCAGTAGTAGAAATTGGATGGTTTAAAAGTAATGAATCTTAAGATAATGCTAATGTAAACGGAGACCTAATTTCACTAGATTGAGAGAGGATCATTTATATAGGTTCCTGGAGCCTTTTCTGCCTCTCCATTCTATCAGTTATCTCTTGGGGAGTTGAAGAACTGATTTTCTATTTCTATTTTCAACTCATTCTCATCACTATGGAGCACTATATATTTCTCTTGAACATCACCACTGAGTACCAGAGAGTAGCGTGAAAGGTCCAAATTATACTATCTAGAAACCCCTTGTTTTGTGCCTGGATTTCTTTGTTAGTGTTACTATCAATACTATTACTTTTAATTACATCCCATCCCTTTTAATCAACCTCAACATTCATGGATGTGATAGCTTGAAAATTACATAGATGGCTTTGGACCAAGGTTATCCAAAACATTGCTTCTGTAGATTAATCACATATATTTTTGTATCAATGTTTTGGATCATGCAATTGGAAGGCATAATCTCCATTTTCTCATTGGAATCTAAATACATGTTAACTATAGAACTTAGAAGGCATTAAGCTGGTATCTAAATTTTAGATTCATATAGGCATCAAATTTAATGAACTTTGTCTATAAACCATCTTTGGGAAGGATCTCCAATAAATATATCTAGTAAAGAATTAGTACTGTAGTTAATGTCCCAAGGTTATGTATTAGCTTATTTTGCTAAATTTTAGAAATAAAATACAAATGATAACACATTTTTTTTGTTTTGATCATTGAGATCGCAATATGAGAAAGTTGAGAATATATACTAGCTAGGATGTGAATAGTAAACAATTTATTTCACTTACCCAATTTGAACAAGTTAAGAGTGCATGGTAGTTGGGGTGTAAACAAGAAGCAATTTATTTTGCTTATTGGTGTTAAGTTGCATAGTATATAGGCTAATCCAGAGAGTCAGAGACAATTGGTGGTGAACTAAAAATGTTGAAGTTATGATAATGCAAAAAACAAACTAGAGTTTTCTCTCTCTCATTTTTTAGAAAAAGTTTGTCCACACATGCTTAGAAGAGAAATAGTTCATTAATTAGTGTGTAGTTTATAGGTAATCAACATAGATATATGGATAGGAAAAGGCAACGAATGAGAGAAATAAGAATGTTAAATGATTATTAAAGATCATAATGATGTTGTAAACAAAATGCAATGGCCTTTCACAATTTATACACTTAGTGTATTTATATATCCTTATATACAAGTATAGACCAAAACCTAATGCTCTCACGGGACTAGGCTATGGAAAGTAGGGGTTTCCCCTGTAGTAGCAAAGAGAAAGCTATCACACACACACACACACACACACACAAAGAGTTAGTTAGTTAGTTAGTTTCTAGCATCATGATGGATATATCTGGTTTCATTCATCAAATAGTGGATGTTTAATATAGCCATTAACAATATACAGGTATGAATTAGTATAATAAAAGTTATGAATAAATATTGGAGAATATTATGATGCATAAAACAATTACAGTCACTTCTCATCAAACAATTTTCCTTGTCTAAATGTGCAAACATGCACACTGCACACACATGATGACACAATTTTGTGAGAGATGACTGTAGTTTGTTTTATGCATCAGCACGATCTTTAATGTTCAATCAAATTTTTATTGCATTCACAAATGTCTTAATGATTATTTATTGTTGATAACTACATTCTTATAACCAACCATTATTTGGTAAACTACTACATTTTCAAAAACATATTTAGGCAATAGGCATAAACTTTCTTGATAGAAGATTTTGCACATTACAATGTTCTCATGTATTGATGAAAAATTCTTTGCTTAGGCACATGTTGTAGGTTACATTGGTTATTAGTTTTATGTATTATACATATTTTTGCATAGTTTTTGGTAGTTTATATTATATATTTCATAATAAGTTATCAATTGTTGATAGTCCACACATCTTATAAACCACTCATTGTTTGAGCCATTTCTCTTGCTGAAGCATTCTAAGGAAATAATGACAGACTTTCTTGAGGCAAGACTTTGCATATTATAAAATTTTCTTTCGATCTTTTAAATTTGAGCCTAAGGATTGATGAATTTTCTCTTCTTAGGTACATCAGATAGGTTTAATTAACTATTCTGTTTATATGCACTTTTAAGGTGGTTTTGTAAACTTTAGCAACATAACAAGCATCTGTAAAAGTGATGGGGACACAACCCAAGAACAGAATGGACACAATAGAAAAGGGAAATTATATTAACTGAGAAAAAAAGCTAGTACAAATAGTACTGAGAAAATAAACTTCAGAACATGCCCTAAGGGCTTACAATAGCATAAATCTAGAGAATATTTCTCCTTTTAGCACCTCCTCTCAAACTCCACTCCGAACTGCCTTTTACAATGCCAGAAATCTCCTTAAATAGACCCCGGAGGGTTAAGAACTAGGAGTACATTCTAGAAAGTGCTAGTAGGCATCCACCGACAAAATAGAAGGTTCCAAAAGCTGTGTTAAAAGTCGGTGCAAATCTAGAAGAATCCAGAAACGGTAGCCGAACTTTCGGGAGGCATAACTTTTGAACCGTAGCTCCGATTGACAAACCGTTTACATTTTTGAAAAGCTCTCGAAGTGCTCTATAGCCCTATGGACAAGCCTCACTCGTCCCCCATTTTTTGACCCTTTTTGAGGTCATTTAATGCCCCAAACCTGACTTTGAAGCATTCTTAGGAGGTCTCCAAAACCCAAAAAACTGCAATAACTTTCAAACCGCGGGGCCTATTGACCTGATTCTTTTTCTGGAATGCTCTAAATCATGATTACATTCATTTGGCCAATTCACATCTTCTAGTTTATCGAAATGATGGCCCAAATACATGCTCCTATTTTTTTGGGATTTTCAAATGCATTGATAGTTGAACTATGAGAGTTGGAGCCTTTATTTGAGCCAAATGGGTATCCAAAAATGTAAAGACATGAAATAGAAACTAAGTCTAAGTACATTTTTTTGGGTGACACAGGATTGCCCTTATACCTCTGGATGCTCCTGCATCAAAAAGAAAAGTGAGGTTTTCAAGTCATTGATAAGAAAGATTCATGACATTGACTACAATATCAAGAAGTATTGATGGCATCATTCTTAGAGTGACAACTAACACTAGAATAGAAAAGTGTATTTGAAAACTAATTGAATTTGAACACAAAAAAATTCAACAAAAATTATAAGAAGCCTAGAGCTACCGCAGGGTTTGGTATCATCTCTTGAAGTTTTTACTGCTGATCACAAAGGGTTTTATATTGTTGAATATTATTTCTATATTGTATCAATCTAATTTAGAACTTTAAATCAATCTGAAAGTAATATGCTCATCACTGTTTCTGATGTTCATCAATTTTGTGTATGTGATGATCCACTTTTTTATCCAAATGATGGCTCGATATAATGGCCAGTCTGAAGTTTTTTATCATTTTTTCTAATATTTAATCTCATTTCTTATGTGATGTTCTTGTTAAGATCATTCTCTCTGATTGAGGCTATATGCACATGCAATCTTTATTTCTTACCAATGGTGGATTACTTCCACCCTCCTTGGTTGTTGTAAGGCTCTTGGAGTCCTTAGTATGCTACTAAAATAAGGTTTGATAACTAAGTCCAAATATTCATGTTACTTTGGGTTTCAATTTAAATGTTTCAAAAATTTCTAAGAATTAATGAAAGTTTCTAAAGCCAATTTGTTTATGGTCATTTAAACTCGTTCTATTTTATGTTAATATTAGGATTAAATGGAATTTATAGAAGAAAAAAGTACCATCTAAATTTTTGTTTCTTTGTTTGTTTTGAAGTGTAACTTGCATTTCTTGGAAGTGTTCCACAACATAGATCTCCTTCAACAAAATTATCTAGGCTGGGCAATTGGTAACTTCTTTTCTTTCTATGGAAAATTGTAATTGACAAAATTTAAGACCTTTATAAATACTGTAATGAAGCTTTTAATCATATGATTTCTCATTAGATAAGTGGATTATTGAAACAAAAAGACCAAAATATTGTGTGTTTTCATTTGGGTGGGTTTGAAGATTAAATGTTATTTTAAAAGTAATAACCTTATTTCTTGACAAGAGTATGTATATAACCATTAAAAATATCTAGAACTATATTTTGGATTAGAACTAAAATTAACAATCAAATCTTCTTCTATTTCAAAATTTTGAATCTATAATATATGATTTTGATATCCTTCACAATCAATGAATACCGTAAATTTGTCTTCAACTCAATCTGGACTATTACTATACTTTTGTTCTACTTCCTTTTACATCAACTTATCATGGAAATTATAATCAAATATTGATGGTATTCTTTTTATATAAATTGGATAAGTGGCATTGGTGGAAGTTAAATAATCAACAGCTCTTTTCTTTTCAAAATAGAGTTCAAGCTTCATTGCATCAAAGTCTACTTAAATAATAGGAGCTAAGAAACTGAAGATAGTAGCTATGCCTTTCGAAGTCAAGTTGCGCTATAAAATTTGACATATAATACCAAATTAAGCATATTGATATTTTGACTAGTCACTATAATTCTTTGTATCAAAATGCGTCACAGAGCTAGTAAGCATTCTATTTCTTTTAGAAAGTGAAATTCTCTTACCATATGCAACAAGACATCACCTTTGAATTGATTTCTCTAATGAATGGTCTTTAGAACCTTCTTGTTAAATTAAACCATATCTAAGTTAAGTTTTTTGGGTATTCTACTATCTTAATTACTTTTGAAGAATAAACATTAGTTTTGTTCAAGGTTAAGTGAGCTTTATTTGTCTCCAAGTTTGTAAAATTATCATCCATGCGCAGTATGTGAAAAATGTTTTGTTTGTGTTGGATGCTTCCCTATAATGTTTGGATTTTTAGGTTCTCTAAGCCATATCAAAGTGGTTGTTTGATGTTACAAGTGATTTTAGATCTCATATATTACTTAAAGCTCTGACTATTCAATACATTCCTTTGGTTCTGACTGTTCCAACATAGTGACCTTCAAAATGACTTAAAAACCATGAGCTTACAAAGCAACTACACTCTATTTGTATCCTTATCACTCTAAATCATCAAAAGAGTCATGATTAATCTCATCTATGAAGCATATTAAAAGCTAAGAATTTGGAGTGACTTTGTCATTTCATTTTTTTCCACATCTTGTTTAAACCATATAATGCAATCTCATCTATGAAGTGTATTAAAAGCTAAGGATTTGGAGTGACTCGTATGCAATTCATTTTTTGTCATTCATTATATGGTTTGAACAAGTGTGGAAAAAAAACAAATTATTATTATGAATTTTCTATTCACTAATCTATGTTAAACTAATCAACAAAGATTTGGTCCTCGAAGTTGCAGCGATTTTGAGAAAAAAACCTAACTTTTAATCACCATATCTTAAATGAATTTTCACGCTGAGGTGATCCAAGTTTGATCAATTATTCTTGATACAAATTGGTGTCGAGTTTCCTTTTTATTATTTTACAGATTTGTTGCTATTTATTTAATGTGCAATTGTGGAGAACTTTTCAAATTATTGACTTTTGTGTTTCTAAGGTTTTCTTACAAGTAAGAAACATTACTTGATTAAAAAGTTCACAATGTCTTTTAGACTCCCGTGGGGCAGATGTTAGACATCCACACCATGTACAAGATTCTAGTCCATCATTAATGGCAGTAGGTTTTCAATATAGATCATTGTTTGCTGTTGTTCTAGTTCACACAATTCATATGAGAAATGCTTATCTTAATATTTTGGGAATTTGGTGCAAATGTCAGGTGGTTGCATCTCAAGAATGGCCTAAAGTCACAAAGAATTAACTTGGGGAAAGCTTTTACAACTTCACACACCATGGATTAGGGACGTGTTTTGAATTACTAAATGATAAAGAGGAGAAAACCCTCTAGAGCACAATTTTTGCCTTGATTATTAGGAAATTTGAATGATTATTTCACTTTGATTCTTTGCAGGGAGCTACTAATTTCTTTTTGTAGATCAACAAGAAAAAAGCCTCTACAAATCATATTTTATAGGTAATTTATTTGATTTTCATTGGTTTTTGTGGTGAGATTTAGTTCTACATTTCTTATGTCTCCTTAGTGACAACTTTGGTATTTATTCAGAGATGGTGTAAGTGAAGGACAATTTTACCAAGTTCTACTTTATGAACTGGACGCTATTCGTAGGGTCAGTTTCTTAATACTCACTATAGTACTTGCTATTCAATTGAGATAGACATGACTCATTAGTTTGTTTGTATTCTCTTTGGATTTTGTTAAAGAAGATAGCTGAATGCTATATGAACTAAAATTTCTATGGTGTCAACAGGCTTGTGCATCTCTTGAGCCAAATTACCAGCCCTAGTGACATTTGTTTCCTGTTCAAAAGTGGCACCATACTAGACTATTTACAAACAACCATGCAGATAGGCATTCTAAAGATAGACATGGGAACATCTTGCCAAGTCTTTAGTACATAATGAAGCAACTCAATTTCATAAAAAAAAAATTTGATGGTTGATTTGTTTAAATATTGCCCATAAAAAATTACTTAGTACATCTCATCTTTTTTTTGCACAGGAGCTTGTAGTTTTGAAGAATTTCATAGTGAAGAATTTGAAGAAGATATTGTAGTAAAGGTATATTTGGTGTACTTTTTAAACTGAAAATATGACTAGAAATTTTGTATATTGTCATATTTCACATGCAGAAAGGTCAAATTGTAAATAGAGGTGAAGCTATATGGATTTAAGTTTCTTCTTCATTATTTATAATGCTCTTGATTCCTCCTTTATAGCTATAAAAATACTTATTTATTTTCACCTTTCCAGATACCCTTTACTAGGTTCTTCAAGATTCCAAAATATCTTGGGCTAACCCCACTCTAGCATGTCCTAACTCCTACTTGGTTCACAGACCTAACTCCTTTCTATATGTGTCTTCCTCTTACTACTCCATCTGTAGGTTGCAAACAAATCATCCTTACTCCACCAATGAGTCATTCCATTCAAGAAAGACCATGTCTGACAATATCAATGCTCACAAAAATAGGGAGACAATTGCTAGACTGCGGTCTAACTTAAAAAGAAAAGGTGATGGAAAATGTTATTGTCCTTGCAAAATGTGTAAGGGCTTAAAGACTCGAAGATATCTAATCACAACAGCTGAGCAACATTGTAGGCAACATGGTCACATTGAAGGGGGAAACAAATATCATCCATTGGTATGTATTTTAATAGTTTATACATTACATAAAAAATGATTCGATGATGACATCATGGTCATGATTAATATAAGGTCATCATTTTCATATAGGTCAACATCCCTGAGTTTTATGTTATGGACCATGACAATTTGGAGAATGCAGATTTCCAAATGAGGGAACATAGAGGTGTGAATATTGAAGTAGAAGGTAATGATACCATGGAAGAAGACTAGGATGATGAAGATCATGATGATCAAGATGATGACAATGATCAAGATGATGATGATGATGATGATGATGATGTTGACATAGAGCTTGATGTACCTTTACTTGAGAAGACACACCAGTCCCTATATGATGGCTCCAAAACAACTCTTCTTGATGTTGTATTGCTATTGGTGAACTTGAAGATTATGAATGGTTTATCCAATGTAGCAATGACACGTATGTTAAGTTATGTCATCTTTTTTCATTATTTTACTCATAGTTCCCTTACAATTAACATTGGGTTCATGTAGCAACTAGACACATATAAGGATTGCATGTGCAGGTGCATCATAAACACAGATCTCTTGTGCTTAACAGAAGTCTTACATAATAGAGATAACATCAAAAAATATAACAAATGGTTTCTATTTGTGAGAAATTAGACACATATAAGGATTGTATGTGCAGGTGCATCATAAACACAGATCTCTTATTTCAAAGAAAAGAAAATTGCACTTTAGTCCTATATAAGTAATTGATATGCTTTGGTCTCTCTAAAACTATATCTCTCATTGATAATAGAATTTTTTATTGAAAATTAATCACTTCTTTGCTATAGGCAAAAATGTTAAGAGAGGATTCTTGTTGTGTACTATCATTCCTTAATAATTGCACTTATTTTATAGTTCTTAACCAAAATTTTAGAAGTTCAGTTATATTGCCATAGTCTTTGCAAAGTGTGGATTTTGTATATATTATTTAGTGGAGGTTATGAAGCTCTTATTTTCCTCATATTTTCTTTGCAATCTTGAATGTAATTGGAATTGAACAGTTGACATATCTTGTGTAAAGAATATCTGAGGTATTAAGTGTAGCTAAATCAAGATGAGATGCTTTTATTGGAAATCTTTATATCTTAATTAGTTTTATTGACCAGCTTGGTGGTTTTATGGCTAGAAGAAAAGTATGAAAAGGATTAAAAATCAAAATGTGTACTCATTTTTGAAAACAAGAGGATATCCTTGGTTAATTGACATGTTGATATCTCTTATACTTAAGATCTATTGATTTTGCACATTGACATTTGCATGCTATCTTTTCCTTTTGTTTACAATAACTTTCTTTAAAATATTCATTTTCAAGAGGTGTTATTGTATTGTGTCAAAACATTTGATGATTTATCAGGATTTAATTGCACATTTTTGAGTCAATCTTCATTGATCCATTTTTTATGAGTCACAAGAACCTATCTTTCTGAATCTTGAATGGTCCACTTAGCATTCATTGCATCTAGGTGATGCTCATAGAGTTGAAGGCTGAAGCACTGGTTCTTTTGAAAGGTCATCCATTCTAGTACTATAGGATATAACACACTTAACTATGGAGCTTTCTGCATAGTCAATCCACTTAACTTGTTACCACTGGGCCCCTTCACAAAACTTTCAGCAAGCATTGTGCTTTTTGAACCATTGTATATAATAGATCCCAAGGTTTTTTTTTCCTTCTAAATAGTCTGATTCTTGTTGCTACTGATCATGGATATGCAGATAGGTGAAGGTGAAAAATTGGTGAGGGCATTGTTTGGAGTTGCTTGCTATCGACAACTTGTAGTAATATTTGGTGATGAAATAGATTCTCTTCTCTCTCAAGTAAATATGCCATATATTTTCAAATTCATATGTTAGTCTACAGAAAAACCATTGCATTGTAATCTAAGAGAAATACTTAATTCTTATCCATAATCATGGGTGACAACACAAGTCAGAAGGAGAGCATGAGTCGAGCAAAAGATTAAAGACATAGTTCCTTATAGAGATGGAAGGATTTGATGGTGGAAATGAGAAACTTCTACTAATTGGTAGTCCTTATAAACCAAATATATATTTTAATAAAAAATAATAGGAAATAATTTCTTATGCTTTTTATTGTTCCAATTAATATACTATTTTGTACAATTTTCCAGAGTCTACAATAACCTGAGTGCCATATATAGGAAATTAGAGCTTTCTTATTTGTAGTTTTTCCTTTGGTGCTTTCGTTTTGGAGTAAAAAGAATGTTTATAAATTTTGAATGCTTAAACTTTGATGTGAAATGGTTTGGGAGTAAACATAAATTTTTCAAATTCGGAATGCTCAATTTTCTAAGTGCAATTCAGCCAGAACATATTCTTTTGAACTATACTATTCCCACATCTCAACTCTAGCTTATGCAGTACTCATTTCTGTCTTTGTTGATACCAGGGCTGCCTACACACTACATCTAGCATTCTTCAAAGAAGAAAATATATAACCTCCTCCTTGCTACCTCAAGCATCATCTAAAGACTAAATCAATAATCCTTCAAGATTATCTATATCCCTCAATGGCCGGTCTTGCATTCTTACACTTGCATAGGAAGAAAATAGTTATGGGAGGGTTAACAACTAAATTATATATTATCTTAGGTGTGATGTTAAGGTTTTGGAAGAGTCTTTTGTAAATGTGTCATTGTGACTCAAGATGAAAGCACTACAAAATCTCTTGACCCAATTACTGCACTTACTAGCCGAGATGCATTGGCAAAAATAGTATACTCACGATTGTTTGACTAGTATGATGTACCATTTGTAAGTATTGTGTTACTTAGGACAAGATCTCAAAGAAGAATATATTTGGAGAGTGAAGTATATTTCTTAGTTTTTTTAGAATGTATATTTTTCTATGGGCTCTTCTTAAGATAATGCCATTCATATTGGATACAGGCTAGTAAATAAAAAAAAAATTCGATTGGCTAGGATCCTAATTGGCATTCTTGATATTTACAGTTTTGAGATTTTCAAGAATAATAGGTACATTTTTTTAATAGACATCAAAATTGCATATTTTAAATCATGCCTTGTAGCTATAGTCACTGCAATTTAACGAGCTATATTTGAAAGCTTTCATAATACAAAATGTTTATATATTACTCTTTGGTGAGCTAAGGAAAACCTATTTTTTTCTTCATTGCAATTTTGAACTGTTCTATATCAATCTTACAAATGAGAAGCTACAACAAACACTTTAATCAGGTCAAAAAGTTCCATATCTATTAAATTATCATAATTTTTTAAAGAAATATATTTTTTATACATTTTTTTTTTGCTCTTTGCTCAAGGTATATTTGCTTAACTATTTTAATATTATTTTGTTGCGTATGATATTTACTTTTTTCTATGGATTTTTGTATATGTTGTGCAACATGTCTTTAGATGGAACATGATGAATATGCAAGAGAAGAAATTGATTGGAGCTACATTGAATTTGTTGACAATCAATATGTTTTGGATTGAAAAGGGCTTTTTTGATATCCATTTCCTTTTCTAGTTAGATGTAGATGCAAATTGCATAGTTAAACATACACACAATATATCATTTAAATTAAGGTTCTCAATAAACATCCTGGGTATAGGTAAATTAGTGGGGTTAACACTTATTCATAACTTCAAATAATATTTTTTTTCTATAGAATTATCTTATGGACTAAATATTTTAGAATGAATGATCCCTTTCTCAATTTAACTTGTAGTGCGTTGTCAAAAATTTGTGTTTATTAGAGCACAAACTTTTGAAATTGAGGGCCAGGATCTTAAATACAACTGTATTTTGTATATGCAGAAACTAGGGGGAATTGTAGCTCTTCTGGATGAAGCATGGTATGTTTATGAGACCGTTGTTCATACAATTTTTGAGATGCCCATTTGACACTATATGATATGCTAGTTTCCCTTGAACTTTGTTTTTTAATTCATAGATTTCAAAATAAGAATGGCATTTCCATTACTATGTGAATAAAATATAGGGAATGGGAAGAAAATAATAGTGACATTTTTTTAGCTATGAGGACAAGATATAATGAATGGAAAGTTATAATGTAGCTATTCAACAAAATAGGAATCTCACAAGCATCAATGGAAGTTGAATACCAATGAGAGTAAATCTTGGGCTTTAGCTTTGAAGCAAAGATTAGGCCATGATTAACTTAACAAAATAGGGATAATAGGAAGGCTTGGATTGGTTAACAGATTATATAAATTAATAATTTGAAACTAGCAAGAAAATACTAGATTAGATAAAGTGAACAATCACCAGCATGTGCTCATTTCTCTTAGGCGATTATCTTTGCTGAATAATACATGCTAATCTCTTACAAAATTTAGATCGTGATGCTAAGTACACCCCAATCATCCTAGAAATCTACAACAAATCTATCCAAGTTTATGGCCTATTATTATTATGAGCTTTATAAGTTTATATAGTTCATTTTCTGTTAAAAATTGCTATTACATTTTAGTTTTCTTTGTAAACCCATTTATTTCTTATTACATGGCCGCATAAGCCTTATGCTCAAAAAAAGAAGAGGAAGCCTCATGTTATAATATTATAATATGAGGCTTCCTCTTCTTTTTTTGAGAATCAACCTTATGCTCAAAAAATAGAAGAGGAAGCCGCATGTTATAATATTAGAACTGCAAGAGCCATAGGAGAATGCCGAAGATAGTCACGATGTGCCTATTAGCAATAGGCACATCATGACTATCTTTGGCTAATAGGCACATCGTGACTATCTTTGGCATTCTTCAATCAGGAATTCTCTTTCAGTTGAGAGCTCGCAAGGGAGATTAGCTAGCGAAGATGCTCTGTTAGTGCTTTTAGAATCAATAGGAAAGTGGGTGCGGGACCTCCTCCAAATAATGGTATTGTTGGATCAAATCCAGCATTAAGCAATCAAGGTTTAGAACTAGCTCTAAATTAGTTCATCATATTAGAAGATGGAAAATGGTGCCTTGTACTACCTTTTTATGTTTATCACTTACCTATCTACAACTCCACAATCAATATTGACAGTCTCTTGCCCTCACCGTGCAACTAAACTACTTTACTTTTATTGATGCAACTAAACTACGAGTGCCTTTTGTGTTCTTGACAAATTGTAAGCTTTCAACTTTTGTGAAGCCATTATGGATGCAAATGAACAACTAGTGAGGTGTTAATTTTAAGGCAATTTTTTGTTTCTATAATGTACAGTTGAATTGCTAGAAATATTTCGTCTAGATTGTTAATTGATAGATTGTTAACTTTTCATGTCATTTTCTACTTTGGTTGGGTAGTTCTCCTTGCATTTGTAAATCTTGCAGCAGTCTTTAGCCTAATGACAGTTTGGTATTACATCCAAGGCGATAACATAGTTAACTTAAAACTTTGCATTAAAGAAAACATCAAGGGATAATATTTGAATTGTGGATATTTGTAAATTATGTTGGTTTTAGACATAGTTATAGTTATAGTTATAGTTATATAT
The DNA here is from genome assembly GCA_028749045.1 of Cupressus sempervirens. Classification (NCBI taxonomy): domain Eukaryota; kingdom Viridiplantae; phylum Streptophyta; class Pinopsida; order Cupressales; family Cupressaceae; genus Cupressus; species Cupressus sempervirens. Next base: position 438,631,516 of record CM053788.1, read on the forward strand.
GTGCTCTTATGATGATGTGATTGGGACTGTAAGTTTTTTTGTCACGTTTATCTGTTTGAAAAATAGATGAAATTATTGGCTTTCATTCTTGATAAATAATTCTTTCCTAATTTTATTTTTCCCTGCAGGAACCAAAATTTAGACGCATTGTGCCAATTATTGCAAAGGCTTTTCTCTCATATGAGCCTTTTAAATTGCACAAAATTTGAGTTGTAAAGCATAATTGCTCGGTGGAGACTTGGGATATCTTGCACATTTCTTCCTCCTTCCCATTATTTTGTATGAAATAAATCATGTGATGAACAAAAAAATGGTGTGGAGGTAGAAATGTGCATGATACCTTGACTCTCATGTACTAAGCAATTACGCTTTAGAATCAAATTTTGCGTAGTTTAGAAGGCTCCTATGACAGAAAAGAATTTACAATAATTGGGACAGCTCGTTGAAATTTCTACCTATCTTGGTCTCAATTTCGACGCAAACATCTTCACTTTGACATTGATTGTATGGCACTGGTGTAGAAAACTAAGGGGTTTTGGTCACAATTTTGATGCCAACTTGGTCTTCCTTTGACATCAATTGTATGGCACTAGCATAGAAAAGTAAGGGGTTTAGGTCAAAATTTTGATGAAAAATTGGTTTGGGTTTACGTCAAAATCTCAACCAATGGTGCCCACAAATGAGAAAATAATAGTTCAAGTTGGACTAAGGAAATCAACAAAATTCACAATGGTAAGTCCACCTTTATGAAGTCAAAATTTTGATACAAAATGTCTATGTCAAAAAACTGACTAAAAAAGATTGATGACAAGTTTAATCACCTTATCGACCTACTCTGGTCAAAATTTTGACCTTTTTGCATCGAAATTTAGGCCTAAATTTACTAGTGTGTACTCGGCTTCTATATAAAAAGTGGTTAAGTGTATTGACATTCAAATGTCAAAACCATTCTAAGACCAAAAAGTAGTGGGGACATTATAGATAATTAATTGTGTGATAGGGTATCCTACCCTAGATCGAGTGAATACCTTGCATTGGTCAGCAGGGAATGTTATTGAAGAACAAACAAAGGCCAAGTGGAATGGCTGAGGCATGTCTATAAATGACATTTAAGATCCCATTATTGAATTTTTAGTAAATGTAATTGTATATAAGTTCTATCAGTTGAGATGACTGAATAGTGTACCATGTATTGTAGTGGACTTAGGGCACACAATTGTTAAGATAGATCACAACAACGATCTTGCCAAGTTGTAACTACAATAGTTATATCAAAATATTGGAGCAATTGGGAAAGAAAAGAATACATCATGTAAGTTTAGATCACTCACGATGTGCATATTTTTCTATATGCAAAATTCATTTCCAATTGGTACTGTAGTGTGGGATAAGACAAGGCCAATGACTCAGAAAATCAATTATTGCATTGAACAATTGAGAGAAAATTTTGAGACATTTTTGGACAAATATAATCTGACCCCAGTACTCCAACAATCATAAGTGTCAAAAATAAGGGCGAAATAAATAGATTAGTTAAATATGGAAATTGAAAGGCGAAATAGATACAAATCACAGATCAAAACAAGGGGGAGATAAATTGTAGATGTGATACTCATTCATTTTTGGAGATATGTATATATGTTGTATATAGACCGAGTCACCATCATAAGGGGAGTACTTACTTTGTAATTATGAATGTAATGATAAGTCATGAAAAAGTGTTTTTACCACTAATGTCAAAGGGGAATATTATTGATCTACAATCCATGTTGCTTATTAGTATTAAACACTTAGTCATTTCCTAGGCATAACTGGTTGATCATCATTGTGACTGAGCCATCTGATAAAGGCCGAAAAATGTATAAAAGACTTGTTCACATTTTAGTTTGAGTCGAGTAGGTCTTCAATTTATAAGTACTCCAGCTTGGATTGAGTGAAAATGAATGTTGAGCATATTAGGAGTTAGTAAATGCTAAGTGAAGAAGCAATAGTTTATGCTGAGTAAGATAGTTATTGTCGAGCATTCAAAAGACAACATGTATATTAGTATGGAATGAGTGTTAGGATATTCAAGTGCCAAGTAAGCTAGTTTTGACATATGTATTTGTGATGGTACAAACACTTATGTAAACCAATTTTGGCCAACTTCTACACTTAATTTACATATTGTAGAGACAACTAGAAGATAATTACATTTTTTTTAGAAGACATAATCCCTATGAAGGAAATATAACTAATCAAACAAATGGAAGGACTAAATAGAAAAAGTGATGAATCTAGATCATTGATCTTGATCTAGAATGCTCATCAACTATTTTTTAAAGAGGGACCAAAACCCTAAATCATAAGGATGTGAGCAGAGACAAAGTGATAGCAAAGGAGGCTATGTTTGTTCAAAGAAAAGAGATTAGATAGAGTAACTGAGTAGAGTAGTGAATGGAAAAATATAATATATCTGATAATGAGATCAAACCAAGATTGGAAAGAGAAGATCTGTAACCTAATTAACAATAGAGTTCTAATTGAAGGATCGAGTACTTAGACATTTCAACCAATGTATTAGGGTAAATCTCTTAATATAGTGGATTTAATAGGCCAATTCAAATCTCCTAACATAATGATTACTTAGTTGTGAGTTTAAATTCTTTAATTAAGGTATATTTCATAATTATTGTAAGCTCCTAATAGGGTAGATCACTAGAAGTGATCAAACATTGTAACCCTACCAAGCACACTTTATTGTAGTTGTAGTGAAGATTTGTGGGTATCATCCCCACCCTAGTTTTACCTTCACCTTGGAGGGTTTCTAGGTTTCCAAATTTCTTGTGTTATATGTATATGTTTACTTTCATGTTTATGGATGTGATGTATACATAGATCTATTACAACATAACAACTACATGTTTAGTAGTCTAGATATAAGATGGGTAAATGGTGAATGAATTTGTTTTGTTTAAAGAAGTTAAAGTTTTGTAGATCTTGATTCACCCCCCTCTCAGTATCTCACTTCCCAATAAGATTTTCAACAAAAACAATTTTCTTCCATTCAAAATTCAATGAGCAATCAAAAACTTGTTCCAACTTCTCCTTAAATAGTAATCTCTTTGCTTCCAAATTCTTCTAGGTTTTGTCATTTAACCATTATTGCTGATCTCAAATTCATTGTATTTAGTAACTTAAAAAATAGAAATTTACTAGAAATTTGTTGTCATCCTTATCCTTCTTCAATTTTTTATCATTAGATATTCATTGTATTTTTCCAAGTGTAGATCTTATAACAACTGCCTCATTCTTTTCAACTTCTCAAACATTCCTTATTTTTACCAAAATATGACATTGAATTCCATCTTTATAAACTTTTTCTTCTATTTTTTACTTGGTTAACATAACATTTCACTTGGGTAAAACATCACTTGGTTAATATTGATCTTTAACTCACCTTTCCAATTGCTCGGTGACCACTATAGTCACTTAGTGAACACTGTCTTTCTTTTTTCACCTTGTTATTTAGTGTAGCTTGTATAGTTCATTACATTATAGGATTATATAATTGTAAAATAATCAAACCAACATTACATTATCATTGTCCAACTCATTCAAATTACCATTGAATACCATACTTATCAACTATGTCATCAACATAATTTCTTAAAATCCTCTTCATCAATCAAATGATATAACACTCTATTGAATTAGCATAATGTCTAATCAACTAAGAATTGACATCAATGACAACATAACCACTAATTTAACTCTTTTGCATATATTAACAATATTCTTAGTTACATCATCAGTTGGGGCTAATAGAATAATCTATTTACCACTTTTTTTTGTATTGCCATTATTCAAGTCAATATTTGGAATGACTCTATTCATAATTGGGGTGGGTACCAACATTTCTTAGAACTATCATGAATATGATACATGCTTGGTCCCTCCTTTGAAAGGATAGAATTTACAAATTTTTAAGGATATATACACCTTCCATTATCCTATGGGAATTATGAAAGGAACACAACCAAATAAATTTTCAAGATAAGAAGATTAATGTAGAACAACTTCTAATTAGAATTTGGATCCTTGTCATTGAACTTACTAACAATCAGATTTTCAATAAATAAAAAGAGGATATAATGTATCATTGGGATGATAAAATGGGAGGAAAGTGGATAGGTCTAAAATTACCCCTATTTATAGGAACATGGGGAAAACTTCAAAAAGAAAACTAGAGATGTGCCAATGGGAACCACCCAAGGAGGCTTGGTTTAAACTAAATTTTGATAGAGATTTTAGAGGAAATATGGTTAGAGTAGGCATTATTTATAGTATCCATAACCCATAAGGCATGATTATAGAAAATTTAACTAGATATATATGAATAGAAACTAATAATTGGGAAGAATTAGTGACTTAAGTTGATGTACTAGATTTGTGTAAAAATCTTGGTTGCAACAATGAAGAAATTGAAGGAGATTCTAAAATTATAATAAATGCTATAAGGAAAGGATCCCTCCATAATTGGAGACTATACTAAATTTTACTATGTCAAACCTTTGACAAGATCATAATCAATCACATATTTTGGGAGGGAAATCAAACAATAGATAAATTAGCTAATATAGGTATAGAATAAGATTAGATATAAGAAGTTGGATTTTTAATATAGGGACTCCATATGAATTAGGTATGACTTATATTTTTTTAAATTTTAACCATAGTTTACATCTCATTATCTCATGAAATATTCAGGGGTCTTTCTTTTGCTTTTATCGACTACCTACATCTCACATCCCAAGACAATATGATTGGATAGATTCATTGTAGAAGATAATGTGGGATCCTAGAAAAATGAGTTTGAGATAAAGTTGGAGGTTATAGAATCTTCTAGTGTGGACTTGATTATGGATGTTCAAAATGATGAGGAACATATTTACCCCCATTTTATGATAGTAGAATAACATAGGTTTATTACTATTGTAAATTTATGTAATTAAGATGACGAAACATCCTTTAGTGTAACAAACTGATAATAATTTTGCTTAAGATATGTCATTCTCAGATGAGGAATGACTACTTAACTGTATTAGATATTTTTTTATGATTTAGATGTATATTTTATTTTTGTTTGAGAAAATTCTTTTATCACTTTTCATTTAGTTTCTAAGCCCTTTTTGTATTCATATTTTATGACTTTTCAATACTTTATCTAAGCTTAACATAAGTGCATGATGTAGTGCTTAGGCTACATACAAATAATGATCAAAGGTAGAAAAAGGAAGGATGAGGAATGACCTAGAATGAAGGTGGAAAAGGGTAAAATCATAGACTTGTGTCACCTTTTATAAAGAAAAAGGATCCTAGAATGTAAATTGTTCAACTTTAATGAATTTAAAATGGTATTTGTGTTTAGAATTCAAAGACGATGTAAAATGGTAAAATGTGTGAAACTAGATGAATTTTATGTCTATAAGTTATTATTTTTGAGTAAGAATTTATTCATTTTTTAAAATTTTGAAATCATTTTTTAAAGTGCAAAAATTATAGGGTGTAGTTCCTATCAAACAAGTATATGAAAATCATCTTTTTTTGCTCTAATTTGAAAATATGTTGTAGATGACATGTATAACTAGGGAAGAAAAAAAGAAATATTTATTTTTGATGTATATTTTATTTTTTATAAGTAGTTGAGGTTAGTCTTATTAGAAACTAAAAGTTTTTTCCTCCCATCAAAACTTCCCTATCAAATCAACATCTTTTTGAAAAAAATTACATATTCTTGAAGAGGAAACTCTCCTCTAGGGCTATATATAATATTTTTGATATGATTTACTATTATTTTTTTTCTCTTTTTTGAGGGATAATCTTCTCAAATGTTAAAATACCCACTTATAATATTTTGAAACTATAATATATTATAAAGTTTATCAAAACACTATGAAATTTATATAATGACAATATTAACTCCAAGATCTATAAAAGGGTCTTTTTAGTTTTTGAAAAAAGTTGAGTTTTGATGGAGAAAGGAGATTTGACCAAAATAGGTTTAGAGGTCCTAAAATGTGACACAAATATGTGCTTTTACCCAAAAATGTAACTTGGGACTAAAATATAATTATTTGGATGTATCTATGCACTTAATGATGTATCAAGGCTTAGATCATTTATATATATATAAATAAAAACACAAACCAACATATTTTATTCCATATTCTATAATTTTTTTAATAAATCTAACCTTAGGTATGAAAAAATTGTTCAAAAATATAATTGAAATAATTATTATGTTGCTATTGATGTCAAACCTTATGGATAAGATAGTTGCTATGATGTAAAACTAGGTCTCACTATCAAATCCTTCTCTTTTTGAGGATTCAAATAGGCTTATCATAGCCTATTAGGCTTCCTTAATTCCCTAATCCCTAGATGACCTTTATTCTATCCTCCAATAACACTCCAACCTAGTTACACCAATAGTTAGGTTTATTTCCTTACACAAATGCTTCTCCACACTTTATTGTTGATCTTGCTCCTATGGTTTCCTGACCAAATTCTCCACCCATGAAGTATGATGACTTTCCTCAATAGTCTTGGTTTCCACTTGACATTTTGGAAACCAAACTTGCAAGTTGGAACCAAGTTTCTTACCTACAAGTCAAAATTGCTCAAAATAGGGCTACCAGAATTAGCCCTCCAAACTGAGTTTTTGGACTTTATCTCCAAATTTCTCCAAATGAGGTGGCAAAAAAAAGGATATTTAGATACACTTTTGGTAAAACTTGAATATTTTGTGGGTCTCTAATCCCTTAAGTATCTGTACACCCAAAATCAACTTTTTGGCCTACTTTTAAGGGTTTAAAAACAATGCTAACTGACTTGGCTAGGGTATGGTATCTCACCCTCAAAAACTCATCCTAGAAAATTTCCCCTTAGTAGGATTTTACTTTACTCATTTCTCTTCCTTCTACACTAACTGGTTTGAAGTATCCTCACACTTTCAAACCTCAAAACTTCTCTTCTTGATCTATGATCTCCTAGCCAAGTGCACATACTTGCCTAGGGAATCACCTTAAAAGTATTTTCCATGACTCTTGGGTCTAAAAAATAATATATATTATGTACATAGGCCCTTCTACCATTTCCCTTGAAACCATGAAGATCTCACGATAGGAATTCATGGGAGAGCCATTTTGCTCAAAAACACATAACTGGGACATCACACTGCCTAATCAGGAAAGATTTCCAAAACTCTAGTAGATGAAAACTTACAATATAACATATTAAAGATAAAATTAATATAAAAGAATAATAAAACCAAATCCAACACCAAATTAATTAGGTCAATATATTTATTTGTACAAGTAATGTAAATGTAGAAATCCATCTATAAAAAAAGTGCATTCACTTACTCAATTTGTTTATTACAATTCCCAACCATTGGGACACATTTGAATGGTTGATATATAGCCTCCCAAAGAGGTTGTAGGTGGTTGGCATAACTACCAAGCTCAAACTTGTGCTTTGTAACTTTTTACTCAAAAAGTGGCACAACTTGACATCTTTTACATCTTTTCTCTTCCTAAATTCTCCATGATATCCTATGAATCCTTATCCATATAAAATATTTAAATCCCTAATGCACATTCTTCACACTCCTCAAGGTCTTAGACCTATGTCTTTTAAGCCACAAAACAAAACTTAGAAACACACCACACACTTCTACCTAACAACTCCTAACTTATTCACCATCCTAACTTTGCTAGAGTTGATACAAGCCCATCATCCCAAACCAAAAAGGAAAACTTAAATTAAACCTTGGAGTAGGTGTTCCTACACCATACTCCCCTAAGCTAAATAAGCTAATCCATCCTTGGATTGATGAGGCTGGGATCAATATCCAACCTTTGGAATTTTGACTCTCTCATCTAAGTGGCATTTGCATCACCTTTTCCCAACCATTGGATGAGATGTTCCATGTAAGCCTTGGTCCTAGTCTGCTTGTAGGCTCTAGAATCCAATATTTTGGCTACTTGCAGAGGTGGAGGAGGACTGAGCTAAAGGATTTCAACATCTTGTAGGATGTCTTGCACATTCTAATCAATAGATGGGTCATGCCCTTTATAAGTAAACAAATCCACACCGTTAAAGATTGGCGACATTCATAGGTTTGCATGTAGTTCAATTTTATATGCATTTTCTCCATACTTGGCAAGTATCCTATAGGATCCTAGTATTCTCATTTGGAGCTTGTATGGTGTCCCTTTTTGCAACCTTTATTTATTCAGGTGAATCGTCACAAGATCTCCAATTTGAAATTGTAAATCCCTTCTTGAGGCATCCACTCTTTGCTTAACTATGTCAACATTTTCAGCCAATGTCTATTTGACATTTTCATGGATCCTCTCACTGATTTTGCAAAATCTTCAACATAGCTATTGTTTGGGTTTCCATCCTTCAAGGTTCTCAACTCAAACACTCTATAGGATGTAAACCATAGACTATTTCAAAGGGGTTCTTACCTATGGACCTATTTACTATGTCATTATAGGCATATTCATCTTGGCCAATGAGTTGATCCCAAGTTTACTCATACTCCTTAGTGAGACACCTTAGGAGGTTTCCAAGACTTCTATTTGTAACCTCTATTTGACCATAAGTCTATGGATGGTAGGAAGATCCAAAGGATAAGTTAGTTCTTAGTCTACTCCATAGGGTTTTCCAAAAGTGGCTCCTGAATTTGGTGTCCCTATCTGACACAATACTCATTGGTAGCCCATGAATCTAGCTACCTCTTTGAAAAATAGATTAGCTATCTGATGAGCATCATGGATAGTCTTGTAAGGCACAAAGTGAGCTATCTTACTACACCTACCCACAATCACATAGATGTTATCAAAATCCTACCTTGTTTTTCGAAAACCAACTACAAAATCCATACTAATGCATTCCCATGGTATGCCAGGGATTGGAAGTGGTTGGTAAAAATCAACATTTGAGGATGTCCCCTTGGATTTTTGACATACTATACAACCCTCAACATACTACTTAATGTCCCTAGTCAAAAATAGAACCTAGTGACCAACTCCTGAGTCTTGTTGACTCCAAAATGACTACTAAGTGCCCCATTATGATTTTCTAGGATCAAATTCTCTCTCATTGATCCTCTAGGAACACAAAGTTGACTACCTTTAAACAATAGGTCATTGTGCAATGTATAATCAACAAATTCCCCATGAAAATTATTTTTAAATTCCTTGCATACCTTGTAAATGTGAGCAAAGTCTTCATCATCAACATAGAGATATTTGAAGCTATCTATACCTATACTTTGGAATTGAATTTATTGGACTATGAGAAGACTTTACTTAAAGCATCAACTACTTTTTTCTGAACTCCCTTCTTGTGCTTGATTGTAAAACTGTAGGTCTAAAAATATTCCACCCACTTTATATGCTTGCTACTTAGCTTATCTTGAGAATTTATGAAGTTGAGGGCTTGGTTGTTAGAATACACAACAAATTCCTTGGGGAGAAAATAGTGCCTCCAATTTTTGAGAGTCTGAACTAAGGCATACAACTCTAGGTCATAAGAGGGGTACTTCTTCTTTTCATCATTGATTTTTTCACTATAAAAGGCCACTGGTCTCCCTTCTTGACTTAAGACAACTCCAATGGCTACATTACTGGCATCACATTCCACTTGGAATATCTTTAAAACTAGGAAGTACCAAGGTAGGCAACTCTGCTATTTTCTTCTTGAGGGTCTCAAAACCTTGATCTACTTGAGGTCTCCACATGAACTTTGTCTTTATGCCTCCCTTGATTGTATCCAACATAGGAGCACATATGCTACTAAAATGTCAAATAGACTTCTTATAATACTGAGCTAGTCCATGGAAACTCCTTACATATGATGTAGTCTTAGGAGTAGGCCAACTTAAGATGAAATTTACCTTCTATTGGTCCATTTTGAGGTTACCTTGAGATAGAACAAAGCCTAGATATACTAACTCTTGCTTTATAAAATAACACTTCTCCGAATTGACCATTAGTTTTTACTATGCAACTTCTTAAAAAAAATCCTCAAATACCTAATATGTTCCTCTTTAGTTTTGCTAATAATCAAGATGTCATCTAAAGAAACAATAACAAACTCACCAATGTAATCTACCAACACCTTGTTCACTAGCCTCATAAATGTGGACAGAGAATTGGACAAACCAAATGGCATCACAAGCCATTCATACTGACCTTCATTAGTCTTGAAAGTTGTCTTCCATTCATCCCCTTCATTTATCCTAATTTGATGATAACCACTTTTCAAGTCTATCTTGGTAAAATACTTGGCTTCCCCTAAAAAATTCATTAGGTCCTCAATTCTAGGCATTGGAAACCTATACCTAATGGTGATCCTATTTATGGCTCTAGAATCCATATAAATCTTCTAACTTCCCCCTTTCTTTGGTGCTAAAACAATATGGACTATACATGGGCTAATGTTCTTTCTAATTAAGCATTGGTTTAGGAGCTCTTGGATCTATTTTTCAATTTCGTCATTTGTTAAGGAGTCATCTTATAGGCAGCTTTATTTGGTAGGGTAGCCCCTGAGATGAAGTCTATTTGGCAACTAACAAGTATCCTTGGAGGCAAGGCAGTGTTGGCTCCTAATTTAATAGTTTTTCAATAACCAAATAATTGAAGCACAGTGCACCTAAGGGTAGCTAACTCCTATGATTAATGCATTTGGAATAGAACTTGGGCCAACTATAAGGCAAACTCCTTCTTCTTCTTCAGGCTCTACAAAACCTAGACATGTAAACCTTAGATTCCATAATATGACCAATGCAAAAACATAATTTTGAGTCTTGTCAAGTTGTCATTTTGCATGATGCTTAACAACATGGATCCTTTCAAACTCCTCTCTTGAAAAGATAATCCGGGATCAACTCCAAGGTTCTAGGTGATCTTGTGACCTACTAGAATCTACTCAATTGAAGATAAATGTATTTGTTCACATGGAGGCCTTTGCTAGTTCAAACCAATTCAGATAAGATGTTTGATCTTTTATTTTGAAAAGTAACCACAAAAGGGATATATTTTTAGTATTTTTTTTTTAATGATGAAATGCAATCTATCAATGCAACTATACGATTTCCTAGTTTAACCTAGTGTTAGAAAAGAAAATAGTGAAAATAAGGTAATGAGGGATTAAATAAAATAACTTGGAAGGGAAATTCCTAGAGGATATAAATCATGGTAACAACGTCTACAATTTAAATCGTTGAAAAGATTTGGTAGGAAACTAATGAAACTAGAAGCAATGCTTCCTCAATTCCACTGATGTAATTGTCAATGGGAACTTAGTAATAACAAAAAGATGTTTCACTTCTCACCAAATCACAAGGCCACAAAAAGTGCACTCATGTGAGACACGAAGCTATGTAGGAACAATGGGTGATATTTTCTCCAACTTGGTATGCCAGAAGAATTTGCTAACATGAGGCAAACACTAGAACTAAAAGATCACACAATCAAATCAACACAACAAAACCATTGGCTCCATTATTATTCATGAACATACATCCACAAAAATAACACATTCCAGAAAGAACCACTACACTCAGAATGAGAGTGCAAATAAAATATATTATTGCATCAAAATAATGGCTTGGAGTACATATTACATTCATGTATTTATAAGAACACATTCCTCTTTTTTTGTTGAGAGTGAGAGTTCTTAAAATGAAAACACATGCTAAAAACTAATAAAACAAAACTAATTATATACAAACTAACTCTCTAAATGGTGCTAAGTAGGTCTCCACCCTTGTTTATAAAAATTAATGGGTGCATGAGCCTTTGCATGAATTAAAACAATAAAAAAATTAGACAAGAAGAAGGGAGTTGCAAGAGGATCTGAGAGTCACTAGAATCTCTAAAAATGGAAGCTTGACCTTCCCTGGGTGTTTCTAAGAGTTGAATTTCCATTAGAATGCATTTTCGATGCATGGAAAGCTCTAAATTAGGAACTGGAAGTTAACTGTCCGTGCACTATTACTTCTTCAAAATTGTCAGCACACCTCTTGAATAACACACCTACACACCTTGTGCACCTTTAGGGAATTTGTGCAAGGTGTTCAATTCAGCAAAAAATCAAAGTTCTCTATTTTGAAAATGGTTTCTGGGTTTTTCTCAAATGAAGTCTGGGAGCACTCTTGTGTACTTATTTTTTCCTTTTTGATGATTTATACCCTCTTTATAGCTAAACATTCTCATAGACTTGAACTCCTTCTACTTCTTCTATCTGAACTCCAAAAGGACATGTGTTGAATCTTATTATTAATAGTTTCATAAGATGAGGAACTTGTTTTGGTTCATGTGTCCAACCTTTGTATCTTTAATCTTTAGTGTAAATTCATGAATCAAGACTTACGTGTGACTCCTTTTAAGGTGAAGGTTATTGTTTAGGTGAGATCTCTATTGCTACTAATAATGAAGATGATATGATAATTTGTGCACTTGCGTGTTATGCACCACACCTTCGTGTTATGTGCACTTCACACACTTTGAAGTCTATTCCTTGACTTTTTCTTCTCTCTAACTACTCGATCCTTCTTGGTCAAAGACTGGATGACCCAAATTATCAAAAATGATCAAATGTTTAAAACTTTTCACATCTTTTTTAACAAGCTTTTCTAGGCCTTTTTAGCTGGCTTTTTCAGAGGTCTTATGTTCAAAATTTTAAGTTGAAATTTCATCAGTCCCTAAAATTGGGAAAGAAAAGGCTTGGTATTTTAGGGATTTAAATTAGATTTTTCATTCTTCTTTCCAACGGTGTAAAGAATTTTGAATTTCAATCTCTAGAGATAATGAGGATGCCAATTTATCTGTACAAAGAAGAAAACATTAGTTATATTAAGTTGAAAACCCCAAAAGAGGACTCTACAAGACTCAGACTAATAAAAAATTGGGTCAACACTAGTCAAAATAGACAAGATAGTGGCTTCCCCCCCAAAAGCTAGTTTTGTGCACTAGTGCACCTTGGAAGGTGCACTAGTGCACTAATTTTCCTTGGAAACAGAAAAGTGTGTAGTTACACACTAGCGCACATGCACACCTTGATATGGTGCACATGTGTGCATTTGCATTGTGCAAGCGAAGGGGGTCTTACATAGGTGCTTGGGAAGACCAAAGTGCACACCTCCATAGGTGTGCACCTCCTAGGGTACACACATGCGCATGTGTGCATCCCTTGAGTGGGGGTGAGGTGTGCTTGTCTGCACTTGGCACACATGTGCACTTTAAGCATGATAAAGTCCTAAACTTAATTTTTTACCCGTGTTTGATTGCCTAACGCTTCTCGATCAAAGACCAGGGTTTGACCTAGACCTAGAGGAAGGGCCAAAATGACTGAGGCTTCAGACTAGATGCCCCATAGAGAATTTTGAAACTAGTGGGTCCCTATTTTGTGACTCAAAATGGGGCGTGCATTTTGAGGCCACAAAAACTCTATATAAAGTAGATAAAACCTCAAATCCTTCTATAGTCATGCAATAATAGAGGTATGGAATAGCTAATAACATGACCTATGCATTCACAAGCTAAATGAGGGTTAACCCTTCAAGCTCTTCAACATAAAAGGGAAAAGACTTTGATTAGTGTGTTGATTTCAATATAACTAAGATATGAGCAACAAAACATATAGATCCTATAGTTGATCAGTGCCTTATCTATTGGGAAATTCCACAAACTAAAAACATACATCCTTGGATATTAATGATATATCTCATATATCAAGACTCTAGATCTATCCCACCACTTTGTGAATCAAACATCTGCATCAAAACTGAATCTTATACTCGACCAATCCCTTTATGAAATCTACAACCTCATGATGATAAATTAGGCATTTACATGACTCCTTGAATCACAAGTAAAATATACCAAACCATACAACCTAAAATAGGTTGCAATTGGGTTCGTGCTCTTTGTTCACAAACCATAAAAGATTACAAACAACATAAAAAGGAGACAAGAATACGACTGAAGATAAACTCATTGTTGTATTTTATTCATTTCTTTAAAACAAATATATAAAAGATGCATGAAAATAACTCATGAAATAACTGAATAGACCAGAACTATCTCTATAACTTCATCGCTATTGTTCATACAAGAGAGAAATGTCAAGGATGTGGTATTCACAGTTAGAGTTCTACTCAATACACTAGAAATAACCAACAACCCTAAAGAAAGAGAAAAGAAGAGAATAAGAAGACAAGAAGAATTCCTAGATCTGGTCTAAAGCCACCACTTGTCCACTTGAAAATCTTCCACTTTCTATTGTCAAACCTCTCTCTTCTCACTTCTTTCAACTAAAAATCAGATCCCACTATTTTACCTCTACCATGTGATCAAAATATCTTCAAGCTAATGGGAAACATAATTGATTTGTAAGAAGATAAATACATTGTTAAAATTCAAGCCAAAACACGTGCCAAATAGCTTTAGATGCATAACAATACACTAGGAACATTTTCCCTCAAATCTAGAACCAACAAACTTTTATATTTTCCTTTTAACTGAATCTAAAGCTCCATCATGAAAAACACTTGTTCTACTAAGAAAATCCCTAATTTTATAAATCTTCCCATATCTTTCATCACTAAAAACCTACACACATTTTGACTTCATATTTGAAAACTTCATCTTCTCCCGTTTCCAACGGTATATAACACTTTATACTATGGAGAAAAATAACCCCCTAGCATGCATTTGAAAATCTTGGCCCTTGGCCATGCACAAAACACTTAAAATGTTCAAAATATATCAAATATTTATATAGTCCAAACTATATAATAAATGTAAATTTAGTTTTAATTTTCAATTTTCCAAAGTTAGCGCTCAGCTTGGGATATATGATTTTAGTACTTTAAAATTTATTATTTTACCTTATCTCTCCAAAATTCCTCCTTGATCAAACTTTGGTCAACTATTGATTGGATGCCATGTGTCAAGCTATAATTGGTCATAATCACACTCTCATTGCCTCATCAACACCTATCTGCCACATGTCACAATATCTCTTCATCTCCACCTTAACTTCAAACTATGAGTAGACCGTTGAGATGGCATGACTAACCTTATCTCTACTTCTCCATGATTAGGCCTAACCACCTACTAACTACTGCAAAGTTATAATCAAGCTCATCTCTTCATCTCCACCTGTTAGATTGATAGCTAAACTTAACCAGAGAAGTGGAGATTAACGACTATCTCCACTTCTTGTTCATTTCCCTTAACCACAAATTTTTCCCTGCAAAGTTGTGATGATCAGGCCCACCTTTGGAACTACACCATGTGACACATCTCTAGTTGTCCATGTCATCATCATGTCAGCACCCCAAATGATCAAAACTAACCTTTTACCACATCTAGTTTGGCCAAGTGGCCCCACCTGCAAGTTTCACATTATCTATAAAGGAATGTCTTAAGATAATCATGCATCAAATAGTTGTGTATAAAAACAAAGTTTTGGCCCTTTGCATATTCAATGTGGAACTAACTTTCTTTGTATTTTTTTTGCCATTTGTAACCTCCAATCTACTCCGACTGTGCCTCTATAACACCTATTAGTCATAGTAATCACTCATTGATTTCAAAATTGATTGCAAATAGAAATTGTGTTTTCATCTATCCATTCTTCTGCATCCCATTTATGGATTACATTCATGAATTCAACACAACTTCTCCTCAAAACCAATATGTTAGAAAATAACCAAAAGAAAAAGAACGCTTTTAATAGACTGGATAGAGATGCACTAGTATTCATAATGGGATAGTTTTGAAATAGTCATTAGTTTTTATACATCTTTAGTTTTGCCTTGTCTCATAGTCAAAAAATGCAATACGACATCTCCTCTGGCTTGAAATGTTTTGTCAACAAATATGGATCCACTTTAATTAGTCCCTGATAGATTCAGACACATTTCTCATGGCATATCAACACAATGCAAAATCCACTGCAAAATCCTTATGATGGACCATTCAATGCTTTGAGCAATCACAAATATCCCTCAGATTTGGTGTGCTCGTCAGTCCACATAACAAACAAAAAAAATTGTCCACTTAACCCAATTAAAAAAATCAGGTCAAAAGTCAATGGATGTTGGAAAGGACTATTCTATAGCCTGACTGTCATCATTTCTCAACTATCCATCTTCTAGAAAAATGCATTCACCCAGTTCTCAAACACACTATGACCAAACACATCTAGAATGGATTGCTATATATCATTCAAAAATATGATATGCACTAGGTGTAAACTCTGAGCCATTCACTAACCATTTGTCACTTTGTAATTGACATGCTAATTAGAATCATCAAGAAAAATTACTCTATTTTCAACCCTAGAAAATAATTATAAAATTGATGGGAAAAAATAGTTGCTAGATAAAATGTTGTACTTGAAACATCAGTGATACTAAAGCAATCATAATTTCCACTCTCCAATATGATGATGTGATTGTATGTGATCTTTCACAACCAGAGCAATTGTGTAAACTCTCACACTAACAAAGACAAATGGTCATCAAAACTCTTGGATATTGGAAAAATTAAGTTGAGGATAGCTTTATTTTAGCCATATTGGTTATAAAAATACATGTATTCATCTCTAATCCTAGCCTGATTTCCATACTCACCATGTTTTCATTACATCACAGTTTCCTAGTATTTATCCTATGTTCTCATAGCCATTCTCATCGGATTGATAGCCTAGTTCAAGAGGGCTACTCGTGTTGGAGATAGAAACTTCACCAATTCCACACATTGTTCCTCTTTAAATCATAACAATATTACATTAATTCAACTGAGACCTTGAATACATTTCCATTCAACAAGTGAAAACCTTCAGACCTTGTGTATGCAACCTACACAATCACTATTGATAAAAAATATGTTTCTACTAAAATAAAGTGGCTCATATGAATTTATTATAACTTTATGTGAACCTAATTCCTCAAACAATATCTTAGCAATCTGATGAATTTACCTAGGCCCCAAAGTGGGTCCGGCTAATTTTTTTTCAAACTCAAACTCTTAAACCCTTTAACTGATCCAATTAAATTCTCAGCACTGATTAGATTCAAATTCAAATTATTGAATCATTATTTGAAAATCATTTTACCCCTACTTGCAAATACTATGATTTTCTGATAGGAAGGCCTATGAGCCGACTTTTAAAACTTACTAAATCAAACAACCTAACCTTGAAAATAAGAATATTGATTCTCTATTCCACATTATTGTACTCTATCACATTTTGTATCATGATGAAATCTGGGTCAAAATATATGGACTGTCAAAGTTTCTCACTTGAAATTGCTTGCAAACAAATATGTCAAAAACAATAAACTGCATTTGTTCTTGGCTTTGAAAATAGGTCAAAGGACCACTTAGGGACACAAAAATTGAGGCATTATTTTATTGTCACATGGAGAGTACAAATATGTGATTTGGGCTCATGATGAATAACTGGGAAAATTTTGCAAGTGTGCAAAGTTGGGTACTTGGATTGCAGAATTGGGAACACTAGTAGAATAACAATTTTCACAAATGGAATAGACCAGGGAAAGTGTGCAAATGGATTCATCAAGACTTGAAATTTGACACAAGTTAAAGTATTTTTAGAGTATAACATAGTGATACAATAAATTTGGTCTCATTTATCATGAATTTAGAGTTATGACATCCCAAACAAGGCTATCGACCAATTTGCACTTATAGACACCAGTAAAACTTCAAAAGTTGCATTTGGAATCGCATTCGAAAACTAGTCAAAGAAATTCATCATAGACTCAAATCTAGAACATAGAAAAATGTATGATCCCCAGGATGAAATGCAAATGGAATTTTCTCAATTTATTCAACTGGATCAAAGTTATAGCTGGTCAAACAAGGCTTCCCAATATTCTAAGCAATATGCATCAACATGACAAAATTAAACAACCAACTTTGAAGGATTAAAAACCTAGTCAAAAAACATCAAAATGACTTGAAATATGAAACATAGGTTCTTTGATATGCATAATAAACACTCCCAAAGTGGTGAGTCGTGAAAGATTACTAGGTACAAGATATTCAATTGCAAACTAGGCATCTTGTCACTACTTGACACTTTAAAAATGTAGGTTTGAAAAATGCTCAAAATGAAACTTCATAGAATGATTCAGAATGGAAATTTATCATTACAAGACACATGCATATACTAAATAAAAGGTGATATAAACATGAAACACTTCATAGACCTCAAAGGGACAAATAGGTAGACATGCATGCAAAGCGCTTACAAGGGCTCAACTAGACTCAAAATTTAGAATGATACTCAAGATTAGGGATTCAATTTTGAGTCCCAATAGGTGGCAATTTTTCCATCACTAAAAATGGCCTTGTATTTATCAAGTAACTCTTGGACTTCATTTGGTATTTCTACCTTCTTGGAAGCATTTCCATCTTTTGGTTTTACATCTAGTGCAAAACCAACTCTATCTCCTTCCTCTAGAGTTTGCAAGAACTCCTTCTCACTAACCATGAGCACACTTGGTCCTGAGGTCTTCAACTCTCCCTTTTCTAACAAGGATTGGATCTTGAAAGCCACCCCATCCTTCTTGTATGAATATAAATTCTTAGTCCCATTATGTATAGCTTGATTGTCAAACTACCATGGCCTTCCAAGTAGAAGGTGGCATGCATCCATAGGAAGAATATTACACAGTACCTCTATCCTTGTATCTTCCTATAGTGAACTCCACCCATGCTTGTTCTCCAACTAGTATATGCTGACCTTTATTGAACCATGTTACCTTATATGGATTTGCATGAGGGATCCTCTTCAACTTCAACTTGCTAACTGCCTCTTCATTGATTATGTTATTAATTGAACCTGAATCAATAATAACTCTACATACCTTTTCCATGATCTTACATTTGATCCTAAAAAGTTATCTCCTCTATCTTGGTTCCTCCTTGACTAGTGCTTTTATCAATATCATCCTTATCATCAGATTCTCTCCTTCTTCTAATTCTAGGGGTACCTTAGAGTACTTATTGCTACTTCTAGATTCATCTTGGACATAATTGACTCTTTTTGTGGATCCTTGTGAAGTTGAGCCTTTTTTAGGGCACCTATAGGTAGGATGTCCTAGTTGGTGACAATGATAACACTTCATGGTGGAAAAATAAGAGCCTCTTCCTTGGTTGTTGCTCCTTCCCCTCCAACTTGTGTTAGAGCCTCTGCCCCTATTGAAACCTCCTCTTTCTGAACTTCCCTCTTACTATTCAGTTGATTTACTATCTCCTTATGACCTATAGTTAGATCCCCTTCCACCATGTGTTCTACCTCTTCCATCTCTACCCTTACCTCTTCCTCTAAAGTTTGAGTCTTCTATCTTTTTATTCCTTCCTTCCACTTTCAAAGAAAGTTGGAAGAATTTGTGGACTATCGTAGGGGTCTATAAATTGATTTCCTCCTGAATAATCCATTTCAAGCCTCCTAGATACCTAGCTACCTTGATGGCTGCATCTTCTTGCAATCTTGATCTTAAGCACAACTTTTGGAATTATTTAGTGTAGGTAGCTATATCCATGTCTTTCTACTTTAAAATTTACCTCTTCTTATGAAGTTGAACCTCATAATCCTTTGGTAGGTAGTGCTCTTTCATTTTGGTTACCATAGCATTCCAATTTGTAATGGGATTCTTCCCCACTTTTCCCCTCTCTTCCTAGAGGTACTTCCACCATGTGAGGGATGATCCCCTTAGCCTAGACTTGAGTAATTTGACTTTTTGTGCTTCAATCACACCTTCATATTCAAAGTGATTCTCCATTACTTCCACCTATTCTATCACTAACTCAAGATCCATTTTCCCATTGAATAAAGGAACTCCTTCCAAGGCCTTGGAACTAGGGCTTTGATGGCTTTTAAAAATGACTCTTCATTGATAGGAGGGTTAGGTTTAGGGATAATGTATTCTTCATCAACTTTCTCTTTACCCCTACTACTCGCTTCACCTTCTTATTCCCTCTTCTTAGTTGCCTCAGTAACTTCTTCCAACTTGGTCGTCATTGCTTCTAAAGCTTCCTCAATAATCTTATTCTCTTTTTTCTCACACATCTCTTTAGCCAATTTTTCATTGGTCACCATATTTGAATCTCCAACTAATTCTATAGGTTGAAACATCTACCCACAAATTCCAAGCTTCTTTCTATGATATCACTCTGATGTAACACTAGGTCTTGCTATCAAATCCTTATCTTTTTGAGGATTCACTCAGGCTTTTCACTAGCCTATTAGGGTTCCTTTTTACCCTAATCCCTAGAGGACCTTTATTCTATCCTCTAATCACACTCTAACCTAGTTATACCAATAGTTAGGTTAATTTCCTTACACAAATGCTTCTCCATAGCTCATTCCTGATCTTACTCCTATGGTTTCCTAACAAAATCCTCCATCCATGAATTATAATGACTTTCCTCAATGGTATTGGACTCCCCTTGACATTTTGGACACCAAACTTTCAATTTGAAACCAAGTTTCTTACCTATAAGTCAAAATTACTCAAAAAAGGGCTACTAGAATTAGCCCTCCAAACTGAGTTTTTGGAATTTATCTCCAAATTTCTCCGAAGGAGGTGGAAAACAAACTAGATATTTAGATACTCTTTTGGTAAAACTTGAAGATTTTGTGGGTCTCTGATTTTTGAAGTGTTCATACACCCAAAAACAACTATTTAGCCTACTTTTAAGGGTTTAAAAACAATGTTGACTAACATGGCTAGGGTATAGTATTTCACCCTCCAAAAACCATCCTAGAAATTTTTCCCTTAGTAGGATTTTATTTTACTCATTCCTCTTCCTTTTGCACCAAGTGGTTTGAAGTATCCTCATACTTTCAAACGTCAAAATTTATCTTCTTGATATGTGATCTCCTAGCCAAGTGCATAGACTTGCCTAAGGCATCACCTTAAAAAAAAATTCCATGCTTCTCAGGGCCAAAATACTAATATACATTATGTAAATAGAATCTTCTACTATTTCCCTTGAAACCATGAAGAACTCACAACATGAATTCATCTAAGAGCCATTTTTTCTCAAAAACACAAAATTGGGACAACACGTTGCCTAATTAGGAAAGATTTTCAAAACCCTAGAAGATGAAAAATTAAAATATAAAAACTTAAAGAGAAAAGTACTATACAAGCATGAAAAAAAAAATCCAACTCCAGATTGATAGGGTCAATCCATTTGTCCGTGCAAGTAATGTAAATGCAAAAAATTGTCTAAAAAAAATGTGCATTCACTTGCTCAATTTTTCTTATTAAAATTCCCAACCATTGGGTGCATTTGGTGTTGGAATACTTTAGAATAACTGGGGGGGTGTAAATCAATTATCCAAGGTCCAGATGTATAAATAAAACTTTTCACAACTCAGTGAACCCATAAAACATTTATCTTCATCATGCATGCATCCATAAGATTATGCAATCACTTAAAACTTGTAGGTTACTATCAAATCAACTTACAGAAATGTAATCATGAAACATAACAGATTCATCAACACAATTGACACCATGATTTATGTGGAAACCCTATTTGGGAAAAACCACCAGTAACATGCTCCTTCTTTTCACTCTTTCACTCTTATCAAGTGATATGATGTGAAAGGCCAACCCTTTTAAAGGTTACAATACACACTATTAAATGTGACCATCAAACCTATTAAATGATTTCAATCACCCTATTAGGAGTGAACCTTGTTAGAGGATTTTAGACCATTCACTTGGAATGTCACCTAATTAAAGGATTTACAAATGACTATTAGGTCAACCTTAATCCAAAGGATTTACCCTAGACTGATATAATTAGTAGAGAGTAACAGTAAGGCTTGATCTGATAACAAATTATAACTCCATTTGTAGATTATAAATCACTATTTCAATCCTCCATTCTTCTTGGCCTTCACTCATTCCAACTCTGATAGCTTGTTCACCCTTCAAGCATTCATATCGTTAAGCCTTCTTGCTTAACATGCCATTGCAGACTCTTCTCTTAGGTCACTTTATGAAGCAAAACCCTTTACTCCTTGTCTTCCTTATGTTCTCGCACATGAAAACCTTTGCTTCTGACCAGCCATTCCTATAAATAGCAAATTAATATCTTTTTCAGCTCATTCTCCGTCATCCAGTTTAGGGTTAGGACAAATTAGGTAGGACACAATGAATCTATCCCACATTCCATATCTCTTATAAAAAATTCTCCTTGAATCCTCTTTGAATTCCCCTAAAAATGGTTTACCTTGAATTCTATGCCTCCATCTCATCAATCTTATCTTCCACCTCATTCACATAATCCAAGAAAACAAACTTGTTAGCTCAAATCCATCAAATTCATGATCTCTTAAACAATGTAGCCACTTGACATTATCTTGCTTCTGATGTTTGACACATACTGCGTTGCTTAGCATCCTCTGTAAAATCACTTGGCATGAACTAAAGTTTACTAGTGCTTGACATCAACTAAACTTTACTCGACATCCACTATTCTACTCAACATACACTAGAATAGACTTTTACTAGGCTCCAATTGATTTTCTACTCAGCTTGTATTGACTTTGCTCGGCTCCTACTATCCACTCAATCAAGATTTGTAGACAAACTTTGTGTAACTTGTTCTTCTAAACTTTCTTAGTGTAACTAGCCTTTGTAACCTCAAGTAGTTTATCAACACATCATGTTATCACTATCTTAATTGATTCTTCTACTCCTTTACATAATCATAACTCAACCTTTCCTCTAGGTGTTGTTACATCTTTTGATCAAATCTTCTTCATCAATTAAATAAGTGATAGTACTTAAATCATATAATTAGTCGTCTTATTAGAAAATAGCAGGTTAGACATCAGTTACTAAACAATAATTGAAACATATTTATCATACTCTATTCTCAACAATCTCCTTCAACAATAGTCTTCTTCAATATATTCTCAACATTTTGGTGGTGGATATATAGCCTCCAAAAGAGGTTAAGGGTGGTTGGCATAACCACCAAGCTCAAACTTGTTCTTTGCAACCTTTTTCTAAAAAAGTTGGCAAGCAACTTTCTAAAAAGTTGCACAACTTGACATATTTTGTATCTTTTCACTTCCTAACTCCTCCATGACACCCTATGAGTCCTTATCCATATAAAATATTGAAATCCCACCATATATGACAAGGTGGATTAAAATTCATACCTCCTTCACACTCCTCAAGTTCCTAGACCTATGCCTTTTAAGCCACAAACCAAAACTTAGAAATACACTGCACACTTCTACCTAACAATTCCTAACTTATTCACCATCCTAACTTGGCTAGAGTTAGTCCAAGCCCATCATACCAAACCAAAAAGGAAAAAAAAAAAAATTAAACCTTGGACTAGGTTATCCTACACCATATTATCTAAGTAGAATTCCATATCAAGATTATTGATGAAGAGAATTTGAGGACATAATAGAAGGACCTAGAGGAAAGGTTGAGTTATGAAGAATTGCAATGAGCAATTGCTTAGTTATACTTTGAAAAGATAAAGTGATTGTTTATCATACTACAATAGAAGAAGAGAGTTTTACTGAATCCTAGAAGAAGTGATCAAATAATTACCAAATGCATAGGCTTGACCAAGAAAAAGAGTAGAAGATTAAGGAACTTGAAGTTTTTGCCGAGTGATGCTAGAGTTGGTCAAGTGATAGTATAAGCCGAGTGAAATATAGTGTCAACTGAGTATCAATATTGGCCAAGTGATAGTAAATGTGCTCGACAAAAATTTTAGTAGCTATCGAGTAGTCTAGTGATGATCGAGTGCCAGAACATAGTGTTTGCCAAGGGACAATATTTGACAAATTATGAGAGAATCATGATCTCTAGCCAAAACAATTTATTTCTTGGAATATGTAAGTGTGTATAAGATGAGGATGGATGACCTAGAACATTTAATTCAGGGGAAAACATGTTTGAGCATTTCTATGCAAGAATTCAAGGAGAAGTTTGGAGAATTTTCTAGAAGAGAAAAGAGGAGACGAAATGATGGAAGGATTCGATTAATCTAACCAAACCATAAGATCTACGGTGATGTTTAAGAGACAAAAGATTAGAATTACCTATTTAAGGAGGTACAAGGGATAAACTTAAAGAGGTTAGTAGAGCTGGTGAAGACCTAATAAGGTTGGAGTAGTTTTTGATGCTATTGATTGGTGAACTTCAGTAGGAGGTTGAGAAGAGTTGTGAAGAGGTGAAGTATGATTTCTTGAAGGGTTTCCAAGTAGATCAAAGAAAAAGATAAAAATGGAGACCTGTTAGTAGATCAACATATGAACTGAATTACAATCTATATTTGCAAAGTGTGTTGTATTTATTAGATCAAACCCACTATTACTATCTAACTATTATATTAGTATTGAAATCCTATAATCAAGGTTGACCTAGTAGTCATATATAAATCCTTTAATCAAGGTGACATTCTAATGAAATATTCTTAAGCCCTCTAACAAAGCCACTCCTAATAGGGTGATTAAATCCTTTAACAATTCCACATTTAACATTATTGTTTGTAACCTTTTATAAGGCTGGCTCCTAACAAAGCTCACTTCAGAAGAGTGAAAAATTAGTGACATGTCATTGGTGGTTTTTCCCAAATTGGTTTTCTACATTAAATACTAGTATCATACTTGTGTGGATTTTATTTGAGATGTATTATTGCTAATGTTTTACATTTTGCAAGTTTGTTACTATTAGGATAGTGGACTGCAAGTTTTTTACTGATTGTTTAGCATAGTGACTGCACTATTGAATGTTTAGATCTGAAGTATTTGAAGTGATTAAAAGTTTGATTGGTACATCTAGACTTTACGATAACTGATTCACTCCCCCTCTCAATTATTCTAAATTATTCTAACAATTGGTATTAGAGATTTGTTGATTATAGAGAAAAGTTTGAAGGTACTTAGAGCTTAAGATCAAGATGTACAAAAAGGAGGTGCCAAGGTTGAACAAAGAGAACTTCCCTACATGGAAAAGTCTGATGAAGTTTCATATGGAAGGAATTGGAGATGGTGGAATACACTATGTGGAACATGCATATGTGATGATAACAAGTCCTCTGATACCTCAACCAATGAAAGAGAAGCAAGAAAATAACCATGCTTCATTGGAGATTGCATCAACCTTAATCTATACTGACTTTGATGATATAAAGGAATGCACTACAACCAAAAAATTGTGGGATACATTGTAGACCATCTATCAAGGAGACAAAAATGTTTTGAGAGAAAAATAAAAAATCTTGAGAGGTAAATTTGATGAAATGAGAATGATGGAAGGTGAGAATATTGCTTAGTATTATGGAAGAATTAAAGAGGTGGTAAATTCTTAAGAGGAGAAAACAAAAAGATTGATGATGAGACTATGATCAACAAGGTATTGAGAACTATACTTCCTATTTATGCTATTAGGGTTTTTGCAATACAAGAATTCAGATGTACCCCTGGTAATAACATAACTTTGGAAGGTGTAATTGGTAGCCTTAATCCTTTTGAATTGTCAAACTTTGATAATTTCACTCCCACAACTATTGAATCTACTTCCAAATCTCAATTAATTCTTAGTAAGAAAGAAAAAGGAAAAAGTGTGAACAGTAATAGTGATGTTTTTGATGGTGACCTTGATGAGCTTGAAGCTTTTATGGAAAGAAGACTTCCAATAGGTAGAGGAAATATAAAGTTAAACTTCCTATAATCTATTTTTCATGTGACAAAGTTGTGAAAAGTGAAAATATGAAAATTGATGAATATGAAAAAATGAATGAAGTTGAATGCAAGATAGAACGAGAACTAGAACTAGAAGTAGAGATACAAAATGAACTTAAAATAAAATTTCAAGATAAACCTAAATAAGAAGAAAGAAGAAGAAAACCTACACTAGAAAAATATGTAAGAAGACACCATGCACCTGAACAAATCATTAGAAATAAAGAATCTAAAGTTATGACAATAAAAAAAAAAAAGGAGTGATACATGTTTACTTTGTGAATTTGAGCCTAAATTAGTAAAATATTCTTTAGAGAATGAAGATTAGATTCAAGAAATGAATGAATAAATTGAACAAATAGAGAAGAATAAAAATTGGACTCTGGCACCTAGACCTAAGAACGTAAGTGTTATTTGAACAAAATAGGTATTCAAGAACAAGCTGAATAAGAAAGGAGAAGTCACAAGGAACAAGGATAGACTATTATGTAAAGGATGTGCACAAGAAAAAAGAATTGACTATGGGGAAACAGTTTCCCTAGTTGCAAGATTGGAAGGATTTAGAACACTACTTGCATATTCTACTTATAAAGGATTTAAAATGTACCAAATGGATGTTAAATCTAGATTTTTGAATGAAATGCTAGAAGAAGAGGTTTATATTGAACAATGAAAAGGAATTTTTCATGCAAGAAAGAAGAACATGGTATGTAAACTACACAAATATCTTTAAGGATTGAAACAAGCCACTAGAACATGGTATGAAAGGTTGCACAATTATTTGGTAAAGACTGGAATTGCTAGAACTAATAAAAATAACAATCCATATTTGAAGACTAAATGTGGTAAAGGGATATTGTTGTTGGAATTATAAGAGGAGTAACTAAGAGGGGAGGGTTAAATCAGTTACCACAAACATAAATCTAAGATCCCTTAAGATGTCAATACAATTCAAAACCAAACTCTACTGAAAGTGAAATATTATTGTAACTCAGTTAACATAGGAACACTCAATTTATACTAAGAATTACTGTCACTCATAAAACACTGAAATAATCACTTCTTAATATGTTTAGTATGTTTAACCTTAATTAACCTAGTTATAGAATCATAAATAAAATAACATAAACATAGGAGACACTAAGATTTAACGTGAAAACCCAATTTGGAAAACCACCAATTGCAATAAGTTATTGTTTTTCCCTCTTCTGAAGTGAGCCTTGTTAGGAGCCAACCCTGTTAAAGGTTTAAAAAAACACTATTAGGTGTGGCCCTATTAAAGGATTTAGTTCACCTTGTTAGGAGTGGCCTTGTTAGAGGTCTTTAGACACTTCAATCTAGAAATGCCACCTTGTTAGAGGATTTGGAAAATAGTTGTTAAGCTAACTCTGTTAGAGATTTGATTCACTGCTACAATTATTAGAGAGTAACAATGATTTGACCTGCTTGCTTATGCAACTATCTTTTCAAATTTTAGATCTCTATTCTAGCTTGAATACTTGGTCCTCCTTGATTAGATTGTTCTTTGTAACTCAGTTAACTCGAATACTTTGATATCCTTCCAATTCACTTCCTTGATTTATCTTTTCAATCCCATGCTTCTTCACAATTCAATCCTCAACTTGAACTTATATTTATATGTTTTACCTTGTCAAGTTGGCTTGAATACACTTTCAAATAAATGAAATCCATCCCATGATTCAGCTAGAACTAACCAACAAAACTATCAAATCAAATATACTGATGCATGAGAATCTTTCATTAGTAAAACCAACTTGATTAACACTAACTCAAAAAAGACTTTCCTTTAGACTTCCTTTGGTAACTAAGTGAGCTTAGTTAAAACTATCTCCATGCCAACTTTTCTTTGGCAACCGAGTGAACTTAGTTGACAATATCTTCCTACAAACTCCCTTTTGTAACTGAGTGAGCTTGGTAGACACTGACTCTAAACTTGGTTAACATTAAGACACTCATCATACACTAGAACTTCCTCTAAATCCCAAGTGACCTCTACATACAATGATTGCTTAATATATACTTGACATTTGTGTAACATAAAAGACAACATACAATTGAATGATTTTATCTGACAATCTCCCTCTTTGGCATTGATGGCAACATGACATGTCATGATACATAAAAAATTTAGAGTAAAATAGAAGTAAGGATAATATCCTTAGGTTCATTCTGATTCTCATCCATGAGAACTCCCTCTATCAGTGTGAGCTTCCTCTGTCATCAATCTTTGATTGCAATGACTGCAATATCTCGACAAAAAAATCTCCCTCTTTAATATCAACTTAAAATTTATAATATGACAAAATGAAAAATTCTCCCTCTTTGACATCTAAAACATTCACAAAAATTTCTCTAAAATATGATAGAAAGCTCTCCCTCTTCGACATCTTATACTAAAGACAACAATCAATGTAGTTTCCATGTACCTGATGTACAAATTCATATGCAATCTTCTTTGACAATACTGCATCAACTTGATTGATCTTCAACATGCTTGGTTGATGCATCACTAAAATATGATTAGCAAGCTTCACACATGGGAATGACCCCTAGCTTACCTCTTAGATACAAAAATTTATCCTTAGGTAATGACTTGGTGAATATGTCTACAATCAGTTCTTTTGTATTCACATATTCCAATCTCACCTCCTTGTCATGCACCAATTCTCTCAAGAAATGATATTTTATTAAAATTTTCTTGGTATTGGTATGCATCACTAGATTATTGGATCTATTAATTGCATTGATGTTATCACAAAATATAACAACTAGGTCCTTGATATCCTCATTCATACTTGACAATTGTTGTTTGAACCACACAATGTTGGAACAATTAATTACTACAACAACATATTCTACTTCTATTGTAGATTGAGAGATACAATTCTTCTTCTTGCTTGTCCAAAATACTAGCCTCTTTCCAAGTAAGAGTTCTCCACCACTAGTTTTCTTCATGTCATAAAAAATTCTTGCCCAATTAACATTAGTGAATCCTCTCAATTCAAAGTTTCCTCCTTTCTTATACCATAGACCATAATCTTTAGTACCTTTTAGATACCTCATGATTTATTTTTATTTTCATTATATGATTCTCTTTAGGATTAGTAGAGATTCTAGCCACCATACCAACTGTTAATGCTATATCAGGTCTTGTGTGCATTACATAGTGAAGTTTTCCAATCATTGATCTGTATGTGGTCTGATCTAACTCCTTGGAATCATCATTTTTGGAAATCTTATGTCTAGTAGACATAGGTGTTCCAACTAGTCTAGAATCCTCCATTCCAAATTTCTTCAATATATCCTCTAACTACAACTCAGTTTCTTTTAACTAAGATTTAGTTAGAACTATTTCTAACATAGGTTGCATTGGCTACAACTTGGGTTGCACTAGCTACAACTCAGTCTCCTCTATTTGAGACTTGGTTCCCATAGTCTATGATTTGGGTTCCTTTGTCTAAGATAGAAAACATGAATTTTTAGTTAAATCTAGGTAGAATAGATTACTTCTTGTTTGATTACTAGTCCCAACTAGATTTCCATTTCCATCCAACAACTTGGATTTCCTATTCATGAATTCTACCTTGAATCTGATGGTATTCAATTATGCCACATTAAGTATATTATGTTTTAGTCCTTCAACCTAATAAGCATTGTCACATCTAAGATCATCAGTTAGTGCAATACAACCTTTTCCCTTCACATAACAAGTTTCATCATTTCCAAATCTGATAGTCCCACCATCATAGTATTCTAAGTGCTCAAATTTAGGTTTATCACCATTCATGTGGTGAGAAAAACTATCAATAATCCATGTATCATTCTTACTAACATGAGAAATTAGGGCCATATTATCATTCTCATCATTTGATTCATTCTTAACAATAACGTAAACCATTTCATCTTCTTCACTAGTATCAAAATCTTTAGCCATGTAACAAGATTTCTTACCTTTGTTCTTGTAGTCTTTGTAGCTTTTGAAATCCTTCTTTCCTTTGTACTTGTCATACTTTTTTTCTTCTTTTCCTTCTTTGTTTGGACACCTTGCGACAATGTGACCAATTTCTTCACAAGAAAAGAAAATCAAAGGAATTTCACCTTTGTACTTTCCTTTGCCTTTGGTAAATCTTCTTGCAAAAAATGCTTCAATGACTTCAAGATCAAAATTATAACTATCTTCAGTGTCATTGTTAGAATTCTTTCTTTTAGATTTTTCAGCTTTCTTATCGAGTGATAGTTTTGCTTGAATTGACAACTCAAGGTTACTGTAGTTAGGAATATAATTATCAAAGTTATCTAACTCAAATGCTATCAATCCTCCCACTAGTGCATCAAAAGTTATATCATTCTTAGGATCACATCTCATTTCTTGACTAGCTAACACTCTAATTGCATAAAATAGGAGGAAGGGTTCTTAGTGCCTTACTAACCATTGTTGCATCATCAATTTTTCCACTTGAGGATCTGATTGCACTCACACTAGCTTTGATTCTTTCACTGTATTATGCAATGTTCTCATCTTCTTTCATATTATCTGATCAAACTGACCTCTAAGACTTTCTGGCTGAGCTCTCCTCACATTATCATCACCTCCATGGATATCCTTCATCTTGTTCCACATTTCATGAGTAGTACCACAACCTTTGACTTTATCAAATTCAACATAATTGAGAGTGGAAGAAATGTCAATTATCATTATGTTATAGTTCTTCTTTTCCACAATCTAATCCACAATCAAAGTTATAGTAGGTGCCACATATTTGTTCTCTAGATATTTCAGACCTGTGTCACCAATAGTTTCCAAATGGATCTTTGTAAGTTCCTACCATGCTTGGAAATTATCTTTGTTCATCTTAGGAATCTCCCTTCTGTAAGACATCTTGATATTTAGCTGAGGTCCTTGAAACCTTCTCTGCAAGCACCAAAAGCTCTCATACCAATTGTTGGAAATATAAGAGAAGTAACTAAGAGGGGAGAGGTGAATCAATTACCACAAAAAAAAATCCAAGATCCCTTAACATGTCAATACAATTCAAAACCAAACTCTGCTGAAACTAAAATACTGCTATAACTCGATTAACACAGGAACACTCAATTTATACTAAGAATTATTGTCACTTGGAAAACATTGAAATAATACTTTTTAAAGATGTTTGGTGTGTTTAATCTTAATTAACTTAGTTGAATAATCATAAAGAAAATAACATGAACATAAGAGAAACCAAGATTTAACATGGAAAGCTAATTTGGGAAAACCACCAATTGTAACTAGTTACTGTTTTTCACTTTTCTGAAGTGAGCCCTATTAGTAACCAACCTTGTTAAAGGTTACAAAACACACTATTAGGTGTGACCTTGTTAAAGGATTTAGTTCACCCTATTAGGAGTGGCCTTATTAGAGATCTTTAGAAACTTCAATCTAGAAATGCCACCTTGTTAAAGGATTTGGCAAATAGTTGTTACGCTAACTCTATTAGGAGATTTTATTCACTGCTATAATTATTAGAGAGTAACAATGACTTGACCTGATTGCTGATGCAACTATCTTTTCTAATTTCAAATCTTTATTCTAGCTTGAATACTTGATCCTCCTTGATCAAAATGTTCTTTGCATCTTGGTCAACTCAAAGACTTTGATATCCTTCCAATTTTCTTCCTCAATTCATCTTTTCAATCCCATGCTTCTTCACAATTCAATCATCAACTTGACCTTATATTTATATGTTTTACCTTTTCAAGTCAGTTTGAATACACTTTCAAACAAATGAAATTCATCCCATGAGTTAGCTCGAACTAACCAACAAAACTGCCAGATTAAATATACTAATGCAAGAAAATCCTTTGTTAGCCGACCCAACTCGGTCAACACTAACTCATAAAACTCTTTCCTTCAGACTTCCTTTGGCAATCAAGTGAGTTTAGTTAACACTAGCTCCATGCCAACTTTTCTTTAGTAACTGAGTGAACTTGGTTGACACTTCCTTCTTGCAAACTCCCTTTCGTAACTGAGTGAACTCGGTTAACACTAGTTGCATGCAAACTTTTCTTAGGCGACCAAGTGAGCTTGGTAGACACTGACTCTAAACTTGGTTAACATTGAAATTCTCATCATACACTGGAACTTCCTTTGACTCCTGAGTGAGCTTGACATATATTGATTGCTTGGTATATAATTGATATTTGTATAACATCAAAGACACCATACAATTGAATGATTGTATCCAATAATTGTTAGTTGAAATATTTGTTGATGATATCATATTTGGAGGACAAGATGCATTATGCAAATAATTTGTAGATGAAATGCAAAAAGAATTTTAGATGTCCATGTTTTTTGAGATCAAATTCTTTGTTGGATTACAAGTATATCAAATCAAGCAAAGTATCTACATTACTTAATTAAAATATATCAAGGTGATACTAGTTTTTTTTTAAATGGAAGACTCAAGACTAGTCAAGACACCTATGGCTATATGACATAAGCTATCTAAGAATGATGATTCTACTAAAGTGAACCAAATATTGCATAGATCAATTATTAGAAAGTTACAATATGTTGTTCATAAAAAACTTGACATTGCATTGGTAGTTGGGATTGTTGTGAGATTTTCTACAAGTCCTAAGGAGAATCACATGATGGTAGTGAAGAGGATATTGAGATATATGAAAAAAACATAAGAGTATGGCTTATATCACAAGAAGAATTACAAGTTTGAACTGAAAGAGTATACATATTATGATTGGGTAGACAATGTTGATGATACAAAGAGTACAAGTGGTGGAGCTTTCTTTCTAGGAAAAAGACTAGTCTCATTGACAAGAAAGAAACATAATTGTATTTCACAATCAACATCTGAAGCTAAATATATGGTAGCAATAGTGAATTAATCAAAGTTTTATGGATTAAGCAATTGGTGAAAGGGATGAAGGAAGAGATCACTAATACCATTGTTATCTATTATGATAATAAAAATGATATAAATATATCAAATAACCTTTTAATACACACAAAAACCAAACATATTTCTATCAAGTATCATTACTTGAGAGAATTAATTCAAGACAAAGAAGTGAGATTGGAGTATGTAAACACCAAGAAGAAAATAGATGATAGTTTTACTAAAGCTTTACTTAAGGATGAACATGAGTATCTAAGAGGTAAATTAGGGGTGATTCCCCAAGAGAAGGCTACTTAAGCTAAGATGGAGCTTTGCATCAAGTGTGTTGACCAAAATATCTACAACTTGATGCAATAAGTCCTACTTTAGGAGCTGCCTAAAGCAGTGAAGGAAGGAGAGTCGAATGTTGTATCAATCATAAGAACAAATGACATAGGTGAATCTAGTGCTAACATGATGATATGTACATAATAGAGATGTATGAGATAGATGAAGTGTATTTGACATTGTTGTCAAAGAGGGAGAGTATGTTAGTTACCATGAAATCTAGAGAGAATGTAAGTGAGGGAGCTTATGAATAAGAAATATGGAGAGATGTCATTCATGAAAGAGGGAGAATTTATGCAAGGTGTTTCTAGAAATACAAAGGAAGCTTATAGATTTCATGATCTGATATGAATTTATGTGTTTCATATCAGAGTTGCATAGATGAGAATTACAATGAAACTACAAGAGAGAGATTGTTGGACATAGAGATGAGAATCAAAATGAAACTAAGGATATTAATGAAGATCTGATACTAAACATAGAGGGAGATACTCTAAGCAAGTACTTTTTTTGGATTTCATGGTAACTAGAGGTGTTGCCATCAATTCCAAAGAGGGAGATTGTTGGAAACTATAATTGAGACAATTTTTATATTGTCACTGATGTCAAAGCTTATTGGCAAGACAATTTTTATCTAAGTAGACTACCATATCAAGATGATTGATGAAGATGATTTGAGAATGACATAACAAAAAGGACCCAGAGGAAAGGTTGAGTTATGAGGAACTGCAATTGACACTTGATTAGTTAGACTTTGACAAGATAAAGTGATTGTTTAATCATACTACAAGAGAAGAAGACAATTGTAATGAAGCCTAGAAGAAGTGATTAAAGAATGACTAAATGCATATACTTGACCATGAAAAAGAGAAGAATATTAAGGAACTTGAAGCTCATGCTAAGTGATGCTAGAGTTGACCAAGTGATAGTATAAGATTAGAAATTTATAGTGTTGACCATGTATTAGTATTGACCAAGTGAAAGTAAATGTACCAAAAAGAAAGTTAGTAGTGAACAAGTAATCCAATGATGATTGTCTGTCAAAACATAGTGTTGGCTGATGGACAACATTTGACAGATTATGAGGGAATCATGATTTCTAGCAAACACAATTGGTTTCTTGGAATATGTAAAGCATGTTGAAGATAAGGATGGATGACCTAGAGCATTTAATTCAAGGGAAACTATATTTGAGAGTTTATATGCAAGAATTCAAGGAGAAGTTTGGAGAAGTTTCTAGAAGAGAAAAGAGGAGACAATGATGGAAGGATTTGATGAATCAAACCAAACCCTAAGATCTTTGGTGATGTTTATATGAAAAAATATTAGAATTACCTATTTAAGGAGGTACAAAGGCTAAACTTAAAGATGTTACCAAAGCTGGTGAAGACCTAATAAGGTTGGAGCATTTATTGATGTTATTGATTGGTGAACTTAAGAAGGAGGTTGTGAAGATGTAAAGGATGATTTCTTGAAGGGTTTCCAAGAAGATTAGAGATATAGATGAAAATGGAGGTCAATCAGTAGATCAATATATGAACCAAATTGTGATATGTATTTACAAAGTGAGTTTTATTTGTAAGTTCAAACTTGTTGTTACTTTCTAACCATTGCATAAGTATTGAAATCCTTTAATCAAGGTTGACCTAATAGTCATATATAAATCCTTTAATCAAGGTGACATTCTTAATCCCTCTAACAAAGACACTCCTAACAGGGTGATTAAATCCTTTGATGATGTCACATTTAAAAGTGTGTTTTGTAATCTTTAACATGGTCGGATCTTAATAAAGCTCACTTGAGAAGAGTGAAAATTTGGTGACATATTAGTGGTGGTTTTTCCCAAATTGGGTTTCCACATTAAATCCTAGTGCCATACTTGTGTGGATGTTATTTGATATTTTTTACCATTAATGTTTTACATTCTACAAGTTTGTTACTATTAGGACAATAGACTGCAAGTTTATGTTATTGATTGTTCACTATAGTGACTGAGCTATTGAATGTTTAGATCTGAAGTATTTGAAGTGATTAAAAGTTCAATTGGTACATCTAGACTTGAGGGTAATTGATTCACCCCCCTCTTAGTTATTCTAAATCATTCTAATAAGAATAAATAGGCTTTTAAAAATAAGATTTTTAGAATGTAATTATATTTATAATGAGGGGTTATCCATAACTATTAAGGAAAAAAAAGACCACTTAATTTTAGAGAAGAAAATAATTCTTTTCAATTACAAAGATATGCTTTTTATAGTGACTTTAATATTCTAATAGCATTTTTTTTTGAAGTTGATAAAATGGAAAGGCATTTGAATTTAAGATGCTTTTCAAAATCATGTTTATGGAGATTTATTTAATTTTCTCTGGCTTTATTTTCTCCATGAAGAGGTATGCATTTAATCTTCATTTTTTATTTTATACTTTTAGTATTTTAATAGTTTACAAATCCTTAGATCAATCATCATTTTTTATTAGAGGTATTTAATTGTGTTCTCGATCTATTTTATATGTACTTGTTAACTCTTTCTATTATAAATGATTATTTATAATTCAAAGGTTGTTTTCTCTAACAATATCTCAACCATTCCTTTTGTGGAAGTATATTTGATTGAATTTTTATCTTTAAAAACCTCTCACTCTCTTCTATGTTCAAAGATGCATTATCTTTAAATAGTTAAAATTAAAAAAATTAAAATGTGTGAATATCCTCATTACCTCTCAGCAAAGAGATCTCAATATAATTTTCTTTACAGAAAAAGTGGACAAGCCACTATATAATTATATATATTACTAGATACAAGGCTTATTTAGGGAAAGATTCTAGGAAGAAAACCCTAAATCATGGCCAATACAAAATTTATTATAATAGTTGCAACTATTTGAGCAACCCAAAATGTAGGAGAAATAAAACTCTCTAAATTCTCAGTGTGGAATGACCAATCTCTATGCTTGGATCCAAAAGGATTTATGTGTTAAAAATAGATACATGATATAAAAAATTTAAAATTACAATAAGAGAGAAATTGCTTCCCAGTAATGATATATCGATCGACACAAATATATCGTTGGTTTGGCTAAAATATTAAACATATCACCATAATCATACCACCCTTCTAGAATTGTAAAGATAAATGTAACCTCCATGAATGGTGTAATTAAGGCAATGAAAACCACATACACTATCTAACTCCTCTATAATTGTAGAGTATTCTCAAGCCTACACATGTATTACATGCATCATTGCCTTGATCCTCATTGATCCCACCTCACTAGCACTACTGAATTGCCTCTCCCATTTACATTCTGTATGTCATCCTGATGGATGTGATTTTAATTATTTGATCTCATTGTATAATTAGTTGAGTTGATATTGAGATGTGGTGATTATCCTTGTGCTATGATTTTATGTGACTTTGTAAGGTGCACCTTTCATAATTGATTCTCGTGTCCTTTTTGAGATGATTATTGTGGTTTTGATTGATATTCCACTTATGAGATTTAGTATGTGTTCTTATGCTTTCATGAGAAATGAATCATGAGCTACCTAGTTTTCAATGGTATCATGATGTTATTTCGTGAGTCCCCTTATGATGTGATCAGTGGTTGCACTGTATGATGCATTTGATTACTACATCTTATTCTAGTTCCTATTGTAGTACTAATTTACATGTTAGATTATGTGGTTAATGGTATTTTGATCATATCATTTTAATAATGATTTATGATTTTATCTAGAATATTTAACATTTTGTATGCCATCCTGATGGATGTGATTTTAATTATTTGAGCTCATTGTATAATTAGTTGAGTTGATATTGAGATGTGGTGATTATCCTTGTGCTATGATTTTATGTGACTTTGTAAGGTGCACCTTTCATAATTGATTCTCATGTCCTTTTTGAGATGATTATTGTGGTCTTGATTGATATTTGGCTTATGAGATTTATTATGTGTTCTTATGTTTTCATGAGAAATGCATCATGAGCTACCTAGTTTTGGATGGTATCATGATGTTATTTCGTGAGTCCCCTTATGATATGATAAGTGGTTGCACTGTATGATGCATTTGATTACTATATCTTATTCTGGTTCCTATTGTAGCACTGATTTACATGTTAGATTATGTGGTTAATGGTATTTTGATCATATCATTTTAATAATGATTTATGATTTTATCTAGAATATTTAGTATTCAAAACAATATATATCATATTAGAATGATTTAATGGGTTTTCATTATATATATATAGTGTCGACTATTGGGTATTTTAGTCATTTACTTATAGTGATATATGCTTAGAAAAGTGGTCAAATTATTAATTAAATAATTTCATTTAAATGTTTTTTCATATGATTATATGTTATACTATACTACACCCCTTCTATGTGTGGATTTCTTGTGGGTGTTAGTACAAATAGGGAATAGACTCATAGTGACTTGCTTGCTAGATCTACATGGAGTCCTCTTCTCCTTTATTTGAATTTTTCCTAGTTCTGATTTGACTATATATAATGAGCATCTACACTTGAAGTTTGATATTCACTAAAAATGTACCAGGTACATTCAATTGGAAATGCAAGAGTGTAATTAAGATGGGAGGGGTAAATTAGTTACCACAAAAACAATTCCCTATCCCTAGATGTCAATTTAAACTTTCCACTAATCATGTAATACTGTCCAACTCAATTAACACTAGAATATTATTGTCACTCAGTTAACAAAGTAATCTTATGATTATCAATCTGTTATAACCTTTAGTAACTTAATTGTAGAAACATAAAACATAAGCAAATAACATGAACACGGATGACACCAAGATTTAACGTGGAAACCCAATTTAG
Organism: Cupressus sempervirens; assembly: GCA_028749045.1. Classification (NCBI taxonomy): domain Eukaryota; kingdom Viridiplantae; phylum Streptophyta; class Pinopsida; order Cupressales; family Cupressaceae; genus Cupressus; species Cupressus sempervirens. Next base: position 438,669,441 of record CM053788.1, read on the forward strand.
GAAAACTACTATGCAACTAGTAACAATATTTCTCACTCTTTTGAAGTGAGCCCTATTAGGATCCATACCTATTAAAGGTTACAACACATACTTTAAGTATGACTTTGTTAGAGGATTTAGATCACCTTGTTAGGAGTGTCCTTGTTAGAGGTCTTCAAACACTTCAATCTTGAAATGTTACCTTGTTAGAGGATTTACAATATGATTGTTAACTATGTTAAGAGATTTCTTTACTATTACAATGGTTAGAAGGTAACAACAATTTTAATTGATTTATGAAGAAACTATCTTTGCAGATTCAGATATATGTTCTGGCTTGACTTTTTGATCCTTAATGATAAGATATTCTTTGCAACTTATCTTTCACACTTTTCCAATTTTTCTTTGCCTTCGCTCACATATCCATATTGTTCATATTCAACTCCTACATCTTATTCTCACAACTTGACCTTTCTTATATATCAAAATCTAAGACAAGTTAGCTTGAAAACCCTTCTAAATAATCAATAAACATCCAAATAGTCAACCTCAATCAATTAAATATTAGAAAAATGCATTATTTTATCACACGTTCAATATTGAGATTGAACACTTGGTTAATACTATGAGTCTTTTGATGCCCAACCACTCGGTCAATACTGTAAGTAGGAAAAACTACATTAACCAACCACTTGGTTGATGCTAAAAGTTCTTTTTTATCCAAGTGCTCAATTAATACTGAAACATGCAAGGTTAATAGTATTAGCTTTTCATTTCTCGGTTAATACTAACATTTGTGTAACATCAATGAAAACATACAATTGAATAATTCTTTTTAACAAACTTCCCCTTTGGAATTGATGGCAACACAACATGTCAACATAAACTAATAAAAGTATGAGCAATTAGATAATATCCTTGGTTTCATTTTGATTCTCATCCATACCAACTCTCTCTGTGATTCTGCTTGGATTTGTCATGCTTGCTTCCATTATCAACACTCTATTGTGAACTACTATCATTTTATCTCTCTTTGTTGTACCTTCCATCATCTGAATATCTTCCTTTTGAGATACAAAATTCCCCCTCTTTCTCTTTTGACATTAACTTTCTCTTGCTTTTCCTTGATTAACTCTTCCTTTTTCTTCCTTATTGACACTAAACTAATATAATCTCCCTCTTTGACATCAAATGCCAAAGGATATAAAGTTTGCAGTTACTATATAAATCAAGTAATGGTTCATATACAATGTGCTCTGCATTTCACACCTAAAGTATGACAAACTACATCAACTTGATAGATCTTCAATGGAGCTTGGTTGATGCCTCATTATCTTTTACTTTAGTGAGCATCAGATAGGGGAATAGCCTCTACTTTACCTCTTAGATATATAAATACACACTTAGGTAAAGCCTTAGTAAATATATCTACTATCTACTCCTTAGTGTTCACATATTCCAATCTCACCTCTTTGTCTTGAACCATTTCCCTTAAGAAATGATACTTGATTGCAATGTGTTTTCTCTTTCTATGCATCACAATATTTTTGGATATATTGATTGCACTTGTGTTATCATAGTAGATAACTACTAGTTTCTTGATTTCCTCCTTCATTCTTGATATTAATTTCTTGATCCATATTATGTTAGAACAATTGAATGCTACAATAACATACTTTTCTGTTGCTATTGATTGAGAAATATAATTTTGCTTCTTGCTTGTCCAAGATACTAATCTCTTTCCAAGAAAGAATGCTCCTCCACTAGTGTTTTTTCTATCATTAATGCTTCCTTCCCAATGTGTATCAGTAAAGGCTCTCAAATCAAGGTTTCCTCCTTTCTTATACCATAAGCCATATTCTTCAGTTCCTTTTAGGCACCTCAAAATTCTTTTTACCGCCATCATGTGATTATATTTTGGATTAGAAGAAAACCTTGCAACTATGCCAACTGCCAATACAATATCAGGTCTAGTATGTACCACATACTAAAGTTCCCCAATCATTGATCTATAAGTTGTCTAATTTACCTCCTTTGAATAATCATTCTTTGAAATTTTATGTCCACTAAACATAGGCATTCCAACTGGTTTGGAATCTAACATTACAAATACTTTTAATATTTCCCTAATGTACTTTGATTTATTTATTAATATGCCATCCTTCATCTAATGGACTTGTAGACCCACAAAGAATTTAATCTTTCCAAACATAGACATTTCAAATTATTTTCTCATTTCTTCAGCAAATGAATTGCATAACATCTCATGTCCTCCAAATATGATATCATCTAAAAATATTTCTACAAGCAATATTTTGTCTTGTGGTCCTTGCTTAGTAAACAAATTACTATTATCATTTATCTTTTAAAAACAAATTCTTACTAGATATCCATGCAACCTCTCATACCATTCTCTAGGAGCTTTCTTTAATCCATGTAAATATTTGTGAAGTTTACATACCATGTCTCTTTTGCTTGGATCAATTAAACCTTCAAGTTGTTCAATATAGACTTCTTCTTCCATGGCTCCATTCAAGAAATTTGATTTAACATCCATATGGTATACTTTGAATCAGTTTTGTGCTACATATGCTAGAAGAATTCTGACTCCTTCAAGTCTTGCAATAGGGGAAAATGTTTCCCTATAGTCAATACCCTCTTCTTGAGAATATCCTTTGAATACAAGCCTTTCCTTGTTCCTTGTTACTTCTCTTTTTTCATTCAAATGATTTTTGAATATCCATTTTATACCAATCACATTCTTATCCTTATGTCTAGGTACTAGACAAAAGACCAAGTTTTATTCTTTTCTATTTTCTACATTTCTTCATTCATTGCCTCTATCCAACCTTTATTTTCTAAAGCATCTTTTATAGATCTTGCCTCAAATTCACTAAGAAAACATGTATCTTTCAATTTATTCCTTGTTAGTATGCCTTCTGTCTCTCCTCCAATTATTTAATTAGGTGCATGATGTCTTCTAACATATTTTTCAAGTCTTGGATCTTTTTTTCTTGATTATGAACTTGGTTCACTTGGTTCTCCATGCTCGGGTTCCTCTGGCTAATTTGACTATAACTCGGGTTGCACTTCCTATGACTCAGGTAGCACTTCCTATAACTCAGGTTGCACTACCTATATTTGGATTCCTCTTTCATTGAAGAACTCATTAAAATAATTTTAGATGAATTATCCTCCTCTTTTTTATCTCAAGCATTTCAAATTCTTCCATGTTTCTTTCTCAACTCTAGCCAAATACCATTTGAACTTTTAAAAAGCATCAAATTTATCTTTCAAAATTATTATAGTCATCATTCTAGAGTAATTATCAACAAATAAAATGAAGTATATGTCTCCAAAAGTATCTTTATATACGTATTGGTCCATAGAGATTTGTATGAACTAGTTCTAAAATTTCTTCAGAATTGTAGGACTTACTTCTGAAACTTCTTTTACTCATCTTTCCAAGTTGACATTGTTTGCACATTCCCATCTCAAGTTTCTTCACATATGGTATACCTCTAACACTTTTTTTCTTTCTTATGGTAAATAGGTAATTAAAGTTAACATGTTATCGTTTGTCTGATTTCCAATCCCAACTAGGTTTCCTTTTCCATAAAATAGTTTATCTTTTGCATTCATGAATTCTACTTTGTATCCTATGTTGTTCAACTTTGCTACACTGAGTAAATTATGTCTTAATCCTTTAACTTAGTATGCATTTTCACATTTGATACCTTTAGTTAATGCTAGGATTCCTTTTCCTTTTACATAGCATGGTTCATTGTTTCCAAATCTAACACTTCCACTATCATAGTGTTCTAAATGGTCAAACTTAGTTTTGTCACCAGTCATGTGATGAGAACAACTACTATTTATGATCCACGAATCATTTTTGTTAACATTAGAGATAAGTGTCATCTTTTCATTATCATCATTATCATCATTATCAGATTCATCCTTAACAACAATGTAAAATACTTCTTTATTATCATCACTATTAGAGTCTTTAGCAATGTACCAATATTTCTTACCTTTGTCTTTGTAATTCTTATAGATTTTGAAGTCTTTCTTGCCTTTGAACCTGCTATTTCTTTTCTTATCTTTATCTTCTTTGTTTGGACATATTGCATCAATATGAACAACCTCTTCAAATGAAAATAAATCAATGGAATTTTTCCTTTCAATTTTCCTTTCCCTTTTGATACTCTTTTTGTAAGTAGGGCTTTAATAACTACAAAGTCTTCATCTGAATCATCTTCTTCATCACTATAAACCTAATCTCTTTTTGATTTTCCTCCTTTTCTACCAAGAGTTAGTTTGGATTTGAATACAAATTCAAGATTGCTAGAAGTAGGAACATAGTTATCAAAGTAATCTAACACAAAAGTAGTTAATCTTCCCATAATGCATCCAAAGTCATTTTATTTTTAGGATTCAATCTCATCTCTTGAATTTCTGAAACTCTAATTGAATAAATAGGAAGAAGAGTTCTTAGTACCTTATTGACCATTGTTTCATCATTTATGTCTCCTTCTACAACTTTGATTGCACTCACACTCTCTTTGATTATTTTATTGTATTGGACAATGTTCTTACCTTCTTTCATTTTCGTTTGATCAAACTTTCCTCTTAAACTTTCTTCCTTGGCCCTTTGTACATTTTTTTCACCTCCATAGACTCTTTACATTTTTTCACACATTTCAAATGCAGTAGAACAATATTTAATCTCATCAAATTTAGAATAGTTGAGAGAATAAGCTATATCAATCATCATTATATTGTGATCCTTTTCCTCTTTCATTTTCTCCATAGGCATAGGCTTATGTGGTGGCACATATTTATTTTCCAAGAAGAACAGACCAATATCACCAATGCTTGATAGGTACAGCTTCATCAGCTCCTATCATGCTAAAAAGTTGCCTCTATTTTAAGCTTAGGAATCTCTCTTATGTATGACATCCTGATCTTTAGCTTAGGTCCTTAATACCTTTCTCGCAAGCACCAAATGCTCTGATACCAAATTTTGGAAATGTAAGAGTGTAACTAAGAAGTGAGGGGTGAATCAGTTACCAAAAAATAATTCCTTGTACCTAGATGTTAATTTAAAATTTCCACTGATCATACAATAATGTCCAATTCAGTTAACACTAAAATATTATTGTCACTCAGTTAACAAATAAATCTTATGATTATTAATATATTATAACTTTTAGTAACTTAGTTGCATAAATGTAATTCATAAGAAAATAATATGAACACAGATGACACCAAGATTTAATGTGGAAACCCAATTTGGGAAAACCACCATGCAACTAGTTACAATATTTTTCATTTCTATAAAGTGAATATTGAACCCTTGGTATTTGGTCTTTGATTGTTGTCATTGATGTCAATAATGAGCATATCATATGGCTAACATCATGTAATTATCTTATCTGATGTCCTTCAATATTGTTCAAAACTTATTCAAGACAAATACTGAAGTGTTATATAATTAACACTTAATGTTCACATTGTTTTAGAAAACAGATATAAAAAAATAGTTTTGGTCTATTAGAAAGTTGACATGCATTTTTATTTGATAGAGCCCAACTATCATACCTTTTCGGAAAGGTGTCAAAGTTAGCTAAAATGGGTCTTTGTTATTTTTTTCATAACACATGTATGGAAAGAGAAAAAGTTTGTTTATCAGAAATAGCTACCAAATTGTTATGACAGTTTTGGCAGTTTTGAGCAGTTTTTCTCTAATGGAAGTTTGGGGTATGTAATTGCCTCCAAAATTTCAAATTTCTTGTTTTATAAGTAGAGGATACATTCCTCTAAAACATCCAATAGGTGGTTTTGATAGAAGTTGCAGAATTGGTGTGGAATTCCTTGTAAACTGAATAGTTTACAGGCATATTTTTAACAACAAAGAAGAGGGTAATGCTTTATGTTTCTTATTTCATATTTGTGATTTGATTTTCATTGTAGAATTTTATCAAAGGTAGAAGAAGGGTTATATATTACTTCTTCATTTATTCATATTAGTATTTGATCAGATCTTTTAATGAAAAAAGAAAGTATATTTGGATATTGGATGTTTTGAGGAGAATATAAGTATATCCTACATTGTGTTTTCAACAAGAAGTTGAAACTAGTGATTCATGATTTGTGTTGTAACAGAGATGATCCTTTGATTTTATATCTCACTTGTTCATTTTTGAAGTTTGTACTTCTTGTATTCATGAAGTTGGTGCTTCAGGTGTAAGGGATTGGTGTTCCTTGAAATTGGTGTTTGTAAAACAGGGTGTTGGTGCTTCCCAGAGTTGTAGCTCTAAAAGATTTTCCCAAGAGGTCGATAAAGTTTTAGATTTAAAGTGTTTTTTTTCCCTAAGGGGTTTTCCACATTAAAATATTATGTCACTTTGTTATTCATTAACTATCTTGCTCATGTGTTAAATTTTTATAACTTGTAATTGTTTCGAATTTTTAAAAGTATTTTAAACCATTGATTCACACCCCTCTCTTAGTGGTGTTTGTATTCCAATAAGTGGTATCAAATCCTAGTTCTCTATATCAAGTTTAACAACTTTGAGTAGATTTTGGTTGAGTGGAATACTTATCTTTTATGGCTCAAGTTAGTTCTTCAAAGGTTCTTATTTTTGATAGATCAGATTATGTTTTTTGGGAAGTAATGATGCAAACATATTTATTACCTATTAATGTTGATGTTTGGGCTTTAGTTGTTAATAGTTATAAAGTTCCTAATACTTTACCTTCAGATCCTGATGAAAAGAGGAAGTATGAAATTGATATGAAAGCTAAATTTTCTATACTTAACAGTTTATCTAAAGATGTTTTTGTTAAAGTAATGTATTGCAATTCTTCTAAAGAAGTATGGGAAAAATTAAAAAACACATATCATGGTAATGGTAGAGTTAAAGAAGCCAGGATATAACATTTGAAATCAATATTTGAATACCTTAAGATGGTTAATGATGAAAAGGTAGAAGACTATCTCCTTAAGATAGATGAAACTATAAATGGCATAAGAGGACTTGGTGAAAAAATTGATGATATTGATGTTGTAAAGAAAATTTTGAGATCTCTTCCTAATAAATTTGATTCTAAGATATGTTTTATAGAAGAAAATAGAGATATTAACAAGTATACAATGGAAGATATTCATGGAGCACTTGTAGCTTATGAAATGAAAAAGTTTGGCAAACAGGAATCCACAAGCAAAGAAGCAACATTCAAGGTGGAAAATAAAGTAAAGAAATTCTCTTTAGAATCATAAGATCTTGATGTTCTTGAAGCACATTTATTAAGGAAATTAAGTAAAGGAGTAGGTAAATACAAAGGTAAACTTCCTTTCAAATGCTTTGATTGTGGTAAAATAGGACACTTTGCATCTAAATGTCCTTATAATAGTCATGATGAAGTAGATGATAAGAAAGAGAAATCAAGTAAAAAGAAATTCTATAACAAAAAGAAGTTATTTAAGAAGAAGAAGAGTTTGATTGCTGATGTATTAGATAGTGAATTTAGTAGTTTTGAATGTGATGAAAATGAAGTTTCATTCATGGCTATAGAAACTACTTGTCAAGAATCAGATAATGATGATGATGTTGAACTTGTTGAGGTTGATTTAGAATGTGAATTTCTTTATGCACTTAAAAAGTTCAAGGAATTAAAAAGGAATTTAAGTGTTCAAGAAAATAAATTCTTAAAAGAAAAAGAGAACTTTGAAAAAGAAGTTAAGGACTTAAATCAACAAGTTATAGAAATGAAATTACAAGTTGAGGAACAAAAGAGAATTTTCTTTGTCACTAAGGAAGAGTTAAGTTCTAAAGATCAGGAATGTACAAGGTTAATGAATGAAGTAATATCACATAGAAGAAAGTTAGAAAAATATGAGAACACTAATTTGGATGATATGTTAAGGAAACAAACAAGAATTGATGATCTAACGGGAATTGGTTTTGAACTTGGACAATGTTCTAGTGACAAGAAAAATAAATCTATATTTGAGATATCTAAATCTAAAAGTAAGGATACAAATCAGAATGCTACCACTTCAAATATAGGGAAAAATGAAGATTTTAATTGGATTTCTAATGATAAAAATCAGGTTATATCAAGTAATTCATTCATGGGTAAAAGATAATCAAACAAGTTCACTTCTTTCCTTTGATGGGTATTGCTTCATGTGTCATCAATATGGACATAGAATAAGTAATTGTAGATACATGTCAAGGAGGTATTCAGAGTTTCATTTTGGTTATTCCTTTCCTAAAATGAATAGTCTAAGATGTTGCAAATGCAATCTCTTTGGTCATGTTATGAGTAATTGCAAAACTAAGTCAATTCAAAATGATCAATCTTATGCTATTCTACAAGTTGATAAAGAATTTGATACTAAAGTGACTAAAATATGGAAGCCTACGATTAATAAGTTTGTGTTTGTTCAAATGGCTCTACATTCTAAACAAAAGGACTTTTGGATAATTGATAGTGGTTGCTCTAGATACATGACAGGAGATAGAACAAAGTTTGACAAATTAATTAACTACAAAGGTGGCAATGTTAGTTTTGTTGATGATTCTTCAAGGGAAATTAAAGGTTTGGGTTCTTTGATGCTTAGTGACAAAATGTCCATTCATGATGTGTATTATGTAGTACAATCTTCTAAGTGTTAGTCAAATTTGTGATCATGGATGTGAAGTTGTTTTTGATGACCATGGTTGCCAAATCAAATTAAAATCTGGACAGTTGGTTGCATCAGGTAAAACATCTAAAGGGAATGTATACGATTTAAAAGATATCACAAATACTAACAATCATGAAGATGTTTGTCTTATGGGATAGGTGAATGAAAGTTGGTTATGGCACAAAAGGCTTAGGAACTTGAATTTTGACAACTTGGTAAAAGTTAGTAAGCATCAAAAAGTAAGAGGTATGCCATGTATAAGTAAACTAGAGAATGTTACTTGTGAAGGGTGTCAACATGGTAAACAAACAAAGGCATCTTTTCCTTCAAAAGAATATTTTGCTTCTAAACCATTGCAATTAGTACATACTGATTTATGTGGTCCTACAAGGACAATGTTGTTAAATGTTGAAAAGTATTTCATGCTTTTTATAGATCATTATACAAGAATGACATGGGTAACATTCTTAAAAGATAAATCAAAGGCATTTAACAAGTTTAAGATTTTTAGGAAAATGGTTGAACATGAGTCAGACATGAAGATTAAATGTTTAGGATTAGATAAAGGTGGTGAGTTTACTTCGGATGAATTTGTTGATTATTGTGAAAAACATGGCATCAAAAGACAATATGCAACATCCAGGACACCTCAACAAAATGGAGTTGTTGAGAGAAAGAACCGAACAGTAAATGGCAAGGACTATGTTAGATGAATCTAAAGTACCAAATAGGTATTGGAAAGAAGCAGGTCAAACAATAGTATATATTTTAAATAGGGCACAGCTAAGGGTAAAAACTAAGTACACTCCTTATGAGTTATGGTATGGACATCTTGCATCTGTTAAGCATTTTAGAATTTTTGGAAGTAGATGCTTCATTAAGAATTCTAATGATAAAATAGGAAGCTTTGATTCAAGATGTGATGAAGGAATTTTTTAGGATATTCTTCTTAAAGTAAATCTTACAAATTTTTTGATAAAAGGTTGAATTAACTTGTTGAAACTATACATGTGAAAGTGGACAAAGTTGTGCAAGATAAAAATGAAATGCAGGATAAAAAGGAAATAAGAATGGATAATACTTTCCTAGAAGACAGTGATAAAGACTTGAAAGAAGCAGATAATAAAGTTGCTAAAGTTGAAGATGAGATAAAAGGTCAAATAGAAACACCTGAACCCACAGGTACAAAGGCTACAGGAACAAGATTGAAGAAGTATTATCCTCAAGAATAGATTATAGGGGATAAACATGTAGGTATTCAAACAAGAACAAGAACTACATCTAGTGAATGTGCTAATCTCTGTTTCTTATCTCAAATTGAACCTAAATCATATAAAAAAGCTAGTATGGATGATTTTTGGGTTAATTCTATGAAAGAGGTACTAAGTCAATTTTTTTTTTTTTTTAAATGGAATTAGTGCCTAGACCTAAAGATAAAAATGTAATAGGTGCTAAATGGGTCTTTAGAAATAAACTTGATGAAAATGGAAAGATATCAAGGAATAAGGCTAGATTGGTTTGTAAGGGTTATGCACAAATAGAAGGTGTGGACTTTGATGAAACTTTTGCACTGGTGGCTAGAATTGAAGCAATAAGAATCTTTCTTGCATATTTAGCTTTCAAGGGCTTTAAAATGTACCAAATGGATGTTAAAATGACATTTCTTAATGGTTAACTTGTTGAAGAGGTTTATATGGATCAACCTGAAGGATTTGAAAACAAAGACTATCCTAATAATTTCTATAGGTTAAAAAAGGCTCTTTATGGTTTGAAACAAGCTCTGAGGGCTTGGTATTCTATGTTAGATCAGTATCTTATCAAAAATGGCTTCAGAAGAGGTGGTGTTGATAGCAATTTTTACATATATGGTACATGTGATGATGTTCTCATTGTTCTTGTTTATGTTGATGATATAGTATTTGGATCCAATGATGATGCTTTAAGTCAAGGTTTTTCAAAGCTTATGCAATCTGAATTTGAAATGTCCATGCATGGAGAACTATCCTATTTTCTTGGGTTGCAAATTTCTCAGTTGGAAAATGTTATATTCTTATCCCAAACTAAGTATGCAAAAGAAATGTTAAAGAAATTTCATATGGAAGATTGTAAACCTATGGGAACACCAACGATAACAGGATGTAAACTTACTAAAAATGATGATTCTCCTAATGTTGATCAAACTACTTATAGACATATGATTGGTAGTTTACTATATCTCACAACTTCAAGGCCTAATATCATGCATGATGTATGTTTGGTTGCAAGATTTCAATCTTCACCTAAAGAATCTCATGTTATGGCAGTTAAAAGAATTTTTAGATATATTCAAGGTACTTTGGATTATGGGATATGGTATCCTAAACATCATGATTTTAGATTTGTTGCTTATACTAACTCAGATTGGGCAGGTTGTCTAGACGAAGAAAAAAAGCATTTCAAGAGAAACATTTTTCTTGGGTAACAGGCTAGTGTGTTGGTATGGTAAGAAGCAAGAATCTACTACACTTTCTACTATAGAGGTTGAATATATAACCACATGTTCTTGTTGTCAATAGGTTCTTTGGATGGTTCAAACTTTATCATATATAAAAGTAATAGTGTCTAAACCAATACCTATCTATTGTGATAATCAGAGTGCAATCAGTATTTCTAAGAATCCAGTTATGCATTCATGCACCAAGCACACTGACATTTGTTATAATTTCATAAGGGGAACATGTCTTGAATGGTAATGTTGAATTAGAATTTGTTCCTTCTTCAGATCAGCTTGCTAGCATATTTACAAAACCTCTCTCAAGAGCCACATTTGAAGGGTTAAGAACAAGATTGGGGGTTTTATCCCTATCTTCTCTTGCATAAGTTCATAAATGAGTGATAGGTTTCAGGGGGAGCAAATTTTGCTTATCTTTTTGTTACATTGAAACCTTGGTATAGCTCCTTTGTCATTCATGTCAAAGGGGGAGAAAAATTAAGAAGATGTCTACATGATGGATATACAGGTACAAATACACATGAATATACAAATAAAAGTTGGTATTGACATCAATGCCAAAGGGGGAGTATGTTGAACCCTTGGTATTTGGTCTTTGATTGTTGTCATTGATGTCAATAATGAGCATATGGTATGGCTAACATTGTGTAATTATCTTATTTGATGTCCTTCAATATTGTTCAAAAGATAGTCAAGACAAATACTTAAGTGTTATACAATTAACACTTGATGTTCACATTGTTTTTGAAAACAGATTAAAAAAAAATAGTTTTTGCCTGTTTGAAAGTTGACAAAAATTTTTATCAGATAGACCCCAATTATCATACCTTTTTGAAAAGGTCTTGGAGTTAGCTAAAATGGGTCTTTGTTAGTTTTTGCATAACACGTGTATAGAAAGAGAAAAGATCTATTTATCAAAAATAGGTACCAAATTGTTATGATAGTTTTGGCAGTTTTGAGAAGTATTGGTCTAATAGAAGTTTGGGGTATGTAACTGCCTCCAAAATTTCAAATTTCTTGTTTTATAAGTAGAGGATACATTCCTCTAAAACATTCAACAAGTGGTTTTGATAGAAGTTGCAGAATTGGTGTGGAATTCCTTGTAGACTAAACAATTTACAAGCAGATTTTTAACAACAAAGAAGAGGGTAATGCTTTATGTTTCTTATTTCATATTTGTGATTTTATTTTTATCATAGAAGTTTATTAGAGGTAGAAGAAGGGTTATATATTGCTTCTTCATTCATTCATATCAGTATTTAATTAGATCTTTTAATGGGAAAAGAAAATATATTTGGATATTGGATGTTTTGATGAGAATAGAAGTATATCCTGCATTGTGTTTTCAACAAGAAATTGAAACTAGTGATTCATGATTTGTGTTGTAACATAGATGATCCTTTTATTTTATACCTCACTTGTTCATTTTTGAAGTTGGTGGTTCATGTATTCATGAAGTTGGTGCTTCAGGTGTAAGGGATTGGTGTTCCTTGAAATTGGTGTTTCTAACACAGGGTGTTCATGCTTCCCAAAGTTGCAACTCTAAAAGATTTTCCCAAGAGGCCAATAAAGTTTTAGATTTAAAGTGGCTTTTTACCCTAATGGGTTTTCCACATTAAAATATTGTGTCACTTTGTTATTCATTAACTATCTTTCTCATGTGTTAAATTTTTATCACTTGTAATTGTTTCAAGTTTTTAAAAGTATTTTGAACCACTGATTCACCCCTCACCCTCTCTTAGTGGTGTTTGTATTCCAACAGTGAGCCCTATTAGGATCCAACCTAGTTAAATGTTACAAAATATACTGTTTAGTATGACCTTGTTGAGGATTTAGATCACCCTATTAGGAGTGGACTTGTTAGAGGTCTTCAAACATTTCAATCTTGAAATGTTACCTTGTTAGAGGATTTACAGTATGACTATTAAGTCAACTCAATTAAGAGATTTTTTTTACTGCTACAGTGGTTAGAAGGTAACAAAAATTTGACCTGATTTATGAAGCAACTATTTTTGCATATTCATGTCTTTTTTCTGGCTTGACTTCTAGATCATTACTGATTAGATATTCTTTGCAACTTATCTTTCACACTTTCTTGCTTTGTCTTTTCCTTCTCTCACATACCCATCTTTTTCATATTCCAATTTTACATCTTATCCTTACAAATTGACCTTTCTTATATATCAGAAGCTAAGACAAGTCAACTTGAAGACCCTTCCAAATAATCAATAAAAATCCAAATAATCAGCCTCAATCAATTAAATATTAGACAAATGCATTTTGTTGTCACTCGATCAATATTGAGGTTAGATGCTTGATTAATACTGCGAGTCTTTTGATGCCCAACCACTTGGTTAATAATGCGAGCAAGAAACCCTTCATTAACCAACTACTTGGTTGATACCAAAAGTTCTTCTTTACCTGACTACATGATCAAAACTGAAACATGCAAGGTTAATACTGTAAACTCTTCATCACTAAATTAATACAGACGTTTGTCTAACATCAATGACAACATACAATTGAAGAATTATTTTCGACACATTCACCCTAAATTGTAAGAATTGAGTGTGTATATATATATCCTTGATAGTGGCACTATGAGATAGTACCTTTGGCCTAGAATAATGAGCCAATATCATCCATAAGCGATGCATTTGATTATTATATATTATCCCTCTGGTACAATATTGATAAATCTAGATTAATATTTCATTTTTGATAGACTAGTGAATATCTATGCATTAGAGTTCTGACAATTATCACAAAAGAATTTTATTAAAATGTTGATTTAATGTATTTTGGGGATTTTAATGGTTTAATTTTAATTGCTAACTAATTTTCCATAGTTGGATTCCATTTAACTAAAAGTGATTTATTTGAATTACGAAAAGCTCAAATATATTATTTAATTATTTACATAATTTATTTTTAGTTCATTTTTGGAAAAAAGTGCTTATAATGTCAAAAAGTGATTTTTATTCTCACTTCTCATTTTTATGCTATGAGAATTTGGTGATTTTTCTCTAAACCCTCTTGGAGCAAATCAATCTTTATCTTGTTGGGTAAAATTTAGGGTTCATAGAAAAATTGCTCTAGTTCTCCAAAGGTTTTATATGATTTGGTGGACCTTTTTTATTCCTTTTCTTGGATTTTACCAATTGTGTGAGGTATGGCTCTTTGGATCTTTTGATTTTTTTGATCTTTCCAATTTTAATAAATATCCATTAGTTTGTGGGCTGAGAACATGGATAATTTTAGTGGTGAATATTAACCAAATGGTGAATTTCACTCATCGAGGACCTTAAATTTGGCAAAAAAATTGTACTTTCAGGGTGGTCATGTCTCCCACATTTTATGGAAATTGGGTCCCAAGCTTAGGCCAATCGCCAATAATGATACATAACTATTTTTATTTTGGTGATGACTTCACCAATGTAATTTAATCTTTCAACGTGATAAATTAAATATTTTTGCCTACAATTTTTGAGGCATGTCTTATTCGATGGTCACATTCACCAATCTATGATAACATTTAAGTTAGGTTATATGTAAAGTACATATACTTGACAAGTGTCTCTATTCTAGAGATTTTTCAAGGAACTTTTTATCCTTTCAATATTTGATCCAAAATAGATTTTGTTGTGGACAAGTGTCATTATTCCAGAATCTTTGACTGAAACTTTTTGTTCTTTAACATTTTAGCTCGAAATAGGATTTATACTGTTGATTTAGGATCATCTAATAGTTATTAAAAATGGCTATTGTATTTTTTATAATAATAAATTATGGCTTCTAGGTATTTATACATTTGGTTAGGATTTTTTGAAATAATTAAAGATTCGCCAGGGTTTTACCAAATTTTCATGCGACAAAAAAAATCGCCAATGAAATTAATTTTTCCTATTTTGAAAAAAAAAAAGCAAATACAAATTATTTTTTCCCCTAAAATAATGTTGGATTCACCATGATTTTATATATTTTTCCAACGGAGGGTTTCTTAAAGTTATCCTTGGCTGAGAACTAGTGTTCTCACAATTTTATTACTTTCTTCCATCCAATTGGATGTGTATGATTTTTTGTTGTTTGCCAATGTGGGGTTTGAATATTTTTATGTTGTTATGCCATTGAATGTTTGTAAAGTGTCCAAATATGATTTTTCATTGGAAAAGTGTGATATTGGGTGGATTTAGACTAATGAGTTTTAATTTTGTCAATTAATTTGATGTTTGATTTTTGAGCTTTTTGTTTGTTGCATCATTTTGTGTGCCACCTATAATCTATATGTGCCATATTTTGGCTTGATTAAAATATGGATCTTATAGTACTTTATACAAGGAGTAGGCTCATGGGGTTAGAATGACACAAAGGACATGTTAATTATTTTATATATTGATCCAAAATTATTCCTTCAATGTTTAAATGCTAATTTTTACCCTTTGTAAAATTTTGCCAGCATTTAGGTATTTGGTTACTTTTGGACATTTTGTGTCTTACTCATGTTCTAACAAGATAATTTATGGATTCCATAAGAATTTATGTTCTTTTAATAATGATCAATTAAGCTATGTGTAATTGTGCCTTTTTTTAGTTTTTACTTGGTTGCTTGTCTTGAGTGTTTTGGAGTTAAGATATGTTGGAAGCATGAATGTTGATGATACTTCTATGGGGGAGTATTGTAGAAACATTATTAGATCATTATCATGATGATATGTTACATTCATGACTATGTTTGTCATTGATGTCAACATAGCATTTTTTTGTAGTATCTAACAAAAGAACAACGATAAAGAACAAGTTGGTACAAATAGAAAGTTGAGCATTTTCACGAAGAAAAATTAAAGGAAGATAATACTAAGTGTTTAGAATATGCAGCTAAGTTTGGAAGCATAAGATATTAATTCTAAAAGAATTCATGCAAGTTTCAGTGAAGACTGTTCTGAGATAGAGTTTATAGAAGCATGTTATGGTAAACTTGTTATATCTCTTAGTAGATCTGTTATTCTAAGAAGCCAAAGTTAAATGAAGAAGACATTCTGGAGATGATGTAGCTAAGCTCTCTCATCATAATGTTACACATTTTGAAATTTATTCAAGTTACAAGGTGAATGATTAATGTTATCGCTAAGTGTAATGTGTTCTTAATGAGGTCCTATAAAAATTAATTAAGAAGATGTAATAACCGACTCAAGGAATTATTTTATGGATTCAGTATAAAGGAAGGACATTTTCCTTTATCATATATGGAATGTATTAATGATTTTGAGAAGTACAAAGAGTGGAATGCAAAGATAAGCAGAGCAGAGTGAAGGTGAAGGAAACTTCATTGCCAAAGTTTTATTATGAGATCCGAAGTTTGATATTTGGATCCAAGGTTTGTGACTTGGTCTACAAGGTTTAACAGTAATTGGTCTATTTGACAGAATAGAGGAAAGGAGTTAAAGAATAGTACAAACAATTATTCCTCAAGGAATAGTTGAGAGAGCAGTTGGACATTGAGTTGAGTGGTCTTGCCCTAAAAGTTGTTTGGACAGTGGGTCCTTCTACCTTCTACAACTCCTAATAGGGTTGGTACAACTCCTAAAAGGGTTGGAATCTTCTAACAAGGATTTAAAGTCTCCTAACAGGGACTCATATGTACTAAATGTTGTAATAGACTCATAATAGGGTCCATACTCTAACAAGGAATATTTATATTAGTACATCATCTTGTGGGCATCATTCTGACTAGGGTTTTCCCTCTAATCAAGGGTTTCCCTAGTTAATATATCTAGTGTAATTGTGTATGTGCATTTTGGTATGGTTGCTATTTACTTTGATTAAATGGTTAAGATTATTTAAGGTCAATAATTATTGGATAATTGATTCACCCCCTCCCCCCCAGTTATATTAGTCGACTGTTGTTTCTAACAATTGGTATTAGAGCATTAGGTCCTTGAAGATAAAGTTTAACAACTTTGGGAGATCTATGGAAAACATATTCAGAAAGGATAGTCTAACGTTTGGTGTAACAAATTATGACAGCTGGAAGGAAAAGATGAAGACACATTTGTTCTGTATGCATCCAGGATATTTGATCTTAACAAAATTAGAAAAGATAATTGTTGCTAAAAGTGCTTTGGAAACTTGTACCAAGGAAGAGAGAGAAATTTTCATGTGTGACATGATGACTAGAGAAGCACTGTTATCTGCACTTCTTCAAATTGAGTACAATCAGGTAAAACCACTTAATACTTCTCATATCATTTGGAAAGCTTTGGAAAATAGTTTTGAAGGTGATAAACATTATAAGAAATTGAGGCTATAAAGTTGGATTTGTGCATTTGAAGATGCTAAAATGATGGAAGATAAATCTATAAGAACATATATAGGTAGGATATCAAAAATCATTGCTTATATTAGATCTCAAGGAGGAACCGAGAAAGATGATGAAGTGATCTGGAAGATATTGAAGAGCTTAATGCCACCATTTAAGCAAGTAGTTCAAATGATACAGTTGTTGATCTCTTGTACCAAAGATTTCACAAAGGAAACATTGCTTGGGAGACTTGAAGCAGTTGAGAATGAGCTTAGACAGTGTGGAGAATTTATCATAACTGAAATAGCTTTCAGTGCCCTAAATATTTCGCCTAGTTTATCGAGGAGCACAAGTGCTAAAGGAGACTTTTCTAGAAATAGCAGATTTGATAAGGACAAAAGGATAGAAGGAGCAGCCCTTTTGGTAAGAAGAGAAAAGGATGGTAAGAAAATCTTTAAATGTTGGACTTGTAATAAGTTTGGTTATTATGCATCTAAGTGTCGTAAAAGAGAGAAAAAGTATAGAAGAAATTTCAAACCTAGAAGAGAAAGAGAGTGTTTATATGCAAATGAAGAAGATGATTCTGATGAACAAGCAGTAAGTGCTAGTGATGATGAAATAAGATTTGTAGCTATTAAAGAAGAAAGTCCAGAGAAAATGGCTTTGGTATTATAGGTTGAAAATAAATCTAATTAGATAATTGACAGTGGTTGTTCACATGATATGACTAGTGATATGAACAAGTTTGTTGACTTCAAAAGTCATGATAGAGGCATTGTCAGAGTTGGAAATAATGCAGTGTGCCATGTTAAAGGTATTAGATCTATAGCTCTTGATGGTAAGACTAACACTAAGGATGTATATTTTGTTGATGGTTTGAAACACAATCGTCTAAGTGTTGCACAACAAGTGGATAAAGGTTATTAGTTATAGTTTATAAAGAAGACATGCATGATCAGAGACAAATATGGAAAGGTAATTGGAATAGGAACCAGATCTAGAGGCAATACATTTCAACTCAATCCCACTGAAATGATATGTTTGATTGCAAAGGTAGATGACTATTGCAAGCAAGCTACAAAAGAAGAATTGGATCAGATAGTGAAGAATGAGACATGGGAATTGGTCCCCAGACTAGCAGACAAGAATGTGATTCGAACAAAATGGGTATACAGGAAGAAGATGAATGAACAAGGTTAAGTTGTAAGGAACAAAGCAAGATTGGTATGTAAATGTTACTCACAACAAGAAGGAATAGACTATGACGAAACCTATGCTCCTATGACAAGAATAGAAGCAATAAGGTTATTCTTAGCATATGCAGCATATAAGAAATTCAAAGTGTATCATATGGATGTGAAGTCAGCATTTTTGAATGGAGAACTTGAAGAAGAGGTATACATAGAAAAACTTGAAGGTTTTCCTGTAATAGATAATAATGACATAGTATGTAGATTGAAGAAAGCATTGTATGGCTTAAAGAAAGCACCTAAAACTTGGTATGCAGGGTTGGACAAGCATTTAACAAAACTTAAATTTAGCAAAGATATGATAGACATTAATCTATACTAGAAATAAATTGATGATGGATTGATGATTTTGGTAGTATTTGTTGAAGAGTATGATCAGAATAACAATATGTGTTTGATTCAATGTAGGTGTAAGTACACTAGGAGTGCATGTATATAAAATGCCTCTGGAATGCTTCTAGAATACATAGGAATTAGCAGCATGATAAGTCATACAACCAAGCACATGTCCACCAGATATGGGTTATCCTCCATTAAGCACAGGAGTAAGTGTGATGATGAGAGGATAAGCCTACAAAGATGTAGCATGCAAAATTATGTTGTTTGCATGACAACTTAATTAATTATGCAAACTCTAGTGTTGTAGACACCATGTGCCAAATTAGAGTTGCTTACTCCAATGTTGTCAATAGAGTAACCAATATAGCTACCTCTAGTGCAATTACCTATTTTTCTAGTAGATTCTTCTTTCCATTATGTCCTTCCCTTATCTTGCATTGCATTGTCAAATTTTCTACCTTCTCCATAGGTTCTTCCTCTGCTTGTTTGAAATCTACCACCTCTACCTCTTTGTCTTTAATTGTGTTTCTTCGCCAACTTTTCTTCAGCTTTCAAGGAGTATTGCTATGCTTCTTCCACACTATCCATCTTAACATAATTGGTCTCATCTTGAATTGATCTCCTCAAATAATTTATCTATCTAGCTACCTTTTCAACTTCATCATCCACATGTTCAGATCTGATATCTAATTTGTAGAATTCCTCAGTATATTCCTTTACACTCTTATGTCATTTTGTATTAGATTATATATTCTTGTCAACAAGTTAACTTGGTAATCTACAAGAAGGAATTTCTTCATTTTTCAAATCATCTTTGCCCATGTCTTGATCTTTCCTCTTGTTTGTCTTTCAGTTTGCAAGTGATCCCACCAAAGTAAAGTATGACCTTTCAATTTTTTGATTGTTATCTTCACCTTCTTTTTATTAGGAGTGTTTTCATACTCGTTGTACTTATCCATCTCAAAGATCCAATCCAATACTACATTAGTCTCATGTCTTCCATCATTGAAAGCAACTTCAATAATAGGTCTAGAATTTTCCCTAGACAAAACTCTAAGAAGTTTTTCCTAATCTTGTTCCACATTAGGTTTAAGGTTAGGATTAGTTGTTACTTATTCATCATTACTAACATCATCAAGATGTACACCTCTTCTTTGGGTTGACTCAATAGCTTCAAGTCTCACTCCAATCTTCCTTAACATGTCCATTATAGAATTGCCTACATTTCCTCTACCTCGAACCATTTTGACTATAGTTCCTACAATATTGTAACCTTCTACAATTTATAGGTCATATTTTAGATCTGCCACCCTACAACCACTCCAATTAAGGTTCACCATGATCCAATTCACAAGAAAGAACTCAAGATCTGATACCCCCTGATGCAAAGGATTGTAGGATGTCTAAGTGGAATAAACTCATACTACACCCTGCTTAGAGTACACATAGAAGACAAACATTTAATTCCACCAAAGAGAACATAGAATTCATAGAATTACTAATTGATTACACAAGATAAATAGCAACCAGCATGTCTAGTTGTCAGACCTTCGGGATTGTGGCCTTAGACAAAGAATTACAACATCAAATTCCAAATGTGTACTCTTTAATTGTCTTCTACTAATCATGCTACTATTATACTTTGTTTTCCTACATTAAATCCAATTTTTTATATAGTCAGCTAGATTACAAGTTAGATGGTCAAGCATTTAATTACAATATAGGTCTAGTCTTGGAGATGTAAACCATAACCTAAGCAATGGGCATCAATTGTTCATGTGTTCTAAGAATAGGTCCAAACACAAGTTAGGAGTCAGCTCCCAACTGCACAAGACACCAAGTCATCATAGGAAACTAAGCCAAAAGAAACAACACACCTCATAGGATGCAAACAATAGGAAATGAAGACCAGAATAGTGGCACATACCACGAGAAATATAATGCATCAATAGTTGCACTCTTAGAGTAAGGACTAAAAGTAGGTCCTTAACAATATGCTAACTATGTATAGTACAAAACTCAAAGTAGAAATGGCTACACCACAAACAACAAATGGGTATAGAAAACAAGAAATGTTTTTTTAGTGTGAAGTAAGATTACTCATTGACTGAAGATGCTCTTGTATTAATTTTAGAGACATTTGGTTTTTCTTGTGGAAATGGATTTCATTTCATGTTTCCTTTCATGTTATTCTTTTAATTCATGGACATTGGGAGTCATGCTGAATCCATACTCCTGAATTTAGGTAGGTTGAGTGAGCTTGTGATACTTGGGGACTTGTCGTACTGGGATTTATGATGAGTTTGTACTCTTGTCATGATGCCTAGTTGAATGAATTCATTTTACTTGTATTGTTTATTGCATCCTCATATCCAACCCTTGTATTGGTTCTATTGATTATATTCATAAAGATGGTTGTGCCCACACATGAGCACATGTGTGTTCATATGATGGGATCTTGTGAGACCAAAATTTTCAAATATTGGTTGGTAGAGTGATTGTTCATTTGGGGGTTGGGTTGGGAATTTGCATTGCATATAGGCACTCATCGTTTGATGAGCATGGATATGTAGGGTAGACATGTGGAGTGTCTTCTTTCATGTACCCCAACTTGAAAATAGCCAACAAGGTAATATGAAGAGGTTTAAATGAGTGATAATCCAAAATCAATAAATAGTTAATAAAACTTAATGATAGGATAAGACAACACATGTACAATAAGTGGCCTCTCGAGGGAGTTGAGTTACCATATCATATAAGGGCTTAATATGTGACCTCTTTTTAGAGTTTATGTACCACACCGGGAATGTGGCCTCTCGAGGGAGTTGAGTTACCATTCCATATAGCTTGGGCTTCTTGATGCCAAGTAAATTACACTCCACTATAGTCCCTACATAGTTATCCTATAGTTTTTCTGACCAGTGACCTGATGTATTGCATTATCTTCATGAACATATAGATGTTGGTATCATACTTCGATTGGCATGTGTGTAAGTCATGACTTATTATTTTATGTGATTGTAGTTGGGTCACTATCTCCATCAACATGGTGGGTGTGAACCTAAGGGTAACACTTGGTTGGGAGGTGTAGCTACCTATACCACTATTGGGGACCAGTGTACAAAGACAGCTTGTTTCCATCTTTAGATTGGAGCTTAATGTTCACTTGGATTCTTTTTCTTTCTGGTATATGTTTTCTTGTGATTTATGTTATAGATTTGATGCTTTGATACCATGCTTATATGATGTATCTTATGGTTATGATGCTTTGATATTTTGCTTCCTTCATTGTGATGTTGTATATGTATTAGATGAGTAGTTCTACTCTCCTTCTTATGCAATTACTTTATCTGGATGTTGTATAATCATTGCTATGGACTAGGGATGTGTTGGTAGACTAGCATGTTAGATGTCCTTGATTATATTGCTTGATGTGTATGGATTAGTAGGGATTTAGGCACTTTTGATGCACATGTTGTACTTAGTGCCTTTCACTTGGTCTTGATGATGTATATATTGGCTTAGAGTAGGAATATGCTTATGATTTAGCATGTTAGGCTCATTAATCTTTACTTGATGCTCTTGATCATTCGCTCATCGATTAACCTGGTTTTGTTAATCTGTAGTGTTGAGGTTCTTCCTTATTTATATCTCTTGTTAAGAATTTTTGTGTTGTCCTCTTGTTGTCATATGGGAGAGAAATTTCTTGTACGAAAATGCAATCTCTCATGTGATAGAGTAAATCTATCATATGGAATGACAAAGTCTCATACTAGGGTTTGCTATCTTGTATGAGCCTGGAAAGTGTGTCACCTCGTTCATGGATAATGGTTGTATGGAAGACAATTCTAGCTCATATGATCAATAAGCCCATTTTTTCGTATGGAAAATAGTAGAAGTTTTTATAGACTTAGATAAGGTGCAAATTATATTTGTGGGTACCCTTTTTGGGTTTTGCATCTTCCTACAGCTTAACACTTTTCATATTGGATGGTTTCGGGTCCAAGTGTTTGTCGTTCCACTGTGGGTATGTTTTAGATGGTGAAATGAACTTGTATGGTTTAATCATCTAGGAACTTAAATTTAGATATTAATATGAATCTCATATGCTTATGCATGTAGTCGTAAGTGTATGCATTTGTAAGTGGTGAATGCTTGGGGATCTTCAGTTGGTTGGTTAGTTAAGTCTTCTATTGTGATATTTTGATTGCTCTATGCTTCTATTCATGCTTTAATTTATTTTTTAAATGTGTTAGTCTGTGTTTTTCCTTGTTTCCAGGATTTTTGGGTGAGGCATTACAATCCTAGTGTCAGATTGTCATTGTATCTCACACTTTATATGGTTATTGTCTCAATCTAAGACATGTCCAAAGGCTATATGCAAAATTTTAGTTTATTATTATTCATTAGTGGTCTTACTCTACTTTATTAAATGTAATTGCACAAATATAAGGACTAAGTTGCACTACTAAATCTAAGAATTTTGTGTTGAATTACACAAGTTTACATAATAGAAAATGTTTATGTTTTCTATTAATATGTAAAAACAAGTTTTTAGGGGATCTAAAACCCCTTACAATAGATAAAAAAGATTTAACATTGAGCCCCAAAACAAAAAAAATGTTTATGTTGCAAAAACACTTATTACAAAGTTAAATTTCTTATGCTAAACAAAAAACAAAGGTTGGGTACTATTTTTATTGATGTATTTATTTAGGAGATTGAAAATGTAAGAATTCATATACACAATAATAATAATAATGCATTCCTACCTCTTAATGGGTCTTCTAGGGGTCATCCTCCAAAGTAGAAGAGAGAGGAAGTTCGGTAGGTTGCATCAAAATAAGATTGGATGAAACTCAATTATGATGGGGCTACAAGATGGAATCTAGGGCCTTTAGAACTAGCTATGTGGAAAGAGATTCAAATGAAAATTTAATTGTGGTGACACGTGAAAGCCTTCAAATGGTAATGGTAGGAACGAATAAAGAGGGAGAACCATAGGAAGCATTATTAAAAGTGGAAATAGTACAAAAACTTCAAATGTAGAGTCCTCACTTGAAGGGTGATTCACATAGCATAGTTAATGTGATTACATCAACAATATAATTTACATTGTGTACCTAAAAAAGAAATCGCAATGATCAAGAAGAAACTAGAGCTATTTCAAAATTTGGCATATATACAAGGAAGGAAATGTGTCGGTTGACTCACTATCCAAGCTGGCAATCAACATGTCATTGGTGACATAGGTGGTAAGATGACAACTAGATATTTTTAGTATGTGATATGGCATCCAAGTAATCAATGGAAGGTGGTCATGGCAAGGAAAAAATCTAACAATTGTTTTGATTGGTGTTAAGTGGCAATAATCTTGGAGGATTGAAAAGGACAATCAAATGTCCAATTTGGGAAAGTTGGTGGAATGAAATTTTATTTGGGTTGTCATCATGCATGTATAACTAATGTAATCATTGACATCCTTCTATGCATTCCTCAATCACACTCCAAATGTACATTTGAGCTTAGAGTCTTCACAAGTTTGTAATGTAGGAAGTTGAGAGTTGTGCCAATCGAGGCAAATTTCAATTGACTCTAAGGAACAATTGATGTATCTCGAAGGTTCAGTAACTAAAGAGTGTTGTAAAGCATGTTTTCACATGTGTGCATCTATTTTTCATCAACATCATTTAGACCCTCTTTCGTGTGCAATATACAGTCATACCTCAAATGGTGCATGAATTCAAACATTGCTACTCTCTTCTATGCTTGGGGTCTACATTTGACTTCCCAAGAGGAGGTGAAGCACATTGTGGAGTGTTGTGTCAAACTGACATGGAGAGTGGGATTGGATGATATTCTAAAGTTTGTAGTGCTTAGTGAGGATTTTTTGCTTTGAAGGGTGATTGGTTTATGTTGTCAAGTTTTTGGGTTTACCATCTTCAATTCACCCTTTTCTTTTGAATTGTTTCCTATGCAATAGTTTGAAAAGAAAGGAGGAAGCTTGTTAGGTCTAGAAGTTGCTTGATAGTTCAAAACTCCATTTTCCCCTTAATAAGATTTAAGTCTTAGTTTAAGATTTGTCTAGTTCCCTATTATTTCCATGTCTAGGTGGGTTCATTGGTTTTGGATGACTTATGTTTTTTTATGCAAAGTTATTTTTTGGTTAAAGTTTGGGTTATTGTCTATGTAGTTGCAAAAATTTTCTATGTGCATCCATAGTACATATAGATGGTAGGGTTTTTTGTCAATGATTGTAACTATAAGGGAGGATGGTTCATCATCCAACTAGGATTTTTTTCTAATAGGTGTACAATCAAATGCTAGTATGGTATTTCATAAGAACGATCATCATTATTGATAATGCAATTTTGTTACGATAAAGTCTAGTTGTCTATGAATATTATAGAGTTTTGGTTGAATAAACCCATGAAATATGTAAGTACAACTGAAATCCGATGAGTTGAGGTACTTGAGTTGAGTTGAAATATGTAAGTCATTATGTAGAAATTGGTACTATGGGTATTTTGATTGTATCTCATAGTATTATATTAATAAATTTATCTTTTACCGAGATAAAATAAAATAAAAAATGCATACCCATAGAAAATCCAATATTAAACAAGAATATATATCTAAAGGTATAAGATAAGATAAGATAAGATAAAATTATTAATGTCCATGACAAACCAAAACGGTTTATGGGACTGAGCATACAAATAGAAGAGCCAGCCAAGCAAAGGCACCAAACGGTGACTGAAAAAGAACAAAGCAATAAGAAGAAAGAAAGACAAGGTAAGGACTAAGGGTCCTTCATTGTCACAAAGAAATCCATAATAGATAGGTACATCTGTGGACAATCCATAGTCTTCGGATGTCATGAAGAACCCCTATAGGACTGATGATGCCTGTAGAGACTAGTACAATGTCTGACAGATCTGGAATGTGAAGTAGTGGAAGGCCTTTTCAAACCATGCGGAGGAGACAAGGGAGAGAAAAAGGTGGTAATGAGCTGATCAGAAGTTCGTCTTTGATGAAAGGATTGTAGGGTATTCTCTCGAAGATGGGTGGCCTCCTGCAGATAAAGTGTTAAACATCGTTGATCAATATAACTGAAGAACATCGAGAGAGAAGAACAGTCTCTGAAAAGGCAATAGAATCTCCCTCTGATCTCATAGTAATGAGGACAATGAAATATGAAGTGAGTCTCAGTCTCAGTCTCCATCAGAGTGCATAACTGGCATAATTGATCAGCCTGATCCATATGGTGATCAGTCCGAGCCCTGAGACGATGAGAACCAACCCTAAAAGAGCCCAAAGAGAACCGTAATGCATGATTCCAATGACGGTAAAGATAGGTAGGGCAAACAAAAATACCATCCTGAATAACAAGAAAATGCTCAGCATAGAAGGCCATCTTAGGTCGCAAACCACCCAGGGGATGACAGCATAGACATAAATTAATACTTATTTATTATTCTATAAGTTCTGAAGGTGTGGGTGATTCACGAGAGATTGGAATGCTTCTCAAATCATTACATTCATCATACATTTTTTTAAGAATCAAAAGACAACTTTATCTTACTTATAATCTCCAATGTCTATACCTACGAAGAAAAATTACTATAAAAAGAACGCATCACTGTATTTCTTGAAATTCAAGTATATATATTAATGTAAATATTATTTTGCATGATATTATATATATATATAGCATCTAATTTGATATCTAATTACTAAGAGCTACTAACACATTAAGATGTGTGTGAACAATTTAAGTTCAATTAGAATCTTGCCTCAATAAAAATATGAGAATACTCTAAAAATAAATGCAATACCAATTTTATTTTCAATAATAGTAATTAGAGTGAATGAATCTAGTTTTTATGTGAGTATATGTTAGAATTACATGCAAGAAACTAAAAATTTGATTTTGAGAAAAATTGGTAGAGTGATCCCTTCTAAAGTGTTCAACCTCTCAAGGTCAAGAATCAATTCACCACATCATGCTTCAAAAATGCACTTCTTTTACCATAGATTGTCAGTATGTTTAAACTTTTTTGATAAACAATTATTAAACTAACTCTAGTTTAATCCAAACAATTAATTTCTCAAGAAAACTCATGCGGTGAATACGTCATCTATACAATTGAGGTGATTAGATATATCATCTTCACCTATCTTTGTATACTTCTATCCCTCCTACATAATAATTACTATATTCACAAAAGCATTATGACTTTTTCCCATGCCCTACACATACTATGGAAAATGACTAACCTTATAAGATTCACAAAATGATTCCCAAATTACAAATACTAGCAGTTGCATGCTTTTGTACATGCAACAATGCGCCAATAGAAAATATATCATTTTTACAATTAATTAGATAAAATCTAAAATGTACTAAATAAAAAATATATAAGTAATTAATTTTTTATCAATAATTCCATCTAAATACAATGAAATAAATGTTATAAATATCTTGTATCATTAAATTAAAGTACAACTTTTTTTTGAAAGACTTGGTTAACTTATATCTAACCATTTCATAGTTTACCTTGCCTATATTTGTTTTGCCTACTAACAATCTAGCTTTGTTAAAAATGTAATATAAATCTCTGCATATAAATTATTATTTGTTATGACAATAAAAACACTATGTAAACCTCATTTCAATTAACATCATCTATTTATGACTATTTTCCTAACATCCATACTCAAATTTCAAAAAGTTGTATTGAAATTAGTTATGAAAATGGAAACTACAAAGTCAATTAAGTCCATGAGGGAAACCATGTGTGTACAAGAAACATAATATTTGTACAAATTTTGAAAATTTATTTTATAAATTTAATTTCATAGTTTGGAAATAGATTTTAACTCAACAAACCCACAAAAGCTTTTATTCAAAAAAAAAAAACTTGAAAAAATGTTATTTGTATTAATCTAAGAAACTTAGAGAAAATAGAAAGAATCTATTATACAAGATATTTAAAATATCTAACCATCATATAGAAATAATGTAGCTTAAGATTTATTAAGAAGTATTAATAGAAATAATCTAAGTTAAGATTTTGGTTTAATAAAGATTTGAGAAACAAAAAGAAAGGACAATTTTTAAATATTCATATAAAAATCAAATGAAAAATTTGCACATTTAAAAAAATAAATCTACACTTTTAATCTAATTTTTTTAACTAATTTTTTTTATTAATAATATCTAGACATATGTGGAGCATATTTTATTTTTATACAACTAAACATTTCTATATATTTATTTTTACTAAAGTATAATTAAAAATATTTCAAAATATAATTTGTATAAATTTTTATTTGTTTAATTATAAATTTTCATAGTTGGTCATTTTATCTATTTCTAATTGAACTAAAGTGAAACCTCATTAAATTAAAATCAAGCTTTTTAAAAAAAATTCTATTAACTATAGAGATATCAAAAAAAATAACCATAAACATGGAGTTCACCGAGAGGCACACCTCAAACCGAGTTCAAAGTAGCATAATTATAGATCAAAATATAAACATATGTAACCAAATATAAACATAATTACAAAAGATAAGACAAGAAGCACTAGTAGAGAACATTAGGAGGAATATCCATCCATGTAGTCCATCCGAGGAATATTAATTGTTTATGCTTACCCAGCTTTAGCATTTTAAATTTGAAAAATATTTATTATGTAATGTTAAATTATTAATTTAATTATAATTGGTATCTAATAGAAATAAACTATATTATATTTATAAATATATTTGAATTATAATTTTAAAATAAAATAGAAATTAATATATAGATATATGAACAATATAGCAATCTTTCTATTTTATTTATCTTTTTAACTTTAAATCACTTCATATTAGAAAGTTAATCTAAATTAAATTATTTCTAAAATGTCAATATAAACGTCATGCAAATCATTGTATATTCAAAAATTAAATTAAGTTTTAATTTCAAGAAATACTAAAGTAAAATTTAGATGGATAAATACTTTCTATATTTTCTTCTATTTTAATTCAAGTCATTCTTTATTTTTTAAAAATTTATATTTTTCTTATTTTCCATATTTATCATTTTATTTTTCAACTTTTCTCTCTTGTTAAGATGCTTAAATGATTTTTCCTATTCAAGGTCTTCAATATCAAATCTATGTAATATGTATTTCATTAAAGCTCTTATTGTTAAATCTTATTGCTTGCATATATAAGTAACACACCCCAATTTTAATTATTGTTATATATATATATATATATATATATATATATATATAATCACAAATAATCAATAAAAGTAGATTCTCAATAGACTTGAATCAAATAATGGTATCCAAATAGAATAGAGTGTGGAAATATAACTCATTTGATTTAAACAATTAATATAAAAAAGATTCTTGCCTAATTCAAAATGAATAATCTATCACAAAAATAATATACAGTCCTTGGGCATTCTTTTACGTTCTTTCTAGCACCAATGATTCAATGATTCACTGATTTTTTTGTCCTACATATTTTTAAAAACATGGTGTAAAGAAAATGATTAACTGATTCACAAAATTTGTCACAATAGAAAACTCAAAAATGTATTAAAAAACCAAGAAAAATCAGTACTATTAAACTAATAAATGAGGCTATAAGGATTTTTGAACATTATTGCACCTATAAATCCAAACATTTGAAAATAGGTGAAACCCTTCTCACACCATAGAAAAACCTTCACACACAAAATTCAACTATTCTATTTTGATTGAGAAGTTTTTTTTTATAAACAAATGTTAAACAAAATATATTAAATGAAGAGTTGAATAGAAAATAGAAATTAGAGACTAAATTAGAAATAAAAGTGATAGTTTTTAGGAGTCAAAAATAGAAATTGCTAAAGGAAAGATCTATTGTCAGAAAATATGAAATCCAATAAATGTTGACAATTTTCCGGTGGAAAATTGTAAAATCCGGGAGCAAAGCTCCCACATATAAGCCTATCGACTTAATAATTATTATTATGTAGGACCTACACGAATCACATGTATAATTATTAAGGACTTTCAAGAAATAGTTTCTTTCATTATGAAGATCTATCTTGCACCTAAATATCCAACACAAAAATTTGAGTTTCCCTCCCAAGTCAACAATTTCTCTGAGAACAATATCAACATATCAATTCTAGTAGAAAATGTGTCTTTTTAAACTAGTATTTTCATCTTACTAGAAAAAATCTCTTGCGATTGTTGACTTATAGAAAACCCATGCAAAAGCATAAATGTGGATTTAAATAAGAGAATACACAAATTTGAAACCTACTAACATAGAGGTATCCTTGCCATTTAAATAGTTTATTTTCATTCTTATACTCATATCAACGTCTCATAAAGTCAATCGGAAATAGAAAAAGGTATCCTCAAATGTCTTGTCATTTTATCAAGGCCACCCAATCCCAAAAAATTTTGTGAAACTAAGGGGTATCAAACCAATGCATAATTATATTATTTGCATTAGTAAGGATTTAATTGTGAAGCCAAACAATACAATTTTAATCTTTTAAATATGTAGAAGTTGTCCTTAATGAAAGTAAATAAGTTTCATTAGTTTACGTAACATTAATTTAGAGTCATTACGATGACCAATCTCTATAAAAAATGATATGAAATAAATCATTTCTCGATAAATTGGTAAGGGCTTATATGCAATGACAAACAAAGAGAACGGGGTTATAGCCGTCAAGCTTTGGGGAATACAAGGTTCAAATAATACTTAATTTATATGTGGGAAAAAAATTAAAAATTATACACCCTCATCTAACTTCTCTAGGACAATACACGTACAAAATGTCATAATTATATTAACTTGTTCTTGCAAATTCAAAGTCCAAAGGCATCTTCAATGTCTTTGGCCCACCACGTCCTTAGATATTCCAATATTATTGGAATGAAAATTTGTTAAGCATTAATACAAATATTCCACTATGAAATGCAAGATGAAGTAACATCAAAACTTTGGTAGGCACACATAACAATTGTGGCTCCATTTACAGAGTGCTCAACTTTGAGCGGATTAGTGCATCTTACCAAAAAAACACTTTTTTGCACCTAAAATCGAAACCTTAATTTTCAACAATAACGCACAAGTTTGCTCCAAGGAAATTGCCTATTATCAATCACATAGATCAAGCCCCTTATTTCCCCTTATTGTTGGTTACAAACTTAAAGTCCCACTCTAGAGACATTTAAAGTACATTCAAGAGCAAAATCAAGTTATGGTATTCAACCGACTGAAGAGATATGATCTACACTTTTACTTTCAAGGATAGGAGATTGAGATCGCCTCTTCTTACACATACCTCGGTGTCAAGTTCTCAAGACATCGCTTCCATATGAGGCCGACCATCCAGCCCAAAGTTAACAAGGGGATGTGCTCCCTTGTTATGCTCAAGAGACAATGCTTCAGACACCACTTCCAGGACACGATGTCCAAGTTGTCCCTTCTAGACTCCTTGGTCAGATCGACAGTGCTTTATGGTTTAGTGGTATGGGGATTGTCTCTTCTTGACTCAGATTGGGCCTCTATTGATCATGTTTAGAGTCATCTTCTCTGAAGCATTATCAGATGTCATTGATTCACCCCCATGACATTATTATGGAAGAATTTGGGGCTCATCCTTTCAGACTGGGTGTCATTTTTTATCTAGTTTGGTTTCTTCACCAACTTCATGGCTTTGCAAATTATGCGGATGGTCGTTACAAATATGCTTAATTGGCCTATTGTTCCTCTATTGTCATTGCTACCTTGGATCCCTCCCCTAAAGGTCGATGTTGTTACGCTTAGGAGACCTCTTTGTTGAGCTCAATAGGGATTGATATTGACCACCTCCCTCCCTTCTAGTTTTCACTAAATGCTCCCGCTCATCTCCTCTCATCACAACAAGAGTTGAATGGGCATGTCAGGGTGGACGTTTATAGATAGTATATCACCACAACCTGAAGTAACCCGGTTGGGGGGTTACGTCCAAAGATGGCCTTTTACACTAAGCATTTCTTGGTTATCACTAATGGGATTATTGCATGACCTAGCTACTTGTCACAGTG
Source organism: Cupressus sempervirens (assembly GCA_028749045.1). Lineage (NCBI taxonomy): Eukaryota > Viridiplantae > Streptophyta > Pinopsida > Cupressales > Cupressaceae > Cupressus > Cupressus sempervirens. The sequence continues at coordinate 438,701,593 of CM053788.1, forward strand.
TTGGTGTCATGCCTTACACATCTCCCTTGGATCTTTCAAAGTCGGCTCCCACCGGTTACAAATACAAACTAATCATCATATGGACAGACACGTTGGATCTGTTGCTTGTGCTCCTTGGCTGAGGCTGAGATTGAGACCCATTTCATCTTCTGATGCCCGTCCTACTATGAGATTAGAGGGAGATTTTATTATCTATTCAGAGAGTGTAGTTCCCTTGCAGCTTTCTTTGTGTATACAGATCAGAGGTGTCTAGCACTCTATCGCAAGGAGGCGATGTAGTTTCGAGACCACAATTTACAGCACTTGACCCCCTAGAAGGCCTCAGATCAGCTCCTCACCAACACCTTCTTCTCCCCCTTGTCTCTAATGAGAGTGGTGAAGTGGACCTCCAGTGCCTCCAGTACCCCCATTACTGGCCACTCTCGATCAGTGATACCCCGCACCAAGTCTACTCTTACTCTTTAGTGGCACCACTCTTGCAACTTGCAGCGATGGACCAAAGTTCCTTCCTACCCAGAACCATCTCATTCAGTGTAGGATTTATTTCAGCAGAAGAAGGATCCCTAATTCTTGCCTCTTTGTTGGCTCCTTTGGTGCCTTATTTATTTTGTTTCTAGCTTTCTCTTTCCCAGACACTGTTTGGTGTCTTGTTCTCCGCTACTTCTTTGGTTGTATGCTCTCAGTCCCTTAGACCCTTGGTGATCTTTTGTTGGACATTAATAGATTTATCTTATCTTATCTTATCTACTATACAAAACATTCTACCAATACCTTTACTGTTATTTATTATCTAAACCTCTCACATGCCAACTTCAACATTATTGTTATATGTGTGGGTCTCATTCCTTTGTTTGACTCTACAAAGAATGGAGAATTATAACAAAAAAAATTGTCTTCCCTTTTACATTACATTTAGAATTCAAACTACCTAATACCATTTGATTTCACCCTAATAGGGATTTATAACAAGTTTCTTAGTCTTCCCCTTTGCACTACATTCAAAATTCAAACTACCTAATACTACTTGATATCACCCTAAAGACCTTCCTTATTTTCACCACTCTTTTTTCACTTATCGAAAATTTGGGATTTCCTAGATTAACTCTAGGACTATAGTTGCCTTGAACAAGTTCTAACCTTTTTTAGTTCCTTTCAAAAACTATGGCAAATATTGGGAACACTTACAAAATAAATTGTCTTTTCAAGGTATTTGAGGAATTCCATACCACATAAAAGGTTTTTCAAGTTCTTTGTTTGTTTCAAAATCTTTTATGCATTGATCAATGTCCATTTTATTTTTGGAATATGAATAATTCTTTTCAATGGATGATAAGCAACGTTAATGATCGTATCTTAGATCGAATGATTCCATCGACAAAATCAAATGTTTGAATGGCCTATCGGCCTCAAACATTTGAAATCTAATAGCCTATCAACCTTAAACATTTGAAATATATCTTTCTCTATTATTATCATGGAGCATTACTATTATTAATAATAAATTATTGTGTGTGTGTGTAATCATTATGATAATACATTGAGCAAATATCATTTGTGATAACTAATACGAGTCAGAAGAGACATGTCTCTACAGGAGACATGCCTCTTCATATCATATACATATTTATTGAACAAGTAACTTGAAATGCACATAAATTAAATAAGTGCTATTGCAAGTTACGACTAAGAGATATCATATCATCTCAAGTAGAAAGCATAAATCTAATCAAACTTTAACATGATATCAGAGTGGGTTCTGTAGGACCCCTCCTTGTAAGTACTTATTTAAATATGAATTTTCTCTGTTAAATCCTTTATAGGAGATTTGAATGAATATATGAGCACGACAAGGCAATGGTCTAGAGAAACGTTGTTATTCCTGATAGAATACATGTAGAGGACATCAAGATAAACTGACTATCTCACATATAATGATTATGACGTTGAATATGAATTAATGTTTAATGGTTTAGGTATCCTAAAGGAAATTAAAATCAGTTGATATGTTGATTCGAGACCTAGTCACATTGATTTGACTGTTTAAACATTGATTTGTACTAATGATAATATGAGGTGTTTTCACCTTACGATGATAATGTTGACTTGGGTGCCTTGATGATTAGGTTATATGCATTCAAATAATTCAGTATGTCCTACTGACGATGGTTATGATGTTTTATGTATACTTATACATTATGATGATTATTTTAGTATTTTAATTCAAACTTATGAATATGTTATGATGATTGAATTATGAGATTAGTGAAGATTTAATATGTGTGCAAAAATGAGAAAAGTTATTTAAATGAAAGTTCTAATATTTTGATCAAAATGAAGTTATGCAAATTTGGTTTAAACATATGAATGTGATGTTGTCAAATTACTGATATTTGAATCGAGTGTGAAGGATAATTACCCATGGAATTTATTGGAGAATCAATAATTGACCCTATGTAAAAATTATAAGACTAAGGTTGAATCTAATAAAGTGATTTGAACCTCATTGTCAAGTGTTTTATTTGTATCATAATATGATAATGTGTATCATTTTGTAAATTGTGACATGTCGAATGTCTGTTAAAGTAAATCTTATGGTGTCACTTGACACCCATTATATGCATATGTGTGTCGACATGTCAATTTAGGGTTAGTAGATTAACCCGTTAATCTGAGACTAATTAGTTATTAACCTAGATTAATTACCCTAATTAAAGTTTAGTGGAAAGGTTACATTTATAGGGTTTTAAAAGATCAAATATTTCAAGTGAATTATATAGGTCCTAAAATGATCCTAGAGGCCAAATTTAATGTAATTCAAGTGCCCAAGGGGTATGTGTATGGGTTGGGAACCTTTTCCACCCTTCTAGATCCTTCTGTTGACTTTTATGACCCCTTAAATATCTCATTTTTCCTTTAGTGCGAAAATTGATCATTTCCATGAGGTTAGTCAAGTTTACACTTCTCCTGAAAAGTTGTCTTGATGGTAAGAACAAGTGGGAAGACCCTAGAAGGCTTAAGTCAAGTCTGGAGTTATTGTCATTTTAGGTGGGTGAGTCTAGAAACCTATTTAGTGGTCATTTTGAGAGTTGAAGGTTGTTCACCCATTCTCTATGTTTAGAGAGAGTCAAGCTTGGAATTGAGAGGAAGAAGGATTTATCTCATCTCAAAACTTCATTGTCATAACCTTCGTGAAGGTAGGATTCTTCATAGCCATGTTCTTCATGCATTGTGCATTGCTTGCTTATGTAGATCTTTTACATGTGTGTATTTCGTGTTTGTGTTGTAACATATGAGTGATAGGTATTTGTAGGTTTTCTATTTGCTTTCCTTTCATGTTTTCCTTTTCAATTTGTTGGAAAAATTGTTAAGGGTGTGTTGGCATTACTCGCCCTTGGATAGGGCAGAAGTGGTCATGTTCGGGAGAAGGGCTTATTTGGACTCCAGGACAATGCAAAGTCTCTTCTCATGATGAGGAGAGGGAGAAAGTAAGGTGTTATGGGCCCTTACTTTTCAATACAAACCGACTTTGTGTTTGGGAAATAAGGAAAGAAAGAACGAAAGTTCATTGTGATTTGTTGGCCTTGGAAGAGGCATATGATTTGTGTTTGTGATTGACATCTCCTACCTGAAAAATTCCACCTTCTCCCTAGTCTTTGTTCAATATGGAACCTGATGTGCAAACCTTAGATGGGATTTTTTTGTTGAGTGTGTCAATGTGATTGTATTTGGTTGTCACTCGATTGATTTCAATTCTCCTAAGCTCGGGGTGGGGCCTCACATCGAGGCCTTGGTTGGGAAGTGAGCTCTCCATGGTTATCTTTATGTAAATTTGCAGATTGCTTGAATAGTACCTTGATATGGAGCAATATTGGATTCAAAATCATCATGGTGTTTTTGAATTCGTTGTTGTGGAGACTTCTCCTTGTGGTGATTCCATTGAATCTTGTTATATGCTATATAAAAAAAGTTGGATGTCTATTGGATATATTGGATTTTAATCTTCCTAATGTAGTTGTTATTGTAATAAGGGGGAAATATGATCCTAATGTATAAAATTTGATAGTAAAAGATGAGTGCATGTTAAACGGATTTCATGTTAAATCCCTTGAAATTGATTGGTATAGGAAGACTGTCAAAATATAGTGTTTCACAATTCATTTCTAACTCTATATATGTAGCGACAATGTTATCAGATTTTCTTCTTTGATTCTTTCTCGATTGAGTCTTTGAATCAAGTTTTTAATTAAAATATATATAGTGGCTAGCCTACTATTGTTTTTTTTTTAAGGACATGGTTGTTTAAATGTTGATTTACATTATAGTGAAAAAATTATTCCCTTGTAACTTGTATAAATGATGAAGGAATGAAAGGATTTGTGTCTTAAGTATGTTTTGTGTGAATTTTCAATATGAGATCAAGTGCAAATCAAATCGGGAACATAGTCCTTGGATTAACGTACATTTGGATATGATAAATTACATAGTATTCAACCTTATTGTTTTAATAGATGTAATGGATATACCATTAGTTTAGTAAACCCATATAAAACATTAGGAACATAGTTTCCGAGGTGATAGCATTATCTTAATTAGTATTTCAATACATGACCCATCTTAGAGGAAACTTTAATAAATATTACATTGATAATTGATAGTAATCTAAGAAATCAAGAATTGTGAAAATCCATACTTTTCCATAAGAGCATAATAGCTCTTTGGAAAATGAATGGCAAACAATTAATTCATCCTCAAATTTTTCCTTGCAACAAAGAATATTCTTCCTAAAGATTCCCATCTTGAAAACAAAATGGTTATATAATATAGATAGATATAAGGATGACCTCAATAAAAGACCTTGTATGTATATATATAAAAGAAAGGGCTAGTGGGATGTGTGGCTGTGACCCACGTAAGAGGTGGGACCACACACCACCCACCTCATCTCCTCCCATGAGATCCACGCAGGTCTATAAATAAACAAGGGAGAGGTCAAATATGGCATTAAATGGCAAAGCATACTCATACCCCAACTTACCTTTTCGCAACCACCATCATTTTATGGCAACGTCTATACAGCCACGAAAATGCACTTCCATACGAAGGAGAGGACTTAGTTAATTTTTTTAAAAGTTAGAAAAAGCAATGTAAAGGAAGTGCATTTCCGTGGCTGTATAGCCACAGGCATCATTTTACTTGTGCCCATGCGTTGGAATTACCCCAACCCCATGTCATGCATACACATTCCTTTGTACCTCTAGATTGGCGCAGGTCTGTTCAAAGGACAAGTCAACAAAAGTAAAAATTTAAATGGCCAACCATATCTTCAATACCACCCATTTCTCTTGCCATTAATACTTGGCATTAAACAACCCCTTTCCTTGACTTTGGACCTCCACGTGCTTGGTGGCAGCTTGGCTGCGTCCACCCTTGAACCCGTGCCCTCGTTTGGTAAAGTGCACCAGGAAGTATAGGATAGTGGAAGGCAAGTGGGTCAAGTGGCCATGGTTAGGTGTAGAGGGTTAGTAGCTAATAGTTAAATGGTTAGATGATTGGTTAGGATTAAGTTGTTAATAATATATTTGGATTAGTAAAGTTTGTAAGTGTTTAGTGTTAGGATGTGTTAGTGGTAAATTGGCGTTAGTTAGATTTTCTTTATAAGTTTTTGTGTTAAGGGTTAATGTTAGTATTTAAGTGTCAATGAAAAATTATGTCGCTTTTAAATGTTAGTTTATATTTTTGCTTGAGCATATAGTTTTATCTATGTTTCAATGTTTTCAGCGAGTTTTATAGAATTTTCGATGGTTGGAAGATAAAGGTGTTGAATCTCTAACTCTTGCTTGAGATTGTTGTGAGGAATACATTTCAAAGAAGATAAATATTAGCTACTAGAGTAATATTTTAAGGCTAAATATTAATGTTGTGAATATTGAGCCAAACTATTAATTGTGATTGAGTTGGAGATGCTACCTTTTATATAGATGGATTTTCAACAAATGAAAGCTCTTGTTCTTGATTTCATATTGAGAATGGAAGTTAGTGCTTGTTACCATCTTTCTTTCTTTTTTTTTATGCTGCAAATATTGCTGAAAAGTTGGTTTGGGTGCACACTTATTGCTTTATTTAAATCACCGGTAGAAGGTTTGATATTTAGGAATAGAATATAATATCAGAGGTTGTAAAGGTTTCTCCAAGTAATGGTGAAATTTGTAATGTATACAAAATCAATGGAGATTTATATTCGATGAAATTATTGAGCCTTATTGATCTATTTTGTCTATATGCAAGGTATTGATGTTCGGTGAATATTACAAGGGTTATGTGCATCCAAATTGTCCTTATTTAATGGCACAATATAGAATTGGTTGGTCCGATCGCTACTTCTAGAATGAGCATGTGAAAGATACCTATCAAGCTTGAGATTCTCCTTTCGGAATATCCTTTTAGCATTGACAATTCGCTAGGTGTGCAATTTTAGCATTCAGTGATCCCTGTGAGATTATTTATGGTAGGGCACAACTATTCAAGAGAAATTGTAGGAAGAGCCCTTGCATTGCATGACCTTATATTCAATGACTGATACGTATAAGTTATGTTTATAATTACCCTAATTCAAGATCAACGCAAAAGACAAGACAATCATGAGTATTGGAGGTTTAAAGAATCAATGCAAAAGACAAGACAATCATGAGTATTGGAGGTTTGAAGGATCAATTTGAGTTAATCAAAGGATTAATCATTTGAAAGGCCTGATATATGCTTATTCATATATTAATTGATTACAAATAATTAAAAGACATATTAAGGCGATGATTATAAGACACTAATTGATAATTCATACGAAGGATGTTCATGATATTTTCGTTATTAAGAGAGACTATTTAAAAGATCAAAAGATGACAAATTCTTTTGTCTCTCATTAGACTTGATAGTGACTAGAAACTCTATAAACAATGGAATGAGTGAGAATTTTACATCATTGGGGGGAGTGAGGGGGGTGGGAGGGGGTTGGTGGAGGAATAATAACCAATATTCCATTCCCATTTGAACCATCCTTAGAGAGGAGATGTTAGATAAGAGACACTATCAGAGTTTCAATCTAAAGCATCCTTAAAGGGGAGATGTCTCTCAAACAATCTGAGAGTGTGTTTACTTCACAAATAAAGTCTTTTAGACACCTTCATAATGACAGATGGGAGCACGGATGACTTACTCAAATTGTTTGACAAATACTTATACGGAGGCATTTTCAGATTTGAGGTATTGGAGAAACTTGTATCGACAATGTTGATGTGAAGATAACTATATATTATCTTTAAGTATGACATTTATTTGTTTATTGTAGTCTTTGACTTATATGTGTGAACAATAAGAGCCATTTACCCTGACATACTCTTGTTCCTTTCCTTGGTCTCCAAGGACTTTCTTCTAGGAAGAGAAGAATAGTGCATTAAGAATGTTGCTCAAGCATTTTTTGCAAGTCATAACATTTGAGATTATGAAATAAAATCAAAACAAGAGGCTCTTCCAATAAGAGGGAGCATATTGCTAAGGGATTTTGTGCAAATATCAAGATGGACATATGATTGTTTGCTCTAGGACTTGAACTAATGATAGTAACTCTAAAGTGGTCTTGGATCTAACACCTTCAGCCACGTATGAATCATAATAAGACACTCTTGAAGTAAGATATCCTTGATGATTGAGATTATGAGTATCCTTCTATATGAAGAGGGAGCCTAACATTTCATTAGAGGCAACCTTGGACGAAGACGTTAAGAGGTTAATGTATGTACTTGACGCTTTATAATAGAACAACATTATCTTATTATCTCATGATGTCGAGCCTGAGGATAAATTCATGGTTTAATACATTCACCCATGTTACTATGAATAAAGGTATGCTTTCATGACAGAGGGAGAAAATAGAGGATATGCTTCAATTGACTTTTGAGGCTCTTAATCATATTGATTCAGAGGGAGTAGACCAAATCAAGATACATTCTCTAATGATCAAGAAATTGCAGTTGTCAAAAAACTATGATTCATGAGACAAAGTTCCATATGTACACAAAAAGGCCTTTATGTGAATGCCTAAACCATAGATGAATACCTGGAATGGTATTCATTCAGAGTATGTTATCACTAAAGATCTGACAACTAATATTTTCCCCAAAGCCTTCAACCAAAGTGAAGTCTATACATTATTGAAGGCAAGCTTGGAGTTATGGATCAAAGCCCTTATTGAAAGGGAGACTCAACATCAATGATTTCCTAAGATGTACCTTATGCATCCTTCTCTCTAAGGGAGAAGTTTGAGGTGAAAACCCTTGTTCACCCTCTAATAAAATTCATGGTAGACCCACCCTCGGATATGATTCATGGTGGATGTCATATGAGTGGCTACATGATCTTGTGAAAACTTCTTAATATTTTACGATATTTCAATAAGTTACTTCTTTAGAGTTTACGATATTTCAATAAGTTTACTTATTGTTACTATTGTAAGGTGATCATCTTAACAATAGTCTAACCTGATATCATTTGGTTATCCCTAGAGATCATGATAGTACGTGTCTCTTATGTAACCTTTGAGGTTACATTATTGAGATATGGCATGGTGTATAATATTTGACATAGTATTGGAGACACTATGTGCAAGCATTCTCCTTGGTAGTCTTCATGAGATTTGATGTTAGTGCACATACCAAAGAAGTATGGTGAATATCATGTGGTTGATATGCTTGGGCATACCATACTTCTTACTATAAGGTAATAGTAGTACATTACGTTGTTTAATTTAATAGAAATCATCCTCCCTAGCTATGAGGGAGTGTTAATGATTATAGCTTTGATCAGATGATTCCAATAGAGGATATCAAATGTTTGAATGGCCTATCAGTCTTAATCATTTCATGTCTATTTCTCTATTATTATCACAAACCATTATTATTATAATTATTAAGTAGATACCTTATATATATGAGACATATTATACATAGGTGCGTGTGCGCGCGCACACGCACACACACAAAGATATATATATATATATATATATATAAAGTATTATCAGTGATCATAAATTTGAACAAATATCATCTGTGATAACTAATGTAAGTTAAGAAGAGACATGTCTCTATGGGGGGACATGCCTCTTCATATCATATACATATTCATTGAAAAAGTAAACTTGAAATACGTAGAAGTTAAATAAGTGTTATTACAAGTTACAGCAGAGACATATCATATCATCTCAAGTAGAAAGCATAAATCTAATCGAACTTCAATAGGCAAAAATAAGAAAATTCCACAATAGATGTCTCTAATTTGGTTTTCTTGGCTGAAAGCTCTCCAAACAGCCTATTTTATCTGAATAATCTTCCAATATCTTTTTTATCAACAGATAAAACAACAATAACAAGAGCAAGAGTCCATTTTCTATGGAGTTTTGAGATGACATATTTTCCTCGAATTTCCATTACATTTGCACAAAAACATGATATGTTTAATTTTGCACTAGAAAATGTTGCTTTCAAATTGATAACAAAACATCTCAAGAAATTTAATATCCAATTTGACAAAACGGTATTAACCTTTGTAACCTCCCAAATACCAAGAACACCTGATGGAAGAACAACAAAATAAAACTCAAGCAGAGAGAAAAGCAACAAATATAGATAAAGGAGCCTCCAAAGAGCCCCAGTCCTAAGGAATCAATCAAATCAATCATGTACAAGTTGGCTGCTGAAAGTATTTGCCTTTGTAACCTCCAAAATACCAAGAACAGGTGACCAAAAAGTGATTGCTTCTATGAATGCTTGGACAGGTGCCATCTCCAATATAAATGCATAAACTAAACAACATATCTCAGTTCAAATTATCAAAAACTAGAATACACTAGAGGGCCAGCAACTTTAATCCTGTCATCTTGCATGTTATCTTACAGACTCTAGAAGAAAACCTAACTTCAGTTCTCAATTTCATTCTACCCCGATCCCAAATTTTAGAAGTAGATTTTCATGTGTTAATGAAAAAGAATCGTCACCAACATGCTGTTTCGTTAGAATACAGCTCAGAGACAATAAATCAAAAAATTGCTTATTAACTACCACAAACAATCTCAAAGATCCTCCTTACAACTTGGAGCTGCCTCATAACCAATTGCAATCAACCATATGACTTAAAATGGTCAATAACCTCCAAGGCCAGTCATAAAATCCATACAAAGTTCCGACTCACTTTACACAAAAATCCTACAAGATGAGCATTTCCATATTCAAGATGGGGGGCATTACCATGCATCATTCATTGAAGAAAAAGAATAAAGTATGATCTATTTGCCTGAAAAACCCAACCATTGTGTAAGAAATATATAAAGAACTGAGGATACCTGTGAGTATCATTTTGCAAGCCATATTAAGTGACGGAAATACAACCAGTCTGCTGCAACAACAATTCCTACCATAAGGGACAAGACACGCAGTATTATTATTGGTTGTACTTTGTACCTATAAGCATTGTTGTCTAGAGGCACTTCTTCCTTCTCAGGTGACTTCCAATTCTGATGTATTGCAAGTGCAAGGAAGGAAGTCATGGCAAAAGCCCTTACCCATGGCTCTGCAACAGCAGCTAACACTGCAGCAACTGGCATAATTGAAGAGACCATATCCTTCTTTTTCACCAACAATGAGAATGAGACTAAAGCGAAGAGAAGAGCAAGAAAAGTGTTTGCAGGCAAAAACCTCAAAACAGCCCCCAATCCTAAGCAACTAGCCAATCCAATTGTGTATGGCTGGCTACTGACAGCATTTGCCTTTGTAGCCTCTCCAATACCAAGAACAGCTGATGAAATAACAATTGCTTCAGTGAATGCTTGGACAGATGTCATGTTGAATACAGACTCATAAGCTCTCTTACAAATAACAATAGCCCATGCTGTTCCTGTTGTAGCTACTGCAGCTACTGGTACAAGAGGCTTCAGCAAAGTATACAGCACCACAATCACCTTGTCAAGCAAGATATCCAATCCAGGAACAACAAATTTCAACCAGTTAAACAGTTCACGAACTATAATATCACTAAATATTAAGCATAATATGGCAAAGCCTGCAGCATTCAAAAACAATGGAAGTCAGTGAAGGAATCCAAATCATCATGTACGCCAAGTGTTCATTCAGTTATTATACCCAAGAGTAACATCTAAACAAGATCTACAAAGGGCACTATGCATGCAAATGCTTTCTATAAGGCTCATTACTTGAGAAGATAAAATATGAATGACTTTTGAAGCTTTCCTTTTTTTTGACAGTACCTATAACATGTGGTTAAACCAAATGCTTCCAATTCTAACAAAGTAAATACTTAAAAAGGTAACTAACGAATAGCTCTTGAAGCCACCCATAAACATTGTTTCTTCTAAGAAAAATTTTGAATTCTGAAATCCTGTCTCTTGCATTCCATTACCAAATTCATCATCTAACAGTATCTTACCTCCAAGAACAAAACTGAGATTGGAAACAAGTTTTGTAATAAAGAAGTAACTAAATTAAGCTCTTCCGTTGGAACAGCTTGGGCCCCCTTTCATATTATTGGGTACGCATATAAATTATGCATTTAAAATTATCAGTTCTTTATGAGAAATAGCTTGTTTGTGCCTAGGACTGGCCAATGTAATCAAACAAAATGTTGGCATTGACCATGAAAACGTTGTGAAAGTAGTTGCAGAATGCAATTTGCAGAGATTCCATTAGTTAGTAGGTCAAGCATTTCTAAATTAATGGAGCTAAATTGCTGGTTCTGATATGGAACAGGTATGGGAACATTATATGGGTATGTCAGCCACCAATTTTTTCCTTGGGTACAGGATGGGGGTGGGTGGGCGGGCATGTGTATAGACTATATATACATTTGGCAGTATGATACTTCTTAATTGATCAATCCCAAATGCCCAAATGGTAGTGATAAAAATAAACATTTAATGTCAATTAATAGTTTAGAATTTCAATATTATGTCATATGAAATTATATAGACCATATATGTCCCATATATCAATTATTTCAGCATTGAATAGTCAATAATTTCAAAAGAAAATGAAAATCGCAACAATTACTAATTTTAAAAATTGAAATAGAAACAAATAAGAACATAATTGTCTTCAATCTTCATCAATCATCAAAAGGATCTAGACGATTGATGATTATCATTGTTTACTTCAACATCATTTGAACAAGTAAATGCAATGCCACTCCCACTAGGTACATCATGCGCAAGTGTCTCACCATCATCATCATCTATGGTAACTGTAGAAGCTCTTTGATTATCATTAAATACATCTCAGTTGATACACTCAGGTGCTATGTGTCAATGCTTTGTTGATCCTTTCTTATACTGCTCTTGCTTATGTTGTAGAAGAGGCAAATTGAAATGTACATAAACCAAGTCTTGTGATTTTTTTTGCAGCCAAACCATTACGCTCCAACGAGTGGATAAAGGAGTATGTACTTTCATTTAGCAAGAAGAAAATGGAACGTGTTGACATTAGAGTGAAAGCCAACATGACTTACAAATAAAAAATGCAAATAACACTGACTTGTGATAGACTCTTGATTGCAAGAGGTTAGAAGAACAGATAATTGTGCCCATAGAGTTACCACCACGTATGAACATCGCAAGATTGTATTTGTATTGAAGAGCACAAATACTATAATCGTGTCCTTAGATGAATAAATCAAGCTCTTTCCTGACAATTTCCCCCACTTTGGATTTGAGAAGAGTCTTTTGAATGCCATCTTGCACCCATTAGCAACTTCACTATCTTTATATGGTGAAGTTCTCCCCAACAAAGCAAGTCTCTATTAGCTATAATATTTGGGAGATAATGCATATGCAAGGAGATGGAATGGTGTGATTATCTTGTACAAATGATGTGTTGGTAAATAGATTTGTCACTGCAAGATTGTTCGCACAATTGAACCTGTTTTCCCTGTGGGCAATGACAACCATGCCAACAGTTGGTGAGATTGCAATCTGATCACTATCAAATTACAACCATCCTCGGCGTTTAGACAGACGGCTCCCTCGTACAAATGTAGGTCTTTAGGATTTTTGTGTACTTTTCACCTAAAAGCACAAAAGGGTACAAAGCAAAACTAAAGGAAATGGATGAAAGAAACCCTAACACTAGACATACAAATAGCATATGAGATTCCTAAAGGCTAACAATTTCAATGGGGTTTCAGCACATAATAAGTCTGATTACGCAACAATGAAATAAAGGTAACAAATCTCAACATACGAGGAGACAAGTTACTATCACATTCAAGTCAAGGTACTAGGGCATGATTGTATTCCATCAGTTACATATGTCATTAGGATCAAAAACTAGAGGATTCTATGCCTGTACAAAGATACCACTAACTTGACATACAACAAATTAGCAATAAAAACTCAGTAACACATCTTGACATATGAACAGAATGCACTATTCATTATCTTTCTGAAAATATACGAGTTCAAAAAGCTTTAAGTACAACATATCAAACCAAAAGTTCCCTTAAAATTTCTCCATTATTTGCCCTTTACAAAAAGTTCTCCCCCTTTTACATTACAAAGTGCCTTGTATTTTTACACTTCTTTACATAACCAACTCCTTTTTGGGTCACTAACTTGTTTTTGCGCATTTTGGAGAGGTTAATTAACCTCAAGATTTCACACAAAAAGAGTAGGTTAATTAACCTTTACAAAATTAACCAAATGTGACCAAAGTCACTATTTACAAAATTATAACTTGGGATACGTAACCTTGAAACTAAACCGAATTACCAACTTTTCTAAGGTAGCTTTTCATCTTGTCTGCTTCATTATGATAACTTTTGAAGTTGACCCTAGCATTAATAATTTCTAGTGTTCTTCATTGCATAGCAACTGGGCACAATGCTTAAACATGTGAATTTGAAGGGTGACACCATCTCACTGCAAATAGCTTTGACCAATCTTTAAAATCCATCAATGTGCCATTCTTCATATTTAAATATTTTTGTCTTGGTACCATTTGTAGCCATATAGCCTTATTTGAATAAAAGTTAAAACTCATCAATGGTTTTTATATGAGCATATCAACATATACTCATTTTATGCACTTCTCCCACAAACAAAGGAGCATTCACAAATAACATGGACTCTTGTATAAGTCATCATCTATTCTTGTGTATCCATCTTCACCACCAACTATGACATTCTTGGAGGATGGTGTGTTTCCAATGATTATGGCATCCTATGAGTCCACATTTCATTTAGGTGGCATGCCAAATGATTTGGATACCCTGTACTCTACTAGCTTTCTCTACCAATTCATTGGTTCTGTATAATATAATCCAAGGAAACATATTTTTATGTGCTTTAATATATCAAACTCCCACTTGTTAACCAATTCACTAAAAGTTGAATCTCCTCAATAGAGCTATACTTATCATATAGGTTGACCAAAACAACAAGAATATAACTTTTATAAAGGCAAATTCTCTTTTGAGCAGATGTCAACTTTCTGAAACCAGAATTTATCCACTTACTATGGACTTGTTGACGCTCTTTTTGATATATGGACTAGAGTATAATGAAGTCCAATTCAGCTAGCTCGGTATACTTGAAATTGTTTATATAAAGCATTCTATAGAAGGTCTTCGGTAACCAAGAAACATCTGCAACCTCGAGGCATTTCTATGTAAGATCTTGCCTCTAGTCTAGGTGAATTTTGATGACATCCATTTGAAGGCTTTGGTCTCTTTAATTATTGTTACTTTTGGAAAAGCTATTTGGGGGTATTTGTAGAGACATAATATATCTTCATCATGTTTACGTCTTTTGTTCATAAAACTACAAAATTCTCCTTTCTCATTTTGAAAACTACTCATAACATATGAAGATACATCATAGCCATGTTATCTGCGGATTCTAAAGGCGATACTTATATCATTGATATTGGCAATGGTAACATATCAGCCTCTTTCGATGCCTTCATTATTCTAAAACCTTTCCACTAACATAACAGTCATGTCCCTCTCTATTAGAGTAAGAGAGAGAGTCTTGACAGCTAGAGTAAGAGAAAGAGTCTTGACAGCCTCCCATTGCCAAGCTTTCAGGGAACTGTCTTTATAGATACTTGTCCATAGCTCACCTTCTTCCTAAGCTCCTGTCTTGGATCGGGCAAGTTGTGGCTAAGATTAAGGAAATTGCATTTGTTATTCCACGTGTACCCTGTCAAGACTACTTTATCAAGTTTATTACGCTCGTGAACATGTAGGCTAGCGGTAAGTTTTTCAAGTCATTTATCTAACACTTCCACATTTATTTTCTTTTGGTATCCATTCCACTTTGATGGATCTCTATTATTGATGGGGAGCCAATTGGATATCACCCCACAACCCAGGTTGGATCCACCAAGTTTGGAGAACATTCAAGTGACTAAGTGTTTCCAAATGCCCTATAATGACCTCAAAGGCTCAAAACAAGTATTCGACTTTGGTCACACTTGTTCCATACTACTCAAGATGTCTTGACTAACTCAATACAACATGATTTGATAGGTTTCAAAAGCTTATGGACTGGTCTTATAAGAAAATCCACTTTAAGCCCTTAACTAGGCCTAATGTCCTATTAGGTCTCATTTCACTGTTTTTTGCAATTTTCACCAAATTATTCCAAAACACTAGACAAGTTAAAGGTTATTCTAGATAACCCTTTGGGAGTATTACAACATACCAAAAATTCAAATGCCCTTCCTTTGGACCAATGGTACGAAACTGGGCAAATTAGAGTTATATTAGCCTAGTTGGGGCACTTTTCCAAAGCAACCTTGCTCTAAACTTTGACCGAACTTCCAAATCTTGCACATAATCTTATTTTAAGGCCAAATCAAAGATTTACGCATGTTCAAACCCAACCACAACTCCTTAAATGCCCCAAGTATCAAACCCTCACTATTTATGCCTAAAATTTGGGGCTTTATAAAAACCTTGTATAATCTTGCCTCAAGACTAAACTGAGAGTTGACCCACCCTTACTTGGACATGTACAAACATATTCATCCATAAAAAGACCCCCTTGTTCAAGTAGAACTCCTACTACAATACCTATGCCACTATTTCCATGCTTCTTAATAGCGAATCCACAAGTTCTAGTGTACACCCCTCAATCCTTCAATTCTGCATATGATTTGTCAGCAGAACATATAAATACATTACATAGGACCCATTCTACAAGTTACAGAGGTGGAACATAAAGTAGAATGGTCCTTCTCACATTTAAACCCCCAAAATAGTGTTCCTTCAACACAAATAGTAAGTATACTTACCCAAAACTTATTCAAATATACCTTTTATTGCTTCAGTCGGCTTGGGAAATTTGTGAACAATGTTTATGAAAGATCCTAAAACATTTGCCAATGATCAAACGCCCAAACTCCAAAGGAAACACAACCAAATGGACTGTAAACAAGGAAAGGTGAGGAAAATCAATGATCTTTATTAAATGTAGCAACTTCTTTATATAAGTCTGCCTTCATTCACGCCTCTCAAGGATTGTATAGGCCTTTGTAACCATTTCTAACCGATTCCAAACTATTTTATGTCATTACATTTGGTAAAACACACTAAATTCTTGATGCCCACTAATACCTAACTAAAGGTCACAATTTGAAATTTGAAGTTTTGAAACTTCGGTAAATGATTTGCTAGACCCCTACAAATTGGAACTTGGTCTTATTATAACCTTATTACATGGTTTAAGACTTCTAACATCTCCTTTGAACACATTTGGCCTTCTTAATGATATTTCACAGTTTTGTTCCTATGGTCCTTATCAAGACCATTAGGACATTTGACCTTTACAATTTGATTATTACAACCAATGACCATTATAGGCCTTAATACTGATGCAGTGCAAGGTAGGAGAATCCCCAAAGAAAATGTCCTAGCCCCCAACAAGTAACCACACAGCGGAATATAAACAATAACACAAAGATTTAAATCCTCAACAATGCCAATTCTCATAATAGAATCATAAGATTTACATCAAACATGCTCAGTTGTAAGGCCTTCTGGGCTATGGAAAAATACATAAGCAATTACAATAGTAATTCTGCAAGATCTTGCAAGATCCAACTCCTAACTAGTCCAGATCCACAATCTAATAGAAACTTCAAGAAGAATCTAAACTTGTGCTCGCAAGCCACCAAGTAAACTTCTTGTTTCCCAAGCCCACACTTAGCGAATAGCTCTCCTACACTTCGCTCCTCTCAGCTCCTCCTTCTACATGTTGAATGACAATGACTCAAGACTCCACAAGACCCTCTACTTATACCCAACTAAGCCACAAGTCGTCCTAGCAAATTACAAATTAAATAAACCCTTATATTAAATACCTATTTAAGCCACAAGTCAGCCAACAATAGATATTAAATACCAAATGCCTTAGAAGGCTTACAACACTCATTAAATACATCTAGGACAAATAACCAAGACCCAAATAAGTCCACACAAACTCCCACAATCGCTCCATGTCATGATCACATGCTTCGTGCATTAAATGCTCCAAGATGATTTATTAAATCTGCAAGAACTTTGTTCAACAAACCCGAATTGCAGAGTGTTAGCAACCACCAACCAAGCATTGTCGAGCGTTAGCAAAACCATCAAGCACTGTCGAGCTCCCACCAGCATTGCCGAGTTCCTGAAGTGTCAAACAACCAACACATGCCGAGCACTACAATGAGTGCCAAGCAACATAATGACCGAGCTCCTTCAGCAACCGAGCACCTCGGTCAATACTACATCTAGAACTACCCAATAATGATTGAGCACCACTCCTTTGGTGACTGAGTCCTCAACTCCAAAATCAAAATCCCTCCAACAGGCAGGATTGCTAACTACCCTAGGATGCTCCTGCATCAAACACCCCAAGTGCGAAAACATGTTCTCAGTGGCTAGAACATCTTCTGGGATTCAGCACATAAATCCCAAACTGGTTCTTCATATACATATCCTCCAAGTCTTCAACTTGCACCCTCTTCCCCTTGTTCCACTTCCGCCAATTCTTTCCAACAACAGACAATTGTTTGCTCTGCTTCTTCACATCCATCCTTGGTGTGCCACAAGTTTGATCTCTAACCCTCTCAAAATCCTTCAACTCAACTCAGCGCCAAATACTCAAGTTCCTCCTACCGAGTTCTTCGTTCTGCAAAGGAATCAAGGAATGCTTCATGCCACCTTTCTCAATAGTAATCACATTCTTGACACAATCATGCATAGCCCTACAATCATACTGCCAAGTTCTACCAAGCAATACATGAGAATTGCTCATGTCCACAATATCACACAACACTTGATCCTTATACTGCCCAATCTGAAAATCAACTAGACATTGCTCCCTCACTTCCAAAGCATGTTCAATTTGCAACCAACCAATACTGTAAGGACAAGGATGTCCCATTCTCTTCAAACCAAGCTTTTGAACCATCTCCTCAGCAACAAGGTTATCTGTACTACCACCATCCACAATCACATTGCAAATTTTACCACCAGACTTACAATGAGTCCTGAACAAATTATTCCTTTGACAAAGTTCCAATGCCTTCTTACCAAACAATACTCACAAAACCAACAAACTCTCTTCCTGCTCAAGTTCAATGATACGATCTTCTACCTCATTCACAACAGTAGCTCTCCTATCACCAGCCTTCTGTGAACACTCAAAAGCTCTATGACCTTCACCACAGCGAAAACAATTACCTTTAAAGGCAACCTTACCAATCCTCTTCCTCGGCTCAACAGGTTTCAGTTCATCTTCTGCACTCGGTTTATCCTTTGCCGAGTGATCTTGTTTCTCTTTTCCACAGGAACTATCTTGATTTCTTCTCTTCAACTTATCTTCTACCCTCAAAGCATATTGATAAGCATCCTCAACAGAAGCAATATTCAACATACCAATCTCATCATGAATATTGGATCTCAAGCCATTAATATATCTTGCCACCTTTTCTTTAGACAACTTATGCTTTGATACCCTTTTATGCAGTGCAAGGCAAGAGATACCCCAAAGGAGATGTCCTACTTCATAGCAATTAACCACACAATGGAATATAAACAATAACACAAGTATTTAGATCCACAACAATGCCAATTCTCATAATAGAATCATAAGATTTACATCTAACATGCCCGATTGTAAGGTCTTCTGGGTTAAAGCCAAATACATAAGCAATTACAATAGTAATTCTGCAAAATCTCGCAAGATCCAACTCCTAGCTAGTCCAAAATCATAATGTAATAAAAACTTCAAAAAGAATCTAAACTTGTGCTCACAAGCCACCAAGCAACCTTCTTGTTTTCCAAGCCCACACTTAGCTACTAGCTCTCCTACACTTCACTCCTCTCAGTTGTTGCTCCTTCTCCATGTTGAATGACAATGACTCAAGACTCCACAAGACCCTTGACTTATACCCAACTAAGCCACAAGTCGGCCTACAACAAAGATTAATTACCAAATGCCTTAGAAGGCTTACAACACTCATTAAATACACCTAGGACAATAACCAAGACCCAAATAGGTCCACACAAACTCCCACATTCACTTCATTTCACGATCACGTGCTTCATGCATTAAATGCTCCAAGATGATTGATTAAATCCGCAAGAACTTCGTTCGGCAAACCCAAACTGTCGAGCGTCAACAACCACCAGCCAAGCATTGTCGAGCGTCAACAAAACCACCAAGCACCGCCAAGCTCTCACAAATACTGTTGAGTTCCTCAAGTGCCAAACAACCAACACATGTCAAGCACTACAATGAGTGCCAAGCAACATAGCGACCGAGCACCACTCCTTTGGCGATCGAGTCCTCAACTCCAAAACCAAAATCCCTCCAACATGTAGGATTGCTAACTACCCTAGGATACTCCTGCATCAAATACATCATAATTGATCCCAAAGGACCCTAGTACATCACTTGTCTTCATGGTTTCCTTGAAGGTCCTTCTTGGTTCATTAGGTGCTCCTGCACCATACTCCACCCCATAAAAGAACTCTTGTCCCAAGTGTAAAGGGGTTTGTTCTCCATGCCTCCCATTCTTCTTGATGGTCATCTGCCATGCATCTTCTCTCACAAGACCTGTGTGATATCAACTTATCTAAAGAGTTGGATCTTTCCTTTGAACCTACACCAAATTCATAACACGCATTAGAAAATGAAGCATATTTTGAATGCCCTAATTTGGACAATATTTTCTCGACTGTGATTGCTTCATTATCGTGACTTATTTGTGAATCAACTGACCCTTCCAACCTAATAAACTTAGAGGTTAATCAACACTTTCACCCTGTGCATTGTTTGGACATGCAATGGTCCCTATATACACACAAAATGGATTACTATTGATTGTCTTTTCAATGTGATTAGACCCACTAACTGACCATTCTCTACCCTCCACTTTATTCACTTCATTTCTTTGATCAATACATGTTGTTCCTTGTTGCAAGTACACATTCTTCTTACCTCCAAAGCATATAATGTTGGAGCCACTGCCCTCGTCATCCTACAAAGGGGCAAGCACAAACTTCTGATTGCCCGTATGCACAACATAGACGTTCGTAAATCCATCATGTAATGTCTCCCTCTAATACTGTCAAGGCCTGCCTAGGATGATGTGACAACATGTCATGGGAGCAATATCACAAAGAACCCTATCATTATAACTCACAATGGAAAAATCTACATAGGCTTGCTCTTGGATTAGAATGTTTTGCTCACTACTAACCCATGTGGCCCTATATGGATGCTCATGAGGAAATCTTTACAAATTCAATTTATCGACCATTTCATATGAAACAATGTTATCATGTGACCCTTCATCTATAATCAACTAGCAAACCTTACCTTGGCTCTTCCAACTAGTTTGAAAATGGATACTCTTGGCTTGCTTCTTGTTGTGATGGTCCCTTCCTAAACATCAAGTACTCCCTAACTTCACTGGTACATTCCACCATGTTTTTTCCCTCCTTTTCTACCCTCCTCCCATTGTTCTTGCCCTTTTTTGGTTGTTCCCACTTAGGACATTTAGATGAAGGGTGTCCCACCTCATTGCAATGATAGCAACTACCTGTGAATGTTCCCCTTCCTCGTCCAAACTTAATTCCTCCTCTATAACCTCCTCTTTGATCTGAACTAGTTTCTTTGTCCTTTCCTCTGTAATTACTTCCCTGTGATTCCTGATTTGCCCTGCCTCCTCTTACTCTCATAGATCCTCCACCCCTGTTATTCCCTCCTTGTCTTTCTTGTTTCTGTTTCAATCTCTCTTCGGCCCTTATAGTAAGCTGAAAACATTCTCCTAGTGTTTGTGGGATGCTTAAAACAATCTCATCTTGTAGGTTGCATCTAAGACCATTTAGATACCTAGACACCTTTACATCTTCATCCTCAACTCCCACTCTAATGCTCAACTTATGGAACTGCTCAGTATAACTCATCACATCCATATCCCTTTATTTTAAGCAAAGTAACGAGAATTCGAATCAGCAAGGCTGAATCAAATCGCGAATCGGCCATGGCTGAATCAAATCACGAATCCGGCATGAATCGGAATCGAATCGGCCATGAATCAGAAGTGAATTGGCCACGAATCGGCAAATTTAAAAAACCCTTAAAATTTAGTGAGTAACTTATTTCATAAACCCTTTATCGCTGATTCGATTCACCGATTCACAAAAATTCGTTTCGCTTGACTCGAGTTGCTGAATCACGTGAATCGCCGTGATTCTCATTACTATATTTTTAAGTTTTCACTCGTTCTCTTTGTTTGAATTGCAAAATCAGATGATAAAAACTGACTTCACCATTGCTTTCATTCTCTCCCAATTTGTGATCTTATTCAGTCCCCTAGCCAACCTCTTTAACCTGCATGCTACTCCACCATGTGAATGTCATCCCTCTTAGCCTTGCTTTTGCCAATTTCATTTTATTTTCTTCATATATGTCCTCTAATTCATAGTGATTTTCTAGCGCTTCTATCCACCCTAGCACTTCCTCACTATCCATCCTATGCTAGTACATAGGTAGGTCTGCATTGCCTCTTCCACAATTGCCTTTTACTGCTTTTATCGTTCTCACAAACCTTCTTTGTTCATGGTCCACTTCTTCCCTTTGTTCATAGTACTTACTCCTCATATGTGCTCATATCTCTTCATTATGCTCTTCAACCCTAGGTCGTTCTCTTTCCTTCTCTAGGACCACAATCCTTGCCAAAAGTTGTAGTCTTTCTTTCTGCTCTGCCTTTCCTCTCCGTCTCTTGCAGCCTGTAACTCTCTCTTTTCCCTCTTCTCCCTTTCAAAGGCTTCTTCCAATTCTTCAATTTTTCGTGCCATTTGATTCTTAGGTGTCATCTTGCTTCTATCCAACACTTGCCTTCCTCTTACCTTCCCCTAAGGACCTACTTGTTGCTTCAATACCAATATGATGGGAAGCCAGTTGGATATCAAGCCACAACCCAAGTCAGATCCACCAAGTTTGGGGAACACCCAAGTGACTGCATTTCCAAATGCCCTATAATGCCCTCGAAGGCTCAAAACATGTATTCGACTTTGGTCGCTTGTTCCTATTGGCTTGACTAACTCAATACTACATGATTTGATAGGTTTTCCAAACCTTATGGACTGGTCTTATATGCGAACCCACATTAAGCACTTAACTAGGCCCAATGTCCTATTAGATCTCTTTCAACTGTTTTCTGCAATTTTCATTAAATAATTCCAAAACACTAGACAAATAAAAGTTTGTTCTATATACCAATCTGGGAATATTACAACATACCAAAAATTCAAATGCCCTTCCTTTGGACCAATGCTACAGAACTGAGCAAATTAGCACTGTTTCAGGCCTAATTAGGCCACTTTTCTAAAGCAACTTTGCTCTAAACTTTGACCCAAACTTCCAAATCTTGCACAGAATCTTATTTTAATGCCAAATCAAAGATTAAGGAACTCTCAGACCCAGCCACAACTCCTAAGTGCCCCAAGTATCAAACCCTCACTATTTATGCCTAAAAACTAGGTCTTTGTAAAAACCTTGTATAATCTTGCGTCAAGTCTCAACTAAGAGTTGATTCACCATTAGTTGGACATGTCCAAACATATTCATCCATAACAAGGCCCCCTTGTTCAGGTAGAACAACTACTGTGATAAATATGCCACTATTTTCATGCTTCTTAACAAGTAATCCACAAGTTCTTCTTGGTGTACACCCCTCAATCCTTCAGTTCTGCATATGATTTGTTAGTAGAACATATAAATACATTCCATAGGACCCAGTCTACAAGTTACAGAGGTGGAACGTAAAGTAGATTTGTCCTCCTCACATTTAAAAACCCTCAAAATAGTGTTCCTTCAGCACAAACAGTAATTACAGTCACTCAAAACTTATTCAAAGATACCTTTTATTGCTTCAGTTGGCTTGAAGCATGTGTGAACAATGTTTATGCACGATCCTAATACATTTGCCAATGATCAAATGCCCAAGCTCTAAAGGAAACACAACTAAATGGACTGTAAGTAAGGAAAAATGAGGAAAATCAGTGATCTTTATTAAATGCAGCAACTTCGCCTTCATTCATGCCTATCAAGGCTTACATAGGCCTTTGTAACCATTTCCAACCGATTCCAAACTATTTGATGTCATTACATTTGGTAAAACAATTAAACTCTTGATGCCCACCAATAACTAACCGATCATTACAATTTGAAATTTCATGTTTTGAAACTTAATGATTTGCTAAACCCCTACTATTGAGTAACATGGATCTTTTTTGCAAATGTACTAACATGGCCATTTTGATTGATATGTTCCAAATGCAGGATCTCATATAAATAGAAGAGGAGATGAGACATGTCTCTATGGGGTAATCATTACTTAATAATATTATATTAACATAAATAATAATATGTATAACAATATAATATATATATTATATACAATAAAATATATATATGTATACATATTATATACAATAATATATATTATGTAACATAGATAAGTATATATAGTAAATGATGATTTACCAATAACAATAATGTATATCAGATCGAATCAATCCAATTGAAGCTACAACTTTAACACTCCCTCTTAGCTAGAGAGGATTTGTAGAACACATTATGCTCTCAAGTATATGAAGAGATATCATCTCATTATGATATTCTAGGAATGGCATATTTAAGGATATCAACATAAACCCATCAACTTATATGTTATCTTTTAATACAATCAGAAGTATGATTCAACAAGAAATATCACTCATATGATATTCAACATACGTATATTCTTTTGGTATGTGCACAGGCATCAAATCCTTGATGCCTACCAAACGAATATGGCATAGCCTAGAAGGATATGAATTATCTAATTTCCAGCACTCCAGAACAACTTAACAAGAAATCACAATGTCATGGTCGCTATCATGAGAAGTTTCATGATCTCCGGCACTCTCGGACAACTTAATGAAGTCTAATCATGATAATGCGTCATCATGACTTCCAACACTCTCGGACAACAACTTAATGAAGTTTGTCATGATAACAGGTCTACCATTTATAAGATTGTCACCTTACAATGGTTACCTTGTGTCTGATCATGATAACAAGTCTACCATTTATAAAGATTGCCACCTTACAATGGTTACCTTTTGTCTGATCATGATAACAGGTCTACCATTTATAAGATCGTCACCTTACAATGGTTACCTTTTGTTTATATATGTCAATGAAAGATCGTCACCTCTCATTACATATCATATGCAAAACAGCAACCACCACGAACCAAGTTAGAGGGTGGTACAAAGGCTTTCACCTCAATTCTCTCTTATAAAGAAGAATGCATTACAAGGAATTTCACTTAGAACTTCTCCTCATAGAGAAGATATCATTTACAAAGGATTGCACCTCAAAATTCTCCCTCTGAATAATGATCCTGGGAAGTCAGGTCCTCTAGTTACTCCCTTAGAGCTCTCTTCACCTAAGGATACCTGTCAAACTCCCTCTGAATCTGATATCAACCTTCTGACTTTTTGGTGATAAATTGTTAGTTTCTCATTATGTATACATTGGCAAGCCCATTTTAAAATCATGCAGTCACACCATGTATTTTTAGACTCCCTTTGAATATCTACCTTCTGAACTCTTATATTACCTTTAAATAAGTGTCAGACTCCCTCTTAATCATCATCAAGAATATTCGCTTTAAGAGTCTTACTTTATCCAATCTGTTCATCAGATGACTAATGAATTTTAGAGCACAACTTCTTTCAAGCTACTATCATAAGATTGAGTCTACACAATATTTTGCTAGCATGTGTCAAGTACTACCCTTCTTTTCCTGCAAGAACATGCTCAAAAAAAGAAAGCGAAAAAAAAATCAAAGCAAATAACTCTTTTAATATGTATAGAACTACAATTAGGAGAGAGATTACAATAAGTAAATGAATGTAAAAGAGAAGAATACTTATCTACACATCCTTGATACAAGCTACTTTAATGGAAGCCCATATGCATCAAATCAAATGATGATTCAGATTTGAAACTTTGATGATGCCCCTTCCCTGACATCTACCCTTTTTAAAGATAGTTTAAGTGGGAATGAAACATTGATTATTACTATTCCCCCTACAGTGTATAATTTCCACTCATTCCATTTTATGGAGTTAGAGAATTTCTACCAACTTGCTTTAGGAGTAAGCTTGTAATCTATTTGTGATATCAATGTATATGCACCCTATTGACAAAACATTGTTCAGCTGAATTGCATATTTCCTATCTCAGCTACCAATGTCATGACCCCTCTCCTTAGTTTTCTCTCAAAAGGTGGGCCCACGGTGCCTAGCACCTTTTGTGTTAAATGAAATAAACTTTTTGCTCTCGTTTTGTTTAAGGTGGTAGTTATATGAATATCTTATTTTGACAATACATGTACATTCTTATTAATTGAATCGACAATCTCATTTCATACTTCCTTCCATATCACTAAAATTATGCTATCAATTACTCCCTCTCAATCAATAAGACCGAGATCACTGAAGGTTAACTGGATAACATACTCAGTCTTCTCCCTCCTTTTCAAGGTTGCCTCTAATAACATGTTAGTCTCCCTCTCAATCTCCCTCCTTTTTCTACAATAACATTCTCAAAGAAGATCAAAGCAAATAGCTCGTATAGTAAATATAAAAATACAAATGAATGATAGAGAGAGAGAGAGGGAGAGAGAGACTACAATGATTAGATAAGTAAATAAACAAGGATAATAAATACTTGTCTATCAATTTATTTAATCTTTCATTCCATTAGACTTTATTCTAATAAAAAATGATTATTTATTACATTAATTATTCCATTAGTAGAGATTATATGGTCATGTTAGTTAGATGAAGATTTTATTCTCTCATACTAATACTATCAAAATATAAATCCATCTCCTTTATAAGATTTATATGGATTTCATTAGATTCTCTAAAAATATAACATCAAATATTATATAAATGTAAATATAACTTGAAAGACCATATAAATTAACATTTCTAAAATGTACCTTTATATTTGTTTTGTTTTGTTTACTTCCAGCTGCATACATGGTCCTTGATATCAGTCGTACCTTATGTAGTCTTGTCACTTCTATTAATATCGATTATTATCCCTTTATTATGGTTTGGTGTTTCTTATATTTTCTGGGTATATCACACCCGACTTTCTTTGGTAGCCACATGCTTACATGACTCATAACTTTCCCAACGGTCTAACTTATTCTTTTGTGACCAAAGTTGTATTGCTTTCGGTTTGCATCAGTTTCCTGCTTAGCATGTGGTGAGACCCTCGCACCATGTCTTATTACTTTTAATCAACACTCCATTTCCATGTATGCAAATTGACATTCAACGCCTCTCCTTCTATGTTTTCTTTTTGTCGATCAAAGTATAAAAAATTTGTTTCCCTTCAATATAAATGCTGCCTATAATAATATACATGGTCAAAGTTGTATCTGAATAGACTAAACTTCATCATTTCCTTAAAGGCAAGAAGAATGTCTTCGAACTATTTGTATTTGGTAGCAAGTGATGAGTGGGATGATTATTCGCGGTCTTCTCTTATGTGTTATCGCTGACAAATTCTCATAGTTCCAAACTTGTCATCTATATTTCTCAATCATTTATAATATCTGTAATTTGCAGGTCCTTCCATGTCATTTCTTTCTTAAAATGCTTTGACCAGGTCTCCTTTTGTTGAATATGCTCTTGCTGGGATGTCTTTTCTATTTTGGACTCAATCCTCAATCCTTTTTCACAAGGTCCGGTGACATTGAAATGCATTTGAATAGTCACATTGTCCAAGTACCCTTTTGCGGCGATTTTGTATGTTTTATTTCGCTATCCAAAATGAAACTCATGATATTATGATATCCTTCATAAGATATTGTAATTGCCTTCTTTATTCATTCAATACTAATTGTATATCATGAGCCTGATAATTTATGAATGGTTATCTACAAGTATATTCTCCTGATAAACGCTACATGGATGCTGATATATGGATTGGTGGTTTACTTCATTCTCTGACACTGGTATGACTCCTACAAACTATATTTTTTGTCCTTCCATAGTCTTGTTTGGGATGATTGTTACCAAGGTTGTAAGAGATAAATTCGGTCCCTTCCAATTCAATGGTTGAATGTGTCTATTTCCCAGTGGGTTACGAGAGCAACATAACCACTCAATTGGGTTTCAGTCCTTTCTGATTTCAATGTTTTAACAGAGGTTTCCATTCCTTTGAGCCTTTTGAAGGTGTCATTCCCTTCCAAAGGGGAGCTTCCGCATGCTTTCTCTCCACGGAGAAGATGTGAATCTTCACCTAATATCTGCAATTTAATGAACTCTCAGCAAACTCTTTGCCTGACTCTCCAGATCACTATCCTGGATAGAGAGGCAGGGGTCAAGATTTGTGTACCATCTTTGACTACAAACATCTCTTATTCCTCATTATGTTTTCTCAATGGTGCGACACAAACATCTATTATGCACGTGGGTATATAAGCCAGTTTTCTAAAGCTTATCATAAACTATTGCCCCCTCTTGCAGCGGAGCTTTCAGTTGATTCACA
Source organism: Cupressus sempervirens (assembly GCA_028749045.1). Lineage (NCBI taxonomy): Eukaryota > Viridiplantae > Streptophyta > Pinopsida > Cupressales > Cupressaceae > Cupressus > Cupressus sempervirens. The sequence goes on from CM053788.1 coordinate 438,729,767, forward strand.
TGGTCAATATCATCCAAAGCAATAAGCAGATGAAGGCTTTTAAATACTTAGATTTGCCTTGACTTATATCCTTCATCATTGGCCATTACAAATGCAGACAAATATCATAACTAGGCTCTGATGCATTGGATGACATACGTTCCAACTGAGGACGTAACCTTTGTTTTGCTACTTTACAAGATATATTCTGTCTCTGAATTCCTTGTGCATATGAATACTGACAAACCTCTTCAAATATGTGTCTCATTATTGACATATCTTCAAATAATCAAATCAATGTAGATATTTGACTCACATCCCGTCACACATTTCTATTACAAGTTTGATCAGTTCAAACATTTGCATAAAATGAACAAATGATTCGCTAGTGATATCTTTGATAGTGGCCTGAATATTAGGCAACTCTATGGATGAACTGTAATGATATTGTTGAGCACCTTGAAAACTTATTATGAAGATGGTCACTCTCGTTGTGCTAGCTCCAAGCACAGTACATATTGATTACCGCAGCTATGTTGTAGTCTTGATCAAGAACAATCTCAACGCCCAAATAATGGTGTAATTGGCTATTGTTGACTACATGTGTTATTGTGTTGGAGAACTGTTCATTTATTGTTACGATAGCAAACTATGCAGTCGCTGCAATTATAGATATATGTATGGGAGTATTGCACTATTAAAATTTCTTAGAGGAAAATTCGTCATTAATGCATATTACTTCTATTCGTTTGTTCACATGCATTTACAGCCTGCTTTGATACCATGTTGAGTAACATGGATATTTTCTGCAAATGTACTAACATGGCCATTTTAATTGATATGTTCCAAATGCAGATTTGGATCTCATATAAATAGAAGAGGAGACATGTCTCTATGGTGTAATCATCACTTAATATTATATTAACATAAATAATAATATGTATAACAATATATACACACACACACACACACACACACACACACACACATATACATATTATATACAATAATATATATTATTTAACATGGATAAGTACATATAGGAAATGATGATTTACCAATAACAAAATTGTATACCAGATCAAATCAATCCAACTGAAGCTACGAGTTCAACACCTACAAATTGGAACTTGGTCTTACTATGACCTTATTACATGGTATAAGACTTCTAACATCCCCTTTGAACCCATTTGGCCTTCTTAGTGCCATTTCACAGTTTTGGTACTACAGTCCTTATCAGAACCATTAGGACATTTAACCTTTACAATTTGATTATTACATCCAATGGCCATTATAGGCCTTAATACATCATAACTGATCCCTAAGGACCCTAGTACATCACTTGTCTTCATAGTTGCCTTGAAGTCCCTCCTTGGTTCGTCAGGTGCTCCTGCACCTATTGTTCACCACGCAAACCAAGATAGATAGTGATAGGCAGTCTTACATGTGTAGCTAACCATATTGTCTTTGTATTTGTAACTGCTCTCAATAGAGGTAATCATTTATTAGAAAGGCTTGAGACATCGTTGAAGGCATTGTGACACACAGCTCACATGCCTTAAAACTTAGGTTCTTATGCATTCCAATATCCACCAATATTATTGAACATTATATTGGTTGTCCGGCCTTTTTGTATGCATTGTCAGCAATCATTGTAACGTCTAGTTTTATACCTGCTGAGCACATCTATTCGAGACTTTTTGTGAGTTGAATCGACAACTCTACTTTTTTTCCTCGCTATTTTCCAATCGTGTTCTTCCTTTGGTTGAGATGATATATCTCAAAGGCACTTTGACAAATTGGTTCACCACCTTTTACATATACAGGTTGAATGTGAGGAATTGTGAAGCACTGATGTACATCTGAAAATTGCATTTTCTTTTTAAATGTTTTAAAGAACACTCAGAAAATATATTTTGTGTATCACATTTTCTTTAAATTCTATAAGGTCTCCACAATACTTGTCTAGTGCACACGCACTCCCATCGCATTCTGACAAGACATACTCTTATGGCATTCGGTTAGACAGCTTGCTTTGTGTATGCATTTGTTCTACAAAGGTGATGACACGGTTCAGGCATTGGTCAAACAAATCTATTATCATGCTATCGGCGCATTCACACTTGACATTTCATCAAGCATTTTGTATGCTTGTCAACTTTAAATGCACATTTCCCTGCTCATTCCAGCAATAATATTCAACTGAAAGCTCCCTGTTAATGTATTGTTACAAACAATTGATGTTGAATTCTCCATGATTCAACTTAGCAAATATATCTTCAAGGGGGGCTTCATTTATTTCAAACATCATGAGATCTTTCTTGGAAAATCTAATTCATGCACATTCTGCAATTATTTCATTTTGTTCCCTTGATGTCATATTCATCTTAAGCATCTTGCAAAATGTATTTTACACACATTTCCACAATCTAATAATACATTCATGAAACAATAGCTTACTGCAAAACTCAAACAAACAATGCATGACACCCTACATATAAAGCCCCTGCCATATTTCACAGAGGTAATTTCTTTGAGGAATTCTGTTAAACAATTTGAATGTGTTTTTTTCTCTTCATACTTTACATATGTGCTAACAAGAGCACCGACCATTACAGTACCACAACTTATTACATTGTCTATGGATCCATATTTAGGATACATATATGTAAGAGCATTTAAATGTCAAATGTCATGAGACCTTCATACTTGTGGTGTCTGTTAGTTTTATGAGGATCGTTGCAAATGTAGTAAGCACTACCATTATGTTTGGTATGTGTTTTCCAAATGCAACAATCACTTACATTTATATCGTATAAGTCATGAATAGACATGTCCCTTCATGGGACATGTCTATTATATTTAATTCATATATTTATTTCTCTTATATAACTATATATATGTTTATTCAACAGAAGCTATCAAACATCAACACTCCCTCTTAGCTAGGGAGGATAAACACACGTATTACCTCGAGGTATTTCAAGTTAACAAGATTAAGGATATCTTTGATCATAAGATATTCATCATTTTAATATCACATATGATATCAAGAGTATTGGCCTTCAGAATATCAACATATGATATTCACCAAAACTCTTGAGTAATGGTCTCCAGAATATCAACACTTGATATTCACCATATACTCAATAAGACAATGGTCTCCAGAATATCAACATATGATATTCACCATTTTGATATCACATTTGAGTATTGGTCTCTAGAATAACAATATATGATAATCACAAGAACTCTTTGAGTAATAGCCTTCAGAATGTTGAGATGCAAGATATTCACTAGGTACTGTGAGTGGGAGTCTTTTGAACATCAAGTTGCATGATATTCACCAACTACTCTATGTAATGGCCTCTAGAACATCAATTTGCATTACATTCACCAATACAAAAGAATTGTACAAAAGAAGAAAAATAAATGAATGGAAGACAGGAGATGGAGTGTCCTAAAGCCACAAATGACACCATTATAATATTGATGACATTTGGTAAATAAACTCGACAAGTTCTTCAAAAAAATCGTCAAATGGTATGAGTCCACAACGTGTACTAGTTTGATCAATGATGTTGTATCTTCTGCAACCTGTTTACTTATTCCTTCTCCTATTTGATGTGTTATTTCTTGCGTGGACTTTCTTATAGCCCATCACCTGCAGGGATGGCCTTATGTTTGTACTTTGCAACAAGTGCACTTCACTTCAGTCATTAATCTCTAGGGGTTTAAGCAAGGAATAAAAAACTTTAGCACCAGCACATATACACATCACAATAGTCAAACCTGACTCTTCATTCAAGATCTTCGTTCCACAATTCTCATGACGAAAAAAGATATTTACTAAGAATATATCAAAAGATTGTTACATTGTTTGTAGCAAAATATTGGCTCCCAAAACTAGTATCCAAATTGACATGATATTTCAAAATATGATTTGATTTTTTCTTTTTTAATTCGCAATATAAACTCTTCAACTCGAATACCCCGAGATCATACTTCATCATATTCAGAAATAACCTTATTCCATGTTAATTTATTTGCAAACATATATTAACTTCAATGCAGATAGTAATAAATCTCAATGCTTCTTACATTTGCAACCCGGCTCTAATACCATGTTAATTTTATGAGGATCGTTGCAAATGTACTAAGCACTGCCATTATGTTTGGTATGTGTTTTCCAAATGCAACAATCACTTATATTTATATTGAGTATAAGCCATGAATAGACATGTCCCTTCATGGGACATGTCTATTCGTTAACTAGATAATTAATATAATAATGTATTTAATCATATATTATTAATTTTTCTCATATATTTATCTCTCAATTATATCTCATATAATTATATATATATATTTATCCAACAAAAGCTATCAAACATCAACATTGTCCACCACTTCACAGCTTTGAGTTCCATGTTGAGACACCATTTTGAGTTTGCTTCATTTGAGATACTGTATTTTAATAAGCATTAAATTAAATAGTTTGAATGCTTTATCTATACATGTAGCTCTATCTATAGAACGACATGTAAAGTTTTAGTAAGTTTATATCAGACTTATAGAATGAATTTTAGTTTCTCAAAATCATACTATTTTCAATATTGATATGTTGTAGATTCAATCTTCAATGTTGATCAATGTAATATATGGCAGAACTTTTACATATGCATGTACAGAAACTTTAGAAATGATGAAATGCTTCTAATCGCTGAACTGTGTTGATATTCAGATGTTGTTTGATATTAATTGATTTCTATGTCAACAAGAATAAGTTCCTTTGAATATATATAACTGATGCAGCAAGAATCCGAGGATACCCCTATTGGAGGTAATCCGGATCCTTACAAGTAACCACACAGGGGAAACACAACACAAGATACACAAAAATACCAAATGCAACTCTTTGTTCATAAAATATAACTATTTACATGCAATGTGCCCGGCTATAAGGCCTTTCGGGTTGCGGCCAAATACAATAGCAATTACAACAAAAACAGTTCTGCAAGATAGCTCGAGATCCAACTCCATCCTAACTAGTCCAGATCCAAACTCTGACAGAAAACCTCAAGGAAATCTCAACTTGTACTCACAAGCCTACCGAGTAGTCTTCTAGTTTAGCAAGCCTCAGCTACTAGCCCTTCTCATAGTTTGCTCCTACACTTCGTCACTTTCTCCAAGCTAGATGATCTACAATCTGCCTTCAAACTCCATAAAACACCCCTACTTATACCCAACTAAGCCACAAGTTGGCCTAGCCCATTACAAATTAAAACAAACCCTTACATTAAATGTTTGCATAAACCACAAGTCAGTAGCAACATAGATTAAATACCCATACACAAATTAAATGTCAAAAGTCGGCTCATTGACAACTTGGCACCATGGGAACCAAGACCAAACTAATTGTCAGAGAAAACTAGGCTGAGTGCCAGCATTCCACCAGACCTAACTAAGTTCCTTCACTAACCAAGCAACAGTATGTACCGAGTCCTTCAGAAGCAACCGAACCCCTTCATTGACTGAGCTACTCGGTCAATACAACAACCAAGCATAACCGAGCCCTATAGTATGCACCAAGCTCCTAGTGTACGCTGAGTACCATAAACATAACCGAACGTCTTCATTAACCGAGTCACTTAGTTAACACAGCAACCAAACCAACTACCCAGTAATGACCGAGTATCACCTCATTCTTTGACCGAGTCCTCCAACTCCAAGGTCAAACCATGTCATCATGCAGGATTGCTAGCCAACCAAGGATGCTCCTGCATCAATAACACATCAGTAGGTATGTGGGGGTGAATGAGCATGTCTCTAATTAGAGACATGACCATTCACCATTGTACCTAATCATATGTTAATTACCATAGTAAAAATGCTAATGGTGATAGATATATATGATCACCAATTCATTAATATTCATTACTCGCACATGGAACTTGTATAATCGATCATGCTAATTCAGTATCGGCATTTATACAAACAGGCCGATAATTACCCAAGGATCAGCATCAGCAATCATGCCGATATATGTGAACTTGTCTCAAGTGAAATTATATATATATATATGAATGCTTCAGATATATTCAGATTCCAATTTCAGAATATCATCAAACATATGAATGGACAGATATGTATATATACATATCAATATGTAAGTCAAATATATATATATATATATATACATTTATTCAAAGTATTTGTCTGATCGAAGTTGTATATGCTTTAACATTGTGCAATTATTACATTTTGTTCCCTTGATGTCGTATTCATCTAAAGCATCTTGCAAAATGTATTTTACACACATTTCTACAATCTAATAATACATTCATGAAACAATACCTTACTTCAAAATTCAATCAAACAATGCATGACAGCATACCCTGCATATTAAGCCTATCTTCCATATTTCTCAGAGGCAATTTCTTTGAGGAATTTTGTTAAACAATTTGTATGTGTTTCTTTCTCTCCGTATTTTACGTATGTGCTAAGAAGAGTAACGACCATTACAATACCACAGCTTATGTACATTGCCTATGGATTCATATTTAGCAGGGTATACTTTAAGAAACCCCTCCTTTAGAAAAGGTGTAAAAAATTGGCGAAAGGTGTAAAACACCTGACAAAAAAATTTATTTTTTGTGGCGAAAAAAATAGTTTACAAAGAAAAAATAATAATCTCCATTGGCAAATCATTCATAGTCTCTCAAACAATGTGTAAAATCTGGGCGAATTGTGTTATTTTAAAACCACAAAAAAATTATACATTGGCGAACAAAAAATAATAATCACACTAAAATTTTAAGTTTTTGGGCGAATCAATTCATTGTATTCAAGGTTAAAAACATATGCGAAGTCGATGGCATCGGAGGTTCGCAAAGGGTTTCATCAGTTTGAACTTTTATGTTACGAAGTCGCGAAAAGGAAATCGCATCATCAGAAGTTTTATTCAGGCAGTTAGTCTGTTGGTTGCGAGACCGCGAAATGTTAATTCAAGCAGTTTTCGCATGTTCGCAGCGGTTAAAGGGCAAGGACTTCCGCCAGTCGCGAAAAGGGAGATCGCAAGGTCGGAGGTTTTATGCAGGCAGTTAGTCTGTTGGTTGCGAGACCGCGAAATGTTAATTCAGGTAGTTTTCTCATGTTCGCAGCGGTGAAAGGGGAAAGATATGTCATCCTGCAAAGTCGCGAAAGGTTAAGATGAAGCAATGTTCGCCACTTCGCACCGGTTAGAAGGAAATGGGTTTTCACAACTGCGACAACGCGATGTGAAACGTGTTAAGTTCTGAAGCTGCGACAAAAGGGGAATCTCATTAGAAGAGGATATAAGGCTAATCGCAAGGTCGCAAGGATAAAGTGAATATTTGATTTAACTGTTGCGATAGCCCGAGAAAAGAAAAAGAAGGGTTTCGCAGTTTCGCGAAAAGATTTCGAGGTTAAGTTGAACCGATTGCGACAGAGCGTAGAACGAAGGGTTTCGCAACTCATAAGATTGTACAATTGTCAATGATAATGTATTTTTGAAGCTTGAAATTTTGAAGGTACAAAAGATCAGGTTTTCAAATCTATTATTTGATTTCGGACAGCTGATGAGTTGATCGATAATAAAGGCAGTAGTTACTACTGGTAGTGATCGATAATAGATATCCATGCACGTGCAAGCTTTCAAACTTTAAAGCCATTAAAATTTAACAATTTAACGTCGTGGCCCATCAGGAAGTTGCAGAAAACTAGAATTCTCAGGTATCTACAGCTAACAGAGCAAAAAGATTCAAGAATTTGCGGTAAGATCAGAATGGCACAAGCAGAATCATCAGTAAAGAAGGGCACTGGAGAGGGCAGCAAGGTTTCATTGTCTGCCAAATTTGCAGAAGAATGGTTGAAGATTCTCCCTAAATCTTCCAATGCTCAAAGTGCTAATTTCCACGCGTTTAGAGACGCTTACAGCTTCTGTAGAGATGCTCAAGTACCGTACACCAATGGAACTGAATTGTTCTTGTACTTTTACAAGAATAGGGTGCAGAAGGTTCCCGTCTCAAATCCATGGACGAGGAACCTGGGAAAGTTGATAATGTCGGAGGTATACTTGGATGTTGACCTTATCAAGGCACTGGTAAATGCATATAATCCAACCACTCGGTCCTTTCATAGAAAGGATATGAGCGTTCTCTGTACGTTAAGTAAGGATGCTTTTATTGAAGCATTTGATTTGCAGGGTCCCATGTCAGTTCCTATTAACCTGGAAAAATTGGCAGCAGCATTTGAGAAACAGAGAGATTTCTATACAACACATGCAATGTTGCGACATATCCCGCGGGAAAATCAAAACAAGATGAAAGGAGAATTCCCGAAAATGGTTATTGATTTTATACCCTTGTCATATTTCTGTGCATACTTTCAGAAAACAGTTTTCGGATTGAACAAACTATTAGGAGTAGATGGATCCATGGATGCCTCCCCAGCATTGTATGTGATAGCTCTAGACATTTAGGACCCACATACTAATGTGGGGTATGATTTTGGAACATTCATTGCTGATAGTATTCATCAGCAGATGGTGACAGCTCAGCAAGGTGATCTTGACAATTTCAAATTTCTACATTACTCGGTGCTTATGCATCTCATCCTCTTCTACAACATGGGCCATGTGGATTCCAGTTTCATTGAAGGTTTGGACAATTTCGGAGAGGCATTGCCTGTTCAAAGATGGACAAGATTATGGCAGAGGTTCTACTCTTTTTCTAATTCCCTCTCTTTTTATAATGATTTTGTTGCAACTATTCATAGGATGTTAGGTTCAAAATTGGAAAGATTACCTAGGTTAATCAGGAAGATTGTTAGACCAACTTTGTGTTTTGATGATGAGGGACCAATTGATCATGATTGGGGCAGTGCCTTTTTGTTAGCAAACTGTACAGTGATTAGAATTTTTGGTTGTTCCCAACCCCCTCATTTCTTGCCAAGATATGTACCAAAGAGGGTGGGTGTAGTGGAAATTTTCTGGCAGTTGTTATCCATGAATAGAGAATATCTAGGGCCAACCATTAAAAAGGGGTCTTTTGTGTGTAGAAATTTCAAAGTAGGGGATTTTGAAATTGGTAAAGAGGCCATTGAGGAAGTTGATGCCTTCCTAAGAGAGTTAAATTTCCCCACTGCCCCCACTAGGGTTTATGACCCATATAACATTGTTACAAGTGCTCTTAAACAAATGAGGGGTTATAATGTCGTCATTGGAAGGAAAATTTGGGAAGAGGATGTCATAAGATGTCTGTGCTGATAGGATGCGGAAGTGGAGTGAAATCCTCTCAGTAGAGGAAGAAATGAAGAAAGTAGATCCTAATTTCCAGGGCTTCTATTCTGATTTACCCTATTTTAAACAAATTGATAAGTGTATTGAGGAGTTTGATAACATTATGGCTCAAGTTCCTCTAAATGCTAGAGATAGGGTAAACCCTTCTTCTCCAGAGGCAGATGTTGTATTGGAAATTAGTGACGAAGAAGATCAGCCTGGCCCTTCAGACTGGGATAAAGGGGGCAAGAAGAAACAAAAATTGATTGAGGTTCCGGAAAAGGCTAGAGAGAAAGCCTTACAAGTGCTTCCAAAAGGAACTAGGTATTTTGATGATGCCAGAAAAAAGTTCTTAATTGATCAAGCTACTGAAGAGGAGATGAGACCCAGTAGTTTAGAACTGCAGTCCATGATGCTAGATGACAGAATTATACAGGCTCAAGAATTCATGAAGGATGATGATTTTATCAAGAGTGAAGAATTCAAAAGTTTTCTGTATAAACTCAAACAGAATGAACTTTCTTTGCATGTAAAACCTGGAGACACAGATGAAAAAGTGACTGAAATGGTGCAGAAGCTCCAAGCCTATGATCCTAACAGTGAAAGCCTCACTGTAGAGGAGGCTAGGGAATTGGTACAAAGGAGTGGTATGATAGTTTTCCCAGGATGGGATATTAGTTCATCATTTCTGCTTGATCAAATGAGGAGACAAGAAAAATCAATCTCTTATGAGGAGATTAATCCATTTGGTGAATTGCAGGGGGCAGGATTTAATATAGATACTAAGACAATGGCTATTTGGAGTGTAGCTCCAGAATCACAGAAGCCTACCCTGATGGAAATTAAAGAGACACCGGCAGGTAATGCAATTTTCTGGAATGCACATTCAACTTCTTCAGATCAAATTTATAACCTCCAAAACACTGCTGCTATGCTAGGCAAGAACAAGATTGATATTCTTCAAGAACAACTGGTGCAGACATATGAAAAGTACCTTGACGCCAGGAAGAAGTATGAAGAGGAAATGAGAAAAACATATGTTCTGCAACACGCTTTGGAGGAATCAAAAAAGGAGAATGAAGATTTGAAAAGAGAAGAAAGGTCACTAAGAGTAAGGGAGGTACAAGACCAGAATATTCAAACTGACCAAATAGCAGAAGAACCACATCCAGTAACACATATGGATGTGGATGAGTTTGAGATTAGCAATGATGCAAAGATCAGGACAATGAAACAGTTTTTGATTCATAGAATCACTGCTTTAAAGAGAGCCTCTGTAAATGTACATAGTATGTACATTACTCTGCAGAGTAATGAATACCAATGCTCTGAGGCTTTATCACTATTATCTCCATTGTATGCCCAGTGGGGGCCATACATTCAATTCTTTGATAGGTTAGTTCCTTTACTCACACAGAAAAAGGAACTACCTAAGGAGATCATTGTTCCTATAAGGAAAATGATACATCAAGTTAAAGAATTGAATTCATTCTTCATTGGTAAGATCGAAGCAGTAAGGGGAAAATTGAAAAGCATAGCATTGGGTACCCCAGATTTCATTCCAACAATTTTGAACAATGAAGGGTATGTCAAATCTTGGCAAGAGTGGTCTGAATCTTTTGATCTAATATTAGACCATCCAAGATTTATAGCATTTTCAAGAGGTGAATCAAGTGATCAAGTTGTATATGATATGATTGATATGACATACAAAATTGAAGCAGATATGAACAAAATTAGTGGAGAGGGTAAAGCCATCACAGATGCAAAATGGACTAAAAACATCAGTGAATTAGAGGCAGTTAGAAATACAGCATGGCCTGTTGTGGATACAGATATTGCCATCTGGGAGGTTATAGCAGATATAAAAGCAATCCCTTCAGTAGAAGATGATTAGCACAAAAGATGGTGGCCCCGGGGAATCAATTGGAGGACAAGTGTTGCAGAAGAATATCAAAGAGAAGCTGTTCATCATAACAGATTACCTTACCTTTGCGGTACATCCGCTGTGGGTAATGCTGCAGTTAGAACTGGAAGACAAGCTTAATGATCACTTGCCACTTGTCACATTTTGTAATTGTTTCCCCTTTTTCTGTTAAAAAATGTCACAAAAGGTTTCAACATTATAGCAGATATCAAAGCAATCCCTTCAGTAGAAGATGATTAGCACAAAAGATGGTGGCCCCGGGGAATCAATTGGAGGACAAGTGTTGCAGTAGAATATCAAAGAGAAGCTGTTCATCATAACAGATTACCTTACCTTTGCGGTGCATCCGCTGTGGGTAATGCTGCAGTTAGAACTAGAAGACAGGCTTAATGATCACTTGCCACTTGTCACATTTTGTAATTGTTTCCCCTTTTTCTGTTAAAATATGTCACAAAAGGTTTCAACAAATTGTAATGATTATCTTAATTGTTGTTATCTTTTGTCTTTTGTAATGAATCATTATGTAACCTTTGTAAGCCTGAAGCATGTTGCAACTCAAGTGATATAAATATGAGTTCCCAAGGCTTACAAATGGTCCGATCTGTTGTTATTTTTCAGATTAAGACTGAAGTATAATTGAGCAGATATTGTTCCACTTCCAACTCTATGTATTTCAATTTTCCATTATGTTTTGTAGTCAGTAGTTCTCTGTGATGTTATGGGCTTTGCACACGTCTCTATTATCTCTTTTTTTATTATCAAACAACTAAATCAAGAGAAAGATACAAAAATAACATTGTGTCAACAATATGAATAGAGTAACAAGTAACAAAAATCTTGAACTCAAATCAAGAGAAAGGTACAAAAATAACATTATGTCAACAATAGAGTAACAAAAATCTTGAAGTCAATTTTTGTAAATTGTAATTGCAATATGACTGAATAATGAATATGGAAGAACTGAAGTAGACCTATAAATTCCTTAGAACTGAATGCTACATTACTAAATCACAATTCACTTCATTGACTCAGTCTCAAATATGAAACTGAAGTCTGACTAGTACTAATAGGTTCCTCTTCATTCTGAATCGGGTATTCAAAATCCGTAAAATCTTCATCTTCATTTTGACTTTGAGACCTAAATTCATCATTTATGTTGGAGTCAGCAGTAGAAGTAGAACCACCATCTTTTAAAGTGTTGCAAAGGCCTCGTCTTTCACGTGTGGAATTCCAAATGGCCAATGACCTATCATAAGGAAAATCTCTAACATTGTATTGAGTAACAAACAACCTCAAACAAGTTTCCAAATTTTTGTCTAGTTTGTTTCTGACATTTGATTTCAAAAACCCCAATGCACTGAAAACTCTCTCATCTTCCACCGACCCTAATATCATTGTTTGACATAAATCAGCAAGTTTGAAATATTCTGATATTGAAGTACGTAATACTACACTCTGACTTATCCTTTTCCAGAGCCTTGTTATTGCACCAGGATCGAATGGATTCTCAAAGTTTTCCATCTGGTTTTTCATACACAATGCAAAAAGTTTACATTGATTTTTAAGATTATTTGAATCTAAGATTCCTTGTATTAGTTGTCCATTGCAATCTGTATGCTTTGAAAACTGTGTTATCAATTCGTCAAGTTTATTATAAAACAACTTTGCATCAGTTGGATTATGTCCAAAGTGTTTCCAAAATTGAGGAAACACACAACTCATGGCTTCAAGAATTTCTTCTCGAGGGAATCTTTCACGAATCTCACTTGAAAGTTGGTAGGAAATAGACTTCACATTTTCACTAACAGATTTAACAATCTTGTCAAAATCATCCTTTCTAACTGGTAGTACTCTGCCTCTCTTGGTTGTTTTAGATTGGTGCATTGGTATTTGAAATCCTTTCACAAACACACATAGCTCATTTTTCCCATTGAATTGTAAAAAATTCTCAGCATGATTCAAATCTGTAATTATCTCCCACCTTGAAAAAATTGGGCTATGACCTGAGAGATCTGAATACAAAGAATCCAGAGCCATGCATGTCATTTTACGTAAATCAGAATACTCATGAATATACATAGTTCTATCTTGGGCTTTCTTAACAAGTTTGTTCATTAAATCCAGCATGGGGAGAAGACTGGCTAAAGTTAATAGGTTCTCTATATCACTTAACTTATTTAACAAATCAGGAGCTCTGTCCACTGTAAGGCGTTGCTCATATAGAACTCCAATCAAGGATTGATATTCTGCTAGAACTCGTTCTGCTGGTCCATGCAAAGATATCCATCTAGTCTCAACATCCTTGAGAATCTTATTTCCTGCTGTTACTCCCTCAGAAAAAATCTTAAATTCTGCAAAGCGTTTAGGACTTCTGCAAAAGTACGAGTGGAGCTCACGGATTAGATCTTCAACTTTTGACACTGTAGGAAAAGTACTTACAATCTTATATGCTAAATTCATTCGGTGGGCCATGCAGTGTATGCCAAGCATATAAGGTGCAATACTAGTTTGTAATCTTGCACAAAGACCAGTCCTTTGCCCTTGCATTACTACAGCTCCATCAGCTCCGACACACACTAACTTCTTTGCAATTGTCAAGTCATCCATACCAGCAATTTCATTCAAAGCTTTCTTAACTTCTAAATATAAATTTTCTGTAGTTGAATTGGCCCTCATTTTACGAACACAAAGTAGATTAGCTTGACGGACATGATCTTTTACAGTATATACATGCATACAGACCCAAGCAGTGTTATCTACCGCAGTGACTTCATCTAAGGATAATGAAATGAACTTGGATTCTTTTACTCTCTCCTGTACATTTTGCTTTTCCACCTCAGCAAGACAGCTTGCCATTTCCCATCCAGCATATATTGACCAATGTGACATAGGATAGTGAGGAACTCTCAAAAAAGATAATAAATTACCATATTCTGAAAAGTCTCTCATAGGACGCCCTCTAGATAGAATATGAAAAATAACACTCATCTGAACGGTCTTTGCCAAGTTTGCATCATTGGCTGCATGTTGAAGCCCATCCTTGATTGGATTGCCACTACTGCCACTACCAATTACCGCTATTTTCTTGAAATGCTCTTCATATTCTATGGCATACTTAACATGAAGGCATTCTTCCTTTGATTTCCATCTCACTGCCGCTACTTCCTTTCCATCTATGATTTGTTTTTCATAAACCTTACCAATATGTTTTTCTATAGTGTCGAGCTTTAACTACAACTTTTTCTCTCTTTTAGTTTTCCAGGTACAAATCGTACACTTGCATTCTGTTGGTGGTTCATCATTGTTTGTGACTGGATCAATAAACCAGTACTTTGCTACCCAATCAACCTAGAAAGTCCTTTTCATTTCCCACTCCCGCCCCATTTTTACATTCCTTTTTCTTTTCTTCCTACCAACATCAATATTATCTTCTGTTACAACATCTTCTGTTGTTCGAACATTGTTATCCTCATTTGATGCATTTTGATTTAATTGAATAACAACCTGCTCTTCTAGTGGTGGTGAGGTATTGTGATTTCCTTCTGCACTTGTACTTGCCAAAGTTGGTGGACCAGAAACATTGTCAATTCCAAAGAAAGCCTTTATGGTAGTATCTCTAAGTTTTCGGCATTTTGATGTAAGATTAATCCCTTCACTGCCCTTGGGGGTCTTTCCCTTGTCACTTCCCTGAGACCGAGCAATATTAGTTACAGACTCACCCTCCCCTGACATCTCAATCCACTGATAATCCGTTTAAACTTTACTTCCCTGAGAATAAGCAGTATTACCTTCAGTATCCGTTTAAAACCACAAAATATTTATACATTGGCGAACAAAAAAATAATAATCATAGTAAAATTTTAATTATTTTGGGCGAATAATTTTATTGTATTCAAGGTTAAAAAAAACATACCATGGAAGGGCTAGGGAATTGGTACAAAGGAGTGGTATGATAGTTTTATCAGTTTGAAGTTGGCAACTTGGCAGTTGCGAAACCGTGAGAAAGGCTTTAACAGGTCTATCGCAATGTCGCTGTCAAAGTGAAAGTTAATAGTTTTGTGTTGCGAAACCGCGAGGAGGGCAGAGATCGCATCATCGCCAGTTGAAAAGATAAAGGAGATTGTGTTGCGAAACCGCGAGGAGGGTAGAGATCGCATCATCGCCGGTTTAAATGATGGTGAACTTTTATGTCGCGAAGTCATGAAAAAGGGAGATCACACCATCGGATGTTAGCACTTCGCAGCAGTTAAAGGGAAAAGACTTCCAGAAGTCGCGAGACCGCGATGGCAATGATTTCGCATGTTCGCAGCGGTTAAAGGGAAAAGACTTCCAGCAGCCGCGAGACCGCGATGGCAAAGATTTCGCATGTTCGTAGCGGTTAAAGGGAAGATTCCAGAAGCCGCGATACCGCGATGGCAAGGATTTCGCATGTTCGCAGCAGTTTAAAAGAAAGACTTCCAGCAGCCGCGAGACCACGATGGCAAGGATTTCGCATGTTCGTAGCGGTTAAAGGGTAAAGACTTCCAGCAGCCGCGAGACCGCGATGGCAAGGATTTCGCATGTTCACAGAGGTTAAAGGGAAATGACTTCGAGGGAATCTTTCACAAATCTCAGTAGAAAGTTGGTAGGAAATAGACTTCACATTTTCACGAATCCATGCATGCAAGCTTTAAAAACCATTAACATCGCCAGCAATTTTCAGCATTGCGTCCACTTTTTGAAAAATTTCTAATGAAAATGAGATAAGAAAGGAAACTGTAGATAAGCTTCTGATTAAATTAAACTACATAAGCTCAAGGAGAGTATTTTACAGCACAGCTGCACATACCAGTGTACCACCACTTGTGGAAGCTATCTCTGGAGTCTGAGTCGTGCCCGCGATGTGTCCTGCGCTGCCAAAAATTTGATGGAGTGCCAGCGGTATTTAGTGAATGTCTCATTGCTTGGGCGAATTTGGATTTATACACATTACAAATCAATACAATTACCAATTTACCACGCCAAACGAGCCGACTCCTCCACGACAAAATGAAAGAGTGTTGGCGAAATGAGCCGACTCCTCGACTTCCCATAACGTGAAACGAGCCGACTCCTCCACGGTAAAATGAAACTGGGATGGCGAATTCTCCCATACGGCATGAAAGGAAAACTTGAAACCCGGCGAACATTCCACGATAAGCGTTACCTGGTCGGCTGCGTGAAAGGCGATACCGCCAGGGAAAAACTCAAACGTAACATTTGCCTTGGCGATTACAATGCTAGGCAACCAGGTAAACCCAACAAAGTTTGGCGACCAAGAAACCATGGAAGGGCTCAGAAATCGCCAAAAATAACATTGGCAAAACGTCAAATTCACCAAAATACGAAAATTCGCCACTATATTATACCCTGATATTTAGCATACATATCTGTAAGAGCATTTAAATGTCAAATGTCATGTGTTACATCCCAATTTTTGACCTAATTTAAAATATAGCCATTGCGGTTCACATGAAGTCAATTGGTAGTTTAATTTGTTATAATCTTGCGAAATGGCAAGATGGTTAGTCGTTATAATTTCAAGTGAAGATAAGAAGCTCGTTGATCATTTATCATGAATTCATGGAATTGAGAAAATGGTTAACCGTTATGATTATTTATGATTAAATAATTTATTACGATAATATAATTTAACTACTGAGAATTTCCTTGCAGAAAACACATCGAAGGGGTGGAAGCATTGTCAGAAAAGAATTAGGCACAGGAGCATCACCATCAGTGGGCAGATGGGATGAGGACCTAACGACTTGAATTAGGATACATCTGTGGGACCCGCATGAGCTATTTAAATAGATATATTGAGAAACATAAATAATTAAGTAAAAATATAAAACGTGCCTCAAAGGATTTAATATGACCTTTCACCTTATTATTATAATAGATATATCTATATACATACGTATAAATATAAAA
The DNA here is from genome assembly GCA_028749045.1 of Cupressus sempervirens. NCBI lineage: Eukaryota > Viridiplantae > Streptophyta > Pinopsida > Cupressales > Cupressaceae > Cupressus > Cupressus sempervirens. The sequence continues at coordinate 438,746,926 of CM053788.1, forward strand.
ATGAGAAAGCACCATTATATTATAATAATTTAATAAAGTGATGTCACCCCATTAATATTTACATGTACATATATAAATATAAGATTATAATAATATTCCAGATATAATAACATTCGAATTATTATAATATTCGAATTATAATCTTCCAACTCTATTTTTTTCTTTTTAATATTCTTGCTTTTTACCGATTAACACTTGGCATGATAAATCGATTTAATACTTGGTATTTGAATTAAAACATTTGGAATTTGAATCGGCTATAATCTTTTTAAATCGATAGAAGCCGAAAAGCCACGGCTAGCTCTTTAAGAGAAGCCATACCAAGACCTCAGATATCATCCTCATTTTTCCTATTGCGTATCTTATTTTACATTCCAAGACGAGTTCATACTTTCCAAGTCGTGATAAGAGCCGGATTGTTTCAGGCTGACTCACCATGCTTCTTCTACGTTTACTACATATTCGGTCTGCTACACCCAATCATCACCATTATTCCTCACTTTCGCCGGACCCTGCAAATATCCGGATCACATTATAATCACGAGCGGGTGGTGCACTAAGCCGAGCAAGAATATTGGTTGGAGGACGACAGGAAGCCAAGCTCCAATCAAAATCTCAATCGCATACATAACAAGTTACTGTTATTCTCCTGTCATGTATTATACTCCCATCTTTTTTGATTTATGATTCTAATTGTAGTCAGCTAGGTTAAGAAAGACTAACAATAGAACTAAGATTATAATATGAAAACTTGCTGATGGCTCTCATGATTTCCATATAGTTCTGCTGATCTTTACTTACTGAATGCTACAGCCAGCAGTAAGAAGTCGAAATGATAGCTGTAGAGTATTGTAATGATTATATAAACCATCACCATTATTTCGAATATCAATGGCATTAACCATGCAGTCTTAATCCATGACATAAAGAACAGAATGCTCTTAAATTCTCTAACACTAGGATTCACCAGCAATGAAGCCATGAAATGGTAAAGAGATGTAAATAAAACAGAATGATCATAATCTTTCACACACCTAGGATTCACCGGCAAAGAAGCCATGAAATGGTGAAGAGGTGGAATGAATCTGCAAGAACGCATAAGAGAAATCAAATATGATTAAATTAATTAATGTAACAATAAATTATGCAATTTTCAAGAATATCCTTTTCAAATCACGAATTGTGATAAGCTAGAACATATATGTTATTCATGAATTTGTTGGGAATCAACAGACAGAGTCGATTGCTCTGAGATCCGAACACCTAGCCGACTGTATAGCCATGGAAAAAGGTGAAGAGGTGAGATGGAGTCTGCAATGACTTAGAAAATAAAAGTTAGATATGATACATTAAATCTAGAATAATATCATTTAATAGCTCATGCATGATCCTGTTATTGTAACTCTTGTTGTCAAATCTAGTGGTGTGGTTAGATACCAGGATGCTCAGTAGATGATAGATGTTCCAAGTCCAACTCCGGGTAGGGAGAGTCTTTCTCATTAGAGATTGTGTGGAGAATAAGTTAAGGTCCGAGTTGGGTAGGTAAGCCCCTAACAATGTTTCACCTCTCCCCAAGTTGTCAGACGTACAACAGACAAAGATAAGTTATAAATTCAATTGGTTACCGAAAACAGGTATTTTACTTTTATGATATATATGCAAGACTAAGGTAAGATAAATTGAGTTTTCTCATCATTACAGTTATTTTACATTTAGTTGAGAGAGAAAAATTTATCTGATGGAATGTTATATCAATCTTTCATTTATATGAATAATAAATATAAGCATATCTTCTAATCTTATGTTATTGCCACAAGGAAAGGAATGATACAGTGGTATCTGAAACCCTAATTAAATCAGTGGTATCTAAAGCCCTAAGTGATACAATGGTATCTGAAGCCCTAAATGTTACAATGGTATCTAGAGCCCTAATTGATTCAATGGTATCTAAAGCCCAAATTGATACAGTGGTATCTAATGCCCTAAATGATCCAATGGTAACTAAAGCCCTAAGTGTTACAGTGGTATCTGAAGCCCTAAAAGATCCAATGGTAATCGATGCCCTAATTGATACAGTGGTATGTGATGCCCTAATTTTATATAGTGGTATTTAATAGTATTTGTCATTTGATTTTGATATAGCCGTATTGGATGGAAGTCGTTATATGATATTACTATAATAGTATTTGTGGACTAATCTGGGTGATTGCAGAAACATCCCTACAATGGTTTCTCGATTCCAATTCCCTGGTATGTGGATTTAAATTTTTATAGTAAATTCCTTGATGGTGTTTTAAGTTCTTAGTTAAGAAATTTTGACTAACTAATTTTAACCATCAATCTCTTTCATATGGACAAAACTGATTTAATTGTCTTCCTATGAAAATGAAGTAATAATTGTATTTCGAGTATGTTAGTTGTTAATTTAAGACTTTGAAAATGTGGATGTTACATCATGAGACGTTCATACTTGCGTTGTCCACCACTTTACTACTTTGTGTTCCATGCCAAGACACCATTTTGAGTTTGCTTCATTTGAGATACTGTATTTTAATAAGCAACATTAAATTAAATAGTTTGAATGTTTTATCTATACATGTAGCTCTTTCAATAGAACGACATCACTTATATCATTTTAGAACACTCGCAATCATGTGTTATAGAGGGAACATAGAGAGTGTTATGGTAATTGTCAAAGCTCCAGCGGTAGAAGATTGAGAGACTAGAATATAACTCGCGGCACCATAGCTCAATGTTTGTATGCTCCCATCGCTTATATGCTTTGAAGAGTGTTCATAACCTATTCATGGGTTTTTTTCTGTGGTTTTTTGTCTCGTGTATGCAAATATGTTAATTAGTTACGATTATCTAGTTTATCTATTTCCTCGAATTATTGCATTGTGAGATATGTCTAATGATGCATTTTGTCAAACAATCCATTACTTTATAATTCCACAGATGGCATACATTGTTTGTGTATTCACTGGTTCTCTGAAATGGTATTCCTTAAAGAAAGTTGCTAAATATTTGATGAGCCTCTTGTTGATTGGAGGATCATTTTCAAATGCAGATGTCAAATCCAACTATATTTATTACAAAATCTCAAAATCTGTCAGTAGCTATTATCTTCCACGGTTCTTTGCATTTTTCACTTCTCTAGCAATCTGTTACTTTGTCCAGAATATTATCTTTCTTTCGCTTTCAATGTGGTTTCATAAAGTAGTTATATATTCTTGAAGGTTCATGAATCCCTAAAAAACATGTATTTTGAGATGATTGCTTGACCTCTTTTGTTTTTGTAGGCTAATGCATCTCCCAAAAATACGTGTTTTTAGTGGATTGCTTAACCTCCTTTTTGATAGAGGTTAATGAATCAGCAGAAAATGTGTGTTTTTGGTGAGTTCATTAACCTCTTTGTATTTTGTGGTTAATGAATCAGTTAAAATATGTACTTTGGAGCTTTGTTAACCAAGCATGACTTTTGACTCAAGAATTGGATTTTGAAAATTCAAAGTACTAGACAGAGTTGGCGACATGCCAGAGGCTTTAAAACTATTAAAACCATCAAAAAATTGATAAAAGATCAACCATTTTAAAGCTTGAATTCGATGTTCTTTTGCTCACTTTTGACTTAAAATGATGAAATTTTGGAAATTTGACCCACACAGACCATGGAGAATACAAGCAATCGCATAGAGGCAACGACTCCACATGTGACCTTAACATGAGCAAAAATTTAAAATTTTGGTCGAGCTTAATTCCAGGTCAACACAATGATAAATAATTTTTCTTAATTATTGGAAAAACATTTCTTCGAGGTCATTCTCTTTTGTGCTCTCATGAACTCTATTGTTTTTATCATGGGATCAATGCCATCATAGATTTTGATATGTATTAGCAAGCTTGATCATACTCATGATAGACTTCATGAAATTGAAGACATTCCATACAAGCCCATCGATCGTCATCTAAGATCAACTACTTGACTTTCTGAGCCCTCTTTTTATTCGATTGCTTCTAAATGCTCCATAGTTTGCTATTAACCATAGCACCCAATGCCTCTCGCACCTTCACAAGTCATCTAAAAATGATTGTGTGATGTGAATAAGAACTTAGAACCTAGGATCATGTAAAAAGTATGTAAATAACACATTAAAAATGCCAAATTAGACATTATATAAATAAAATAATTAAATATAACTTAACAATTTCAAATTTGAGAAATTCTTGAAAATGTCATGTAACATATGGCCGTTTTTTAGAAACAACTCGATCTCCACACCCTCTTCGTATATAGCTTTCACCCAGTCTATTTGAGTGCCAATTGCTTCCACAAAATATGTTCATATCTTTGCTCAACTAAAACACCTAATACCATGAAATGTTTGACATTGTTTTTAATGATTTGGACATGTTAAAACTCCCCCTTAGCAAGGGCTTCATTCCCCACAACTCCAAGCTTGTCTCACAAATGCACAAACATCAATTTGGCAAGAGGCTTGGTGAGGATATCGATCATCTTTTCTTCAATGCTAATGTACCTCAACTAAATAGCATTCCTTTGCACCATATTTCTAATATAGTTATATTTGATCTCCACATGCTTTGACATGTCATGAGATACAAGGTTGGAATCTACATCATTCTTGGTGAATTCCAAGCTCACCAAGTATCCATCTATCCAAGAAAATCACGACCTAGGTGTTCGCATAAAGGCCTTTCAGCCTACATACATGGGACTCCAACCCATGAATCACAGTGCTCTAACTACTACAATTTCCCAAATATGAAATCAATCAACATATCTCACCAATGCAACTTCCATCTCATGACGGAACTAGAGAAGTCATGGTCCAAATGGAAGTAAACCTGATCACTGTAGAAACCATCTCGACATGGTCCACTCCCTCTAAACCAATATGACTGAGATTCTTGGATGTCAACTAAAGAAGATCCTATAGCTTCTCCTTTTGTTATGGAAGCATACCCTGCTCCTACTGTCCCAAACATGGAAGATATCTTGCTCCAAGAATGCAATCAAGTCTGAATTGTTTCCCATTACTCCAATGACCGACGAATCAACCTACTCTGTTGCTGCTAATGAAGTATAAGACTTTCCTTCTTGACTTTATTCCAGATTAATTTATTTGATTCATCATACAGATTCTTACTCGAACTACTAGACTCAAGTCTACTTATTTTGTTCAAAATTGTGTCAAGAACTAAGCGCCTTCTCTCAATTCCTTCTGCAACAACTCTTTTGTTTTGGACAACCAATTCTACGACGGGATGCATTAGAGTTAAATCTCTTGTAATAGGGTCTCCTCATCAGAAGCACATA